>CM028681.1:12785422-13985422 GCA_016760335.1 Gastrodia elata | reverse complement strand
AAAAATATGATTTTGTAAATATATTTCAAATTGCAATTTAAATGTCACCATGATAATCTACATAATTTTCTGAACACTTTAAGATATAATTTCAATATATTCCGGTCACTAATTACAAAGATATAAAATGTTTAAGATTATGATTAAATGAATTTAATAATTCCATAAATAAATTCATTCCTAATAAATTTCCCCTTTGTTTCCCATCCTACTCGCTGTCCCGAGCTTCTGCGCACTCGAGCAGTAGCAGGACGCAGATGCAAGCGCTCGCACTCGGCTCGGCTTGATGCCGAGCTTGGTTATTTCCTTCCTGATCGACGGTCCCCCTGTGACGCATACACGCAGGTAAGCGTAACTCCATTCGCGACGCCCTAAGTCCCTTCGATGGCGCCGATTTCTCCCTGATCGGCTCGATTGAGGTCGATCAAGGTACGATACGCAAGCATAGAAATAGTGATTCGAAGAGCATGGAAGGTAAACGATTGTAAGGGAACGGGGGTACCTGTCGAGCACTGTCTGAAAGTCCTTTCGTCGCTCTTGAAACTCTTGCGCTCAAATCATTCGCCTGCGGTACTTTTTCCTTCTACAGCGCCCGAGTTCATTATTCTAGTAAACAAATGTATGTGTAGGAGGGATACGATCCTTATTTGAGCGCCTGAATCGACGACATGGCCATCGATTCAGAGGGATGCATAAATCTGGACCGTCCTATCCCTTTTTGTGGTTCAACGGCTGATCTCTTAATGATATAAGCGCTAGTTAATTAACTAATTTTGGCGGTTAATTTTTTTTATTTTTACTACTACAAGTTGTTACAGGAAGCCACAAGTTCACGAACAAAATAATATGCAATATCAACATGTTTCATCTGTGTGTGAAGAATTAGGTTGATAGCCAAATGGGTAGCTTCGACATTATCACACCAAATGATTGGAACAGAGATGTTAGTAAAGTTGATATCATAGAGAAGATGAATAATCCACATGATTTCACTGGTCGTGTTGGCAACAGCCTTGTATTCAGATTCAATACTGGACCTGACTACTGTAGGAAGCTTCTTGGAAGACCAAAAAAATATGAGTTGGTACTATAAAAATGTAGCAACCTGTCGTGGATTTTTCAGTCAATCGAACAACAGGCCCAATCAGCACCTGCTTAAGTAGACAAAAAATGATGCAATGCTGACTTTATGAGAAGACAGTAGTCAAGTGTGCCTTTGAGATAGGGGAGGATGAACTTGAGCTCTAGCTAATGGGCAATTATAGGAGGATGCATAGACTAATAGATCCTGTCAACACTGTAAGAAATGTCCGGTCAGGTTAGAAGCAAGTTTGAAGGGCACCGGCTATGCTGCGAAATTTGTTGTAAAATGGAGGTAATATATATGGATTGGGAAAATAGTAAAGCATAATCAATCCACCTAAATTGGAAGGAGGACCAAGATCTATAATGGAAAATGTCGAACGCAATTTCTATATGAATGTGAGGTACTCGATAGTAGTGTTCCCTGTCAGAAGTATGTCATCGACATAGCAAGCAGAAAATTAAGTGTGTTATTCATGTTGAGAATAAATAATGAACTATCGCTAGCACTTTGTCGGAAGCCATTTGTCAAAAGAAAAGAAGACAGCTTGGAAACCAAACATGCGGGTCTTGTTTAAGATCATAAATGGCTTTGTTCATCCTGCAGGCATGATTGGGTAGGTTGTATTTGTAAAACCATCTAGTTGAGAAAGGCATTGTCAAAATCCAACTGATCTAGAGACCAATTGTATGTCATAACAAGAGTAAGAATCACACGGATTGCCACATGTTTGATGCCCGGGTTGAATGTCTTCTCACAATCGAGACCTTCATGCTGATGATAGCCCCATGCAACAAGACGGGCTTTGTACTTGTGTACGGTTCCATCCATATTTAGTTTATGTTTGAACATCCATTTGCAGGCTATAACATTCATATCTGAGCTCTGGGGAACAAGAGTCATGGTGTTGTTCTTGATCAAGGCATTGAATTCAGCGATCATGGCAGCAAGCCATTCAAGATGTTGGGATGCTTGGGAAAAATGGATAGGATGAGGGGGAACAACATGGGCAATGTAGCATTATCACAGAGAATGTTTGGTGATAGAAAAGGCATGGGTTTTGGATTGCCGAATTTGAGTTTACTAATCATTGGATGAGAATTGGTGAGTGGTGGAGGGCAGTTACGGGAAGGAGGAATAGCGGTAGTGGTGAAGATATGTGGGGATACGGTAGTGACAGTAGAAGAGGAAGAACAACATGAAGTTTTGAAGGCTGTAATGGAAGCTGAGTTGGAGGCATATTATCTTTAGGAGCACACATAGGGACTTGCATTTCTAGCAAGTATATGTTAGAAAATGGTGGGATGTAGAAGCTGGAGCTGAAGGAGGATAGGTAGTAAAAGATAGCAATCTTGTGAACGAGATAGCAGGGTGGACTGCAGAAGTATACAGAAAAATGTATTTTATCAAAAACAACATGAGTGGATATGGAATTGTGGTTTATGCGAGGATCAAGGCTCATATAAACATCGGTGCCACTGTAGCCAATAAATATGCATGGTGTGGATATGTTGTCGATTTTGGATTTGGTAGATGATTGAATCCAAGCGAAACAAAGTCAACAAAAAGTACAAAGTTTAGAGTAATCATGTAATTTATTGTGGAGAAGCTCAAACGAAAATCTGTTATGGAGATTTTGTGAAGGTTGTCTGTTTATTATATAATTTTCCATTTGAAAGGACATAAATCAATAGGTTTTAGGTAGGTGGAAGCAGAGAGCAACGCTCGACTAATCTCAGAGATGTGTTGACTTACGCTCAGCAACTCCATTTTGTTGAGTGTCGAGAGCACTAAAGTGGCGAAGAATACAAAGCTTATCAAGAGTAGAAGTAAATTTTAAGAATTCACCCCGTTGTTAGATTGTATTTGTTATATACGATGCTCATATAAATTTTCAACCATTGATTTGAATTTTAGGAAGACAGAGAGAGCATCACTTTTGTTTTTAAGAGGGTAAAACCAACAAAATCAAGTGCAAGCATCTATAAACATGATGTAATATTGATGACCAGTAATAGAAGAAGTAGAACAAGGACCCCAAACATCAGTACATATAAGCTCTAAAGGCTTTGTGTCAACATTTGTAAGATGAATTAAATGAGACCTATGGATTTAAGCTTGAAAATAAGTATGACAAGTAAATGAAAAAAAAGAAACATCAATGTTTGGAAGAGCTTTTCTCAATGAGTGGATGTTGGGATGACCAAGACAATTGTGTCACATGGAAGCGAGCGGACTAGTGCAGTGGTAAGCATGAGGAGAAGGTGGGACTTGTTGCAATGGAAATCTATACAAGCCTTGATCCTGCTGTAGAAATTCTTAACAACACAATTCGGATGAAATTCAATAAAACCCCATTAACCTTTGTAAACTAACTAATAGAGAGCAAGTTCTTTGTAATTTAAGGCATATATAACACATTGGATAGTTGAAAATTAAAATTAGAGGTGCGTATAGAAGAGCTGTCTGTATGATTGATGCCGAGAGGGTGGTTATTTCCCACATGAACACTCTCAGCTCCGATGTAAGGTTGCGACATGCAAAGTTTCTGCAAATTGGATTTTAAGTGATGAGTTGTGTCCGAATCTGAGAACCAACCGTTTGAAGTAGCGTGAAAAGCATGAGGTGTTGGCATCGAAATGTCTAAGAGCTGATGTATAGTAAATGGTAACAATTAATGGCAAAATGACCGGTTCGATTGCATACTTGGCAGACAACATTGTTTCGTCCATGTACAAACGAGCAGCCACGGCCTCTGAATCGGCCACGGCTCTGAGTCGGCCATGACCTCGAAAATTTGGAGAGAACTGATTATGAGGGTCTGCGGATTGAACATAAGAAGGCCTCTGCACAGGAGTACCAACAGTGATGTGCTTGGCAACGACAAGTACCGTGAGCAGTGATTCTATTGAGTAGAAAAGCTAGTGATTGAGAAGCATGCCGTAGAGTTCATCCACGAATATGGGACCCAGACGGGCCGTGACAGCGATGGTGAGAGCACAATAATCTGGCCCAAGGCCAGTTAGAAAACTCAACACGATCTATTGTTCAAAAGGTGGGAACAGGAAATCATGAAATTATGAATGATGTTTTGACTTGTTGTAGATAGTCAACCATCGAAAGATTTGCTTTATTGATGGAACGAATTTGGAGCTCCAGTTGTTGATGTGGATCTGGGAGGTAGAGGCGTAAATCGCAGTTAGAGCATGCCAAATTGCATGAGAGATAAGTCGCAGCCAAGAACTCGAGCAAGCGTAGATTCGGTGAGAGAGAGGAGATAATTCAGCTTATAATCAATTGATCAGTGGAGAACCACGTCAAGTAGTCGGAATTGGGAAGGCCGCTTGGTATAGCGGCAAGGGAGGGGATTGGATTCCATCGACGTACCTCATAAGGTGATGAGCCCGAAATATGGGGATGAACTACGATCTCCAGAGAACATAATTTGATTTGTCAATCTCGACGTTCAGAATATAACGCATGGTTGGTAGGCATGTTGCGTTGCTGACCTTCAGCGTTGTGGAAAAAAGAGGCGGAGTGTAACGACCCAAAGTCCTTACTTTGCGAATAAGGTCAAATCCCGCCTTGGAAATCAGGATCCCGGGGAATTTTGAATTAGGGCAAACAAAGATATCTTAGTTAAGAATAATTTTAAAGATCAAAGTGCCATAGTTTGGGAGAAATCCAAATAATGGAAGCTCCCTCTTTATTTTTTGAATAATTTTAATTCTAAAAATCAAGAACATTGAAATACGTGTCCGAATTCATCATTTTCAGTGTCGTTGTGTTAAGTATATATTTTAAAGCTGCTCGAGAAGTTTCATCGAATTCTGAGCGCCGATTTTATCATGGCTAGTTTTTGAAGTTTTCAAACTCAAAAAATAATATAAAATAAAATATTACTCATAATCGAAAATTTTCAGAGCGAGGGTGTTCGTAATGTTGTAACACACCTCGACGTCAAGTTTCGTGGTATTTGAAAGCCAAACAACAGAAAAATACGATTAATTTAAGTTCAAGTAAACATTTTCAATTTTCCTTCTATTCCCCCCCTCCACCCCTTTCCCGTAAGAAAGAGAGGCGTGCGGAATTCTTCCGCCTCTGGCGGAAGACTTCCGCGTGTCAGGCACCTTAATGGCGCCATTAAGGCCCTATACCCCCCTACTCCCCTCCCTTTTCCTTCCTCTATAAATACCCCCCTCCCTTCCCTCCTCCCCACACAACTTTCTCCTTCTCTCCCAACTGCCAACAGCTGTAGCTCCCAGCTCCTCCTCAGCCCTACTCCCTCAGCCACACAGCAGCAGCAGCCTCTCCTCCTCAGCTGCCAGCCCTCCTCCCTCAGCCACACAGCAGCAGCAATCTGCCGGCCTCTCATCCTCAGCTGCCAGCCCTCCGCCCTCAGCCTCACAGCAGCAGCAGCCTCTCCTCCTCAGCTGCCATCCCTCCCTCAGCCTCACAGCAGCAGCAGCCTCTCCTCCTCAGCTAACAGCCCTCCTCCCTCAGCCAAACAGCAGCAGCAAGCTGCCAGCCCTCCTCCTCCTCAGCCCCACAACCAAACAACTCCTCCTTCTCCATTCCAGCCAGCTCCCAGCAGCTCTCCAGCCTCCAACAAGCCGCCAGCCAACCCTCTTGCTTCAACCACCTCGGTTAACCGTTCAAACATCCATTTCAACTTCTCTTCGTCCTTTTACGGCCCTCCTAATCTAAGGTAAGAAATGGAAAATAAATAGAATTTTCTTTTATGCTTAAGTATGATAATGATAATAGTATTATCATCTCAATACATCGTTCACATTATCATAATGGATAACAGTGAAAATATAGTAAAGATGGCTATTATTTCTAATCAATCATTTTATTTCTGTCTTTTTTCTTTCATACAATAATAATAACATTATATTACATCAAGTGACTTAAAAATGTGGACTTCTATCATTATGAAAATGTGAAAGAAAAAGGCAGAATAGAAGAGAAGAACGTAAAAATCTTAAAAATATATAACACAAAAGGGGGCGAATCTAAAGAAATATCGGGAACTTAAATGCAGATTGAGCGAACTGTCACTCATCCGAACATAAGGAATAAAGGTACCCAACATATGACATGTATTACAATTTTGTAATTTTATTGCTGCTTTGCTTCGCTTAAATTGCTTTGAGCCAAAATTTCATTTGAAGCTTGGTTGGTTATTCGGAACCAACGTGATAACATTCGTGGTTAGTTACTAGAAAAATGACATCAGTAACAGCATTCATGGCTAATTACTGGAAAGAAGACATCAATAATAGCATTCGTAGCCAGTTACTGGAAAAATGACATCAGTAACGATATTTGTGGCTAATTACTGAAAAAATGACATCGGTAATAGCATTCGCGGGTTGTTACTATAAAAATGATATCAGTAACAATATTCGTGGCGGGTTACCGGAAAAACGACATCAGTAACCTATATCTTTAAGCTATTATCTTTTGCAAGAAATTAATTATTTCATTTGCGCTTTTTCCTTAATATTTTCCTGCATCTCTTTCGCAAATCGCATCTCTGCTATTATAAAATATAATACTGTATTGATTACTGTGGCACTTAAAGTACTCTCTAATTACTGGGAAATTCCAATCCCAGTATTGCTTGTTGTACAATACCAGGTCAGGTGCTTCTGGAAGAACTTAAACAAGAACCTTAATGCTTAAAATTTTCAATCTGTCAATGTATCTACGACGACGCTGTTTTTGCTTATCATTTATATTTTTTTTTATTTTTCACTTTTGTACGAGGAGTACGATGAAAAACCTTGTAATATGAACTTTTGAAATAAATGAGAAATGTCCTTGATTTTTATGTCTCTTTTCTTTCATTACTCAATATGATCCTACGGATTATCTTTGATTTCTCCTCCGACAAAAGAGCTAATGAGGTGCTCAACTCCATCCATCATCGAAAAAGAGAAGATTACGAGAGACGCTCTGCTCTGACAACATGTTAAAGAATGGAGAACGCAAAACAAAGAATGTTCTTTCTATTCTTGAATGGAATGAAACCACGGGCAAAGCCCGATACATATAGGAAAAATGTACGCTGGAACAGTTTCAATCGTAGGAAAAATGTACGCGGGAACAGTTTCAATCGCCACGGTAACAGAATGTCCATTGGACAACTTAGATGAAGGCGGATACTTATTTAGTTTAACAGCTATAACCCCCACTATGATCCCATCAAGCTCACTCATCCAATCTTGGTCTAAGCGCTTTAGGAGAAGAATAGTGTGAATCTTCGCTTCTAGTGGAGAGATAGCCTGAGCCCAAGCTCTAAAAGCTTCCACCAAAGCACCACTGCTACTTTACTACTTTAAACATGCATTTGATGAATCTATAAAATATTTATGTTTATAATTTCAACCACTTTTCATAGCATAATGATAAGTTTCCTGGAAAGCATACTATGTGCACCTTAACAACATCACTACAAAAGATTGTTTTTCTAGTTCGGACAAAGATAGATTATTAAACGAATTAAGCGGAACCCAATTATTTTTGTAAATAGTAATTTATAGGAATGTTCTCTTGATTTTTTCATTACGATAATTTCAGTTTTCAACTTTCAAAAATTGTAAAATGATTCATCAAATTGGAAAGAGAAAAAAAACAACTTAATTCTAAATCCTAACAGATTAACATCACCATTAAATACAATAGTTTGAAAAATTATTAGGAAGATTTTATGCAAATAATAATATTCAATTTTTTGAAAATTTATTTTCATTTTTATACATAATTTTATAGAAGTTATAAGCCAATTCATATGATTTAACATAAGTTTTATTTGAAATCATAAAATTTTTAAACGTATAATTATCTTTTGTAATTAATTTTTTGTTCAATTTATAGAAAATTTTTATAAGTATGCCATTCAAATTTTTTGCATAATCCTCTAAAGTTTCAAATTAATACACCCTAGCCCATGCACGCATTAAAAATATGCATTTTAATATTTGCCTGAAAACTCCAGAGAATTTTTTGGATTAAAATTCATCAGCATTTAAAAGAGTGAAGGTCAAGTAGCTATTTCTATAAGTTACTCATTAACATATAAGATTTAAAAGAGAAGCTAATAACATAAAACTGCATTTC
Source organism: Gastrodia elata (assembly GCA_016760335.1). Classification (NCBI taxonomy): domain Eukaryota; kingdom Viridiplantae; phylum Streptophyta; class Magnoliopsida; order Asparagales; family Orchidaceae; genus Gastrodia; species Gastrodia elata. The sequence goes on along the minus strand of CM028681.1, from coordinate 13,977,210 downwards.
ACACTCCCTCGTTTTTTCAGGATATTGCATAAATTTGTTCTAGATTTTTTGATATTTTGACATCATGCTAATCATCAACAAAAAAAAAAATTAAATAAAATAAAAGCTCTTTGGTAAAAACCAATTCAAGCCAAGAATACAATATATCAAAAAGCAAAAGAGCAATTCAGTAAAATAGATGTTCTTTTGGGACATCTAAAAGAGCATTTAAATGCAGATGAATTTTAGTGCAGCTTTAATGCAATTAGAGAATCCTAACACTTTTAGTAAGCAAATTTTCTAGAATATAAGCTTATCATTAGAACAGATCACAAAAATATGCATTCCCTATTAAATCTACATCATTGGAAGATGTAAATTTGCATTGTTGATTAAGTGCTCAGTAAAACTACAGCACCATAAGCAAATATTAGTAGCGAATCGCTCATCCATTAAATTGGTTAAGCATTATCTTGGTTCATACAATGTTCTTAGTCATATTGGAAAAGTGTCTTATTATTGTGAAAGTCTTCATTTAGCATGACATGTTCCACATTTCCTCTTAAGAAAAGTTAAAGGTCCATCTCCTAAGAAATGTTTTCCATTGCCAACAGAATTTAAGAATTAGTAAAAGGGGATACAATGGATCAATCTGGCTCACAAATCAATGATCACTCTCTTGGTAACTCCACTTGTAACTCTAAGCCGCAAGTTAAGGTTTTTTCATCTTTCTAGAGTCAAGGGTCTGCGAGGCCGCTAAGAATGAACTTACACTCAACTGGAGATTGTTCTTCAAGATCAGATCTTCATTGCAGGCAAGAGTATGTGAGTTTTCTATTTTCCAAGCTTTGATCATGTCTAGATTGTGAAGATAAAGATTGAAATTTTTTTTAGTTGCATATACAACAAAAGTGGGGAGATGAAGCATTAATTAGCAGCATATCTGAAGCCATTGTCCAACTCTTCATCTTCAAAACACACCTTAATTTCTTCCACTCAATGCCTGTTTTGCTCTAGCCCTCTTTTAATCTCAGTCCCTTGTGCTCTATCTCGTGTGAGTGTGTGCTTTTTGAAACTTTGATGTCCAAGTGTTTTTAATAAGCAGAAACTAACATAACAACAATAAAATAAAATAGGATTCCTAAAATTCAGAGCATGCTCCAGCTTTATAGAGTATACAAAGTCTGGTTGCAACACTGTCCTTTCAACTTCATAACTATTACTGCAAAAGCTGCTTTAGTTAATATGCTTGTCACAAAGAATGCTCATTCATAGTCTGTGCAAGGCTCTTATAATTGCTAAATGCTATCAATCAGACTTCTAAGGAGATGGGTAAATTGGAAGTGGTATTTCCTCCAAGCTATGCAACATCAAGACCTGTCAGCAACACTTCTTGGCAAATGCAAAATGGCATGCACAAATTTGAAATAAGATGAACTGTTTAAGTAAAACAATTTGTTTGTCCAATATAAAAAAGATGTGAATAAGTTGGTAGCAAAAACTCACAGCATATTATGTAAGAATTCACCCTTTGGTAGACCAAACTTTTTAATATTGTCTGCCGATCCTGATACAAAAGTTTGCCTGCCATTTAACTTAAAGTGAATGACAGAATAACCAACATATAAACAATAAAAAACCATTTCTTTTTCATTTATGCTTAGAGAACCATTCAGATCTGCGTAAGCTGAATGAACTTACTCTTTTGGATGCAAAGACAGTGCCCGAACAGATTTCTTATGATGAGTTAGTGTTAGCATTGTCTTCCCTGAGAGATAAGAAACCAAAATCAAATGTAGTAAAGATTATGCAAAACGTGTTTGACAGTTATAATTACCAGCAACAAGATCCCAAAACTTGATAGTCGTGTCATGAGAGCCAGTTACAACTTGTGGATCCTGAAGATGGAAAAAACCGATGTGATATATTAAAGAAATCCCTTCATTTTATATCCCATCAAACAGAAAAAAAAAAACAACAAAAACAAACCCATGTCAAACTATAATAGCAAGGAAATGTTATAAAGACATGAACCAAACTTAAAGCAGATAGCACTGAATTAGTTTACTTCTTAACACTAACTGCAATAATACAATAAAACATGTGATCAAAAGTTTGTCTTGACTACCAACTAATTTAAAATTTCGTCCACTATTTGCTGATGCTGCTAAGCCAAATTAATCATTAGTTGATCACTTTCATAAATCACTAATTCAACAGAGCATCAAAACTGATTGCAAGTCAATCAATTCCTCAAATTGTCAAGTCAACTGACCATCAGATGATTCAATTTCTTCATTGTTGAGTGATCAAAGCTCTGCCTCAGGTTAGTCACTTTTAGTTAATTATCACCCGAGTCTTACCAACATTCAATGAGCTTCATCAATAATCTCGCTGATTAAATATAAAAATGATAATTGAATGATTTTTCTTCAACAAATGAGCACTATGCTGAATATTTGGCTATATTTATAATAATTATCTGAGCACTTGTAATGCTCGAGCCACACCATTAGCAAAATTTTCACATGATGTGATTGTAACCGCTAGCTAACTGTCTGCCACATGCAGAGTCCCATTAATCAGTCAACTGGAGTTTGGTATATGGGATTAGCATGGCGTAACTAGCAAAGATCATGGTTACCAGCTGTTCCAAACCATTATTAAACTCTCTGCCCAACTATAAATAGCTAGTTAGATGATGAGTTTAGGACTTTGTATCTTTGAGTTCTAAAGTTTTTTTGTTTCCACAGTTTGTACTTTAAGAATTCCATTGTGTACTTCCAATTTTATATAAAAATAATTTATCATTATTCCTTATTAATGATCTTCAGCTGCTAAATGCCATTATGGAGATTTATGTGGGGATCATATTTTTGAAATCTAAGCGTTGGTTTTGAAATTCCGTTTGAAGGAAGGCATAGTTGTGACAAATTTTAATGTTCAGATTACATTATCTCTTCCAAGTAAACTGTTTGGCAAAAGAATCATAAAAAATATAAGAGACCAGCATGCACATTTATTTTCCTTTACTCCTTATTCAGAAAAAATATTTAGCACACGAAAAAGATGATGCCATGGCTGCTCGAATGTTAATAATAACAACACAATGAGAAAAGAGCAACTGAAGAGAAAGGAGAAAAGCTAAAGGAGCAAATAATAGTCACTTGTATGACAGTACATTGAATAAATTTTGCAGTAAGAGAAACCTCAGAAATAACAAGAAGCTTGATCATTGATTTTCAAAGTTAATTTAAACTGGTCAATGACGTACGGTGAAAAAAGAAGTATGAGTTGATTGTGAAGAAGATGGATGAAAAATAAAGACCAATAATATGTAAGTGCTTAAGCTATAAAATGCGAGTGTGATGTTAAGCGCACAAGCCAAGGTTTGTAATAACTGCAATTTTTAATTACTAGATTTATAAATATATTTTATAAATTAAATTTGCTTGAATTAATTTAAATTTTAAAAAATAACTGTGTAAAAATTAGATAAATATAGTCCTATATACACAAGGCTCATATAAAAGATAAATTTTTATTTTGGTGCATTTTTATGTAAAATAAAATATATTCCGCATTCTCATATTTTGGGTGTAGTTTGTGAGATATTAATATAGGGCAAAATTTAATCCCAAACCCTCAAAATCCCAGAATTATGAATACACCAGAATCAAGCTTATTCCAAATCTGGCACGACAAAAGATTTTTTTGTGTGATGATCATCTACAGCCTCCAAAATCATGCCACCACTGAAATTTCACTGACCTCAATGGCCCTTTGTCACCTCATTGACCCATGCCAAACTTTAGTACCCTTCTACACCCTACATCGAATCTCATCACCCAAACCAATCTAAACCAGCTTTTGCCAGCCCTCAATGGCCCCTCGCCAACCTTCTCCACCCTAGACCAGACTCACAACCCACATTGGCATCCATGGCTTTCATGAACAATTTTATTAATATAAATATTTTATTTTTCTATGCACCCAACAAACATCAAAAACCAAATATACCGCAAAGTATTATCTAGATTGCATATATTTAACAGAAAAATTTTTATTACATTGGATTTATTTACTTGAACTTTTTTCTTACTACAAGTCAAATAACCCCTAAAAAAATATGATGCATGACTATTGAAAAGAAATAAAATTTAATTTTTGAAAAAAAAGGTTAAGCCCATGTTGGTTCCCACTTAGCTTAAGCCTATACAAAATTTTCATAGCATAGTTTTATAATTAAGTAATTTAAGTGATTAGTTAATTATCTAAATACAATGATACAATTAACTATATGAAAATATAAATAAATAATTATTTGTTATAATTAAATCTACCAATCATAAAATAATGATGCAAATTATCATTAATAAAATTTAACTCCACCATTATCGAGTCCCAAGTTCTAGATGAGAAAAGAGAAGGATTGTGTTAGATCATTGATAGCCATTGTAAAACTTTGTTGAATTCTATTATGTCATGAATCCTTTAAATAATTGTGCAAAGGCCGCTACATCAACGCCTAGGTATACTGTCAAATAAACAAGGGTTCTCACATTACAAAAGAACGAGGGTAAAGAAGTTAATCAATGAATTAAATTAAAATCAAGTAGTTGTAATAGTAGCATTCCCATTAACAAGCTTTTGAATTAGTTAATATTATGTTTAATAGGAAGATTAATAAATTATGCCTTCAAGAAAACTAAATGTGTGGGAGAAAAAGCAAAGAAATTAATTGTGACGAAAGTTAACATCACACAGGAACATTCCTATATATTTCTCTAATTATTTTTTGTTTTACTTTTGGAAAGGCAACAGCTTTTTGAATTCTTGTTGTATCTTCATATGCAAGTTTCTTTCGTCACATGTTCTTATAATCATTTGTAGTTTTGAATGAGAGTATTTATATTTATAATATCTAACAGGAAATTATGGTTGGCCAAGAATTGTGCTTCATAATATTGTTGTTGGTATGTTCATAAATATGCTGCTTTACCCGATTTTGTTGATTTCAATGTGACCGAAAATAAAAAGTTGAAAAAAGAGAATTTCATGCTGACTACATTATTTTTCTAACTGAGCTTAATTCAATGGTAGTTTCCTTTAGTTTCTATAAGCTTTGTTATATAGCTCACTAGTTTGAGTAGCTTGTCTTAAAACTCAATTAGGGCTTTGAATTATACTATTCCTACTATTTTTTATCCCATTATCACAAAATATTGCTTAATAGTTTTATTTTCAGTAATTATGATTCTTAAAAGAATGATGATCTATCAGAGAAACTCGGATACTAACAAAAAATAGATCGTTGCAATCAAATTTAAGGATAAATACATTAAAATTATGGAGACTCCTTAAAGCTCAAAGCAAAAGACACATCGAGACTGCAACGTGGACAGAAGCTCATGATTTTTTATTCTTTTATTTCCCAATTTTATAATTTTATTTTCTTTTGTTTATTGGTCTTTCTTCTTTCCTTATGGCCAACCCATCAGCTCTGATTGCTTTTTTTTTTTAAGCTATGCATGATTTGATGCCCTTTGGCCGGGGGGTATGTAGGCACCTTGAAGAAAGGACAAGTCAATTTATTATAACTTCACTTTTTTGAGATACCAGAGAATTGGATTATGGCTTATTTTGTTTATGTCCGTATAAACAAGTATATTTTCCTAGTTTATATTCTCATTTAGGATTGTTCTAATGATATCGAGATTCACAATTTTTGTACCTTGTATTTTTTTACTTGGATAAACCTATATGTCAAGCATATTTCACCAGTCCTTGTTAGATTAAGTTTAGATTTAAATAAAAAGTTCTCATGCTGAATGGCACAACTATTTAAGGTAGGAACTAAAGCATATATTTAATGGAATAACTTATAATGTTGCAAATGTTTCTTTCAAATAGGAATGGATGTATATAAAAAATGATTTGAATTAGTTGAATCAAGAAATATCTCAAAAGGAGATGCTTTTTATAGGAGGATATTTATTTGAATATGTTGAAAGAATAATTAAAAATTTTAATAGTATTCATAATGATTTTGATGCCGAATAGTCACAAGTTGAGCGATTACAAATAGTGATACATATTTATGTTAGAAGCACGAAGACTTGAGTTGCACGTTACATAACATGAAGCGGCACTTCACATAATCCTCTCTAACAAAAGATAATATCTTCAGATTGCCCCTCTGATGGTTGAACCTAAAACTCCCAGTGGCCCCAGCAAGCAGTTAATCTCTATGCATGTAACCTCCAAATAGACAAAGATACCTTATTTGCACAGCAAAAGAAGTCACGAAATGTGAACTCAAGTTGCGATCTTTCGTACTCCGTGAAAATTTCATACAATGATCCTACTCATTGAGACCCACGGTGGGAGGCGCTCAACCCAATTTTTTTTTTTTGCAAAGCTATTAAGTCCCAGCATTATTATCTCCACAGCTTGATGTGGTTGTCATTCAAGCTGCTGATTGTTGGAAAAGACCCCTCAAAAAGGCCACAAAATTCTCTTAAAAGATGCTTGTCGTCGAAACATGTTGTTTGCCCCACATTGTACCTTCCTGTTCACAAAGAGCAACCTCATTCCTGCTATACTTCCTTGCGGTTTATGCCATAGTTCAACAGCAGTAGGATTCCTACAATTTGGAGCAAGGCTGGTTGGATGTGAAGTCGCTCGCTTCCCAAATCTTGCAGGCTCTCAGTGCATCTGTCCCTGGCTTGGATTTTACAGAGTGCATTATTTTTGCATCCCCGGCTTACCTGTCTTCTGTAGCAGAAAAATCCACGGGACATGGCCTTCATCTTGCTTGTTATCACCGAGGTTGGCCTCCTTCGCCATCACAAATTAAGTGATGCTCAACATTTGCAGAAATATTGTTGTCTCCTATCGCAGTCAGCAGCAATTGGGGCGCCAAAGACGAACATAGACTGCAGAAGAGGGACGGAGCTGTGATTGGGTGCGGATGTCAGCATTTCCTCCGTTGGATGCAATGGTCGACTGATTGCGAGAACACAATTTTCGTCCCTATGTCTAATTCTACCACACATGTAGCAAGCAATCGTTATTCCCTCACTCCAGACCAGTTGGTTGATCAACCCGCAATGTGTACCAAAACTGAATATTTGGGATGAGGGGCTTGATTAAATCAACTTTGAGGCAGATGCATGCAAAGGATCCTTTCTCCACATTCGTCGTGGAGCTATTCATCCATAGTGACTCTCCAATCTCTGATGTAACCTTGTAAGGTTGTTCCGGCTTCAAAGCTCAAGAGTAACCCCAGAAATCAGGTGGCACCAGCGTCAAGAACACCACATTATCGGATGGCATAAACTCAGGTACCCAATCATCAACACCAAGCACTTGGCCTCTAACAAGTCATGGGCCTCCCATACACACAACCTTTGTTTGGCTTCAGCATAATACAACTTCACAAAGAGATAATCATACTCGAGGGGAACCACTTTACATCTAGCAAATGAATCCCAATTGCAGTGATGTTCTCCAACAAAAAAAGTAGTATAAAATTTTTCGTCCAAAGAGCCTTCCAATGAGAGCACACTCAAATTTGTTCTGGAATTGAATTTCTTCATCCACATCAATCTCTATTTTGCCATCCTCCCGAAACTTCATGCAATATCCCCCTTATTTGAGCATATTTCTAAGGGTTTGTCTTGTCCTAGCTGTCAAAAATTGCAATTAGCTGCTGTTTTACTTGTTGAGCCATTTTCTCAAATAGGTCAGGTGCGAGCCACACTGTATGTGATAGATTTCGTGAGGGTTCGCACAGTCACCCTAAGCAAAAAAAAATTCAATTTAACACATTTTGGAATATGGAAGGTGGAAAAAAAAGCACATTGCTCTTGATGGTGAAATAAGAACAACGATTAGGAACTGATTTCAAACCAAGGTTTGCTTGAACCTGCTAGGTTATAATAAATAATATCAATAATATCAACAGTACAAAAACTCAACCGGGATCAAACTCCACGGTATCATACGCAAGGAGGTCCAAAGCCTCCCGAGGAGCACATCTCCTATGGAAAAAGAAAAATTACCTTGACGGGCACATAGAGTACAAAAGTCCGCCACCCGATTCGCATTGCACGATCGGTGGGAAAAGATAACACGATGAAAACAAGCTAAAAGGCAAGGTGATCGGCATGCCGCTCTTCGCCTCGTGAATGGAGAGTCCTCTCCCAGAGATGCCCAAGTCTCCAAATCACTCCCAGGCAGTCACCCTCGATGATAACGTCATCTGTATCCACCTCTATAGCCACAAGGGCCTGCCGCAGTATAGTAAATGCTTGAATCTCAGCCTGAAGAGGAGACTGGGCCTGTAAGCTAGCTCCTACGACAACCAGTAATTATCTGTCTGAGTTCCGGACCACAACAACCCCAAAGGTAGTAGACTCTCCGTAGCTATAGGAAGCATCTATGTTGGCCTTCAGCCAAAGGGTCGGGGGGGCGGGACCATCTGTAGAAGGTGGAAGGGCCCTGGTGGGCTGTGGAACCCCTGGAGTTGAACCCGTCGTGCAGTCCAGCACTGACCATGGCAGAGAGAATCGAGCCCTCGCAGACCCGTGGAGTAGGGTGCGGGCGTCCGTGAGAATGCTCAGTCCTACTTCTCTAAGACTGGTAGAGCGATTAAGCAATAATCTGGCAGCTGAAGCGATGGCGGTGAGACGCGGAAGCAATTGAGAACAGTGTAGTAAACTGGTCCCAGGAGGTAAGTGTGGCCGAAAGCAATCCCCAACGCACAAAGGTCTCCATGGCGTCCCTCGTGTATCTGCAATGGATCACCAAGTGCTATCAGTTCTCTTCCGAGTCACAGCCCCAAACACAAGCTACTGACTGAGCGAGCGCTCTCCTGAGTAACCAACAGCCTGTCGGGATAGCATTTCTGAGCAGTCTCCACAAGAAACAAGCCTCAATGGGGCTCGAGGCCATCTCCCACATGACCGCGTACTGCCAAGGCTAACCTCCTCTCTCCATACGGTAGATCTAACTGGTTCAACTCTCGGTAAAGTCATCAACCTGCCACTACAGGATGCCCTTATCTCGCTGAGTGTCTTTGGACGACTGACCAACCTTAACCCAAGAGTCTCCAAACTACGGAGTCAGCCCGCTGCACTGCAAAGTCCTCACCTTTGCGGCGGTAGCGAAACTCCATTGCTCTCACCCAAAGGAGGTCGGTTCTGCTGATAAAACTGAAGGTGTGAGTGGACAGCTAGAACATTCCTCCAAAGCCATAGGTCTCTGATCCCGAGTTCGCCAGACTCGAGCGGTCGACAGACCTTTTGCCACCTCACATAGTGTAGACCACTACCACCGCTCCTTCCCAAAAAAACTTACGAAGGATAGCCTCAATGTCGAAGAGGTAGGAGTCTGGTATCGGCGCGACCGGCATCCGGTAGTTGGGAATCATAGCAAGTACTGACCTGATCAAGCATAATCTGCCAACAAGGGAGAGGTGACGACTGCTCCAGGAGCTTAACCAGCTACGAACCTGCTTTGTGACTGCTGAAAAATTTGCTCTCTGCGGGGGTGGTCTGCCCGTAACTGTAACCCCAAGGTATCTGAGGGGCACTCCTCTCTGGAAACCCAGCTGGAGCGCTACTCTGTGCCTGTAAACTAGGGTATGTCGACTAAAGACGATATGTGACTTATGCGAGTTCATAGATTGCCCGGTCCAACTCCCATACTCTGCCAGAATTCGCTGAACCTCACAACCTGCTACCACTGAAGCCGGTGCAAATAAAATTAAATCGTCGGCGTACATGCGGTGAGAGAAGATAGGCCCACCTCTATCCAATTGAATGTCGATCGGGCGGCCGATTTGCTTCTGCCATCTGACCAGGTGGGAGAAGAGCTCCGAGCACAAAATGAATAGATAAGGGGAGAGGGGGCATCCCTGACTGAAGTCACTCCGCCCCACTATCCAAGGAAGTTGGTGCTTGCCAACCAGGATTGAGAACTTGGGGACTCCACGCACTGCATAACCCAATCCGTCCAACGTTGCGGAAAGCCAAATCTCTGTAGAACCAAACGTAAACACTCCCACTCAATCCGGTCGTAAGCTTTCTTCATATCCACCTTGATGGCCATATGACCGGCTGTCGAAGTGGAGTATGAGACACGAGTGAGGATCTCCTAGACGGTGAGACAGTTCTTGCTAATATCTATCTCGGGAACAAATACACAATGTTCTCGGGAGATCAAAGAAGGCATCACTGTTTTAAAGCGCCCGATCAAGATCTTGACCATCACCTTATAAACAGTGTTGCACAGACTAATTGAGCAGAATTGCCTCGGAGTGGAGCCCCCTCCTCCTTCGAAATGAGGACTACTAGAGTATCACTCAAACGCTGTGGCATCCGGCCACCATCAAAAAAATGGTAAACGGCTACCAGAGTATCAGCCTGGGTAATCCGCCAGTACCCCGTAAAGAAAGAGAGGGTGATGCCATCAATCACAGGGGAACGGTTGGGGCCAAGGTCCCTCAGGGCTGCCCAGATTTTTACATTCGTGACCGCACATTGGAGAGAGGCAGAGTCAGCGTGTGATGACCCACTTAAGTAGTAATAAGTGAAACTCTTAAACATCGAAACGCCTTTTCAGATAACGGTGGAGTTTCTGATAAGAACTCCAAAGTTAAGCGTGCTCAAGTGGGAGCACTCCTAGGATGGGTGATCTGCTGGGAAGTTATCTTCTGAGGGCAAAATCGTGAGGCCTTTCTGGCCAAAACGGACAATACCTTGGTGCTTAAGAGTTTGGGCTGTTACAAATGGTATCAGAGCAAACCATAGGGTGTCAGATAGGAGCTAAGTGTCATACAGGGCAAAGTACTACTTCATGTGAGCAGCATCTTGAACCCATGATAGTTAAGGTGCTACATGGTTGTGGGTACCTCTTGCGCCTGTAGGGGTCACCTCTAATTCTATCTACCCAATGGATGGTTCTTGGATCTGTGTGTGGATACTGAGGAGGACGTCAGTTACTTAAGTTGGGGAGATTGTGATGACCCACTTAAGTAGTAATAAGTGAAACTCTTAAACATCGAGGCGCCTTTTCAGATAACGGTGGAGTTTTTGATAAGAACTCCAAAGTTAAGTGTGCTCAGGTGGGAGCACTCCTAGGATGGGTGACCTGCTGGGAAGTTATCTTCTGAGGGCAAAATCGTGAGGCATTTCTGGCCAAAACGGACAATACCTTAGTGCTTAAGAGTTTGGGCTGTTACACAGTGTCACCAAGTATACGCTCAAATATACTAAAGGGATCTAGTCATAATTGTAGGTTTAAAAGATCAATCAAGAAATAATGACATTCATGACGTATCTGAAGGAGTTCAAGATCATTTGAAAATATGAACATAAGTTATGAATGAAGCAAGGAAGAACTATTGAAGGAGTATCAGAACAAGGATCACAAATAATAAATAAATTACTGAAAGAATGCGTCTATAGAGGCCTTGATTTTCCAGTATTAGCTAAGGAGTGGCTCGCGAGAGTTGACCATATATTCGGTGTCATGGAGTGGCCTAATCACATTAAACTAGAAGTGGTGCTATGTCTTCTTCGAGTTCAAGCAAAAGAATGGTGGATTAGGTCATATGAAGGTTTATTCCATAGGCTCAGGAGGAGCATCGTGAAGTAATTTATGAAGATTTTCGTAGAGCGTTTTTCACTAAGTATATAGGGTGGGAGTAGTTATATAATCCATGATGTAATAAGTATGACGTATTTCGCTATTGTAATAAAAGTTTAATAATGAATAAATAAGAATTTAATCATTGTCGTATATTTCATTCTAAGTAAGCTAAATATACATATTTTGATTTCAGAAAGATGAATCCTGCAACATCTCCAAATAATACTCCAATCAACGCTCAACCCTCTTCCAGCAACGCCCCAATCAACACTGTAGCAGTCACAAATAATAATACTATAGATGAAGTAACTTCTCTGAGGAATATGGTTAGTGCAATGCTAGAAAATCAGAATCAGCAAGCTTTAGCCATCCAAAAGTTAGTGTCTGCATTACCATCCGCCAACACCAGCACTTCTTCAGCATCTCCTACTCCATATTTTTCTAATACATCTCGACAGTCTGGAGACGAAATACTCCATAGTTTCTTGAGGTTAAGGCCGCCTACTTTTGACCGATCCGAATCACCTATAGATACTCTAGCATGGTTAAAATCAGTATAAAAGAATATTACTAGTCTGGGGTGCTCAAGTAATCAATCAGTAAGAGATGAGCCCTGCCTAGATTACCACCAAAATATTCAAAAATAAATGAGTGACTAGCCCCAGTATCAAACAATATACTGCAGGGCTCATCATTAATGTATAAGGTGCCTAATTTAAACAATGACAAATTAGAAGATTCAAAATGCGGTAAATAAAAGTAATTATTAAGAATTTGTACCTGAGACTATATTGTTATCTTCTGCTGCCTCCAACGGGGTGAGATTATATACTCTGGCTCTCCCAGAAGGGCTTTTATTAGAATCTTGAACCTTAATTTGATTGGGATTAGGAGATTTTGCAGCATACTGAGTCTTCACTGGATTCTGTTCTGTTACAAAAGGTGGTGGCATAAGGGCCCTCTGAGATTCTCGCGAGTTAATAGGAGTTGCATGGAATACTTTATTCTGGCGGTTCCGATCGATCAATACTCCATCGATAGTTTTATTTGCTTTGCATTCCCGATACCCATGCCCTGGTCTGCCACATGTAAAGCAGACCCTGCCAGAATGGTAACATTTACCATAGGGATGTGGTTTATTGCATGATTCACTATGTCCTGGTGTTTCATAAGTTTCCATCTGGTACACCCTCCCTTGATTTGTACGGTGATGTTTGAAGTTCTGAGGATGATTATTCATATTAAATGCCTTCCTCTTCATTTCTTTAATCGATTGGTGGTGCTCCACCACTCTAGCTGCTTCAACCAATTTCTCGAATTGGGTGTGTTGGAGGGGAACCACATAATCTTTGATGGATTCCCGGAGTCTATTTTCAAATCTAAAACATTTATCTTCTTCTATAGGAGCTAAATGTGGAGTGAATCGAATGAGTTTCCAGAATTTTACAGTATAATCGGCCACTGATCAACTTCCTTGTGTTAATTTTAGCAAAGACTCGCCAATAATGTTCTTAGCTGATGGTGGTACAAATAATTCTTTGAAGGCCTGAGTAAACCAACTCCATTCTATCTCATTCAGTTCAAATTCCTCAAAACGTGTCGCTCTTATTTGCTCCTACCAATGCTCCGCTTCTCCTTGAAGCAAGTGTGTAGCTAATCTTACTGATTGATTACTTGAGCACCCCAGACTATTAATATTCTTTTCTACTGATTTTAATCATGCTAGAGTATCTATAGGTGATTCGGATCTGTCAAAAGTAGGCGGCCTTAACCTCAAGAAACTATGGAGTATTTCGTCTCCAGACTGTCGAGATGTATTAGAAAAATATGGAGTAGGAGATGCTGAAGAAGTGCTGGCGTTGGCGGATGGTAATGCAGACACTAACTTTTGGATGGCTAGAGTTTGCTGATTCTGATTTTCTAGCATTGCACTAACCATATTCCTCAGAGAAGTTACTTCATCTATAGTATTATTATTTGTGACTGCTACAGTGTTGATTGGGGAGTTGCTGGAAGAGGGTTGAGCGTTGATTGGAGTATTATTTGGAGATGTTGCAGGATTCATCTTTCTGAAATCAAAATATGTATATTTAACTTACTTAGAATGAAACATACGACAATGATTAAATTCTTATTTATTCATTATTAAACTTTTATTACAATAGCGAAATACGTCATACTTATTACATCATGGATTATATAACTACTCCCACCCTATATACTTAGTGAAAAACGCTCTACGAAAATCTTCATAAATTACTTCACGATGCTCCTCCTGAGCCTATGGAATAAACCTTCATATGACCTAATCCACCATTCTTTTGCTTGAACTCGAAGAAGACATAGCACCACTTCTAGTTTAATGTGATTAGGCCACTCCATAACACCGAATATATGGTCAACTCTCCCGAGCCACTCCTTAGCTAATACTGGAAAATCAAGGCCTCTATAGACGCCTTCTTTCAGTAATTTATTTATTATTTGTGATCCTTGTTCTGATACTCCTTCAATAGTTCTTTCTTGCTTCATTCCTAACTTATGTTCATATTTTCAAATGATCTCGAACTCCTTCAGATACATCATGAATGTCATCATTTCTTGATTGATCTTTTAAACTTACAATTATGACTAGATCCCTTTAGTATATTTGAGCGTATACTTGGTAACGCTGTGTAACAGCCCAAACTCTTAAGCACCAAGGTATTGTCCGTTTTGGCCAGAAAGGCCTCACGATTTTACCCTCAGAAGATAACTTCCCAGCAGGTCACCCATCTTAGGAGTGCTCCCACCTCAGCACACTTAACTTTGGAGTTCTTATCAGAAACTCCACCGTTATCTGAAAAGGCGTCTCAATGTTTAAGAGTTTCACTTATTACTACTTAAGTGGGTCATCACAATCTCCCCAACTTAAGTAACTGACGTCCTCGTCAGTATTCACACACAGATCCAAGAACCATCCATTGGGTAGATAGAACTAGAGGTGACCCCTACAGGCGCAAGAGGTACCCACAACCATGTAGCACCTTAACCATCATGGGTTCAAGATGCTGCTCACATGAAGCAGTACTTTGCTCTGTATGGCACTTAGCTCCTATCTGACACCCTATGGTTTGCTCTGATACCATTTGTAACAGCCCAAACTCTTAAGCACCAAGGTATTGTCCGTTTTGGCCAGAAAGGCCTCACGGTTTTGCCCTCAGAAGATAACTTCCCAGCAGGTCACCCATCCTAGGAGTGCTCCCACCTGAGCACGCTTAACTTTGGAGTTCTTATCAGAAACTCCACCGTTATCTGCAAAGGCGCCTCGATGTTTAAGAGTTTCACTTATTACTACTTAAGTGGGTCATCACACGCTGACTCTGCCTCTCTCCAATGTGCGGTCACGAATGTAAAAATCTGGGCAGCCCTGAGGGACCTTGGCCCCAACCGTTCCCCTGTGATTGATGGCATCACCCTCTCTTTCTTTACAGGGTACTGGAGGATTACCCAGGCTGATACTCTGGTAGCCGTTTACCATTTTTTTGATGGTGGCCGGATGCCACAGCGTTTGAGTGATACTCTAGTAGTCCTCATTCCGAAGGAGGAGGGGGCTCCACTCCGAGGCAATTCTGCTCAATTAGTCTGTGCAACACTGTTTATAAGGTGATGGTCAAGATCTTGATCAGGCGCTTTAAGACAGTGATGCCTTCTTTGATCTCCCGAGAACATGGTGTATTTGTTCCCGAGATAGATATTAGCAAGAACTGTCTCACCGTCTAGGAGATCCTCACTCGTGTCTCATACTCCACTTCGACAGCCGATCATATGGCCATCAAGGTGGATATGAAGAAAGCTTACGACCGGATTGAGTGGGAGTGTTTATGTTTGGTTCTACAGAGATTTGGCTTTCCGCAACGTTGGACGGATTGGGTTATGCAGTGGGTGGAGTCCCCCAAGTTCTCAATCCTGGTTGGCAAGCACCAACTTCCCTGGATAGTGGGGCGGAGAGACTTCAGTCAGGGATGCCCCCTCTCCCCTTACCTATTCATTTTGTGCTCGGAGCTCTTCTCCCACCTGGTCAGATGGCAAAAGCAAATCGGCCGCCCGATCGGCATTCAGTTGGATAGAGGTGGGCCTATCTTCTCTCACCGCATGTACGCCGACGATTTAATTTTATTTGCACCGGCTTCAGTGGTAGCATGTTGTGAGGTTCAGCGAATTCTGGCAGAGTATGGGAGTTGAACCGGGCAATCTATGAACTCGCATAAGTCACATATCGTCTTTAGCCGACATACCCTAGTTTACAGGCACAGAGTAGCGCTCCAACTGGGTTTCCAGAGAGGAGTGCCCCTCAGCTACCTTGGGGTTACAGTTACGGGCAGACCACCCCCGCAGAGAGCAAATTTTTCAGCAGTCACAAAGCAGGTTCGTAGTGGGTTAAGCTCCTGGAGCAGTCGTCACCTCTCCCTTGTTGGCAGATTATGCTTGATCAGGTCAGTACTTGCTATGATTCCCAACTACCGGATGCCGGTCGCGCCGATACCAGACTCCTACCTCTTCGACATTGAGGCTATCCTTCGTAAGTTTTTTTGGGAAGGAGCGTGGTAGCGGTCTACACTATGTGAGGTGGCAAAAGGTCTGTCGACCGCTCGAGTCTGGCGAACTCGGGATCACAGACCTATGGCTTTGGAGGAATGTTCTAGCTGTCCACTCACACCTTCAGTTTTATCAGCAGAACCGACCTCCTTTGGGTGAGAGCAATGGAGTTTCGCTACCGCCGCAAAGGTGAGGACTTTGCAGTGCAGCGGGCTGACTCAGCAGTTTGGAGACTCTTGGGTTAAGATTGGTCAGTCGTCCAAAGACACTCAGCTAGAGGAGGGGATCCTGTAGTGGCAGGTTGATGACTTTACTGAGAGTTGAACCAGTTAGATCTACCGTATGGAGAGAGGAGGTTAGCCTTGGCAGTACGCGGTCATGTGGGAGATGACCTCGAGCCCCATTGAGGCTTGTTTCTTGTGGAGACTGCTCAGAAATGCTATCCCGGCAGGCTGTTGGTTACTCAGGAGAGCGCTCGCTCAGTCAGTAGCTTGTGTTTGGGGTTGTGACTCGGAAGAGGACAGATAGCACTTGGTGATCCATTGCAGATACACGAGGGACGCCATGGAGACCTTTGTGCGTTGGGGATTGCTTTCTGTCACACTTACCTCCTGGGACCAATTTACTGCACTGTTCTCAATTGCTTCCGCGTCTCACCGCCATCGCTTCAGCTGCCAGATTATTGCTTAATCGCTTTACCAGTCTTAGAGAAGCAGGACTGAGCATTCTCACGGACGCCCGCACCCTACTCCACGAGTCTGCGAGGGCTCGATTCTCTCTGCCATGGTCAGTGCTGGATTGCACGACGGGTTCAACTCCTGGGGTTCCACAGCCCACCAGGGCCCTTCCACCTTCTACAGATGGTCCCGCCCCCCGACCCTTTGGCTAAATGCCAACATAGATGCTTCCTATAGCTACGGAGAGTCTACTACCTTTGGGGTTGTTGAGGTCCGGAACTCAGACGGACAATTACTGGTTGTCGTAGGAGCTTGCTTACAGGCCCAGTCACCTCTTTAGGCTGAGATTCAAGCATTTACTATACTGCGGCAGGCCCTTGTGGCTATAGAGGTGGATACAGATGACGTTATCATCGAGGGTGACTGCCTGGGAGTGATTCGGAGACTTGGGCATCTCTGGGAGAGGACTCTCCATTCACGAGGCGAAGAGCGGCATGCCGATCACCTTGCCTTTTAGCTTGTTTTTCATCGTGTTATCTTTTCCCACCGATCGTGCAATGCGAATCGGGTGGCGAACTTTGGTACTCTATGTGCCCGTCAAGGTAATTTTTCTTTTTCCATAGGAGATGTGCTCCTCAGGAGGCTTTGGACCTCCTTGCGTATGATACCGTGGAGTTTGATCCCGATTGAGTTTTTGTACTGTTGTTATTATTTATATATATGCATAAGCTACGGCCATATTTCCTGTATAACCTAGCAGGTTCAAGCAAACCTTGGTTTGAAATCGGTTCCTAATCGTTGTTCTTATTTCACCATCAAGAGCAATGTGCTTTTTTTACACCCTCCATGTTCCTTTGGAATTTCCCACAAAGATGATCAACCGTGAAGATGAAGAGACAATGTGAACAAAGGCTCAGTCTATCAACGTCAACTGGTGAAGATAACAAATAGACACCTCTGAGTACTAGCATAGGCCAGCAACCTTGACAAGTTCACAAAAAATGACAATCGACCCAGCCAATGAATAACACAAATACAAGCCCAAAACAAACATGAGAAAAATTCATCAAAAAGTTTGTTGGCCTTTATCCGCTCATCACTCTAAATAGTGCACAAGTCTTAATGATCTATGTTAGGTTTTAAAAGTAAATATTTCTTGAGGTCAATTTGAATATTTCAATAAAACTTTACCCTAATAACGATCAAAATTTATTATGATATGAGACCTTAGAATTCTAATGTGCATGAACCTCAATAATTAATTACACATCCTAGCTATAAGATAATATTGTTAATTAAAGAGTGATTGTGCAATGATTGAGTAGATTTAAGATATCATATGGTTGGATAACATGAAAGTAAGATCGATCAAGATCCTATGATTCCATTATCTTTGGTCAAATTATGACTCAATATGCTAATAAAAAAAAATGTTATCCGTAACATTAAACAATTCTGATAATCAACCATATATAACTGTATCTCAAATATTCCGAGCAAATTAAGTGAAATATGTTAAATTTTTAATCTTTGGGTTATCATCAGTTGGTAACCTGGAAAAATTTTGACTCAATAGTACAGCATTGTAAAACATGACCACTAAGATTTAGAGGTTTTACACATGACGCAAGGTATTTAGTAGCATAGCAAACCTAGAGAATTCACTTAGCCTTAATTGAACTTGCATAAATATAAAAATTAGGTTTTGGGTTATATATTTTGTAAGTTTGAGGTGGGTTAGCAGGCTTGTTGGCATAAGTGCTAGTCTGAACTTAGGTTGGATCAAGACTTGTATCTACTGAAGAGCCTGAGGTTTAAATAATATGTTGGGGCTTACAATTATTAGAATGCCCTTCTTAAAATTTTAAACGGGGTTACATCCCTTGGAAAATTCAAGTGAGCAAGTCTTACAACCTTACCATTTAGGCAAATGGTACATGATTTGTATATCCAAAATCTTTTAGATATAAGAAAAATTAAATTGATTAGCATAAAATTGTCTAGATTGCATTGATAAAACCATAAGAATCTATTAAAATTAAAATTTAATTTTATATAATTTATCAAGCGTTTTTAGAAGAATCTAAATTTTTAGTTTAATGTGACTCAACTAAAGTAACTTAGATCAATCAAATAGTATACAAAATCAATCTTAAAACGATTTTATTAGAATCACTGGGATATATTAAAAGTAAGACAATTTAAAATGATTCATTAGGACCAATTAAATCTAGGATCTTAGATTTTTCTTGACCTACTAGATTGCCACTTCATTTCATACATCTAATTCTCTTACACATTTTCTTAAACGCTTGTTTATTTCATGTTTATTATTATTCTGGTCATACTTGTTACTTGTGCGCAAATCATAGCTTATAAGTAAAGGCAATAAAGGCTTTGCAAGCTTGAGGGTTAAATACACATTCAAATAGACAATAGCATAGCTATCATCATTGGAAGATGTGTTACACTATGAGGGATGTGTTCATTTTGAGAAATTGTATATTCTCAAATTGTATTGTTCTCTGAAAGACATGAGCATTTGAAGGACACGTACTTTATACTGTGAGTTTAAGAAACGTGCACTTCATGAGTTGTACCTCTATATTGTGGGTCATATATTTTACTTAAAATTAACTGTGCAAACAAATAACTAGTGCAACTCTCTTCTCTTCTCTTTTCTCATGTAACCATTTTTGTCAAATAATAGCAATTATATTTTAATCCTCAACACAACATCATTTATATGAAGATTTAAATTATTCAAATCGCTGCAGTAACATATTTATTATTACTTAAATATATTTAGCATTCTTATGGTTCATAATAGTTATCAAACGCATTTTTAAAAAAAAAAACTCTTCAACAACTAATGATTAATTAGTTAATTAACTTCTATATTAATTTAACTAAATTTTTTGACAAAATTTTGACAACATAACATCATATTCTATATTTGTTTGATATTTTTGGGACATTTTTGATAGCTTAATAGTGCTTGAAATTGTGAAAAGAATTTGCTCCCTTGCTACAAACCAAAAAGATCAAGGGAGCTTAAATTTTTAATCGAACTAAAGATCAACAAAATTAGAGGTCATTGAAATGAAATTTTCCTGATTGGACCAAAAATCAACGGAATGCAGGCCTTCTACCTATCATTTGGGCAGAATCGCCTTAAAAGCCTTGGCCTTTAAAGGGTGTGCCTTGAATGAAAAAAGTGATTTGGTATTTATATAGAGAATGAAAGACGGGAGCTATTTAATTCAACTAAGGGCCAAGATTATGCAATCCAATGTGCATGTGGAAAGCATCTAAACATTTAATTGATTTTGAACCTTGTCCCCACGATTTGTGGAGGCTGCAATCAATCCCCAGTGCTATTGATAAAGGGTAACAAAAAGCATAGTGCAACGATCAAAGGTCACATTGCAATGCATTATGCAGCTACGACAAGTGCAAGAATAAATAATGTGGGATCGGATTACTCATAAGTCATATTCAGCATCATGGAATTAGTTGTTAGTCGAAGGAATCGAGGCCAAGAATCAACAGCAGTTCTCCATGATGCATGATGGCAATATACATGAGGTTGTCTGTATAGAGCCAATAACTAATGTAAGATTCAGAGGTTAATCCAGTATGCGAATGATGAGAACAATAGAAGCTCAAAAAGTGAGAATATTAATCACTCGCTCTTCTCACTTTCTTCGTTCTCCTCTTTTTTTGTATCTACAAGCATACGTATTCATAGCATCATATTTAAATTTGCAACATAGAAAAAGATTATTTATTAATTTTAATTACTAATAATCAAGCAATACAAAATTAATCCACTATTTATAAATTTTAAGGCTTAATGCAATTACAAAAACCATCAAAAATTATAATTTTTTCCTAATGTTCGAGCCTTGAATTGTTGAACCGTGACCGTATCTCCGCTGGGGCTAAGTTTTGGTTGAAGGGCTGAAATTGGCTGAAAGTAAGAGCCTCCAGTCAATTTTTCCTTTTAGAAGCTTATTCAATGTCTTAACAACCGAATAAGAACAACTGATCTAATCGGTTCGACTAAGAATTGGCTAATTAACAAGTTCGATCACAATTGGTTCAAAACATGTGCTGGAAACTAATAAAATTTGGTAAAAATAAAGTAAAATTGGTTATATGTTATTTAAAGTTCAAAAGCTGGCTAACTCGAATTGCGGCTTTCATACTCACTATTTAACTCCAGTCTCTCAAGATTTCCACTCACCCTCATCAGCATTGTCATTTCCACTCTCAGACTCCTCGTTGAAAACACTCAATGTTGACACAACACTCCTCTTAAGTAGCCAACAAGGCTCATCCATCGGTAATGTCCTCTCCATCTCATTGGCCGGCAACAATCAAAGCAACAAATTTTTATGAGAACCCTAAATTGAAATTTTTTTTTGCAAAGTTATGGTAAATAATATTTCTATTGATTTATTAGAACATAAGAGCCTTCTTTTGCAATTTAAATATGGGAGTTGAGGTTTTAACAACGGAATCAGATTTCCGTATTGTTCTTATATGTGGTTTGGTTTGAGGATATTTACTCAAGGAAAACCTTCTTTACTCATCCTATTAGCAAACAGCCCTGTAATTGTTAAAAGCCGCTTGGGGGATTTGAGGATATTCAGATCAGATGGTAGACAAGACTTGTTTTTTCTTATATGCTGTTTGAAGAATTTGAGAATATACATTCAAGTAATTCATGCTAAAATCATGTTGGAAAATAGTTATGTTACTCTTTTACGCCGTCTGAAGGATTTGAGAATTTATTCAAGTCTGCCAAAATTCTGTTAGCTATATGTTTTTTCGAGGATTTGAAGATTTACTTAGTAAATCCTAACTAAATTATATTAGCAAACAGCCACTAAATTATGTCGTCCACCATAAAAGTGTAATATATGAAGTATAAATTAAGGAGGACTACTTTTGAAGGATTTACTATAGTAATCCTCCATAACTTAAAATTGGATTCAAAAGTAGTCCACCATAACTTAAGTTTTGCTTTAACTCATCCCTAGTCTTAGCAATTAATAGAATATCATTTGCAAATAACATGCACCAAAGAATCTTCTCTTAAATGTGCTCAATAAAAATAATCATAATTAAAGAAAAAAATTTGGGTTGAGAGTTAAGCCTTGATATAATTCAATAAAAATAGAAAAAGCATTAGACAAGCCACCTCGCGATCGAACAAAAGTTATAGCCCCATTACACATATCTCTGATAACATCAATATATACAACACAAATCTTTTTTTTTCTCCAAAGCTCTCCAAAGAACTTCTCTTAGTACTCTATCATAAGCCTTTTCAAGATCAATAAAAAATAAATGAAGATCTTCTTTTCTTTCTTTACATTTATCCATTAAATCTCTTACAATTCGTATAGCTTCCATGATAGATCTACCTAACATAAAACTAAATTAATTTTGAAAAATGCAAGTATCATTTAGTTATATTATTCAGTTACTCTCTCAACACATTAACTTGATTAACTTACAATTAGCAGTTCTGAGCATCACCTTTATTCTTGTAAATATATATAACAATTATTTTTCTCCACTAATATGGCATCTTTTTGGTCTTCAGAATAACATTAAATGACTTGGTAAGCCAAGAAATTTCTTCATCACACAAACATTTTCATACAAAACCCTAAACCCTAAACACTAACCCGCGAAACAACACCTCGCCAGAAGGACACTACCAAGGCCGGCGACAACGCCACCTACCAAACCCCAAACCACATAAAAAACGACGAGAATCGGCAGACTGGTAGTTTAGGGTTTAGGGTTTATGGATGTCATCTGATCCTACTGCTTTTTTGCTCTTCATCCTCTTTAAAGCAACACGGCAAATGAAAGTGCAATTGAGATTATTTTTATTACCATTAAACTCATGTACGTTAATTTTATTAGTACAGCATTCATTAAAAAGCTTAAAATAGTTCATCCATCTATGTTGAATATCATCCCTGGAAAAAAAATTGAACATGATCTTTGATATATTTAGTTAACATGAATCAAATCTTTGCTTTTCTTAGCTCTTAGTTTGGCTAGCTTATAAATATGTCTCTCCCTCGATAATGTCTAAATAATTATATAAATCCTCGAACTGCTAATTTGGATTCACAATAAGCTAGTTCATATTTCTTCTAATTATCCGCAGTTTTACACTAACTACTCTTTATAGACACTTTTTTTTAATCTTAAGTGTCATGTTTCCACCGCCATGCATCTATATTATTTGATACTCTCCCTTTAATTCAACAAGTAAATTTTGTTATAATGCGAATACAACTAGCAACCAAATTTCACATAAGGATGGCTTCACCTTCAAAATTCCATTGTCCAAGTTTTAAGACTTCACTCTTAAGAATATCTACATTATACTTTTTAAGATTTTGTCATCTAGTTTTATGACATTTTAGATTAAATATTACTTTTATTACCTCTTATTTTCAAATTCAAAATCAATAAACAATATTGGGTTGTCAAACAATCCCTTGAAATAATTTTACAATCCTTACACAATAAAATTATTTTTCATTAAAAAAAATAATCAATTTGAGTTTTAAAATTACTATTTTTATAAGTGATAATATATTCTTTAATTTTCTTAAACAAGTGCTAGCAACCATAAGATCATAAGATAAGAAAAACTCCAAAATCATTCTTCCTTCTTCATTAAGCTCTCCAAAATAAAAATCACCATGAATAATATTAAATTATTTAACAACTTACCAACATATCCATTTAAGCCTCCTATAAAAGCATCTCCTATTGAGATATTGATTAAACCAACTCACCTAAAATGCCAAATCTTTCTTTTATACACTTATTAAATTCTATTAGAGAACGCTTGCAGTATAAAAAGTTATTATAATAATTATAAGTTTAAAGATATAGTTATATCTCCCAATCACTCAACTTTCACTGCATTACCCTTTAAATTCTCATCCAAAATGATATCCACATCGTTCCTAAGGTGAGCCTTACCCAAGAATTAGAGTTTAAAATATAAATTATCAATTTCTTTTGCTTTCTCTCCCACCCACTTAATTTCTTGAAGGCGTAATATATTAAGCCTCCTATTAGTCGTAATATCTCAAAAAACTTGCTCGTGAGAGTGACAACATTCCAATTGTCTAATCTTAATTTATAATCAAAGAGTAGCTTATTGACCCGCATTCATC
This sequence comes from Gastrodia elata, assembly GCA_016760335.1. NCBI lineage: Eukaryota > Viridiplantae > Streptophyta > Magnoliopsida > Asparagales > Orchidaceae > Gastrodia > Gastrodia elata. The sequence goes on along the minus strand of CM028681.1, from coordinate 13,953,098 downwards.
CATAGCACGGAAACCCTTGCTTATTTGACACCACATGTGCATCAACGTGGTGTCCTTTGCACATTTTCATTACACCACTTCCAAGGGATACCATAACTTTTGTACAATTATTTAAAGGATTCATGTCATAATGCGATTCGACAAGGTTTTATGCTGTTTGTTGACTACTTAACACAATCCTCCCTTTCACATCCAAAACTTGAGACCTAGCAACTTTGGAGTTTCCAAGGATAATGTTTATCTGTGAAAAATCTTAAGGAGTAATCTTCCTAATAAAATTAGAATGTAAGGGTTACAATGAGAATACTCAATCTTCTTTCTATTGGCAAAATGTATTTTTTTGCTATAAATCATGTGTTTTTGAAATGATACTTATGCTATATACAATAAATTTTGATTATGTGAATCTCAAAAATAAAACTAATAAACAAAATCATATCAATTTAAGAAAAGAATTATTGCAACTAAAAAGTTCTTATACCGTAGGTCGAGCAAAGACTGAACAAACAGTATTATCATGACCTGATAAAGCACAGACCATCGCCTTTGTACGAATATCCCAAACCTGATAAAGATGCAAAAATACAAGTTTATGACAAATGAACCAATTAGAATATAATCTAGCTCAAGAGTATTTTGAATTTTCTTCTGAAATTTAAGAAAAAAAAAATCAAGGAAAAAAACACACCCGACAAACAGAATCGCGGACCTCCAGTCAAAAGAATATCTATTGTTGGATGCAAAGCTAAGCAATACACACCACTGAGATGCCCATGATAAGATCGAATTACCTAGAAAGATATAAATTAAGATAAGAATCCTAAAAAATAGCTATGCCTTTACAAAGATTAACGATTAAGTAAACTCTAGGCTACCTTATTCTGTTCAAGATCCCAACATTTAACTTGTTTATCATCACCAGCAGAGAATAGATAAGTATGGCGTTCACTCACAGCTAGTCCTAGAAGTTTAAGAGGGATAAAAAAATATTTTAAGCTTACAAACATGAATCTCTCAATAAACAGTGTAAATACAGTTTCTTAAATAAAAGCCACTAACCTCGGATTTGTTCAATATGTCCCGTCAGTGTGAGTTTGAGCCTTCCAGATGCAACATCCCATATCTATTCAACATTAAAAAGTCATTGAGTTAGATAAAGCACAACGGAAGAAAGACAGAAGCAAAGAAGACAGATAAAATCAGCAGCAAGTAGAACAACAAGAAGTTCAAAAGTGTCATGACAGCATAAAAGACCATTAAACTTTAATACATTTCAGTCTTCTTTAATAAATCCAAGTATATCACCATGAATGCACCAAAATTACTGGTTATAAACATTAAATGTAAGGCAATGCATTAAGTATTGTGATTGCATCAGTCAAGCCTAATCAGGACAGAGTTCATATCGTGTAATTTAAATCCCTATGAATCAATGTGCATTATTTCAAAACAAACGTGAAATGTAGATCCCCATGCCCCATATCTCAATGTGAAGCAAAATGTGCCACGATGTGCAAGCATAATGCAGCATGATATTAACAGTATAGAACATGACAAAATGCAATCAGCAGATACAACTCCAATTTGTAGACCCAAGGTGATATGTCAAGTTGAGAATAACACTCTTTGACCTAGAGGTATCAAAAGAATAAGATACCATTTTTGGTAATAAACGGGACTCATAACTATCAACATATTGTCTACTTTGGCTTGTGGTCTCACGGAAATATTCTCAAATGATAACTTTCTATATAGTTACCACCCTAAGAGTCCCCACTATGAGTACGCTTAACCTTGGAGTTGTATCATAAACTCCATCATTCTATCAAAGGCACTTGATATTTATGAGTTCTATATCAGCATACTTATTAGGCTAAGCCTAATAAATACATGACAGCCCAAATAACTAATTATAATTAAGCATTGCTGAAACTATTTCTCTTTAAATTTCACAGATATCCCCTTTTGTTAGCATGAAACACAATATTCAAAACATAAATTTAAAAACAGGCAACAAGTGAATGCCAATAACCTTGTCTCATTAATCTTATTAAGATACATCATCAAGGAGAAGTAATTCAGGGTTATTAAGAAAAATTTTGTAATGGGGTTGAACAACCCATTTAACACCCCTACTTTGACCAGGCTAACAAACTAGTTAAGTGAGTCAGGTGGTTGGCATGGAAATTTATCCCAAGCAAAAATGTTCAAAGAGGAGGTAGCATGTTTCAACTATAGGAAAGAGAAAAGTAGCAAGTTACTAGGTGAAAACATAAAGAAATTACCCTACTTTTTTTTAAATCATCCAACATTCATCTCTTATGTTTGACATGAGTTAATTTGAGAAATTTAAGTGTAAAGTAATCTGATTGCAATGAAATATAATTATAATGAAATCTAATTACAATGTAATCGGATTACTTTATTGTTGTTTGGTAATTTATATAAAATTTAACATTTTTCAATTAGGCATGAAGTAATCTGTGTATAGTATTCTGAATAAATTTAGGGGTAATATTACCCACTAATAAAAATTTTATTTTTTTAGGGTTTCATTGGTACAAAACAAGCAAACGTTCGAACAATTCAGAACGAACGATTCGTTCGTTCAATACGAATCATTCGTTCGTTCGATACAAATTGTTTGATTTGCTCAAACGAACGAATGATTCAACAGAATCGTTCGCTAGAAAAAATGGACGAACAGAATCGTTTGTCGGCTACAAGAATCGTTCGTTCGAACAACGAAATCTTTCGTTCATTCGAACGATTGAACGAATGCCTCTCCTCGCTCGGCTACTCCACTCAACCGCGTAATCTCCAATTGCGCCTCTCTTTCTATATATATTAACGCAAAATTGAATTACAGTGTATAATTTTCTCACCTGTTTTACTTCATGTCAAACGCCGATAATCTCAATTTACCTGAAAAAATTTTACTTTATACTCATTTTACCTCAATCCAAACAATCCCATAATCTAAAATATCAATCCTAGATAACTCCACAGTTGTTGTTTTTCCAAGCTACTTCCTCGCACTAAGAGGACAACGCCAACAAAATACCCAAGATGTTTTTGTTGGCACCGATAAGAAAAATGGGACATTACAATATCTTGTGAAGTATGGAAGATATATAGTGATTGTTACCATAATAGTCAAAAAGAGAGAAGGAAGGTAAGAAATCAGATCCTCTTAATTCCCCTTTCTCAAATAATAATTTTATTTTATTATTTCATTGAACCTTTAAAAAAAGGTTAGCAGCTAAAAAAGTTTTATTGAGTATAACTAAAATGAAAAATTGTGGACTAGGTATGTTTTTGTTTAGATTTGAAGGTTTGGGATGGCTTTTGAGTGAAATTTAGATTTTTTTGTTGTATTTTTTAATTGGACGTGTTATAAGTTTATGAGTGGGAGTCCAATGACCATTTAATTTTTAATCTTTGGCTTAAAAAGTATCTCTTTTATTTTCAATTTTGAGAGAACTATAAAATGAATGTGACTACTTTAAGACTAGTACAGATGTGACAAGAAATTTTTAGAGGAAGTCATCTTGATGAATAAGAATAAGAAGCAATTCTTCTTGTTATACAATATGCTCTTTCCTTAACTGTTTCTCCCGCATACAACGTTTTTGATACGTCTGGTTGATATTATTAATGGAAATCGCATCAAAATAAAGTCTTTGGAAATAAAAATATTTACTAATTTTAAAACAAACTTTTTTCTCTACATTTAATCAAACTTTGATATTGTTTTAGATTCACTAATTTAAGTTTCAACGGAAAAATAAGTAATTTACCAAAAATGGCAAATAATGAATCCTCTATTCTATTATTAGTGTAGTTATTCTATAAATCATAATAGTTTCGTTCAGAACCCTGCTCTCACATCAGATCCTCTCTCACTTTTTTGTTTTATCCGTATTTGGATACGCATTGCTTAAAAAGGTTAGCAAAGTTACAAAGGATAGATGGATTATTTTTCTTTTAACAAAAGGGAGGCCTCCAAATACAAAATTTTACAATCAAACAAATTGAGAAAATCACCCAGCAAAAGGAAGAACAAGGGGATACAAAACTAAGATAAGACCCAATAGAGCAAAAGAACAAATCAGAACACAGACAATACAAAGTCTGTATCCAGGATAACATAAAGAAGACCGAAACAGCCCCACCAAACAGTAGGCATCTAGCAAACCACGGGACAAAAAGATAAACACAGTAGCAACAGGAGTTAAGTAATATTGAACGAATCCAACGGTGGCTTCCCATGAAGTATTCAGCTGCAAAAGTCTGGGCCATTAATAATATTCAATTTGCTTATGAAACTTTACTCTGTTGTGGATTCACTAGTTCTTAAGTTTATGCCCAAAGAAAATTTTACTCTTCTTCCAAGATGTATGTTAAAGTAACTTCAATAAATCTTCTCTGATTTATCTTAGCATTTGGCAAGTAAAGATCCATCAATTGCAAGTGTAAGCCTTTCATATAATCAAGGCTTCCCTTCAACTCTAAAGTATGCAATAAACAAACGAAATTCAACTATTGACAAAAATTCATAGAAAGCTTCCTTTACAAAAAAATAAATCCTAGTAAGGAAATATTATGCATATTAACTTGATTCATAAGGTCAAAGAAAGTTTACATCATGGAAGATGCCAATAATGAGTAAATTTATACATATTATAAGCAATGTGGAGAATAGGGCAAGTTAGAAAGAGTACTAGTAAGTCATTAAGTGAGGATGAAGCAACCACCCTTTCTATATCTAATATTCATCTCTTAATCTAAAGATAATTCTTCCCTTGTCTCACAAATGTTATTCTTCCAAGCCATTTCCACTCACTATAATAACCTCAATGAAATACCCTAGATGTTGTTGCTTGGATCTATAAGAAAATGAATTTTTTTTTTAGAGAAAATATGAAATATTACAATATCTAATGAAGTTGTCAATAAAGCATGGCAAATGTATAATAATTTTTAATAAATCATGATCTCTGGAGAAGTCAAGGCAAAGAAAGATCAAGTCCTCCTAATTCCCCTTTATAAATTACTTGAACAGTAAAATTTCAACAAACCCAATATAAATGATTGCCAGAACTTAATAAATCTTTTATGCAATTAAAATGAAAAGTTGTGGATTAGGTATTTTTGTTTAGATTAGGGATTTAAATGTCTGTATTTTGAGTTGAACATTTTTAATAATTTATTTATTAAACAAGTAAATTTATAAATGAGAATCCAATGAGCATGTAATTTTAATCATTGGTTTGAAAAAATCTCTTTTAGTTTTCAATCTTGTGAGAACTGTTGGATGACTATTACTACTTCAAGTGTGCTACAAAGGTAATGAGAAATTTGTAGAGGAAGTCACTCCATGTACAAGAATTAAAAAAAAATCTTTTCATTTAAAAGATTTATTCCCTCTACTTTTTTTCTCAAATACAAGTTAGTGATGTCTGGTGATTATCATTTGATTAAGCAAGTCACATTGCAAATCAAGTCTTTAAGAAAGCCTATACTTATTAATTTAAAATAAACTTTTTCCTATGCTTTCATTAATTTTGAATCAATCTCATATTGATAGTTAAAATTCACTATTTTATGTTTCGACCATAAATAGCCAAATTACGAAAAGGTAGTTTGTGAATCCTCTATTCTACTATTTGTATGCAGCTATTTTACACATCATGATAATTTTTTTTCAAAACCCTACTCAAACATCATATTATCTCTCACCTCTTTTCTATATTTGTTAGACACATTAATATTTTTAGCACTGCTACCTAAGATAAATAGATATAAAATAATAACTATAGTGAAATGAATTTATTCAATAATACTAAATTTATTGTCAAACTTTGTTGTCAAGTCAATAGTCAAGCATATGCACTAGATATATTTTCTTCCAAGATAATTTTACCCCAAAAGTAATTTCTACAAATCTTCTAAGATTTACCTTGCCAATTGTAAGGTAAAAAGGTGTCCTTTTAATTCATTGTTGATAAGTGGCCTTTCATATAATTAGGGCCTCCCTCGAACTCTAAAGTATGCAAAAAGGATAATGGAATTCAACTATTGACAAAAATGTGATGAAAATTTACTTAGTGGAAAGATAGATTTATTTTTAATTGAAGAAATATTGTGCATATCATCTTATGTCCATTTTTTTCTTCTCTTTATTTTTATTCAAAAATGTGCCGTTACAAAAAAAAATTGACAATATAAAGTTCTTAAGAGTTAATGCAGATTTTTAGATGCAAATAAGATCGTGCAAAAGGATTGCTTTCTTCTAACAATCTAGTTCCTGTCATGTCCCTTTATACAAGCTTTTATGTGTGGTTGCATTATCATTTCTTAACATTATTGGATAAGAAATGCATTGATTTAAGCTTTAGTGTGAATTGTTTTGGGTATAATTACTTTGAATAATCTTTTCCTTCAAAAGATCGTACTTTAGAAAACGATTCAAACAAAAAAAATTAAATGCAACAGAGTTTATGCTAATTGTTTTTTCCACAATTCTTACTGGGATAATGAGACTCCATTTTCTCAACTACGAAACCTACCATCGCATTTGATAGTGACTTCTCATACTTTTTTAGAAGAGCACTTCAAGCCCTTCATGTGTTTCATCTTATTCTTCGAAGTCTTATTATTATAAATAAAGTAAAACATGTTTGGGATATCCATTTCTCCTTAGCCCAATGAAATATTTTGCATAAAAAGAATTATGGATACTTCCCCAACACAAGTAAAAACAAATAAATTATTAATTTACATTAAGGGACTTTTTGTTTGCTATTATTGTGGTATAATGTAATTGAAATTCAGAGAATTAAGAAATTCATGTTGGCTTTTCAGATAATTGAATTACACATTTTTGTAGAGGAATGATCCCAAAATTTGGCATAATCCAATATCTCCCAAATCAAGTGAAATTGAAATCCCCTGCGTTATGAAAAAAAAATGCATAGATTAGGGTCAAACTGCCTTCGCCAATCAATGGCCGGCCATCCCACCTTTAACAGCTCTTCTGCAGAAGTCGCAGCCTACATCAACCATTAATCAGCCTTCCCTGATCACGTTCACTGGCCTTCGCTTGCAACTGCATGGTTTTGCAAGTCAAATGCAGCCTGCAAGTAACTGATTTTGCAAGACATACTCAGCTTCCTCACTGACTATAAGTGTCGATCAGCTAGCTTGCTATCACCATTTGTCGAAGATCTCTAACAGCCCTCTCAACCAACTTCCTTGCTTTACCGGCCACAAGTCGAGTTGCCCAACTACCTCGGCCAGATCAAACATCCTTAGCCACTGACGACCTTCACTAGCCTTCCCTGGCCACAGCCAATCTTCCTCGAGGCAGTTGACGATTGCCGACAGGAAACTTGTCCAATCTTCCCCAACCGTTTGCCGGGCTTTGACAACCGCCGACAGCCTTCTCCGACAACTAGACCAAAAATTTGTAAGTAAGTTTTTGAGGGTTTTATTTGCAGTACAGGAAACTTACGTGCAAACACAATCATTATTTTAATACTCAAAAAAAAATTAATTTCCATCCAAATATTTGCAAAATATTTCCATTGCATTGTAAATGGATTACACAGTAAATCATATCAATAGTAATTCAATTTCAGGAAACTAAGCAACCTAAACCTCAAGCTTTTCATTTGGAAAAGCTCAAGTGAGAGTATCGAAATTACAAATATTACATTATGTAAGAGCTCTTAGCTTTTTGATATTCTTTAATCATTTACAGATATTTTGCATTATACTTTTTTCACAACTTGAGCTTCTTGATCTATTTTAAAAATAAAATAACATTTATAATAACAAGAGGGCATTTCCATATAAAACAATACAACAAAATAAATCTATCCCAAAGGAAAATTTTAGTGACCAACCTTTATCGTTCGATCTGCAGATCCGGTACAAAACCATGAATTGCTAGGATCAAATGCAATGGATCTCACCCATCCTAGATGACCACTAATGACCTGCAAAAATAAATAGAATACAAAAATAATATAACATTTAAACATGCAAAATCATTTCAAAGAAAAAAATATGCTTGTTGAAGTTGAGAATAGTATATCTATGTTGAAAAAAACAAAAAAAATTTGTCTTCGGTTATTTATGTAGTATACTCACATTTTGTCACTTGCATAACAATTAGAGAAACAATAATTTGTTGTCATTTTCCACTTTTATAATAAACTACTAAATGTGCAGTAAGGTAATGTAATCACCTAGAATGTATGTACATATAAGGGATGTTTTTTAATTATACCACAATTGGCATATATAACTCAAATATTAAAACAAGAATTCAAGCAAATTATCAAATAGCTGAATCCTTAAATTTAATAAAACATGCTACTAATTACTGCTGTTCTAAAGTTAGAGGTATTTGCTCATATCTCACTAAGCCTGGCCTTACCATATGAAGATTAATGCCACTTGTGCTAGTGATTGGTGTCATACATACAGTGACTTCATAATCTGTAACGACCCAAAGTCGTTATTTTGCGATTTAGGTCAAATCCCGCCTTATAAATCAGGATCCCAGGAAATTTTGAATTAGGGCAAACAAATATACCATAGATAAGAATAATTATAAAGATCAAACTGCCCTAGTTTGGGAGAAATCCAAATAACGGAAGCTCCCGCTTTATTTTCTGATATTTAAATTCTAAAAATCATGAACATTGGAATACGTGCCCGAATTCATCATTTTCAGTGTTATTGTGTTAAGTATATTATTTAAAAGCTGCTCGAGAAATTTCATCAAATTCTGAGCGTCGATTTTATCGTAGTTAATTTTTGAAGTTTTTAACATCAAAAATTAATATAAAATAAAATATTACTCCAAATCAAAAAAAATTCGGTGCGAGAATGTTAATTATGTCATAACACACATCGGTGTCAAGTTTCGTTGTATCTGAACGTCAAACGACGGAAAAATGCGATTAATTTAAGTTTAAGTAATTTTAATAAAATTCTTTCTATTCCTCGCCCCGCAAAACGGTCGTGCGGGATTCTTCCGCCTCTTGCAGAAGAATCTTCAGCTCCCTCGTGCGCTATTAAAGCCATTACGGCGCCATTAAGACCCCTAATGCCCTCCCTCTCCCTTTCCTTCTTTCTCTACTTATACCCCCCTTTTCCCTCCTTCTCCTCTCCAAATAGCAACATCCCCTCTCCCTCCTCAACCCCACAGCAGCCCCAGCCTTCAGCCCCACAGCAGCCCCTCCTCCTCAACCCACAACTGCCAGCTCCTTCTTCAGCTTCTACTAACCTCAAACAAGCTGCCAGCAACCCTTGCCACCCAGCAGCCCTCTCTTGCCGCCGCCAGCCAACCCTCTTGCTGCAGCCACCTCAGTTAACCGTCCGATAATCCATTTCAACTTCTCTTCGTTCTTTTCCAGCAATCCTAATCTAAGGTAAGAAACATAAAATAGGAGAAAAGAAATTGAATTTTCCTTTTGTGCTTAATAAATCAATAGTATAATAATAATGATAATAGTATTATCATCTCAATACATCGTTCACATTATCATAATAAATAATAGTAAAAATGTAATAAAGATGTCTATTGTTTCTAATCAATCATTTTATTTCTGTCTTTATCCTTTCATACATTAATATTATCATAATGATGACATTATATTACTACATCAAATGACTTAAAAATACAGACTTATATCATTATGTGAATATGAAAGAAAAGAACAGAATAGTAAAGGAGAATGTTAAAATCCTTATAAATAAATATCACATCACTTTTAAAAAGACTAATTTAAATAAATATCGGAAACTTAAAAGCAAATTGAGCGAACTGCCATTCATCCGAACTTAAAGGACAAAAAGGTACCAAGTACATGACAAGTATTATATTTTTATTGTAGTTTTACTGCTTCGCTTATTTACTTTGAGCCAAATTCATGTTGAAGCTGGTTTGGTTATTCGGAATCAACGTGATAATAATTGGGGTTGTTGCTGAAAAAATGACATCAGCAACATTCAAGGTTGTTACTAGAAAATGACATCAATAACATTCATGGTTGTTGCTAAAAAAAATGACATCAGCAACATTCAGGGTTGTAACTGGAAAATGACATCCATAACATTCAGGATTGTTATTGGAAAAGGACATCAATAACATTCAGGGTTAATTACTGAAAAATGATATCAGTAATCTTTATTTAATAAATAATACTCGTTGCAGGAAACTATTTATTTCGCGCTATTGCCTTATTTTTTCCTGCATTTTATTACCGCCTTACTTTCGCTAATCGCATCTTCTTTTAAAATATAAATATTATTGTGTATTGCAATACTTAGAATATTCTCTAATTACTGGGAATTCCAATCCCAGTATTGTTTTCTGTACAATACCAGATCAGATGCTATTGGGGGAATACACGCAAGAACCCTAATGCTTAAAATGTTCAAACTGCTGATAGATCCATGACGCTATTTTTCTTGTTTATTTTTTTTTTTTTCTTTATTTTCACTTTTGTACGAGGAGTGTTGAAAATATCTTGTAATATGAACATTGAAATAAATGAATAATATCTTTGGTTTTTATACATTATTCATTTTTCTCTCAAGTTACTCAATATGATCCTGCAGAAAGTGACCACCCGATGTCGGAACGGTTTCCGCTAAACTGGCGTCAGGACATCACATAATCCCCCTTCACAATATACTATTACAATAGTTATAACATGTATGTTCATTTGTTATTAGGTAAAATCTCATGCCCAATTTTAAATTTTAACAAACTAACACCAAATCTCATATCCCTCAACTCTTTCTTATTAAGATATAAAACGCCCAATTTTAAATTTTAACAAACTACCGCCAAATCCCGACTACTACACAGAAGATACCACTGCAATTAGCCTCTTCCAATCACTGCATGTAGATGTAACAGCATACATGGACTAAGTTAAAGCATTAGTTTGGTTAATAACAAATTTTTAGCACTAGATATCTATATTCTCAAGATTTGACTGTTATGCAAGAAATTAACCCTTAGCACGAATGCCTTGTTATTAAATACACCAAAATAAAAATAGAAAATATGGCAAATAGGAATACTGAATAAAAGTATATCATGTAATATTTTGCATGTTCATAAAGGGGCTTCACAATGCAATGCAAACAACATATGTTCTATGCTAATTTGGTAGAAATAAAAAGGCAGCATTGCATTAGTTCATCCAAATAAACTACAATGGTGAACCAGGAAATTCCAATTGCACCACTATATTCTTATTATAGAAGGCATACCAATCAGCGTACCTAGAAAAGGCTATATGCAGGGTCTGAGGAACAATTTTAGTAATCTTAAATCTATTTAACTACTGCAAATATTGTCTTAGCACACTCTATAAATGCAAGTGTGTTATATCAGATAGACCTGAACAACTAAAGTAATCAACAATTTCCAATGTTTCCCAGCCTGAGCTTTAGACCTGGGCACAGGCCCAAGCCCAGGGATCAGAACGACATGAACAACCTGACCTAAAAAAAACCACTATAGGATCAGACCCGGGTCATGGTATGCAACCCAACAATCAGGTCAGGTCATTTCATGGGGTTGTAATTGGTGCTTAATGACCTAAACGGACCCGCCTCAAACCCGAACTGACTCATACCCAGGTCTACTCAGGTTACATGTGTCATCCCCAAGAACCATATGAATGGAGCATCATGCACAAAATACATCATTGTTTTGAGGATATAATCTACTTTTTTTAATACAAAATACTTTATCAAGGCTTGCTCAATTTTAGCCTTAGTTGAGCCCAATATTGGGTATTTATCTGATATGGCCCAAAATCAAACATAGGCCATAAGATAATTAAATAAGGAAAAACAGTTCATCATCAAATAAAATAAAAAGGTCTTTATTAAGCGGCATTCCGTGCAAGTTATCCATATAAAACTCAAAATTGAAGCATTTATAGAAGTACCACTTATGCCTGGCTATAAATGTATATGAAAACAAGAAATAAAGGTATACAGGCCCTATTATTATTTCAACACATATGTTTTATCACAAAGAAATGCATATATTTAAAAAAAAAAGACAACAGATAAAACAAATGTTAATTCAAGAAAGAAAAGATCTCCAGCATAGCAAATCATCATCGGAATTATGAGCCTGATCTAACTATTTAAGTTGGGGAGATACCTGTTAATTGAAATGAAAAACATAGGCAGCTTGCAGTTTTTATTTAATGTATAAATAAAGGAATGGCATACTCGATAGTTCTTCCATGGAGGATGCCAAGTAGGACGAGGCCATTTGCTAGGAAGTCGCTCCATAAGTGCTGATGTCGATGGAAGCCTGTAAAGGTTCACAAGCAGACTGTCAGGTTAATGTTTGAAAATCAAATATTAAAGTATATATTAAATATAGAAAAATTCAATAGGTATGTTCATCAAGCAACAGTGCTTTTCAAACTCTTCACCCAAAAAACCAACAAGCTAGTAGAATTGCATGGCTAAAGACAATTTTTTTTAACCCAGCATCAGGAGCATACTTTTACATAAATGAAGGTTGAGATGTAAAAATCACTTTTCTTCACTTTAATGCTTACAGAAATTGTATAGATTGAATATCCATGAGCTAGCAATGTCTTTTCCACATAATAGCTATGGTTTTACCATGTTTAGAAGAGATCTCCCAATAAAATCTTTTAATTGTAATATTGTCAGTTGATTTCACCAGCCTGGTGATTGGAACACTTGTGTGAGTCTGCTCAATAAAGCATTTGACCTATTTCTTGTACAGCAGAACTAGTTGGTCTTGATAGAGAAACTTCGCTTGAGTATTGGGCTGAATATCAGGCTGACCTTTTTGAGTATGGGGTATCAGATTTGAAAGCATTTACCAAGAAATGCCATGTTGTCCAGCACTGTCGATGAGGTCGAAGATCTCCTTTTTGAACTAGGTCATCAATGTCTATGGCAAGATCAGCACAGCCTCTCAGATAAATTGTGCTCAGGTTTCAAACCTGCCCATGGCCATCTATGATTTTTTAAGTGACGTTGAACTGTTTTACCTTGATTTTGGTTACATCTCATTGAGCAGTCTACAGTAATTGAATTGCCATCCTTTCAGGTTATCTGATTTTGGGCAAGTGTCTGTTCATGATCTCACTTTGATTTTTGGTGTAATCACCCGTTTCAGATACTTTCCAATAATCAATAATTATGCTACACCTATCTTATTTAAGAAAACTGTGTTTGGTTAAACTGCCACCTCTGGATTGAGCTATCACAAGAATATATTTTCCACGAACTTGTTTTCTATATTCATCTACAATTAATGCTTATAAGTCAGCCATGTATCATTGTGTGCCAAGTTGTCTCGCCAACTTTAAATTTGAACATTCCCAACCCTTTCTTTCTTGTCAACAATTCAATTGTGGCCTTCAAAAGGCACATCATTCACAAAAATTCAGAGAACAATGTAATCAAGAGGCAAATTAAGCAGTTGAAGCCTACTCATAAATACCGCTCTTTAAAAATTTTATGCACATGGCTCCAAATTTATTATAGGCACAAATCAAGGGAGAACTATTGATCAAGGATATTTAAAATAGTCTACATTGCATTTTACATGTTTACAATGTGATGGATTTGCATGTGTATGAATCAACTTACCGCAATAAAATTTAGAAAAATGTTTTTGCTCTTCGTTCAAAGGATATGGCTGGGGAAGGACAACAATCCTAATCAAAGTTCCGTGGCTAAACGGTTCCAAGTTTGTAAGCGTATCTTGTTATAAAAGTCTTAGCATAGAAATATTTCTGCCCTTAACCAACGGATCCAAATCACCAACAGAGAATTACATTGTTTAAGGAAATCTTATGGACGGCATTAAAACTTATACGTAAATTTGTAGGTGAATAAACAGTAAATTACTGCTAATAAATTGCAGAGATCCACATCAGAAATATCATGCGCCTCTTTAGCCCATAAAACATGGTTATTAAAAAAAAATCAATCTGTCAAATTATATAAATAAAGTAATTTAGAAATATAGCATACAATATGAAAAGGTTTTACCGTATTGGCAAAGAAATTAGATTGTAAGCATGTAATCACATGAATATGATAATGGCTCTTTTGCAAGTCTCCGCCGATTTTGATCATATGCCCTAGACCAATTGTGGGGGTGAATGATCTAAACATGGACAAATCATTTGTTCTTTTTATAATTATTTTGAAGTGAATCATTTCATGTATTTTTTATATTTTGTATTAGATTCAGCAATGAAAGCAAAAAAAAACTCTCGAATTGCAATTTCTGTTAAACCCACTCCAAGAAGCAGGCAATACACTAACATTGCCTTGGTCTACTGCACCCCCAGTTTATATTAGCTAATATTAGTGGTGGTCCCTCCAGATTCGAAAGTGAATAAGAAACTGACAAGCCAATTGCATTAGTTCTATGAATTAACCTTTAATTATAAAGCATAGTTTTGATTCTACAAAGCTGAATCTTGTACCAAAACAACATTTATTTCTTCGCACATATTTGCTTGCACATTCTAACAAGTCAGATAACAATCGCAAAGAATCATCAATCGTTATTCTAGGCTAGCTACAAATGCACAATTTCTATTCTTGGAGTATTGCATACAAGAAAGAAAAAGGAATGAAACAAAAGTCAAAGAGCAGCATCAAATTCAAGGATCGAATACTACAGCAAAGAAAAATTACGCGGGCATACCCAACTATACATGATTTAAGTAAAAATAAGAAAGTCGAGCTAGTAGTGCTATGGTTAAGCACCCCACTGATAGCAAAATTAGCAGGCTTCACTAATTTCTTTGCTGATGGTTTTCATAACAGTTTATCCACATGGCATAAAAAATTCTAAGGAGTGTACTTTACAAATATATTTTGCTTTAAATGTCATTAATTGCAATAAAGGAATGCTTAATAAAATACCAAGGTAGGAATTAAACAATCAATGAAAAGCAAGAGGGCATATAACATTGATAAGTTGGAAGTAACATGAACCTTAGGAAAAGATAAAACTGGTTATTGAGTAGAGCCAGATCTAAATAAAGGGATACTAAGCCTTGGCCAAGTCTAGTCCGACCAAACTATTTGGTTAGAAGACGTTTCAAAGCATAAGCTGTAGTGGCAATCATATTAAAAGCTTGTCCACAAGCACCAATTTTCAGTTCAAGCCAGGCTAACTAGAAACCACAAAATAAAGTTTTAAAAAAAGCTGAAAAAAATGTAAAAAAAAGTTGAAAAAAATATCAAAATTTTTACATAATAGAACAAGACAAACAAAAAGAGATACGTTTAGTATAACTAATAGTATTGCATGAATGATGCCAAAAGAAATAAATTATAAATAATAATCCGTGTACAAAATATTAAGGAGCGGGGGTGGCGCATAGACCTTTCAGCAGACCCAGAAATTGTCACAGCTGCACCTGCTGCAGCTCTACCAGAAATTCCAGTTTCACTGTTTAAGAAGATTGACAGTATTTACGTTCTGCAAATAATAGAAGCACAAGACGTTGCAATGATGGACATACAGTGTTTTTGGTGGCAACAGAGGGATAGGTACAATTGCGTTTTCACTTCCACCTTCTGGAAGATCACGCGTATCATTTTTACCTACAAAATGAATTAGTAAGATTAAGCTGTTTTAAGACAATTTCAATGGAAGATCTTAATAGTGGAATCTGCAATAAATTACAAATAATTAGTTTACCCAAAAAAATTTAATTAGGATGACAGCAACAATTCAACATTTTGCATTGAAGTTAATATACCGAGAGAGTTTTCTAAACACAATTTAATACTTAAAATCAAGCAAACTCATAGAAGCAATAAATGGGTAAAATATTCATGCACCTGAAAGGACCAAAGAAGATGTAGGTGCTCTATCCCTTCGAACTTTTGCATCATTGTCAAACTGATCCTGCTCTTGATTAGTGGAAAGGTTCTTCACTGAACCATATTCTGCATTTAGCTTCAAATAAGAACATCATAAAATCAGTGCCAATCATTCTTCTTTTTAAAGATTAAAAAGTATTAGTGATTGTTTGGAAAAACATGATATATGAATTTAGGCAGGATTTAAACCTATAAATTCCTAAATTCTACCAAAAAGAGTTTACACCAAAGTTGCTCTTCACTGCGGAATCAATCTTGTTAAATCCATCAAATTTTGAAAGTTAGGGTAAACTCCAGACTTTGGAAGGGTTTTTGGCAACCAACAAATTTAACAAGTAGGATTTGACTAAATCCTTATATCCGAATTTAGTGACTTATAAGAATTTTAAATCCTAAAATTATTTGTGGCATATGGTTTAGTAAATTCTATTAAATCTGTCATTGTTTGGTTGTAAATTTTATGTTGATTAAGAAATTTTACTGTATAAATGTCAAATTAGACTATAAATATTTTAAAGTGATGCAGTATTACATCAATGCACGTTGCTAAAGCTATTATAAAACTTTCATGAAAAGTGTTTCCCCAGTTTGTTGCCTCAGTATAGCAGGCTGAGAATTATAATTTCAATTAGAAAATTAGTAAACAATGATAAATTATTAATAGAGGAACTTTATTCTAGAAAATATACTCATATGTGCAGCCATTGTTTCAAAGAGAATGGTCAGGCATAGAACACTAAATTGAATCAGCTCACCAACAAACGCAAGCATGATTAGGTTTTATCATCATCTACAACTTTATCAAGCTCTCAATAACATTTTATTAAAGTTTAATCTATTGAAGTACAAATCAGGACCATGGAATCAGACAATAAAATTGTGAATTAATACAAAAGTTGAGATGCTAGTATATCACTTAAATAAGATTGATGACTGATAATCGTGGATAAGTACTTGATAATTTTCTTCCATATACCAAAGTTCTTTAAACAATATTCCAAAATTTTGTATGCTACTGATTGAACAATTCATGAGGTACACAATACCTATGAAGAGTTGTCGTGATACCCATTTATAAGTATATATATATCCTCTAAAAAGGAACTTCCTTGCATTTGCATAACAAAAGTCAAAAGCCCATCCTGTAGTTCAGTACTCCCAATCTAATACAAAATAAGTAAATTGATGGTCAAGCAAAATAAAATTCTTGAATTCGAAGTAAATGCTTTCCTATTTTTAACATTGATAAATCCAATTGAACCTTGAAATAATGGTAAAACTATTACAACAATGACAGAAACACCAAGCCCTAATCTCACTAGGTGGGGTCAACTACATGAATCCTATTTGTCCATTGTGCACAATCAAATGGAAGCCCCTTCCTAAGTTCCAAATAAAAAAATCCTTTATAATTGTTTCTTCCCATGTCTTTTAAGGTTTTCCTCTTTTAACATATGTAAAATTCATATACTCAATTTTTCTAACAGAGGCATTGAACAGTCTACGCCTATTATGCTCGAACCACCTAATATGACGTTCCTAAGATGATCTACCATTTGAGCCACTCCAACCTTACTACGGATAAACTAATTTCTCATTCTATCCTTAAAAGTATACCCACTCATCCACATTAGCTTTCTCATCTCTATACACTTAATTAATAAATTTATTTCTTCTTTGTTGGCTAACATTCAGCCCCATATAACATAGCTCATACAATTACTCTACAAAAATTTTCTTTAAATTTGGGTGAGATTTTTCGATCACAAAACATTCCATAAGCACTCCTCCATTCCATCCAACTAGTTTGGATCCTACTAATCACATCACTCTCTATTTCACCATTATTTTGAATAATGGAATCAAGATATTTGAACCTCTCACACTTCTTGATCACATGGTTCTCAATAACTATGTCTTCGAGATTAAGGCTTCTAATATACATATATGTACACTCCATATATTCTATTTTAGATTTACTAAGACAAAAATAATTTTATTCTAAAATAATTCTCTACAACTCCAATTTTACTTTTACTCCATTAGTCATAAATTAAGAATGCTATTTGCAAATAATATGCATCAAAGAACCTTCTCCTAGATATGCTCAATAAGAATATCCATAATTAAAACTAAAAAGATGTGGACTAAGGGCAAAGCCTTGAAGTAATCCAATAGCAATAGTAAAATCATTAGATAAGCCACCTTGTAATTGATCACATGTTACAGTCCCATTAAACATATTTCTAATAACATCAATATAAGTTACACAAATTCCTTTTCTCTCCAAAGCACTCCAAAAGACTTATATTGGTACTCTAATATAAGCATTTTCAAGATCAATAAAAATTGTAAATTTCTCCATCAAACATTTTAGCATATGTATTGGTTCCATGGTATATTTAGCATAAAACCAAATTGGTTTTGTGAAATATGAGTATTCCTTCATAATTTGCATTCAATTACTCTCTCAAAATTTCAATGTATGGCACATCAACTTAATTCGCTTATAATTGCACAATCTTGAGCATTGTCTTTATTCTCGTAAATAATTACAGCAATATTATTTCTCACCTAGCACTTTTTTAGTCTAAATAACTTTGTAAGCTAGAAAATTCTTATTCCACCCAAACATTTTCATACATCGATATAGATATCATTCGATCCTACCGCACGGATGCCTATTCTACTAATGACACGGTAGAACAATAGAGTATTTTTTATGTGTGATGTATCTTCTACTAATAACACTAGTGTTTGGAAGTATTAAGTTTTTGCTAATGGTTTTTTGTATATGTCGAAAGAACTCAAGCAATTGTTAATATATATGAGCATGTGCTGCCCCTTGGAAAAACCCAATTATTTTGCTTTCTTGATGTACTTTGCATCAACAAACGGCCACAGCTAGCTAAAAAACCTTGTAACTCCTAGTGCTTGGCGGTGGTAATATAAAGCATTTGTATGATCTCATTGGATGGCATACTAGTTCATCTTATGCGGCCTCTATTTTTCCTCTTCATGCTTCTTGATTATATTGCACATAGCATCCGGATAAAAACGCTTGTATAGATTAACAGTATGGCAAAGGCAAAAATATAATGTAGTTTAGAAGCAAACAAAAGCATTTAGACGAAGCTGAAGCAAGCAATTAAGAAAATTTAGTTACAACATATTCTGCATCAACATAAAAATTCATGCACGTAATCACAGATGGTGGTGATTAGAAAGCACAAAAAGAAACATTTCAGAACAAACATTAACTAAGAAAATTTTAATGCGTCGAACACAAAAAGCTAAATAATAATTTCCATGTGTTGCCACAACATACTCAAAGATAGAATGAAACAATGATAGAACTTGATAGTCACAGCCACACATTTGGGAATAATAACATGGGCGGTCAACAACATTTCCAATCTACTATGCTAACAATGACCATCAAAGCATAAAGATATGGTCTTATTATCATATTGTTTGAACTAAGTGCATCTACCAATTCAAAAATGGCTCTGACATGAGATTTGTAATACTATCATATATGCCATGACATGCATAGTGTGTTGTTGGTGGCCATAAAAATATGCTTAAAGAACTCTATTTGATTTGTTTGTGCATTAACTATTGTTTCAGTTCCTCCTTTTTAACACTGCTATGTTCTTATGTTGATATTGAGGCTGTTCCAATCATGTTCTTATTATGCCGCTACAGCTAATTGGTCTATAATATGAGTTGTTGAAGTCTTAGAGATAAATATGTGCTGATGTTATATGTATTGTAACTCTGCATTGAAATCTTTCAAGTTGACTCCATTGTTGTTCAAGGGATCAGAATTGAACTAACAACTGAACAACCCAACTAATACACCAGCCTTCACCTAACGTCTGTCAGTTGAGCTCCAATAGCAAAAGAACATCATGTTACCAAACTAGTTTGGCACCTGATTTTCTACTTGGGATGTTACTAAAATACCATTACAATTACAGTTGTTGAATAGTAGATTGCCTCGTACATTTGCTATTATTTATATATAGTTAGATTTTGAATTAAGGAAAGATTTTAATGCTTTAATAGAAACACAATTTCTCACTACACTCCCAGTATTTAATGCTCTACTTATTCCCTATTGTGCAATACTTTTCCATAACAAAAGAAAACTTTAGTTGTGACCTAAGCAAAAACAAAATCTCAATTGGCTATCTGGATCAAGTTTTTTGTGCCACAGCATAAGGTTAACAAAAAGAGATTTTGTACGGTATTGGCACCAGATAGTGATAGAGCTCAAAAAGAACTCAGATACCCTTAAGGGCTGTCGGAATGCAGAAAGTTTGGGATAAAATAATCTAATCATAATGCAATCTGATTAAAGTTAATTTAATTACTTTAGCCTAATTGAATTTTTTTTATTTGGAATAAAATAATCAACAAAGTATGATGTTTCGAGTAATCTGTATGGTATAAATTACCTCTAAAAAAATTATTTTTTTTTAAAAAATCTTTTCTTATTAGTTGAATTGAAACCCTAAGAATGAATCAATCAAAATTTTAAAATGAATAAAATATTTTATGAACTGCTTTCGTACATTTACGAACAAATTAATTTTTTATGAATCGAAATTTACAAATTTTTACAAAATTTAAGAACAAGCTGAAATTTACGAACAAATTGAAACCTAAGAATGAGCGGTTCATCTTCGAACAAGATCGAACAAATCGTGTAAATTAAGCGATTCATCTTCGTGCGACGGCCTTCCAACGATTCCTGCCTTCCATCAAAGACGACCTTCGTCTTCGAGCTTCAGGGAGACTTCCTTTGTACTAGTGAGATCAATTCGTGGGATTAGTCTTCGATCATCCGGAAGATGACGACCTTCATGTGATTCATCTTCATGCGACAATCATTGTCCATCATTCATCTTTGAGCATTAGTTGTCTTCCATCGTTTGTCTTCGAGCTTCGCTCAAGATTCGACTTTCATTCAAAGAAGCAGCTCTGAACCTTCATTCATGCGTTGAATTCCTCCGCGTAAAAGCAAAAAAGCGGCCAATTATGCCGTAAAACAATAACCATGCTCTATTTATATCATGTGTAAAATTTTACTTTACCCTACTTTTACTTCATGCCAAACACTTGAATTCTTAAATTTCAGGTAAAATTTTATTTAACACCCAAATTACTTCATGCCAAATAGGTCCTTAATCAATTGAAAAGGAAAAGACAAGAAGAGATCCCAAAGATTTAATCGCAGCATTGAGGAAGCTCAAACAATCTTGCAAAATGAATGTACTGCCCACAAAGAAAGTCGCGATTCAATTGAAGTGGTTGCAAATTGCAATAAACAAGGCCAACGATGTGAATTATAAAACAAAACTTCCAAGCCACAATGAAATTAGCGTTGAATTCAAAAGCCGAAACTTAACTCTTAACATGAGTATAAGGTTGACAGTGGATATTAGGATTAAACACATTGAGAGCAAAGGCATCATGGTGGGCCAAGATTAAACAATGCAAACAAAGTATGAAACCTTATCATCGCATACCAAAATTTGAGAAAATTCATCAAGAACTTCTTGCCAACTAGCCACCTTCATCAATTGACAAAAATAAATCAGCCATTTCAGTGGGAGCGAAGTTAGAAGGAGGTTTTCCAAACTCAAAAATAGAAGATAAGCAAAGCATGAGCTAGAGCCTTATCAAACTTTAAAAGCAATTTGAAGTAGAGACCAGCACATTCAAATATACATTTAGAATCATGCTAAGACTCTCACTTCTTCAAGCTAATATAAGAATCATTGCAGAACGACCCAATCTATGATAAGAACCTACTTGTCCTAAAAAATGAAGCTAAGCATTGAAGGCACCACTAATCAGCAAATGATTTTTCAAAAAATGACTTCAAACCACCTAGTACCCAAAACATGGTGAAAGTTTCAATAAGCCCGACTTATAATAAATATGTCTTACATTTAATAATTTAAAAATGTAATTAAACATAAAAAGAGTGTATAATAATTTGACTAAATATTATCCTGACCCATAGCAACGCTTATAATTCTCAAAAAGGTCAACACTCCCGATCATTAGAGAAATGAAAAGATAAACAATTATGAGAACTCCAGTCTAGCTATTATAACACCAAAAATTGTGTGCTATATTAAGGAAAGAAACTATACAAACCATGCCAAGCTGAACGATTGAAACGGATTCAAGAAACCCATCCTTAAAAGAAATTGTAGAAATATGGAGCTGAAAAAACACCTCTCAATATACAAGGGTGTGCCTAGTAACCAAGAATACAAGAAGACAACTCTATAAATCCAAGGATCCATTATCAATTACCTCCAACTAATCAACAGAACATAAGGTCCATCATTTTTGTGCCAGAGAGATTATGGGAAAACATTTGCATAAATTTCATAAGACTTGCTAATAATGACAAAAAAGGGCACAACTATTTTTTCAGTGATGGCAAGCTGTATTTTTCAGTATGATAGCTGTGATATCGTGAGTTTATCATTACTCTTAAAGAAATGGCATTAATACTTTTCAAACATGTATGAATGAATATTGGACTGTCAAACTCTATTATAGCCAATCAAAAAGCCCAATTTCTCAAAAAAAACAGCAGCAACAACAACACCACGCCTTAAATTCGACTAGGTGGAATCGGCTACATGAATCCTTTGTTTCCATCGTGCACGAAAAAATAGAAACCCCTCCCTAAATTCCAAATAGAGAAAATCCTCCCTAGTAGCTTCTTCCCATGTATTTTAGGTTTTCCTCTAATTCTTTTAATATGGAAAAAATTCATAAACTCAATTTTTATAACAGGGGCATTGCAAGGCCTACGCTTAATATGCCTAAACCATTTGTTCATTTCTCATTCTATTCGTACGAGTATGCTCACTCATCCACCTAAGCATCCTCATCTCTGTAACACTTATTTTATTAGTAAGTTTCTTTTTTGTTGGACAACATTTAACCCCATATAACATAGTTGGTCGTATAGTTGCTCTATAAAATTTTACCTAAATTTTAAGTGGAAATTTTGAATGACAACACTCCATAAGTGCTCCTCCATTTCATCCAACCAGCTTGGATCTTGTTAATCACATCGTTCACTATTCCACCATTATTTTGAATATTTGGGCCCAGGTACTTCAACCCCTCGCTCTTCTTGATCACATGGTCCTCAATAGTTATGTCTTCAAAATTAAGACTTCTAACATAATTGAACTTACATTCCATATACTCAGTATAGCTCTACTAAGACAAAAAAATTTGAATTCTAAAGTAATCCTCCATAACTCAAGTTTTGCTTTAACTCCATCCTTAGTCAATCAATTTAAAAAATATAATCTATAAATAACATGCACCAAAGAATCTCATCTTGAATGTGCTCAGCAAGAATATACATAATTAAAGTAAAAAATATGGGTGAGAGTTGAACCTTGTTGTAATACAATTGAAAAATGCCCAATTTCTCATTGCATTCCGAAAAATCTTATGAGCAATGATGTATAACTTTTTAAACTTAAGCACAACATTGCATCAGCACTATTGAGAAAACCAATTAATCAACCTAGTCATTTATTAAAGGATTTCGACTCTAAATTATCAGGAATTTGGGATGAATGCTATCTTACTTTCAATTCATAATTAAAGGTGTCTTGCACAATTCCACATCGACAACTCCTTTCTGAGCTATTTATCATAATGCACATATTATTTGCAACTATTAATTGAAGCCTTGGCCATGTATAAAAAAAATCAATCAGCCAAAGATAGCACCAAGTATAAGAAAATTCTTTGAAGGCATCAACAAATTTCATTCTATGGTGTAAGAGAACTAAACCTAACCCAACAATACAACAAGTACAGCACCTCATCAAGATGACCTTTAAGGTCAGCAACTTAAACTAATTCAACATACCAATGACTAGAAAAAGAGAAGCAAAAGTTGAAGCAAATCAGATATGGACCATTACAAATACTGAAATAATTTGTGAAACTTATATCAATTAAAACCACTGACCTACACAAAGATGTACTTAGTCATGAATTCGAATCATCAATGCTAGATCAACAGTTCAAAGAGATGATATCACCTGATATCACCAATGGATGAACTTTTGATGGGCTAGAAAGAAAGGTTGTCCAATGACACGCAATGGAAATCAAACAACTAACAACCCTGAAATAAAGAAGGATCACCCACCAAATCAGACAAATAGGATACCACCAAGCAAAGTCAGGTGGTAGCTATAAAAAAGCTACTAAAAAATTTTTGAACTACACTTAAGTCATAGGAATGAGTTCCTACTTCCAAACAAGGATGCAAGCGATCAAGATGTCATAACAAGATTAGCAGTAAAGCCAACTTTTTTCAAGCAGCCTCAATCAACCAAGTAACTAAGCAACCAAGTTAAGCTCCAATAGCTCAAGATGGTCAAATTTCAATAGCTCAACGTTGCCAATTTTAAAATGCGGTAAAACTGCACAAGTCTCGGCAGCTCCGGTCGAACCTTGTGTCTTAGATTATCAGCCCATATTAACACTTAAACTCAATTATGTATTTGATTATAGAAACAATGGTATAGTTATGATTATCAAATAGTAATTACCCTTACCATAAAGCTATAGACAGTCAGATTTTACATTATTGAAAAATTACTAATTATTATTAGAAATATATGAGTGCTAACAAATCTTTCATTCTCTCTAAAATTCTCAGCATATTCTCGATTGTCTTAGGGATGTAAACAACTCGAGCTCGGCTCGTTAATAGGCTCATAAGCCGAGCTTACCAAGTTCATGAATGAGCTTGGATACAAGTAGAGCTTGTGATCAGGTTGAAACACAAGCTAGATAAACAAAATCAAGTAGAGCTTGAGCTCAAAAAACCTTGCCCAAGTCTGGTTTGAGCACTCAACCAAGCTAAAGCTTGACTCAACATTACTACACCCCTAACTGTTCTCCCCCGGTAACAAGACATGTGTTTGTGTGAACCCAAAAAAGGCAAAACATCTCAAACAACCATAAGAATCAATTGTGCACCATGAAATCATCATCATCAATTTGGTTAACACAATTTTCTTTATGTTGTCTATTGATATGCTTATATAGTATTGTTGTGCCTTTGCAATTAATCCATATCATCCATCTTCAAATTTTTATCTTCTCAAACATGTCAAATTGGTAAAATTAATCTTTGAAAAAGTAGCCAAGCTAAAAAAATTTCATAAAATATTCATCATCGGTGAATTGTTTGAGAATAAAGATGTTGGAAAATTAAAATATGACTATTAACCTGAAAGTTATTCCATACATCAACAAATATTAGAAGCAGTGTACATCCTGACTCAATCAGCTTTTGGATGAAAGTCAATAGGTGGCTTTGAAATCACCCTTTAAGTTTTTGAACCAGGCCATGGTTGTAGTGATTGTGCACAAATAACCCAAGAAACAATTCAAAGCTACAACTACATGCAATAAAGCTTTCATTGTTGGGTTTTCATTAAAAAATATTTCCATTAATATAGCGATCCAACCGCACTACGCTAAACACTTGGTTACATTACTCTAACCTCTTTAATGATATACTTGAATAATAATTTTGATCCTAACCAATAAAAATATTCTCATAATAGCTTCAGATGATACTGTGCCACAACCCTTGAATTATAGAAGTAATAAAATATGGCTCAAGACAGAACTTACCAAAATCTGAATTTTCTCCAAATCTACGCAGCCAGAGAATTTTAATGAAACTTAATGAGTCATAGAGAATAAATATAGCTTGCATCTGATTTGGTAGAACTTATGACATAAAAACCTTATATCATACATAAATCCCATAATCTTGTGTTAGAACCAATTAAGAGCTCAAGCAGGTCACCAAGATGACTAGAACAACAAAAATAATTGCTTAGGGAGGTAATATGGAATATCATCAATATTAAATATTTATAAGAAATTTTCAAATTTTGTCACTAGCAAGAAAAGTAGTAATGCTTTGTCATTGGTAATATGGCCCAATCAACAAGAACACAATGACATTGTGCTAGTATATCAAAGTATGAGCACACAGAAAATTATGCTGCCCAATATGATTTTGAAGATTTTAGTACACTATTGAGAAAATGTGTCCATCTAGAACAACAGTTCATCTTAAGATCAACTGAAAATTCTTTTACAGATGCACGATAGCCGCCAACTACTACGGATAACTGTCATAAAAAGTTTGACAATATCAAGAACCTCATCTCAAAGGAAACCTTAGCATTAATGATGCATTCAGTGTAACTACAACAACAACAGCACTAAGCTTTAATCCCACAAGGTAGGGACAGCTCATGAATCCTTGGTTTTCATTGTGCGTGATCAAATAGTAACCCCTCCCTAAGTTCTATTGTGCATGATCAGATAGCAACCCCTCCTTAAGTAAATGCATTCAATGCAACTAATGATAAAAATACCACATTTATGTGTTTTGATGATTGTAAATTTTCAAGATGGAATGAGCATATTATTATTGATAATCCATGTTATTCATCCGTGTTTGCACTTTGAGTCTTGGAACTAGTTGTTGTATGTTATCAATAAGTTTGTTGTACAATAAATATGTAAAATATTATTTGTTTGTTTATATATAATGTTAATTGAATTTCCTTTAATGATGCTTATCATCAAGTGTCTTATTCTTGAACTTCTCAATACTGCTATCTGTGATTACATATACAAATTTTCTTTAAGAATGCAAGATACACTATAATTTATGGGCTATTTGGTTTGCTTTCAAAAATTTTAAATAGTGCTTAGTTTGAAGAGAATTAAAGAGTAATCTTATGAAGAAAATTAATTCTCCCAATATTCACAATTTAGCTTAACTTGTTTATGCAAAATCAAGTGTAAACCAATCAAGGCTTTGCTTCCTTCGGCCAGCACTTCCTTTGCTCCCTTTGTCGACTTCATCCCTAGCCACTATGGCATTGTCCACATTGCAATCAAATGTCCCCTGCTTTGTAGACTTTGTCCCGGCCATAAGCAAGTTCTGCTTTGTGGTGTGTTCCGTGATCATTGCTCGGTACAAGTGAGGGGTTGTACTAGGGAATGAAAAGTCTATTGTTATGATGATGATTTCATGTGCAAGTTTTTTGGCCTTTTTGTTGGCTAGGAGGGAATTGGAAGAAAAGAATGAGGAATAAATGATTTTTACTAATAAGTTGATTCTAATACTTATTTGGTTGTGACTTTTCCAAGTATAGTTTTAAAAAGTAATAATTCAGCTTTGTATCTTGTGTCTGGTGAGAAACTCTTCACTTCCTTATATTTTTTAGTTAAAAAAGTTGCATGCTTAAGAAACAATCAATACTACAAATATCCCTTCTGAGCTTGATATTGCAATTGTAATGGTATTGATTCAATTTCGACTTGTTAAAGCAATCCAATATTTTTGCGATGGTATATCTGGGTTTTGGCTTTACGGTGTGTTCTTTGTTTATTGCTTGGTACAAGTGACGAAGCTAAAAATGCAGTGTATTGGTATGTGGACGATCCCACAAGCATTTTTTTGGCATTTATATTAGCTGCAAGAATTGCAAAAAAAAGAAATAAGGATAAAGTAATTTAATGATAAGGTGTTTCTATCACTCATTTTGTTGAAGAGAAATTGAATGATTTTTGTTCTTTATAGTTTAATTGAGCAAAAAATAAATTTTGCTTCTTGTGACCACTAAAAATCTCTCCACTTATGTTTTTTCTAGTTAATGAAGCTGTATACTTGAGAAACAATCAATATTTTCGATGATCTCTTTTGAGTTTAATATTGATGTTGTTATGGTATGGATTTAGTTTCTTTTTGTTAGGACAATTCAATATATGTGCTATACTATATATGAGCTTTAATTTTGTGGTGTGTTCCTTGTTTATTACTCAGTATGAGTGAGGGGGTAGTATTCAGAAATGAATAGTATATTGGTATACCGATAATCCCACGAGTAAGCTTTTTGGCATTTTTGTTGTCTTGCATAAACTATAATAAAACAAATGAGGATGTAATTTTAAATAAAAGTTACTCCTACCACTTCATAGGTTGAAGAGAAATTAAGTGATTTTCACCATTATAATTTGATTGAGCAAAAATTGAGTTTAAATTTGTTAAAAATAGACAATTAAAAAAAAATTAAGGATAATCTTATCATTGAATTATGCGAAGTACCATAACCTATAAATTACTTCATTCCAAATAGAAAAACCTAGATTCATTGTAAATCTATAATTAAAATACCAAACTACTGTAATATAATCACATTAAACTTTTATTTAATTATGTTATAGTCACATTACTTTGCACTTAAAGTATAACAAATCAAACAACCCTTAAATATTCAGTTGTATGCTTTAGCTTCCATTACATGTTAATTCCATGTCTTTATTCTTGTTGAACATGCCCAAGCCATTCAAACAACTTTATCCGGATACAATCAGGATGATCAAAGAAACTAAATGAGTATAATTGAAGGTTGTTTGCAATTGTACTAGCTAGATGGTAACTTTGCATTGGCATCTCAAAATTGCCTACAGATCCTACCCTCCGGGCCGCCTACATTCGACTAGCATCTCAGAATATTCATCGCCTATCGGCACTAGATCCTACCCTCCGGTTCCGGGTGGATTCGACTAGCGTCTCACTCTTTGTAATAGTAAGCTCACTCATTAGATCCTTCGTAACCTTTATATTAATATGAGGCTCACTATTAAATAGCCTACTTATACTATTGTATAACTATCTCCTACCGAGGCAAGGCAGCCTAATCTTCTTTGCATCGTTGCCCTAAATGAAAGGTCAGATTCTTTGATGGGGAGGGTGAAGCGGAGTACTTGACCCCTTTTATGTATGTGTTTAAAGCCCACTCTTGGGCCATGGATACCTTTAAGGCAACTGAAATGAAAGATTCTGATGCTAGTGATTTGAGCTAGATAAATAGAGAAAGAAGAATAAAAGTAGTCGAGGTGAAAGCTAGAGCCCCTCGCCGAACTCCTTCCACTGCCTGGATCTCTTTCACTAGGAGACGTGAACTTACTAGTGTGAAAGTGCTAATAAAAATTACAAAACCGACTAAATTTCCACTAACTAACAAAAAATCCATGAGCAGGGGGCCCAGGAACAAAGAACTCCCTAGTCCGTGGTGGTATAGTTTCATTCAATGCTGATTCTTCACATCTTTATTCTGGTTACTCGTTCTCGGAAAGGTTAGTAGATTAAAGAAGTCAATTACCGGTGATGTGATTTCAGCTAACTCACTACATTCTTTCCTATGTCCCCTCTGATGAGATAGGCATCAAGAAATCCGATAAGGGCATCTATCGTCGAAGCTCACTTTCTATTTAGAGGTAAATTTGCAACCAAGCTATCCAAGCCAAGGTAAATCCGATAGATCAGAGTACCGCGGGGCGCCCTCCAATAAGGGCTTTAGCGCTTCATGGCATGGAAAATAACCTCCATCAAGACAAGACTACTTGCTTTAAGGCGAGCTAACGGATGAGCGCACTCTCAGTTTTGCTTTATATATTATATATCTAAGCGCCTAAAAGAAAAACTCTCAAGAAAAGCGAGTGAACGAACACTTGTTATTAAGAAACTTTAACTCGCCTTTGAACTTCTAACTTCCCTCTTTTTTTTTGTTCTATTAAAATCTAGGGTTTTGCTTTCTTTGATGTAATTATGTCTTTCTCTTTTTTATATTTATTGATTATTTATTGAATTTCTTTCTTTTGATCCTCCCAATCAATTGGGATACTTTCCCACTAACGGACTGAGGTGAGTCCTCTCTCCTTGCTTTAAGTGAAGCTCTAGTCTTGGCCCTGCCTGCTTACAGATTTCACTCCTAGAAGCTAGCACCAGCATCTAATCTAGTCTATAAATAGTCCCCTTTTTAGGATTAAACCCTGGGGATAATTTCAAATTCTAGAAAGAGCAGAAGCTGCAAGAGAAAGAAACTAGATCCCTTTCGTACCTTGCTATTCTAGCAATTGAAAAGGCAAATACTAGTTTGAGAAGGAAACTACTAGACCCTAACCCCATGGAAAGTAAAGTCCTGAGTAAGTTAAATAAGGCACTCCCCGAAAAAAGGCTGTTCCCCCTCCCCCAGACTTCTTATTCTTTGGCAAAGGCAAACAGAAAGAGACTGAAGGTGATTTTGCTTCGCAACCTTAAGTAGCAATAGTCGCTACTCTAGTTCTAGAGAAAAGCAGCAGAGAATCCCTCATAAGCACCATATTCTTCCAAAATCTGTTTTCAGATGCCTTGTTAGCGTAGTTGAAAGGCCTGAGGTCAGTCAAAGAAATGAATAACAGTTAGAATTAGGTCATGAGTCCCCCCTTTTCTCGATGTCTGTCGGGGAATTGATCAAAGTCTGGTTGAAGGGGCGTTCACTAGCCTTTGATGAGGCCACCCGGAGGGTAGGATCTGTAGGATCTGTAGGCGAAGTCCAGGCTCCAATGCCACACAAAGCTTCAATCCATAACGAGGGCTCTTTCTCTTTTCCACCAAGTAGTGAAAGCAAATGACTCGGCTTACCCTTACCCGTCAATCTCAGATCTTTCTCTTTCTTCCATAGCCTTGCCCATGGAATCTCGCCCGAGTTCAGAACTCTTGACCGAAGTGGCAAAAGAGCAACTATGAGCTGCAGTAGCTTTCAAGTCGTTTTTTCAATAGTCTCTTTCTTCAAGAGTGGCAGTAGCTCGAAAAGACTTGACTTGAAGCCAAAACTCCCACGGGGCAATACTCTGTAGCTCTACTTCTTAGAATCAATTGAGGCATAGCAGTAGGCCCTATTGAATGGGCAACTACTTAAACCAACAACACGGATTCCGGTGAAATGCATTCGGCTCGGGATCGAATGGCATACTAGACTAGTACGGACTCACGCTCCTGCGACTGTCCAGGCCGGTCTTCGGACTTGTTTTTTATAACATAAAATAAAGAGAAAAAACTCCAAACTAATTGAAAGAGAAATCCAAGAACATGGCTTCTCAGTCTTGACCCAAGTGGTTTTTTCAGTGCTTGTGTTAAAAACACTTTGGGTAAGAAACGATATTTCATAAGAGAAGGCAATAGCAATAGGTCAGTGTTCAGTAAGTCCTTTGCCCTCTTCTCTTGGCTATGGTTCACTTATTTTCTTCTTTGTCTATTTCTTTTATGCTCTTTCCGGTCACGTAGTTAAGGAAACAATCTATTTAATTTTCATCACTAAGTGCTAAAGCCCAAAGTTATAGCTTCTTAACTTCGCTTCCAATACAAGGGACTACCCAGTATAGTATATAGCGTAGTGAAGATCAACTATTTTGTAGGCTTCACTTCAGACTATTCAATTAAGAAAATAAAGAGAAGGCCGCATAGCCGTTGAAAGACTAACCAAAGAAAGTCAAACAAAACCTCACTGAACTTCGCAACTGCAACTAGTTAACGAAGTACTTTGAGTTGAGTTTAGGAGAACGAATGAGTTAGTTCATATATCTCCGGCTTGTCTGTCTTTCTTATGTTCTTTCTACCGCTAGGCTTGTCTTTCTTCTAAACCAGGGATTTATCTCATACCTGACTTTCGTTTCGGGCAATGGCATGGAAGACCAAAGACTGACACATTCTTTCCCAGGCGTAATCACTACGTGCCCCGGTTTTCTTTTTCTTTCATAAATTTATGTCTAACGCGTTTTTCGTTTCAGGCGAAGCCATAATCAAGAAGAAAGCAGCAAGCGTCTAAAAGAGTGAGACGCTAGTCGATCGAATAGCGACTGGGGCCAATAAGGAATGGAGAAAGCAGAGATGGATTACTAGACTAATCCAACAATTTCTTTCTTATTCTTAAGCTAGGGCTATACAAAGGAACCGTCACTTGCGAAGCTTAGCGCTCTAAGAACTCACTTCGCAACTACTGAAGACTGATCTACCTCCCTAAGGGCAGGGCAGCGTTCTAGTTTCTTTTATTTAACAAATAACTAAGTTAGTACATCGAGGCTCCTTATCCGATTCAGTTAGGAGTTCGTAGCTACTGAGCTAGGACCAACTGATAAGGAGCTAGTTCTAGCGATTGAAAGGTTAATAGTAGAGTCCGAAAATAGAAGGAAGAAAGAGTTTGTTTCTTTAGTTTAGTTATGATGTCGTATGTAGGGACCAGTTGAGCGCTTATGCTTATTACCCAGCTGAGCTACGTCTCTGCTTCTTTTACGCTCAAAGCAAAGGCTGCGCAGTCTAAGAGTGAATCGAAAGACGAAGTCTTTCAAGGACTCGTGCTAGGGAAGAGTGTATGTAGTGAAGTTCGAGGTTAGACTCATCACTTCGTTAGCTAAAAGAGATGAGCCGATAGGATAATGTTTGTTATTTGAGACACCAGCTTTCAGTAACTTCAGTACCAAGAGAAAAGGTTTCGGGTTACCAATAAGTTTAGGGTTTAGGGTAGTTGAGCATAAGCATATAAAAGAGGCTCATCTCGCTCTTCTTTGAGCATACAACATACAAAGAGAGCTCGCTTCGCTCTTCTATTAGAAGATTCCAAGAGTTTACTTAGCTCTGCTAAGCCTAAACTAATTAAGTACCGCAAAAGAGAAGCATTAAGTTTCAAGTTTACATTAGGGACGTTCAGAGTGAATAGTGAACTAATTGAGACGCTGCGCCAATAACGATTACTACCCGTAGTAACTAGGTGCTCGGGCGGAGCAAAGTGAATTCCCTAACGTAGTTCTATTAGAATAGCTGAACTAGGTTTTTCTTATAAAATTATAAAATGAAATTCTTAATATTAAGTAGATTTTCGCTATTATCCTTCTACAAACTAACTACCCTTACAGTCTCATCTCTCTTAGACATTCGACTAGCGTCTCACTTACTAACTCACATTACCCTCGCCCTAAGTAATTTCAGAACCTCGCTCGTTCAGAGCTCCCAATTCAAGAATTTTCGTCCTCTGCTTCGCAGCCTGCTATCTTGGTATCCTTTAGCCTTCACTTAAGATTACAAATTTTCAATTGAACCAGAACTCTTTAAGATTCAAACTCGGATAATGATTAGGCTCTGAAAGAGACAACCTTGGATTGGTAAACTTCAGAATCAGATGAGTGAGAAGAGTCAAAGGCTTGAGAATAGGATTAACCTTAAGAGTCAGCTTCATACTAGAATTAATAAGCTTAAGACTCGGATGAATATGAATATAGTAGGCCTGGATTTCACAACCTAGGTTTGATAAATCTTATTCCAATGAGCAGAATGTTGTAAATGCAATGATGGTAACTCAACAAGATAGTACTGCTTCAGACTACCACCACAATCATATATACATATATAGTGTGCTTTTTAATTAGTCGTGATTGACAATTGATGCTACATAGATGATGACAGTAGGTTATATAAAGTTTATCATGCTTATCGACAATTGTTATCTTTGCATTCAATAAACATGATTGATACAAATTTTTGCCCAGTTACTATTCACTAGAAATAAGTGGTGCAAATGAGGTCGTTAGCATCATAGAAGTGAAATGTAGGTACAAATGTACATTAAAGCTTAAGAATTTAGCACTTGAAAAAAAAATTTGAGCAATGCTATCTATTTTATCTGCACCCCAACAATAATTATCAAGGATATGTAAAATCTATATAAAAATATAAAAGAGTTTGTCCTAGAATGCATAGCTATCATTAATCTGGTCATAGTTTTAATTTCATCACTCCAAGTAGGGAGGATTCAATTTTAAATACGAGAGTGCTCCATAAAATTATTAAAGAAAGAGGCAACGCTAAGTGATAACAAAAAAGTAATTTCTATTAGTCAGGATATGCAAACATTAAAAGAAAAAAAGGTTCCTTTAGAGGGTACGTATACTATTTAAGCAAACACTGCAACAATGCTTTTGAAAACAATTAATACATCAAGAATTGTTCAATCATCAGCATGCTAAATTGCAAGAAAATTTACGAAAAGGCTTTCGACTAGTGAAAGAAAATATTTCAAGTATAAACCAGCATCAGACAGTTTTCAATCATAGTTCAAACTTGTACAACATTACATTGCCTCTTTGTTTGAATTAATGTGAGTTATTTTGTACTTTAATATATCACAAACTAACAAAATATGCTCAAGACCTTCACAAAAATGCAAATAACAATGAAGATATGAATTTCATCCAACCAACTTGGATACTATTAATCATATTGCTCTTCATTTCATTATAATTTTGAAAAATTAAGCCAAGGTATTTGAATCTCTCACTCTTCTTGATAACATGGTCCTCGATAGTTATTTCCTTGAGATTAAGACTTCTATTATGATTAAACTTAATTCCATATACTCTATTTTATATATACAAAGACAAAATCCTTTAGATTCTAAAGTAATCCTCCGCAACTTGAGTTTTTCTTTAACTTCATCTCTAGCTTATAAATTAAGAGAATGCCATCTGCAAAGATGACATTTGTCAAGATAAATTCCTAATTTTCATGAATTAACAGTTCAAAAATGTATCGAAATATAGTATGATTTATTAAAGAATTTTCTGGATATAGCATCCCACGATTTAGTCAGAAATTATGTATATCTCTAATATAACTTTAAAAAAAATCTTTTGCAATTAAAATACAAAACAAGTAACAAGTTGGTAGAAAGGAATTCTAAAAATCAAACTCTGCAGTGATGTTTGGTTGCAGGATTACATGCGGATTAAGACAGTCAATCCTATAATCCGCCAAACAATGATACTGTCTAAACGGGTTTCTAAAGTAATCCTAAATCTTCTGTTACCATCTGTGATTCTCAAATCTGTGCAAAAAAGCTAACAACTGAATAATTTGTAATCCCATTTTTTTCCGAGGATTACAGAATTTGGCTTCGCAAGTGTGCAAGAAACATGGTTTAACCACCGATTTGTTTGTTAACTCAATAGCAGAATTTCTGGATTACAGAATTCCATATATTACAAAATCTGGGATTCCAGGATTTCATAAATCCAGGATTTAAAAATACACAAATTTACCCTATTTTTAATAAAGGTGTAAGAATGCATAAGAAAGGAACAAACATTGTTAAAGACTAACCTTATAGCTAATTCGAATCCGCTTGCTGAAAGATTCGACGAGTAATAAAGATAGAATCCAGGAGAAAACATTAAAGTGAGTAATAGAACAGAAAAGCATAGCTACGTTATATAAACAACAATGACAAGAAAAACCTTTCTGGGTCGGAAGGTGTGTTGAGGCCGTGGATCGGGGAGAACAGATCAAGAGCGCGCTTTAAGGATTTGAAGCTGAGTTTCTTCAAAGATTGCGGTTCAACAGGCTCCATTGCGGCGACGGAGGCGGCGACGGCGGCCAATGAACTAGGCATCGAAAGGTAAACCTTTACACTCTTCGGACTGCGGTATTCACACAATTATAGACATAGGCAGCGAATTCACATCAAACTAACACCTCAATTACTAGGTTAAATTTATAAATTATTAAAAATTATGTTTGTCATATATACAACAAATGCATTAAATTTTGATAAAATGTTATAATTAAGAATATAAATATTTATTTATATCTTATTTATAAGTCACATAGATCTTATTCTTAAAAGTAAAATTTATTTCTTTGCCTAATTATTGTTTTTTGTAAAAGCACTCTTTCTTAAATAAATTCAAGATAAGATGTATAAATTAATTTACGTTAATTATATCAAAATATTTGTTTATTTTTAAATTAATTATTTAAGTATATATATATATATATATATATATATATATATATATAAATGCTATTTAGACTTCAAGAAAACTCATACAATTGAATTTGGAAATCATTTCATTAGTATTTATTTATTTATATTAAAATAATATAAATATTATTTTTAAAGTTTGTATTGAAATGATGTCCAAATCTCATTATATAGGTCTAGATAATATTTCTTATATATATATATAATCATTATTAATATTTGTTGGAAATTAATATGTGAATAAAATATAATAATTATAATTAATATGTAATAATTATTTATTATAAATACTTATATATTTACTATGATTAATATTAATAATATTTTTATTACTAGCTATATTAAAATTATAAATAACTAGTGTCTATAATAAATAATTAATTAATAATAATTAATGATTAATCAATATATAAATAATATATTTATTAATTTATATTAGATATTATTATAATCATTAATGTTTATTAAAATAATTAATATTATTTTAATAATTAATGTTTATTTAGTAATTAGGGATTATAATTAATTAATAATAATACTAATGAAAATTTTATAATTAACAATAATAGCTATCTTGTAGTTATTACTATTTATTAATATTTAATAATAATTTTAAAATTAAGTTAACATAAGCTAAACTAATTTAAGTTTACTAAATTTCACTATAATTTGGTTTATATAAATTTGAATTGAGTTTAAATTTAGTGAAATTCATAATATAAGTATATAAAAATACAAGAATTTAAAAATAAATGAACTTTTGGAATTTGGTAATTTAAAGGCTAATTTTTTGTTTATTATTAGTTAATGAAGACTATGGGAAATTAATGAATAATTTTGCATATTAAAATATAGATAATTGATAGAAAGTATTTACTAAATGAAACCTAATTATATAAGATTTTAGGAGAATCAAAGTTTAAATAGTAGAGTTATCTCCACTTGATGAGAAAAGTTGAATAAAATATTATTATTTTTACAAAATTATATTTGAATCAAATTATGTGAATGGTGTTGTAGCATAATGATTAAGGCTCATGATTTATTATCCAAAGTCAGTGGTTCAAATCCCAATGGCTATATATATATATATATATATCAAATTATAGTCAAAAAATATATAAAAGTTATCCTAAGCTAATACAAGTGAGGTGTTAATGAAATCTAAGATTAAATTATTAGAAGTATTGTGTTAAGATTAATCCTTAAGATATCTAACTTTGAGTATGTCTAAGATCTAAGATCTTAAATTTAATAAAATATTAAAATGAGCTAAGAGGATGATTTTGATTGAGAATTTTTTATTTATTATAAATCTCATTTAAAAGATTCTAATGAGTGAAAATTAGAAATTTTGTAAATTATTTAATGAGTTAAAGAACATCATAAGATTTTGAGTATGGCACCTTCTAAGGTCTAACTTAAGAAAAAAATTGAAATAATTATGAGTCTTCAAAGCCATAAAAATGCTAAGGAGCCTCATTAGAACCCAATAACTCTGATGAATCATATTGGGATAGCTCATGCTAGCCCAAGCCCAAGCCCTAACCCTAAATGATTATATTTTATATAAAAAAGCTACTTGTATAATCTAAAGCAAAATCCACTTTCAATAACCTTAGAAAGAATCAAGAGCACGACCCTTGGGCCTAAACCCATCAATTCAATAAAAATCTATTTGGGCTAGCCCAATCTAAACTTAAAAGGGTTGGCTCAAGTACTTATCCAAGTGACATGAATAAACCTTATAAGTCAAAAAAATCATTGCCACTAAAGAAAATTATAAAATCTGGACTTAGGTTCAAATGAATAGCACTTAGCTAGTTGGGCTAGATGCAAGCTCTCCCAAACCACCCATAGCCCAAAGTGATCCCCGAACCTCTAAAATTAATTTAAATCAAGTCAAAGCTCATTATTAAATGTTAGTATGAATAAGGCACTAAAAATTCACACTTAAACCATAAAGATCAAAAGCTAGCTTGTTTGGGCTAGCTCAAGCTAGCCAATTTGAAACCTTGTCCAAAACTAGACAAAACCCTCATAATTAACTAAAGTCAATTCAAAACCACAATAATTTTACTAATTAAAATGTTACAATCATTAATCACTCCAAAAACCTCATAGTTTAATTTAGGGTTTCTAGTTCATTGGGGCAAACCCAAGCTATTTTAGGCTATGTCTAAACTAAATATATAATCTTAGACCTACTAAAACCAAATGCCTATCTTTTGATTAAAAATGAAAATAATTATTAAATATTAACCATATAAAAAGAGTTTATACAAAAATACTTGATCATCGTCTAAATCAATTTTTGCACAACTTATATCTAAAGTACTATATATCTTTTTTTACTCTGATTTTTACGTGTTTTTGCCCTTACAAATACGAGAAAACTAATTAAATGTCACACTTAAATAATATATGAAAAGTTTGAATAATTT
This sequence comes from Gastrodia elata, assembly GCA_016760335.1. NCBI lineage: Eukaryota > Viridiplantae > Streptophyta > Magnoliopsida > Asparagales > Orchidaceae > Gastrodia > Gastrodia elata. The sequence continues at coordinate 13,914,961 of CM028681.1, read as the reverse complement.
TGTGGCTCGGGTTCATTCTTATTTTATTTTTAGTTTGAACAAATAACTATTTAAGATGGGGTTGTCCAATGTCGGGAGTCATAAATCGCTTATATCAATAAGCCTTTAAGGGAACATGTGTAGAGGGAATATAAAATTCTTAAAGAACCTTCATTTTCCTCAATTTTTTAATTGTCCAACAAAATCATATTTTAGTTTTAGATATCAAAAAAAAATTTGTTTTATATATTTGTGACAATAAATTTCTTGTGATAAGCTTTCAATGCAGTTGAAACTGGATTTTGCATGAATAAATTGTACAAATCTTTATTTCTCTATCAAAATTTTATTTTCCCTTGCTTATTATTAAATAATTGTAATTTTTTATATCATTCATTATACAGTTCAAAATTAATCTATATTCAAATGCTTGAAATTTTAAAATATGCAGAGATTAGGAGCTTATTAAAATACAAGAATGAATGCTTTGAGTCAGAGGACGTTGCTGCTTCATCTGCATATCATATTATTATTGTGCTCTTTTACTTTTACTAAAAGCCTTGTATAATTGAATGAATATCATATTTATGGAGAAAACTTTGACTTTTATTTTGCAGTGATGAATTAATATGAATGAAATAATGTTATTTTATCATTGGTATGGCTATGGAATACATGATGCAATATCTCATTTAAACATCCAATAGGATCATACTGCTCTGAAAGCCTAATACTAGTTTGACCCTTCATTGTCCTGCATTCAGGCCCTCACAATATCTCTATACCATGCCATAGTAAGCCAAAGTATAGCTCCTTATTGCTCCGCAACTAACCCGTCACAAATATCCACCAAATGCTACCATTTCGAAACCTGGTGCATGCATTCTCAAGACATCTCAATAATAATACATGATTTGTGAGAATTTGATAGTGCAAAATTTATAATAACATGGCAACATGAAATATATGAATGCTCAAAAGTAGTGCTAAGCAGCATTACAAATGTTATAATGCAATGAGTGATGTCTAATATATTTTTCTAATAATTTGATGAATCTGTTAGGAGTCAAGTGAATCTGCACAAATTTAATATTTTGAATCTTTATTAGTACACAAACTTTAATACTTACGATATTATAAGGTTCTTATATTCTTATATGTTTGAATTTTTATTTTATCTTAATATCCTCTCACAATTTGGATGGTTTGTCGATTTCATTGCATTCTTAAGTTTATATGCATGTTATTATACATATCATCTCCATCACACACTTGAGATCCTGAGCTATATAAGCAAACCCAATGCCCTAATTCCATCTAAGCACCTCCTATAACCCTAGAATAGGTTGTATTTTTTACATTGGAGCTCTTCAAAGTAAGAAGTTTCCAATCAAACATCTCATCCTCGAGATACTTATAGCATTTCTAGGGTGTACAAAAGGTGTACAACCTTTCTCTTAGTAGGTAGTGGTTCTAATCATCGAGATTATCATGACTAATGTCAACTAACTAAATCATTAAAGTGTATGGGATATTTTTTGTTGACAGTATTTCTTCTTCCTTGCAAACAAAATTCTATAAGGTCATGATTTTTAACCTTACCTTTATAGTTCTTACATATTTTTAGCATATAAGTTAATGAAATTATTTCCTTTGATTTTTTAGTTATTATTTTAATTGTATAAAAGTTGACAAAACTAAATTTTCTCTTTTGCTTTGCAATGCTAAAATGCTTCATTGATTTTACCAAGTATTTGTCATGCATATATATTAATTGCAACACTCTCAATAATAAATGTCAAATGTTATCATGAAAAGTGAATAATCTCCTATGCTTTGAAATGTGTATATTTGTCTTTCTCTTTTAAGCTTGTTTCTCATCAAGATTTGTAACCATGTATATGCTTCTTATTGATGCATTGAACAATTGTTTTAAAAACTAAATTTATGCATGAATGACCATAAACTGTGATGTATGGATTTCTAAACAGGTCTAATAAGGGCGAATACAATGTCTTTATATATAATTTTCATATAAGAAAAAAGAGTGACTAAGAGACTTGTGTTTGACCTGGAGAGGGGAAAGACTCACCGGTTGTATCGGAATCACCCATGCAAGCAAAAACACTTAAACTGGAGAGGGGAAAGACTCACTGGTTGTATCAAAATCACCAATGCAAGCAAAAACACTCATTCATACAAGAAAACTCATCCTAAATTAGGATTGTATGTTAATATTTTGAAGATGTCTAAGAGTTTCTAATATTTTATTTTTTTTCAAATAATTCATTGAATTTAACATCTTTTTCTTGTAATTTATTGTTCTATTATTTTATTTCCCCAATTACTTATTTCGTAGGCAAAATATATAACTCATTAAGTTATGACTCTTAACCATAAAATTGTCTTCTTATCAACATTTTAATAATGCCTTGTATACTTAGTTCACACTAATGGGATTGGAGTCCTCCAATTTTAGAAAACTTAACTGTTTGCGAGGAGATTATCTGATAATGAGGAAAAAGGTTTGAATATTTACTATTTATATATGCCTTTCATTTTCTTTTCATTTTAAAGCATTGGAGTAATTAAAAGATTGTTATTTTGACATTTTATCTATTGAAACAAATGCAATTATTTCATTTTAATGAATGATATTTCCTATCATGCTTAAATACTTTAATATGATCATACGAATGTTACCAGCAGTATTGAGAGAATTATTTTGAAATCGAGTTGTTATAGTTGGCATTAGACTTGTTTACCTAATATATGGCTATAATAATTTATATCAGAACTACTCATTTGACACCGGGCTGTTTACATGCACAATAATAGTCAAAGTGCAATCTATTTAATGAAGAATGCAACTTTTCTTGCAAAAATAAAGCACATTTGGCTTTGTTATCATTTTATCAAGACATTTTTTGGAGAAAAATCATCTTAAGCTGGTTAATATTTATACCTCTTAAACATAGCGAACATGCTTATGATAATAATGCTGAATAAACTAAAGTTATGCTTGACTTCAGTTTACCTCAGAACTTGAATATGAGGTTTGGGTCGAGCCACCCTGTGCCACCACTTAAAGATAATTATTGAAGGAAGGGAAGAAAGTTTGATGTGCACTAAATCTCCAAGTGAGAGGTTATTATGTAATAAAGTAAAGAGTTATTATGTTATGGAGACTTTTTAATCTATCATAAAATTGTTAACTGGTGCTCCAGTGAGCTTTCAAGAGGTTCTGAGGTGATTCGGAATAATGTGCAAAGGTCAGGAACAACACAAACACTGCAGCGCACCATGGCACGTCGCAACGCGTCCTGACGATCCCTAACCCGAGATGGAGGCACTATCGCGTGCCTCAGCAGTCAGCAGACAGAAAAACAGGCACTTTAGTACTGTAATAACTATAATATTATTACATGTTAATTAGTTATATAATTAACTCTAAACATCTTCTATTACTCTTATAATTATATTAAGAGTATTCACCTCAAATTTCATACGATTTGGAAATCGTTTAACAATTTCCAATATTTCTTAGTTTTTGGATAATTCGGTGAATACCTAAGTTATTTAAACCTCATAATAAAAAACAAAGTCCGCCATTGAACTCGCCACACCCAAATTAATAAGGGGTGGTATTTTATAAGTGTTTAGAAGTCGTCAAAATTTTCACTAATATTTTAATAATAATTTAATACCCAGAAAATTAGGAAAATTAAATATATCTCCGATCAAAAATATGATTATATTTTTGTGTTCCTCACTCATCAATTAGGTAAGGGTAAAAATTTGAGAATTTTTTGAATGCATTTAGATATTTAATTTTGATTAAATAAGAAGGATAAAAATAATATTATAATAATGCATTAAAATAAATTAACTAATATATTATATATTATATAATACTATATATGGCTATATTAAGTTTCATGCGGATCCTCTATGGGCAGCTAAACACCAAATGGCGGATCGAAGGAATCCTGGCCGTTGCGCCTCACTTATGGATAATCAAACGGCCTAGGCATACTTAGCCAAATCCAACCGTCATATCTGTGTTATGATCCAATGGTTCAAGAAGAGTTAATGTACGTCCTTGTCAAAGATAGGGATCGTGTGCCTGAGATCCTAACATGCGTGGTGTATGTCGCCACGATCGCCTTCCAGTTGGCCACCCAGAGCCCTTATGGCTTGCCAAGCTCTCCATTTTTTGGGTTGGCTCCATTTCCTTTATTTCCGAGATGTGAAGCTGCTTGAGGGTGTGCACAAACCAATAGCAAAGGAAGCAGAGATTGATCCTAATTGGCGTAAAGGAGAACACCGTAGGCTTCAAGGTACTCCTCCCGTTTCTCCACCTATCGACTCTTCAATTACAGTTTTCAAATTTCTTGATCTGGCATTCGTTAGGACACGATTTATATTTCACTTGCGCAAAAGTTTTTTTATTAACTCTTATAGTTTGCAATTTGTATTATTTGAATACAATCGAATTTTCCATAAATCAATGAAACCTGTTTATATTATACAAATCGAACTCTCGAAATGATCAAGGAATAAATGGGACTTTCCCTGCATACTATTACATTTCCTTTTCACTTATGCGATGTGAGAATATTTTTGAAAATGGATTGTTGATCCATTAAATATTGATTTCTCCTCATCAAAGTTTGAATTAATTTAAAACTCTGACTTAGTTTACAAATTTTATTAAAGATGAATTGCTCTATGTGTATCATTTCCCATTTACAGTTCCTTCCATACTGTGAAATTCCTTTTATCCCTTCGTCATTATATGATTATATATAATTTTAAGGACCTAAATGCATTCAAATCTAAGTTTAAATTAGTAATAGATCATCTGTCGAACTTGATCAGACCATATCAAGTTTTATCTAACTTCGTTCTAATGTATGCAATATTATCCTAAAATTTGATCTAGGGCATCAAACCTGGTAACCTTAGGATCACTCTTGATTAGGGATTTCGAGCCCAAATTGAAGATTAGTGAAAGGGCTTCATGCTAAGAGGTTGAACCTCTCCTGAGACGGTGAGAACGGGGAAAGTACGAATGCCCTAGTTTTTCTACGCGCGATAGTGTCGAGGAAGAAGAAGCAGTGTCGATCGTCATCCATTGGATCGTCCGGTTCAGTTTATCTGAACCGCGTCGTTTTGAAGTCGGACCATGTGGCGTGCAGGGGTTCAATTCCTCTCTGTTTAATTGATGACAATGATTAGTTAAGAATGCTAACATAATTTGGATAATATGAAAAGATGAATATATAAGGATAATGATTAATTAATCTCAGATTTTCATTTGCTTATATATTTGTTAATGCATAACCAAATTATGCAACATAATATACCATTTTGATTGCAAAAATGAGTAAATTATTAACATACTATTAAATTTTAATTTTGCTGATTATTTTTATTAATAATTATTTTGGGATAAATAATTAATTAATATTTAATTCTAATTCTTAATTATAGGATAACTTTATCTTTTGATGTTCAAATTGTACACTTTATGTGGCGGCCCTGCCCCGCCGTGGTCCTGTTAATCCTTAAGTTAACATGATTACGGTGGAGGGGTCACCAAATAATAAAGTCCTTACTTATAATTGAATTAGACACGTGTTCTAATCTAATTTAAATAAGAACTTTGCCATTCAATCCATAAGAACTATCACTAAATGACTATACATGAACTTAGAGTGTGGAAGCAATAAAGTATAAAATCCATCCATACAGTATAAATACAATAATACAGAATAAGTAAAGAGCTGAAAAGAAAAGTTAAACATGTATTATTACAACATTTAATAAGTTTAAGAAGAACTGAAAAAGGAAACTCTCGATCTGACAAGCAAAAGAAACTAAAGCTACAGATCTTCAGAAACGGGCTCCTCTTCCAATGGTAAGCTCTCCACTGGATCTGCTGCTCCAACAATCTCAAAACCTACCATTATCATTTTCATAATGGTAGGGCCCCAGCCAACAAAAGAAAAACTGGTTAGACAATATATCTAAGTACATTTTAGGGCAAACAATTTTATTAAGTTAATTGAATATCACCATAAACCAGTACTGAAGCAAAAAGGTGCAGAAAGCGTACAAAAAGAACAGTAATAAGTAATAAACAAACAGTTTATAACTAAGCAAATAGGAAGTAATACATACCTCCTCCAAATAACTACAACAAAGACAGGTAAGCAAAAGACTAAACAAAACTGTAAGAAAAGTACAACCTAAACATGCTTATGATCAAACAGAATAAGCTAGGTGACATACATAATTTGAACAGTATAAAACTGAAAACAACTAACATCCTAGGTGAGCATATGAAAATACTAAGTAAAACTAGCATCATATATATAATATGAGCAGGAAAGCTGTAAGTAAAACAGTGCTACAATGCAGAATATGCAAGAAAAACAGTAACTGTAAACTAAAACTACAATGACTATATAAGTCACCTGAACTGAACACGAACTCAGCAAATCTTAGCCTGATGAGCTAAGAAACTCTGAACTAAATATCACTGAAAACTCTTAGCCTGATGAGCTAAGACAGAACTGAATGTAAGTGTACTTGAATTAGTATAACCATATCAAAATCCTGACTCTATAGTCAGTAGGGCAAGAGTCTACCCATCCTATCCCACGGACTAAGCATAGCATAGACTATCGGACTGAAACCCCCAACAAGAAGCTGACCCTGAACGAGTTGATCGAAGAGGTATACTAATCAAGCTACACCTTACAAACCACTTGTGAAACATAAACACAATGCTATTTATAAATGTTCAAAATTGATATTAGATATTTATCAAATATCTTAAGTACATAATACATGTTCAAGGTATAAAACTCAAAGTCAAGGAATGCGAAGCATCAAAATCAAAGTGAGCAAGAAACTTTATCTAAAACACAGGTGATATCCGTTATTATCTACTTTATTTGTTCTATCTACTCTAAGTTACATAGGTTTCAAAATCATTAATTCTTACACATTTTGTAACTTAGAATCACGAATCCTACTAGTTGAAGATAAATAGGACTGGCCAAGTCCTAATTATAACTTAATCAAAAGATGACTATTTGGTTTAAGTGAATAAATCATCGACCTAGTTTTGTAATTTAATTTACCCCAAACCTCATCTTGATTAGCCAAATCAAGATGAAAAGATTAAGAGTTAGACTCCAGATGATGGGGTCTAATCACTTAATCTAAAGGTATAACTAAGGGTCTAAAGTTTAGAACCCAAAACTCACAGATTAAGTTAAGGCAAGTCCTAATGATAAATCAATTCATTATGATAGATCTCTATTCTTAATTCTAGGTTTTAAAGTTCAAATAATCATTTAATAAACTAAGAAAATCTATAAACTAGAAAACTCAAGGTTTCACCTATTGAGTAACCCAATTTACTCAATAGATGAATTCTAACTTAAGATATATTCTTAATCTTAGGAATTTAAAGCTCTTAATTACTAAGAGTATCTCTCAAGGCACACATCCTAACTAATGTTATAAGGACCTAAGGATGTATCTAAGAATGAGTAAGGAATATGAGAATACTCACTTAAGACTTATGAATTTTCTTAAGGAGCTAAAATTGAGATTTTAATCAAAATTTAATTTAAACTTGGATTTGATAAATTTCAATTCTAAATTATTCTGTTTACTGATTTTAGTGATTAGAAACTGAATTTAGGGTTTTTAAAGGCTAAACCCTAAATTTGGGCAAAATGACCATTTTATCCCTACTTAAGGGTTCAAAAGATCAAATTTTGATCTAGGGCTTAAATTCTAAAATTTTCTTTTGGAAAGTGATTCTTACTATCTAATGTAAGATTAAACAGCAACTAAATTAATTTTGGGTGATTATTAAGCCATATGAGATCAAATTAGTGAATTTGACTCATAAGGGCAAATTAGTAATTTGGCTATATAAAAGTTAAATTTTCTTTCAGATTATTATTCTTTACTACCTAAGCTTTCCATATAATTTAAATTTACTAAATTCTGATAAGTATTGGCCAAGTTATGGCCAATACAAGTTCTAGGGTTTAAAAGGTGATTAAGGAATCCTTAATTATGGGTCAAAAACCTAACTTTGTCAATTAGTGTCCAAATTGAGTAAACTCAGTGGCTATGGTTTACAAATAGTCCACTGATCATAATGACATGAAGTAGACTCAATTTTGAATCTAATTTGACTAAGTTAAGACCTAATTAGGGTTTAGAGTGATTAGTGAGTGATTAGTAAAATTAATCACTCAAACACTAATCCAATTTTACAGATAGCTTCTAAATAATATTATGAGTCCTCTGAAACTTAAATCACTCAATTTGGATTACTAGATTTGCTAAAATTCACTAATCAATATTTAGAGTAATTAAGGGTGATTAGCAAATCTAACTGTTATATCCTAAATATTTTTGTAGATTTATGTAGATTATGTTTTTCTAATCTAAATTGGTGTTTGGATCACCTAATTTGGAGCTAAGATGACCAACTTATGGTCATTTGAAGTTTTGGGTCAAATTAGCTAATTAGGGTTATGTCCTAAATGTCATTAGTCAAAAGCTAATCCAAACAGCAAGATTAACCCTATTAAAATGTTCCTTAGGGTTTTGTGAGTATTTTAAGACCCATATTGGGTATATTTGGATCAATTTATACAAAATTATGAGCTAAATAAGATTTGTGACATTTAATTTAACTTAAATACACCCTAAATATCACTTTGCTAAATACAGGTCTAAATACAAAATTGACAGTGCCAAATTATTCCTCTATTTTTGCTGAATCCAATGATATATAATTTTGCATAATTTGGATGTGTATTTTAGGAGTTATTAAGGTTTAAAGTTTAGTATTTAATTAATTAATTAATACTGTTTATTTAAATTAAAATCTGTTATTATAATATATATATATATATATAATTAATTCAATTATAATTAACTGCTATATAATTATATATATATATACAATTTATTTAATTCTGCAGGTACACGTGGCGGATTTTTATTGGCTGGACAACAGGTGGCGGGCCCCACAGGTTCAGGATGGCAGCAGGACCAGGCCACGCGTCACGCCAGGACTGGCTGGCGCGCTACAAAGTGGGCCCCGCCTACCGAAGATGAAACCCGAGGACTCGTCACAGCAGTCGCTGAATTCAGGGCCACGTGGCGCGATATGGTGACGACACGTGGAGCGTTGCAGAAGGCTTGAGAAAACCGGCTCGTTAAGCCGTGGTTTAAACTGGACCGATCTGGCCTGGACCGGTCCGATTACTGTAGATCGTCCCCATCGGGGACCGCAACCCTAGCTCCTAGGGTTACAGATTACTCTCAGCACATATTACTTCAGGCAGCATGCAATATGTCAAAATGAAGATATGAACCAAGGCTATCATTTGAGCATATAAATTATATATATTAGATTATTATGATTCTTTTAATCTTCAGCCCTAACTCTGCTTACACGAGTAATTATTGCAAACTAAAATCAGCTGGATGCGATTGCTCTTAATCGCTCTCCACGAATTAATATCTATATCATGCATTCAGGAAACGAAATGAGATTATGCGGAATTTGAAGGAAAATTGAGGGTATCCAGACGTACCTCGTTCGATATTTCAGGAGGATTTGGGATGTGGTTTCGATCCTTGCTTCCATATGCTTACAGACGTAATCCTTTATTTTTTTTTTCCATTCCTTGAGCAATAAAAGCCCTGATGAAGCCCCTTTGACGAGCAGAAGGGGCATCGCTGGATTAACACGCGGCGGCTCTCGCCGCGTGTACGCCATGCGTCCCGTAGGGGCGCCTCAGCGAAGAAGATGTAAGTGGGCCGTTCGATCGAAATGATCGAACGGCTCACGAGAGCCGTTTGGTCGAACTGCTCCAGCAAAAAAATGGAGTAATGGCGCTACTTAGAAAAGACGGCAGCCGTTAAATGTGATTAAATAATAATTAAAAATTAAGTAATTTTGTCTAATTTCATTAATTAAATTAATTAATTAAACATATTCCAAAAATTTCTAATAAATCACCCCTAGCTAATTGAGGGGTGAGGAATGCAACGATGCACTCAGATTTTCGATCTGACGAGTATTTAATTATTTGATTTTTTTCAGGTATTTAAATAATATTAACATATTTGACGAAAATCCAACGACTTCCAAATGCATCCAAAATGTCACCCCTAGCTAATTTGGGGGTGGGGAGCATAATGGCGAAGTCGGATTTTCAATCTGAGGTCTAGATAAAAAGTCAATTTTCTAGGGTTTGGGATTTTCCAGAATTTTTGATTTGACTCAGTTGACTTCTGAGTTGACCTAGGTTTCAGGGATGAGTTCTAAATTACTTAATTAGTGACTTAGAACCTTGATTAAGACTTAAATTAGTCTTAATTGAGCCAAGTAACAACCTGGGTTGTTACACTTTAATAGTCCATTTTACTCACAAAAATGTGAGGAATAATATTATGCAATTAAAATTAGATTATGAACCATAGATCTCTTAATAATATTTTAACCCCAATTAGAACTCCTCCAAACCCTATAAATTTAATATTGTCCAAATTTGACGATTGTCATTCTACTCTTTATGGCACGAGGATCTCATTGATATGTATATCATATTATTTGGACAATATTTGGATATTTTAGGTATTTTGTTCCTTAATTTAAGTAAAATGTTAATTTCAGGTTTTTCATATATACTTATTTTAGGATTATTAAACCATAGGACAACAAACTTATCTCATTTTCTTATCTCACATATGTCTTTAAATTTTATGTTTGAATCTTACATTTCCATAGACATTAGAATTGAAAATGTCTAGTACTTATTTAAGCTGAATTTCTTCTATTGTATAATTGCTTATGAATAAATTAATTTGAATGAATTGCATGCATCCTTTCAAGTTGAATGATTCAAGTTATTGTTGATAGTTCTTATATTTATGTAAATTAAATGATATATAACTAGTGTGATTAAATTGCATGGCATGTACTAAACTTAATTCTTCCATTTCTACTATACTACATATAGAAATTATATTACTTAGTTTAAATGAAATGTATATTCATGTTTTTAGAATGTAATTTTCATGTATTCTTAACATGTTAGAATTCAATTTAAATTAATATCCTATGTATTACATTAGATTAATATTAGTTTTTTAATATTAATCTTTTCCTTTAATCTTCTAATAAGTATAAGACTTGCATGTTAACATTCTATTTTGTTCCTTTTAAAAGAATGTAATAGAATTCATGTTAAAATTGTTAGAATTGGAATTTAATTCTTATGTCTTTCCAAATTCATAATTCTCTTTTAATTGCATGCTAGATTAATATGAGAATCTTTTTAACTTCCTTCATAATATAATTTACTTATTACTTTCAAGTTTTAAGCTATAGTTATTTAAGAGAACTTGTAATTAGACTAATGCTCAACTAATCCAATGGGCTAATAGCACACATTTCCCTTAGTCTTTAATCTTCTAATTTAGTTCTTTCTTGATTCAACTAGAGAATAAGAGTTTCCTTTCATGCTTTAACAAGCTAATAGATTTCTGTTAGCCTACAATTAAGAATGAATTAATACTTGTAGAAAATAGTTTATTTCTTTCCTTACATTTAGATACTCAATATCAATTAATTTTAGATAGATAAATGATTAAATTGATTTGATACTTTTTAATTTATAAGCTAACTAAATGAAGCTAATAGATTATTCTTTAGCTTTTACTTTATCTAGCTTAGTAAATTATTAATCTTACTCTCCCTTAATAGTTCCTTAAACTTTAATCATTAATCTATTTGATTTGATTTGTTTAAAATTAGTATAGAATGAATTCCAATAATATGAAAATACTATTTTTCCAAACTTCTTTCACCTCCCTATTATTTACAGTTGACTTAAAGATCAATATCTATAAGTCAATTAGGAGCTCAATTAGCTCTAATCATTAAGTAGATCATTAAAATTTAGATAACAAAATATATCACATAATTTATAAGTATTGAATTCTTGAATGCTTGCTTAACTTTGAGTTTATTCCTTGAACATACATATAATATTTATGCATAAATAAAACTTTCATAAAATTATAGGGGTTTGATATTGCTGGATGGCCAAAGACAATCTAATTAATAGTAATAAGGAGACTTCATATTCTTAGAGAGTGAATTGTCTTTGAAACCCCGCTTTCTTTTACTGGTTTGGTAGATGTGCTTAACTCCTCGTTTCATTCTGTTTGTGCCTGTAGAATTAATAATTTCATAAAATAACTTCAATTAATAAAATATGAGTTCTTTTATAATCTTATTGATTGTAAGATTTCATCATAGCTTTTTAGCTATGTTACTTTTTATAGTCCTAGGCTATGTATATCTTAGACCAAGAGGCTAAGATACTTCCTTTAATTTCTATACTTTTCACTTTCTATTTTCAGTACTATGTTTTGCTTACTAATAGTTTATATAGATTGTAGTGTATATTGCTTTAATTTCATTTAAATGCTTCACTGCATTTTTTTTGCTTACTTAGCATATTTTTCATTTGAATATATATTTACTTCTATTTCATTTATTTTCAAATGCACTTTAGTAGCTTCTAGCCTTACTTGGGATGATTTACCCTTACCCTTTTTGGTTACAGGCTAGAATAATATTTGGGATCTGACAATTTACTAGATACAGAGCAATTAGTGGAGCCAGATCAGGTGAATACTCAGAATATATAGGAAGAGTTCGTCGAGCACTAGTGGACTCTCCTCCAGCCTTTACTATTTTCTTAATCATTTTTTAGTTCAGTATTTAGACTTTATTTTTGTAATTTCAATAAATTATTTATAATAACTCTGGATATATTTTCTATTTTTTTTGAGATGAATGTTTTATTCAGCTTCTATGATGAATATTTATGGATGCTTGCTTTTAGCTTCTACACTCTGTATTTATATTACTTATACTTAATATTACGATGTGATCAGTATATTGAAAATGCTGATGTTACTATACATATATTGAATTTTCTTTTCTTATACTCATAATCTAATGCATGTATTAGCTTAATACTTAAGATAAATATACTAATTTTATCTTGAGTATTAGCCATCAACCCTTCTTGAGGTTGAGTCAGTAGCCTTCAGCTATTTGGGGAGATGCAGAAATCCCTTCCTGAGTAGCGCACCGCTTTGTTACCAGTTGATTATCTTTTTGCGCACGGCGACGGGGCGGGGCACTACAGATTGCCTTCAATAATTACACCAAATGTGACTTGGAAAAAGTATATATTGGAGAAGACATGGCTTGCAACATCATTGGCAGAGGTAATGTAGATGTTCAGCTACCAAGCATTGCAGTCTGCAGGCTCAAGGATGTTAGACATGTACCATATCTAAAGAGAAATATGATTTATATGAGCCAGCTAGCCAGAGAAAGCTATAACACTTATTTCATTGGAGACTCGTGTAAGGTCACTAAGGGTGCACTCGTTGTTGCATGAGGCAATATAGAAGGTACACTTTACCTGATTAATAAAGTGTCTGATTCTATTGTAGCTGTAGAAGAAATAGATGCAGATTTATGGCACAAGAGGCTTGGCCATATTAGTGAGAGGGGGTTAAAATTCTTATGTCAAAGAGCAAGCTCCAAGGACTAAAGTCAATAGACTTAGATTTATGTGAAGACTGTGTGCTTAGCAACTATAAGAATGTTTTATTCTCCAAAGTTGGAATAGAGCTAAAAAGTAGAAAACTTGAGTTGATGCATACAGATGTATGGGAGCTAGCTTTTACTTATTCCATAGGTGGAGCCACATATTTCGTCACCTTCATTGATGACTATGCGAGGAAGGTATGAGTTTACTTTCTCAAATATAAATCTGATATGTTAGATGTGTTTGGAAAGTGGTTAATTTTGATGGAGAATGAGATAGAATTAAAGCTTAAGTGCTTAAAGTATGATGGTGAGTACTATGATAAGGAGTTCAAGGAATTTTGTACCGTGAGAGGCATCAAGAGGGAGTTCACAATCTCAAGAACACCACAATAAAATAGTATTGCAGAATGTATGAACAGAACAATCACAAAAAGTGCCAGGAGCATGAGATTGTATGAGGGTTTTCTAAAGCAATCATGAGTTGAGGTTGTTAACATATATGTTTACTAGATAATTTGGAGACCTTCTGTACCCTTCAATGAAGGGATTCCCGAGAAAGTTTAGAGTGGAAAGGAGGTGAAACTAAATTACCTCAAGGTATTTGAATGCTCATCATATGTGCACATTGATGCAGGATTCATGAGCAAGCTTATTGCTAAGGCGATCAAGTGCATATTTGTTGGATATGGCGCGGGTGAGTTCGGTTATAAATTCTGGGACAATCAGAACCAGAAGGACATCAGAAACAAAGATATCAATTTCAATAAAAGTGAAATGTACAAGGATTGTATTGGAGTCAAAACAAATTCCAAGAATGCTTCAGATGGAGAACTCCAGCATATAGAAATTGATGACAATGTTGAGCTAGATGTTGGAGTACATGAGGAAGCTCAAGAGAGTTTTAATGTTGAACCACAAGCACCCATGCTAAGAAGATCTATAAGAGTCACAAGACTGCCACAGAGGTACACTCATTCTTTATCTTATTTATTATTAACTGATGGTAGTGAACCAAAAAGTTTGGAAGAGGCACTTCATATTGAAGATTCAATCAAGTGAGAGGCTATCATGAATGATGAAATATCATCACTCTTACCACCTGGGAAGAAGGCCCTTCATAATAAGTGGGTTTATTGGGTGAATGAAGAACCGAATGGGAGCAAGCGCTACAAGACTAGGCTTGCAGTAAAGGGACTCCAGCAAATAAATATGGTCCACTACAATGAGATTTTTACCCCAGTTGTGAAGATGATAACCATCAGGTTTGTGTTAAACATTATTGCAGTTGAGGATTTGCATATAGAGCAAATGGATGTATAAACTATATTTCTTCACAGAGAGCTGGAGGAGGAGTTGTACATGCAATAAATTGAATAGTACAAGGCTCAAGAAAAAGAAAAAGCTGAGTTAGTGTACAAGCTCAAGAAAAGCCTTTATTGCTTGAAGCAAATATCAATGCAGTGGTACAAAAGATTTGATAAGTTTATGTCAGAATCAGGGTACAAGAGATGTCAGATGAATTACTGTTATTACATAAAACAGTGTAAGTCATCTTATATCATTTAGTTATTGTATATGGATGACATGTTGATCGCAGGATCGGACATGAAGGAGATAAAGATGCAGAAAGAACTGATGTTAAAGGAGTTTGACATGAAGGGCTTGGGGCCAACCAAGCAAATTCTTGGAACAAGAATCAACAGGAAAAGAAGTGCAAGAAATCTGAACTGTCATAGAAATAATATGTTGAAAATATGCTGAAAAGATTTAACATGAGTGAAGAGAAGCCATTGGGCACTTCCCTAGCAAGTCACTTCAACTTATTAAAGGAATAGATGTCTAAGTCTGAAGAAGAGAAGGAGCATATGCTGAAGGTTCCTTATGCTTTAGCAGTTGGGAGCTTGATGTATGCAATAATTTGTACGAGATTGTATATTGCCCATGCAGTGAAAGTGGTCAGCAAATTCATGGGAAACTCAGGGAAGCACAATTGGGACATAGTTAAGTGGATTCTAATGTATCTGAAAGGTACAGCGGACAAAGCCTTATGCTTTGGAAGATCTGACATTATTTTATATGGCTATGTAGATTCATATTTTGCAGGAGAGGTTGATAGTAGCAGTGAGCTGAATCTCAAGGTTACAAAATATCATATCACTATCTACCATGGAGGCAGAATACATTGCCATTACAGAGGTAAATAAAGAAATAATCTGGTTGAAGAGTCTTATGATAGAATTGGGCAAGGAGCAAGAGGATGTGAAGCTCTACAGTAATAGTAAGAGTATTATTCACCTAGCAAAGAATACAATACTTCATACCAAGACAAAGCATATTCAACTATGTTACCATTTATTCAGACACTGTTGGAAGAAGAATAGTTCAGATTGGAGAAGATTCACACTTCTAAAAATCCAGCTAATATGCTTACAAAAGCAATAGAAGTGGAGAAACTGAAGTTATGTGCAGTTTTAGTTTTCCTCGGTACGTGAAGAGAGAGCGGGGGTGAGCCACACTACATTCTTAACTGATATAATATATAGCACCCCGCCCTGTCATCATGCGCAAAAGGTATATCAGATCGACGGTGAAGCGACGCGCCACTCGGGGAGGAATATCACATCTCCTCGAAGTAGCTCAAACTGAACCATCAGAAGGGCTGCTGACTCAACCTCAATGAGGGTTAAGAGCTAATACTCAAGATAAGAGTAGTATTCTTGTCCTAAATATTAGAGCAATACATATATTGGATATAAAATACATGAGGAAAATCAATATATGTATAAGATATCATCATTTCGAGTATAGTGATCACATCACAATATTAAGTATAAGTAATATATAACAGAATACGGAAGCTAAAGCAAATATTCATAAACATTCATCACAAAAGCTGTATAAAATATTTATCTCAGAAAAAAAAAAAATTCAAAATTATTACAAACGATTTGCTGAAATAAAAACTAAGTATTGAACTGAGATAAACTAAGCAGAAAAATAAGGCTGGGGAAGAGACCATTAGTGCTCCATGGGCTCCTCCTGAACCTCCTAGGTATTCTCTTAACCTGGCTTAATATAATGCTCAAGGTCTAGCAAATTGTCAGATCCCAAAAGTACCCTGTGTTAGACAATAAGTCTAATACATTAAAACTAATCTAAATAATTATAATTATTCATTTAACATTTACATAATGTAAATAAAACTGTAAAAAAATTGTAAAGTAATTGAATGTATAAAACTATATAAAATTTTACAAAATTGAAATAAAGTAAAATAAAGCTGTGCTGGAAACTAAATACTATAAGTAAACAAAAACAATAATTAATCTGAAACTGAGTGATAGTATATATAACTATGCTGTATGCCATTGAAACTATGCATCTGATTATGCCACAATACTGTATGCTATTGATATGCAACCAAAATATCAATGAACTGTTATGAGTCGTACGGTTCAATATATACATACATTCAGTTGGGAACTGCGATGCCAATGCATCCTAAAATTTTTTAGTAAATGTATGCAACATTCCGTAACCCATAAGCCATCACTGATACTCATACATTGCTACTGATACTCAACATCATGCTTATGCTCATGCTCATGCTCCTAAGTTATATGAGATAAATCCAGAAATCTAGAAAATAATATTTTGAAATCCGATAATGAACTCAATGTCTCTATTGTGCAGAATTCCGCTAAAAGGATTCTGACTCCTAAAATTTTAACTTTGATAATTGGTTAAAGTTGAGAGTTTACTTGAAAATCATTAGCTGACATGATTGTATACACATATTTAGCATGTTTGCAAGAAAGATGGTTCTTAGCACTTAGTTTGATTAAGTCGCCATAATGAAGCGATCTTCGATATAAAGTATCACCTGATGGCGATTTGTATCTCAAGTTAAGTCATTAAGATGCCCAACTCACAATAATACTTAGTGTCTTAAATAAGGTGACTCGAATTACTTAGTTTATTTAAGCCACACCTATTGAAGCGATATTCGCTAGGAGGCATCACCCGATGACGATTTGCATTTTAATCAAACTAAGAAATGAGTCTCCATTTATAACATTCTTAGGATCGATTGATTTACTCTAAGCGAGATTGTATCTGCCTAAGCCCTCATGATAGTACAAAGATAAATCTTACTTAGAGTGACTCAACAATTCCTGAATACTATTGAAATAATCCAGTATTATGGGTATATCCTACTATACCAAACTAATAATTTGAGTTTAAACAACTCTATTTAATCAATAATAATTTATCAAAGTTATTAATCCTTATGCTAAATAGGTGAATCCTACACAAGGTTCCACGAATGTGATCAAAAGATCACTCAATAATGGTTTCTACAGCAAGGGGGAAGTTCCATTCTAACTACTTTAGGTAATTCCTACCATAAGGTGTCACTATCAACTGCTAAGGTTATGATGAATTATCTAAGTATCTATTTCAATAAGTTACAATAGTTCTTACTACCTCAATGTATTAATATTTAAGATCTTTAAACATTTCAATAATAATCTTATAAAAAGACCCTTGAAATCTCATTTTTCTACTTCTTAAGTTTACTTTTTATACTTGGATTAAAGTGATTAGATCAGATGTATGAAATCCATCTAGTCATACTCTATTCTACAATCATGGGGTGAAATCAAAGTTATTATTAGAATTAGATCATTTCATAAATCATTGTAATTTTATTATCCATCTTATACCAATAATCTTATATAAGAGAAAATCAAAGATCCAAAGTTTAGATTCAGACGATTCAATCACACAGATTTAATATTAACTTTAACATTTTTAATTCAATGATTTAAGATCAATATCAAATCATATGCATTATTGGAATCATGTTAATTGAATTATTTTTCAATGAAGGTTACTTGATTAAGATGATTAAGGTTTAGATCTTAATCAAGATAAGTTAAGATTTAACCCTTAGCTTTATCAAAATTAAGACCAATGGTTGATTTAAAGATCAATGACAAATCAATGTATTATTGATGTATTATTGATATCAAATTTCAGATTTAGATTAAGTATTATTTACTTAATCAAATTCTTAAGATTTCTATGTTCAAATATAATTTAATGTCAATTTAAATATATCAAGATGTCCAAATAAATGTTAACATTCTCTAGCATACATCCTAAAATCAAGAAAGCATATAAATATAAGGTGACATTAAATAGAAGGTAATTAAGACTAACTAAATTCTAAATAAAACTAAAGGATTAGCACTTGATTACAAATCTAAAAAACTTAAGTTTCATGTCATTTGGTTATTAATATATACCTAATCAATACAACCATTCAAGGATTTTATTCTTTAATAGGAGATTTTAAGCACATATTAAAAGGGCAAATTTTCAAATTTAATTTTCACATAAAATTTTATGCAATGCTCCTTGAGGTTATTATACAACAATAATTTTTGTGAACGTATTAAAATGATATATTTTGATCCCACTAGGGTCCTAGGGACCTTAAAAGACAAAAATAATGAAGTTTTGGCCATTTCAACCATTTTGGGACGTTCCGGAAAATTCTGGGCGCTATAGCGTGCTACGGCACGCGACAGTGCTTTTGTTGCTGCAGCGCGCCGCAGCGAAAATAGAGCTGTAGCGCGCTGCAGCGCTTTTGATGATGTGGCGCGCTACGGCGAGACCAATCCGAGAGCTGGATGCTACGGCGCGCTGCAGCGCTTTCGCTGCTTTCAGGCGCTGTGGTGCGTTATGATAGATTAACTTATGGCAACACTGATTAATTAATTTATTTTTTGGTTTCATATAGTTTTCTAAAAATGATACTGCGGCCTACTGTGACGCACTGTAGCGATCCAACTTTCGTGTAACTGTTTGTGGGGCTCCCGTACTAACAGCAAGGAAGTACGGTGCCCCAACTATGACAAATCCCCAACTTAAGTAAAGTCAGGTAAACCCAACCTGCCTTAAGCCAAGGCTTTGTCACCAAGGGCTATCACATCATTAATATACAAGTATCAAAGTGGCGGAAGCAATAGATAAGAGAATAACATCTACAAGCATACATAGTAGAAAAAGAGAATGCAATAAAGTAACTCATCACATGGCAGAAATAAAATACATCTAGATTAGTTATTACAAACTGAAGTTTAAAGAAAATAGAAAATGTCTCTCAATCTCACTGAAATAAAAGGCAAAAACTACCTAAACAGCAGCGGCATTGTCCTCCTCCTGAACCTGCTCCTCCTCTGCGACACTGCCCACGAACACGTCTGAATCTGATATTTGTCGGTATCACTAATGCTAGGGCCTTAGCCAACAAAAATAAAAAGGTTACAGTTAGACAATTGTCTAAGTACATTTTAGAATATTTTAATGAACTGAACATTTAAAGATATCACATTATAATTCAACTACACATACAAGCAGTAAAAGGGTGCAACAAGCTACAAAGAAATGATAACTATAAACTATCCATTTATAGCATTCAACATGTATATGAAATAACATACTAAGACATCAAAGTAAGCAAGGTAAAGCTAAAAGCAAAAGAACTGCAACTACTATGATAATTCCACTCCTAACATGATTATGATCATATTAACACATGCTGAGTATATAAAAGAAATGCAAGTACTGAAAATATGTAATTCTAGCATCCTAAACATGCTCAAATATACATAAGTAGACCATATGAGTATACATACAACATGCTAGTTATGGAAAGGAAAGAAAGGCCACTGAGACATGTGACAAAAAAAGTAAAATAATTAAGTGCAATGTAAAGCCACTGAGACATGTGGCAAAGCAAGCAATGCTAAAAGTGAAACCACTGATATATATGGTAAAGCCAACTGAAATTGTAAGTAAATCCACTAAAACATGTGGCAAAAACATGCAATCTGTACTGAACTAAACTAGAGTAGCAATACGCCTAAGATATAGCACCGTCATCCCAGCCCGAAAATCATCAAAATACCCAGCCATTAGGCCATCCCTGTTCCTCTCTGAGGCCTGGGTAACTTCCATACTGTACTGAATACTGGAGGTGGCAACACTATACTCAGAACCTATCTTACTAATTGAAAATACTGAAAAACTTGATGAAATGATATATGCTTTACAAATTCTAGTTTATGATGTATCGTCCATATCATAAGTATTTCATATCATATCTAGTCAAAGTAAGCAAGAGACTCAATCTAGACTTATGTGATATCTGTTGTTGTCTAATTACAAAATCTAACTACTCTGAGAAGGTACAAGCTTAGGATCTCCAATATGCAGCTATCGAGTAGAATCTCAGATTTACGTCCTTAAAGTTAAATATTAGAACTTAACAAGTTTTAATCAAAATCATGTGATGACTATATGGTTTAAATAAATAAATCAATGACCTAATTTTATTAATATTTTACTCTCTTACCAAAATTTTGATTAAGTAAATCAAGATTTAAGGATTTAGAATTTAAACCCCATGTTGAGTTCAAATCCTAAAATCCAAGGTGACATTCTAAATAGGGTCTAGGTTTCTCACTTATTACCCAAATTAAAGGTAAGGAATCCTATAAGTTGAAAGATTCAGGAACTAAGAACTTAGTGAAAGGCTATTCTGCTGAATATAAGATAAAACAATCGATTAAAAACTTGAGAATCTAAGATCTACATTCAATCTTTAAGATAATCTCATTATCTTATAGATTGAATCATCTTATACCCACATGGAAGATTTCAAAAGATTAAACAATCAATCATTTAAGGAATTTCAATTGGAGATGGTTTAATTCAAATTGAAAATCTAAGTCTAAGATCTAAGATCTAAAGATCTGAAGTTTGATCACTTTAGACATTAAATTAGCATTTTAACTTAAGATTTTCCATTTCTGATTCTCTTAGAACCTAAGTTCATAGTTAAACTATAAGGAGCTGTTTATGGTTTAAATTGACTATTTTAAGCATTAAATTAAACATCTAACTCATATTGATTCTTTTAGGACTACTTAAGATCTAAGGGTCTGAGGTTTGATCACTTTTAGACCCTAAGTTTATTTTTAACTTAGACCTTACCAACTACAATTCTATTAAGTTTTAACTCTTAGGTTAACCTTACTAAACTTATTAAGGTGGTATTTAATCATCTAAAGTATTAGATTTAAGGATTAATGCCAAAAGACTCTTAAATGATCACTTAAGATCTAAGTGTCTTAATTAGGGATTAAGTAGAGTTTGCTTGAATTGAAGATCACATTAACCTTAGTATTAGTCTAAGAGTTCAGAGAACACTTATAATCTACCTTAGGATAGTTTACTGAAATTCCCAAGCCTTAAGGAGCATATAAACACAATTTGGTCAAAATAACCAAAATGCCCCTCCTAAGGTAAAATTAGGATTTTAGGGTTTAGTTGCTCAAGTTAGATAATATCTGACTTAGTATGATTCATAATGATTACTAAAGTGGGCAACACACTTATTTTAGGTTTTGATTATCTAATTAGTCTTAATTAGCATTAATTACTTAATTAAGTCAATTATGGTGATTAATGAAATTATGGCACTCTAGGGCAATCCAACCATACACTTAAGTTATAATAGACTTAATATGCTATTAGAGACCATTCCTACCCAAATCAGAGGCTTAATTAAAGTTCAAGTCACTAATTCTTGATTGGGGTGATTAAGGAGTGATTAAGGAAATTAATTATCCAAAATTATCTTTGAGGGTCTGAATTTGTTCCTTAGGGTTCAAGGAGCAATCTGAGCCCTTAATCTCATTAAATGGACAATCAAATAATTTTGTATGATTTAATTAAAATTAGAAAAGGTTTGGCAAATAATTTTTAATCCAACTATTGGATATAAGATTTTATTTTATATTTATATTCCTTGAATTTTTCTGATTCAAATGGTATATTGGATCATATCATTTCGATCTATATAACCAAAGTTATTTCAATTATTTAATATGCATTTTTATTTAAATCAAAACTATAGAATTTTAATTATAAACTAATTTCCCTAAGGATTTTTAATTCTAAGAATCCGCTTATTTTCTGTCGGCCCGAATAAAAAGACGCGGGTCAGGGTCGGCCCGGCCTAGAATCGTCGTCTTCCTCCTTCCGCACGCACCCGTAGCCAGAACCCTAGGACTGGCTTCCAGCGCCAAATTCTCCGCGCTCTGGTCACGCCCTGCCCTAGTTTCAACGGCTACACGTTCTCTGACCCTAGACGCACCGATCGAGCCAAGAAGCCCTAGCTGGGAGGCGCCGGATCACCGAATGACTACTCGACCGAGACCCCCCAGCTGGCGCACCTGTGAGGGGTAAATTCTCCTCACATAATGCACGGGCCGCCTCGCTCTTGATCCCTACACATTCAGGGATCAATGAGGGAGCGATAGGTCGACTCGAGAGGTCCTGAGGTGGTCTGGATCGTTGGGGTGCTACTCGGCGATTTCTACCGTCTAGGCTCGCGACTGGATCGATCCAAATGCGTCCAAAATATCACCCCTAGTTAATTTGGGGGTGACGATCGCAACTACAAAGTTAGATTTCGATTTCGAGGTCAAAAAAATCTCAATTTTTCTAATTATTTAAATATTAAAATAATCTAAAATATTTGATTTAGCTCTAAATCCACCAAATCTTTAGGGATTGATTCAAATGACTAGATGAACTTAACAGAATAAAAATTAAGATGCAATTAAGCTAAAATTAAGCTGAGTAACAACCTTGGGTTATTACAGAATAAGACAATGAAGAATTAAAGACGGAAGATGCTAGTGGTGCTCTGGTGAGATTCAAGGAGGTTTCAAAGTGATTCGAAACAAGGTGTGAAGTTCAAAAATAACACAGACGCTGCTGTGCACAGTGGTGCACCCTAGCGATCCCTCAATCAAGATGGAGGTGCTATCACGCGCGTAGTTAGCAGACAGAGAAGCGAGCGCTTTAGTGCGCCACAACGGAAATATGCACTGCGGCGCACTGCAACAGATCCATCCCAAAACATAGGCAATTCTAAAGGTGGGCTCTACCGCGTGCCAAAATGGGTTCCATCCCGAAAGGTGGGCGCTACAACGCGCCACAATAGCAGGCCATTCAAAATACGGGCGCTACAGCACACCGTAGCGCCTAATGGAGTTCTACTCCAGTTCAGGTTACGCCCTATGTAAATTGGGTGAAATTTTAAACCATTTAGAGTTTAAAATTGAGTTGGGTATTTAAGCAAACAAGTTTGGAGGAGTTTACAAGGTTGATATTTCGGAATGGAGGCTGATTGCTACTGTGAGGATGAGATCCCACAGTGAAGTCCTAAGGAAGCTATAGTGCAAGAAACCTCTTACATGTTGGAGAAGACAATCCCAGTGATAACTGCTTCATCTCCTCTCCAAATTAGAGTAAGATCTTGTGTATTTCTAATCAAGGATAAGCTTTTTGTTATTCTATAATCTTTAAGTTCTAATAGTGATAATTTTTATGGTGTGGTTCCGTAATTTTTTCTGTTCTTGAGTTTTTCACATAATTTTATGTATTTGGATATTTGCATGTTTGTGTTTATCTTGCATGCATGTGCAGTGTGGTTTTCCACTTGTAGTTTTGTGATTTTGGATTTGCTTGGTAATTGTCAACGCAACCCCAGTCCTTAATTAATCGAGTGCACAATCAAACCGCTTTTGTTGCGGAGAGTGTGCCAGGTGTGCTGATATTTAACCCCAATTATGTTAGAGTGAATGCAAAAAAACTAGAAATCGATTAGAGATCAACCAAACAAAGAATATACTCAAAAAAATTAAAGTAATCTGCTTTTGTCACACCCAAGTTCCAGATAATAAGCATTATAGATGTTTTGAAGTAGCGAAAGCTCGGTGCTCCCAAGCGCTATGAGAATTACTACAAAAAGATTTGACATAGTATTGGGTACCAAAGCACTTAGGTGCACTGGAGTACTTGGTAGGATAGCCCAAGAGATGAAACTTTGGGCATTTGGGCGAGCCAAAGTGTAATATACATTTATTTCAAATATAATTAATTAAATTTAATTATTAATAAAGTTTGAATTATCTATTTATTTATTATTTCTTATTATAATTATAATAATGTTATAAATGAATTTAGAGAATATTTGATAAATTCTTAAAATTATTTTATGTCACAATTTTTCATAGTTATTTTAATAAGAATTTAAACTAAAATAATTATTTAAAAATATTTAGGTGTCAGAATTGAAAATTTTTGATATTTTTGGATTCAGGACGTCGATGTAAGCTAAAGGGAAAATTTCATAAATTTAAAACTATTTTGAAAAATAGTAAAAAAAAAAGAAAGAATATTTTGTAAATTTCCGGGGCTAATTGCCACTTAACCGTTCGTCTAAATTTGATATTTTTGGTATTGTTAGAATTGTATCGACGAGACATTTCATTTAATATCTTAAAATTTAATTTTCGTTAAATTTTAATTATCTGAATTTGTAAAAATTTAAATTTAAATTTATTTATTTAAATTGAGCTAATTTATAATTTTTTTTTTCTTAAAATTTATCTTTACAAATATACCCTTTAGGAATATTCTTATCCTATTTGAAGAAAATTTTATTTCAAATAAAGATAAATATTTCATTTTAATCTAAACCATCCACCTATTTTGAGCAAATTTGAACCGTTTGATTTAAATCATACTTTATTTAATTCATTTTATTGTATTTATATGACTGGTTGAGGGAAGATAATTTCATAATTTAAAATTTTTCTAAAGCTATTAAAATTCTTCTTATCTCATCTCATCATCTTCCTTAATAAAAAAAAACTTAAGAAGTAAATTTATGATAACTTTTTCATAAATATATTTCAAATCTTCTTCTTCATCTTCCCAAATTCCTCTTTATTCCACTATCTCAAACTTCTTCTTCTTCATCTTCCCAAATTCCTCTTTATCCCTAAAGGTTCTAAAAGATCAAAGGTGAATAGTTGAAGTTTGCAAAAGACTAAAATTTTCTTATTCTTCATCTCTTTCAAAGACAATATTCATTAAGGTATATATTTCTTTTAATTCAAATTTTTTCTTTTAACTTTATTTTATTTATGAAATCAAATATGCTTATAAAATTTCTCTTAATTTGATTTAGATATTTTCATATTAAGTCAATATCTAATACATGATTATTTCATTTTCTTATAAATTTTTAAAGTTTTAATTTTTTTTAAATATTTTTCATGCTTAAGAAATATATTATTTATGATAACTTTGCATATCTATATCTTTTAAATTCATCATATTTAGAATTTAAAATATTTTCAAATATGTTCTCCTATATATTGGTTGTATGTTATTAGAATAAACTATTTAATGATTTTGCTTATATGCTAATTTAAATTAATCTCAAAGTATAATAAAATTTTTAAATTTTACTTAGAAAAATTTTTTAATTATTTAAAATTTTATGATTTTAATAATACTTTGAAATTTTATAACTTTTTGATCACTTAGAATACAAAGCTATACTTTTACTTGTAGATTCCCCTATATATTAGGAAGAACATCACTAAAGACTTCCCAGAATTTTGAGCACTTTAGGGTTATTATTTAAGTGCTCAAAGTTCAACAAAATTTATAAAAAATTTCAAATTTAAAACATATTTTTTTGAAATTTCCTTGATGTTTAACTTTATATAATTTTTATTCAAAGCACAGTTAGATGTTGAACTTTGACAAATATAATCTTAGTTATATTGTGAGTAATTTCTCTATTAAACACTTGAGTTGATTATGTCATTAAGAAGGTCATTTAAGTGCTTATAGTTTGCTAAAAAAATCATAAATTTGAACTTAGATAAAATTTTTGATATTTCAAAAAATTTCCAAAGTTTGAAATGATATAATTTTTAAAATATAGAGAATCCATATTTAATTTTTGGCATGCATATTCTCTGATATATAGAGAACAATTTATGTTTAGACATCAACAGAAAATAAGCACTCTGAGAATACTTTTTGATGATACAAAATTAGCTAAAAACTTAAATTTTTTACTTAGCCAAAATTAGGAAAATTTTATAAAAATGAAATTTTCATTTCAAATGATATATAATTAATTTACAAATTTTATAATTACTGTAAAAATATAAATTTTGATATTTATGAATAATTTAAGTAATAAATTTGATTTTTGAAATATTTATAAATATAATTTGTCATAATAAAAATATTATGAATTTTTTTCATATAGTTTATTAAATGAATAATTTAAAGTAAAATAAAATAGTTGATTAACAAATTTAGATATTGATTTAACAAATTGACAAATTTAAGAAAAATTATTTGTCAAGTCATGTACGAAATTATTCTTAAATTTTATTTCAAGTATCTTAATTTTAAATTTATTTTCATTTGAATATTGCATATATCATTTTATCATGTAAACCGCTTTATTAAATTGCAATATTTTCACATAAAAGTGTTTGATAAAAAGTAATTTTTTTTTTGTACTCCTATCTGACTGGCTTTGTTGATAATTATTTCAAGTTTTGAAAATTAAAACTTAAGAAGATGCTCACTTAAGAAGAGCTTATAAGAAGAAATGAGATTGAAGTAACTATATTTTAATTTGTTATATATTATAATAATAATTAAATTTATGTAATTTTAAAAAATTGGCTCTGTGATGAATAAATAACTTATAAATTTATTATTTTATTCTCTATATATTTCAAATGATGAGTTTATTATTTAAAAATTCCCAAATTTGATCACTCTGTTGTCACACTAAGAGACAGCTATTTTGTAAAATTTATAGGCATGCCCGAGAATTCGGTGCTGGGGCACGCCCGAGCACTAGAACCTTGATTGCTATTGAGTACGACACCGAGAGCCTGACACTTGGGCATGTCCAACGTCAAGTGAGGCGTAGCTCGTACAAGAGTAAAATCCATGTGGTGTTTTGATCAAATTAGGGCAAATTTTATTGTGAATAAACAAGGATATTTACCTTAGATTTAAAGATAAGGATAATGATAAAAGCATAACTTTTTATGAGATTATAGAGGCATGGACCTTTGTAAGATGAGGAGAGGAAGCTCATCTTCTTCATATATTTAAGTTATCTTTATTTGAACTACTGTTAAGTCCACAACTCCTTTATTTTCTTCTTTCTTCATGGTTATGACTCCGATCTATTTTAATTTTAAGTTCTTAATTTAAAAAATAAGTTTAAAGAAATTTATAATAAAACTTTTATAAATAAAAAGATAATTATTCAATAAAATAAACAACTTTTAATTTAAAAATCATTATATTTACATTGATAAAATTTAATATTTATAGAAAATACATCATTTTCAATTTATTATCTTGGATCGAATAATTAGTTTTTTTATCTAAATGTGATTATCTATCTATATTAATCAATAATTAGTTTAAATTGCTGTAGTTTTATGTCTAAAATTATTTGAAGACCAATATGCCATAAAATTGAATCATTGGCTGCTTTGTTGACATTAACTCGATAACATTTAGCATACCTAACTCTTATTGCTCACTATTGGTTTATTGGTTCGTTTGGTTGATTGATTAATGTATTTTATATTTTGTTTTTTTATGTATGTTTTTGTAGCTCTTTAAATAATGAAGTGGGCTAATGCAACGACTATATGTTGAGTTTATCAGACTAATCAAATATTATGTGTTAAGTGAGGTCATGACTTTATTAAGCTGTAACACAATAATATATAACATAAATAAAAAGAAAAGACATCATCCTTAATCCATTCACATAAAAAATAAAATCCAAGAAATATATTCATTGTAGAAAAAAAAATAAACACATAAGCAGTAACCTTATCTTGAACAAACTCAACCTCACTGGAAGGATCCTCCTATGACTCATTATCTAACATGTCGGTATCACATATCAGGGCACAAAAAAGGTATAAATCTGTTTTGACTTAAAATTTAAGTACAAGGGTTTTATTAAGTTTTATGATATCAAAATTTGTACAATTAGTTCAATTACGGGGCAAAATGCTGAAATTGCAAAATAGTAAGAAAATTTGAAAGAAATTGGACCGGAAATAAAAAGTACTATGCTAATGTTGAATATAAGTACTGCATATTTTAATTATACTTATTTATTATATAACAAAAATAATAGATTAAATACATGCCTTTAGTTGAAGATAACTCACAAATAAGCAATTGATAAAATATTTTTTTTTTATATAAATAAAGTTATAAGAATAACAAGCTAAATTAATATCATATAAATATAAAGTGAAAGTATTTTATGAAAATTATATTCTTAAATAAAATACATGCACAAACTATACCAATTTTACTAATATTTAAAGGAAAATAATAAATTTATTAAATGTTGAATTACATATTATACATTCTCATTGAGATCATCTATTCATGAATGCAAAGCACATTGAATGGTAAAATAATTTATTATGAAAATAATATGAGTATTTTATGTAAAAATGACATCTCAAATAATTATTTACTAAGCATAAACATGTTTTATTAAAAAAAGAAATGCATCATTACAATATTAAAATAAAACAAAAAGTTTAATAAATATTATATAAAGTTTAACCATATTATTAAGATTTTATTGTATTTACTTATTCAATGTGTCTCTATATTTTTACATATAAATACTATAATTTGATGAATATAATTTTATTCTTCTTATTATTGTTAAAAATACTTTATTTTGTTTAATGAATTTAAATATTGGAGAGTTAAAGTTATTATGTTTTAACAATTTCTTTTATATTTTTATATTTACAACATTTTTCTAAATATTACATTAAAATTATAAATTTTTATATAACACAATTAATTTTTTGATATTTATTAAAAAATATCGAAAATTAAATTATGATATATTTGTAAAATTTTAGTAACTAATAATAATATTAAAAAGCTATAATATATATAAATTATTATTATTATTATATATTAATTAGGAAAGCACAAAAGCACCCAAGAGGATGGATGGTTGGTTGGGGACAAATTGCTGAAATTCATCTGACCTTGCGAAGGAAACTTCACAAAAGACCATCGGATCAAAATCAAACGGCAACCTTTCGTTGCAAGCTAAATCCTAAAAACCCTAGCCGTTGCTCAAGATCTTCAATTCAGCCGCCGCCTTCGCCGTCGCCGCCGCTGCTGTCGCCTTGTTCTTTCCAGCGCGGCCTCTACCACGTTTCCTTCTTCGTTCACGCTTTTTCCATCGCTTAGTGATCAGCTTCTTTGATATTACTGCAACTTACATGAAATCAAGAATTTCTGAGACGATTCCGAGCGGAATTTCGTAGGATGAGTCTTATTGAACATCCCGCTTCCATGGCCGAAGATATAAGACCAAAAACATCAGTGAAAGGTGCACTCTTGAATGGGAAACAGAAACAGACGGTGGCCATGGAGGCGGATCATGTTCTGAGTCCCAATAATTCCGATGATCGTGAATACCATGCTGAATCTTTTGGTAAGGATCAAGATGTAGATGTTATTGGATTTGAGAGAGGTGTTTCTACTGCTATCGTGAAATCTGAACACATAGATACGGACGTAGAAGCTACTGAGCAGTCGAGCTCCTTTGGAGACACGTTTTCTGGTCCAGAAGAGACCTTAAAGATTAGCTCCAGTGATGTAGAAGTGGAGTCACCGTTATGCATCGAGAGTGGGCATTCGCCAGTTTTTGGCGAATCATCCAGGCTTTTCAAGTACGTTCCTTCGATTGTCCCCGATCGGTTACACCTGCTTTAATTTCGCAATGCATGAATTCACAGTTAAAGAGTAGCATGTAATCTTTATTTAAGTTTGGGCTTCTTTCCTTCCCTTGCCATATGCTAAACTAACATCTACGTACAAACCAGAACTTTTTGCAATATCTTGCAGATATACTTGTTGCATTTAGAACCATGTCTTAAAATTTTTTCGCTATATAAACGATGCATGTTAAAAAGGTCACAATTTAACATGTAATATGAGGTTATAGCATGATTTTATGTTTTTTGGTGAACTAATAGCTGCTTATTTGTATAACATAATTTTTTTTACATTGTTGAAGCAAGGAAAGTAATATTTTTGTTAGAAGTTAAGAATTTTTTTTTTGTTTTGAATTTTGGTGGTGTAATTTTTGTTGAGTTTCTTATTGGAATGCATGATTTATTGCAGCTTTGTTGATAATGTTTTTTACTACTAAGCTGATAATTAATGCTGTTTTAAACGCATGCAGTTAATTTCTGCTGCTTATCTAATGTCATTCATTTAAAAATTTTAATTGAATTTTGTGTATATGCTTCTATTTCAGAGCAATTTGTGTGCTACATTTTCATTTAGTTATATTTTATGCATTTCAACCTTTGTTTAATGAAAAAGCAAAATTTTAAGTTTTTTTGATTGTTTACTATGAACACATGAGATAGTGTGTACATCCTAGAATGACACCTTACATGCACAACATCTTGACCACATCTTTTTTATTGGGTTATGAATGATGCGATCTCAAAATGATCTTAACTAGGTTCAAGATCAGTGAAAGTCATCTTGATCACATTTTTTTTATTGAGTTATGAATGATGCGATCTCAAAATGATCTTAACTAGGTTCAAAATCAGTTATAGTAATTTGATTCTTTTTTCAATTTGGTCTTTTTCATTAATGTAATATGATTTCATGGTTCAATATACACCTACTCATAGATATATAGATTCACTTTTATAGGTGCTTAGTTATGTTGACTTAATTTTAAGTAAACAGCTAATTAAGTTATACCTGACAATGAGAGAAAGGATCAAGCACTGTTAAGTAAGAAATGATAGTGCATAATAATTAGTAACAGATTGATGTAAAAGCCTAAAAATATAAAATTCTAATCTATATCGAAAGAATTTTTTTAAAGTACTCCTAAACTAGACAAAGCAAATTGGTAAAATGGAGATAGCATCAAGCAGGCTAAAAGAAGAATTTTTGTCACACAAAATTTGTTAACTAATGGCTCAAAAGTATAAATAAATAAAAGCGAAAATATTTTACAGGAGAAATTATCCTGCTTGCATACTAAAAATTGAAATTGACAACTTTTGCGAACGTACAAATATCTATCTGATTCGCGCTGCTCATTTTACCACTTATTAGATATCTTTTTTCATAGGTGATCATAAAAATCGAATGATTCGAATTTCAATCCACCAAATGTTAAATTTTCATTACTACTTGTGCCTTTTAGCTACTTGAAACTGAAGTCATTCAAATTTTATGGTGGATGAATAGAGGATAACAAAAAAAACTTGTATATTTCTAAAGGTAAAAAGTAACATAATTTGAGTATGTTATATTTTCACGTGTTAACATTCATACATACATATATATATACATTTGATCCGAATTCAGGTTAGCTTGATCTAGTTTAGGCTGAACTTAAAAAAAGTTCAACAAGTCCCAATCGGCTCAAAAGTCATTCATTTAGCTTCAATCCATGCCAAAATTGATTTGATTATCAATCGTCTTTGAGCTTCAAAATAAATTCATGCCTTTTTGTAAAATATGGCCTAGAACTCTTTATTTGTTTTTTTGTTTAGTTGTTTTTATTTTTTGTGTGACTCCCACTTGGTAAACTTGTTAGAAAGAAGTAGAATATTTTGATGTCAGTTGGCCTTTAAAAATACTATTGTTTAGGTTTTAGTGATATGTTTATTGTGAAGAAGTGTTCATGTATTTAGTATCTTTTTTTAAAATACCTGCTGTTCACCTAGAATGTAATGAGTACATTTTTTATCTGTATTATGAAACTTCTATTCAGTACTTAATTTCTAATGTCAAAATAAAACATGTGCTGAAAATTTGCTACTTGTTAAATGAAATATGCATTGAGTATTTTTGTATAAATTTGTAATTATGATAAATTTTTCAGGAAGAAGAAAGTGACTGCTCATTGGAGAAAGTTTATTAGCCCTTTAATGTGGAGGTGCCAATGGTTAGAATTGCGAATGAACGAATTGCAATCACAAGTTTTAAAATATGATAAAGAATTAGCAGCATACATGCATGAAAAACAACTACAGTTAAAAATGATTGATCTAAATGATTCTGTTTCTAGATCTGTTCCTTTAACATTCAAAAACAACAGAAAGCAAGCCATGAAAAGAAGAAAAAGGAGAAGAAATGAGGGTAGTATTAATATATTGTCGTATATGTCCAACCACAATATATTTTCATACTATGGTATATATTTTTTACTATTTCTCATTGTTTATTTTTTAGTCTTAAGCTTTTATTATATAAGGTTTCACAATGTTATGCAGAAAACAAGAGGTGTGAAACCGATGGCCACTCTGTTGACGATGACTTCTCCGATCAAGGTAAACAATGCTGCTGTTACAATTCTTTTGCAACAAGATTCAGATACCTTTTCCTACCTCTACCTACCATTTTCTTCTTGAATGCTTGCAAAATTGCGTTCTTTTGTCTTTGTTTCTGCCAAAGTGAAGCGAATTTCTTCAGTTCTAGCCAATCTATTTTTAATTTTAATTTTTAACTGTTTAATTTTAGTTACCTTTATTTTGTTTGGTAAAATTTAATATTTTAGGAAACTTACCATATATTTTCTGTGAAAATCATGAAGATTAACATGCTCACGTCATTGGCATTTGGCAAAATTTTTTATTTTCGCAAGTTTAGTTGCAATCATATATTTCATCTGACAAAAAAAAGAGGTGTTTTAAATATTTTGTTCTATGTAATGAAATCATTGAAATTGAATTGTAATAGAGGATTTTTGTCAATCATTGGAACAAAATAATGAAGAAAAATAACTATTTTCTTATAGTTTGTGATCTAGACAACGAATGTATATATAGTCTTAACAGTGGGGCATGAAGTTCAAAAATTTAACCGTTACAAATTTTTACAAATTTGGTGAGAACTAGTTTAATGAAATATTGGTATTCTAAATTATGTTGGATAATTACCAATACAGCGGTCAGACATTATTTGTAGTTGGAAAAATGCTGAGAACAACAATAATAGAGGAAGTCCACCGTGAGGAAATTCTAGCTTTGAATACCTCTTACGATTTTCAAGTATAGTGATATAAGCCAGCCTTTCATCCCAAACATGGGACGTATAAGTTTCAATATGTTCTTGCAAGAATGTCAGTTACATGAAGTTAGGGAGTTGTATATAAACGACAGATCACTCCAATATTATCCCAATCAAGAACAATTGGGTTTTTTGGTATGCTATAGAAGCCTTATTGCCATAAAAGATTTTTACTTGGTCATTGAGTTGAATTTTCGACTCAAAGAGAATCCAACTCGCATTTCTTCATAATTACCATATATCATTCTTCATAGTTCAGTTGCAACATTGTTGCCGGCTACCATTTTTTTCTCTTTAATTTTTGAAGTTTGAAAATTCTCTCACGCCTATAGAGTTTGGCCATCAGTTTCAATTTGAACCGATCAACATTAGTGTAACAACCCTACTTTAATTTAATTTAATTAAAATACTAAATAAGGAAAATTAGGATTAGGAAAAATTTATTAATTATTTTTCTGTAATAAAATACTGTTGTAAGATCATAAATTTAGAAATTTTTTGGGCAAAATTTATAAATTTTATTAATTGTGAATTGTTCCTGGTTTTTTAATAAATATTTAAATGTATAAAAATAATAATCATTGACGCCTATTAATACTCCCCAAGGCTTGTGACATCTTTCACGCTCAACAGAAAAAATTTCTATAGCTTCTACTCTCCTCTATTAACCTCCAATCTCTTGACTTTCCTCTTATTTGACAAATACCACAGCCTCCGTCGGCCACCTAGCCAATCAACAGAACACCCTCTTTGATCCACTGAACCTCAAAGACAATCCATAGTACCTAGATACTCTCCTTTCATAGGATAAATTATGGTACAATAATAACTTTTTTTTTATTTGTTATGGTTATGAGTAATAATAATAATAATAAAGTTTCAATAATCAAGGATAATAATAATAATAAGAAAAGCATATTAAACAAATTTTTTACTTACATAATACTACTAAAATGAGCATATATATAAAACTATTAGTTATATATGTATATATAATATTATAGTATATTTTTTATTAATATCATTATAAGTATCCAATATCCTATAGTATAAGTATTGTATAAAATACTATTTTTGATAAAATAAAATATGTGCCTAAGTACTTGTAATAAATAGAAAACTATATTTGTTTATATATTTTTTGACTCAAACAACCATTTAAGTTTAGTAATGTATGTATATATATATAAACCGATAATTTAAGACTAAAACCAAAGATATATTTCTCTATAAGTAAACCTAATAAATTTTCTTAAACCTTATCCTAAACCCATCTATATGTATTTAGATGCACCCTCTTAAGGCCACCTCAAGAATCCTATAAAGATTAAATGTTAACTGTGATTTAGCATCCATCCATTGATTAATTTTTAATATCTTATGTAATTTATTCAAATATGTATATCATAATTATTTTTAATAACCTTTATATTATATAATATGGAAACCATAAAATATTACAATATGTAAAATAAACCCATAAATAAAGTGTATGTGAAATGTTAATCTTAGCTTAAACCAACCCTAAGAAGAAAATAAGCTTTTGATAATAATCTTTAGAAATTAGTATAAATACAGTATGTAATAATAATAAAGAAAATTTTAGACTCAAGAAGCACTATGTTTAATTGTAGCCTTAGAATAATATCCAAAATATCACATAATAATAACAATTTTTATCTATCTGCCTCATATAAATATATCACTTATATAAGTAACTTTAAGATAATCGCAATATATATGGTTAAACTAGAATGCTTAAAGGTAACTAAGATGCTAATACTCCAACCAAAAGACTTAAGAAAAAAAAAAAAAAAATATATATATATATATACACACACACACATATATATATATATATATATGTAAATATGCTAATGAATGGTATTGCAGCCTATTAGTTGAGTCTCAGGATTTGTTAACCCAGGTCATGAGTTCAAATCCCGCCGACCACACATAAAAAAAAAAAATATATATATATATATATATATATATATATATATATTTAAGTATACTAAAACTTCATAAATGAGAAGAAAATTATGAAAGTAATTACTAATAAGAAACTAAATGATTTTCAAATACCTTTGTTGAGTAATACAATCTTTTTTTGGAAACAAACTAAAAAAGTTCCAGGATGTCATCTTTTATTTTTAATTGCACTTTTATAATCTGCCTTAGCATTGCTTTTCAGCCAAACTTTATATTGATGCATTATTATTATTTTATCACAAATTAGAAATATATAAAATGTCTAGTGTTGGAATTTATTGTTTTTGGCCATGGAGTGGAGATTTGGGAACTTCTTGTTTTGGCTAATGGATAAGGCTGTCTTTATGGAGGAAGGATAATGGAGTGATAAGGAGGAAGTATGAGATGCTGGTATGTATATACACTTGACATATTTATCACAAATTAGAAATATATGAAATGTGTTGTGTCGGAATTTATTGTTTTTGGCCATGGAGAGAAGGAGATTTGGGAACTTCTTGTTTTGGCTAATGGAACGATAAGGCTGTCTTTATGGAGGAAGGATAATGGAGTGATAAGGAGGAAGTATGAGATGCTGGTATGTATATACACTTGACATAGTATCCATATTTGAGAAAAAGTGACCAAGATAAATCTTTTGTGAATGTGACATACAACCTCTTATGATAGAATGGCATACATATTTCTTGTTGAAGAATATTGGAAAATGGATGAATTAAATGTATTTGTGCTTGACAAAATTATATTGTAAGGACATATATATGTTAGTAATTTTATTCTCAATCTTCCCTGCTATCGCTGTATTTATACCTCTCATTTTTTTCGCTACCGCTTACATTATTTGTAAAATTGATATCCAATGGTGCTTAGAGAATTTTAATTGGGAATCGAACCCTGGCACTTTTCATGTGTCAGGTCAGGATCTAATGAAGAGCTGGAGCAAGCACGTGGAGTGAACTTTCCTATTGGCAACTACTCTTATCCGAATTAATATAAACTTATGTTTTACATTTTATTCAAACAATATTAAAAGGCTTGTAATAATATTAATTTTTGGAATAAATGATTGAATGAATTGTGTATTTTTTTCTTGAAATTTTATGTGTTGATGGATAGTGTGAAAAATATTTTTAATTATACTTGCATCATTAAGCTAAATGGTCAAGCCTTGAGATTGACACATAATGTTGGATTAATAAATTAACCCAACGTGGGGCGTCACAATTAGTAATTTAATATCCTTGATAAATACTTTTTTATAAACAACCTTTTTCCTAGTTCTATTTTTTAATATTAGAAGATTCTAATAACTTAACTAATGAATTTATGTGAGCTTTATATTCCTAAATTGTCTTATAATGGTTACTTTAGAATTGATGCCATTATTAAGTTACATTCCAAGTGGTGGTATATTCCTTTTTCAATTGGTGATTTTTCTTCTTTGATCTCCTCTTTCTATTTAAGAATTTGTAGATGTGTCCATAGATCCATACTAGTCTTTGAAATATTGTGTTGCCTTGTCTATAATGGGCAATTTCCATTCAAAGTTAGCTCAAGCCTTCTACCTTAAAATATTGAACTATAGTGTTTTTAAATAATGCCATTCTTTAATGCCTATTTGAATCAAGGTAATTGCAACATACATATAGCAATATTGTGTTATGATGTATTTTAAGAACACAATATGGTATTGTTTTCAAGTGCAATATTACCCTTTCATTAGTGCAAGCAAACAATGTAGTTAGTTTATGGTGATTGCTTGCCTTGTAGATTATTGATTTCTTTGAGATTGTGCATCATTTTTTTGTTATTAGAATTCTCAAAACATGGGTAAGTTCCATGCAAACTTCTTCCGTATCCCCAACAACACTAACAACAATAACAACCCCTAGTCATAGGCCCACTAGGCGGGTTGGCTACATGAATCCTTTTGTTTCCACTGCGCATGATAAAATAGGATCCCCTCTCTAAGGTTTAAATACGGTAGATCTTTTATAATGATTTCTTCTCATGTTTTGTTTTTAGTCTTTTTCTTCCTCTTTTAACATGGGTAAAATTTATAAGCTTAATTTGTTAACACGAGTATTAAATAGTTCGCAATTGATATGCCTGAACCATCTTAGATGACATTCTTTAGTCTTATCAACTATGGAAACCACTTCAACCATGTTATGATTGAACTCATTTCTCATTCTATAATTTCAAGTATATCTTCTCATCTACCTTAGCATCTTCATCTCTATAACATTTGTTTTTTTAGAAAGTTTTGTTTTTGTTGACCAACATTTAATGCCATGTAATATAGTTTTGGTCATATAAATGCTCATTAATTTTTTTATTTATTTTGAGTTAGATTTTTCGATTCTCTAAAAGCTCTTCTCCATTTCAGCCAAGTAACTTATGAATATTTCACCATTATTTTGAATAATTGAATCACTATATCTCTTGCTCTTCTTAATCATATGGTTCTCAATAGTTGTCTTTGGGATTATGCCTTACATCACAATAAATTTATGCTCTCTATATTCTATTTTAGATATACTAAGATAAGAACTTTTAAATTCTTAAGTAGTTTCTTCACAACTTGAGTTTTGATTAATAGAATGTCATATACAAATTACATGTACCAAGGAGCCTTCTCTTGAATGTGATAAGTAATAACATTCATAAATGAAGGAAAATGATATAGATTGAGAGTAAAATCTTGATGTAATCAATGGTGTAGGAAAATTATTATGCAAGCTACCTTAAGCATTGACTTTATTCTTGTTAATATATATAATAATACTACTTTCTCCTTTCTGTCATCTTTCCAAATCTCCTTTTGTTACTCACCTAAATATTTTCACATATTGATAGGGATGCCATTTGATTCTACTATTTTTTTACTCATCTTCTTTAAAGTATTTCAAATCTTAGCTTAGCTAACAGATCGAATGGAAGTAAAAGTGATTTGACTTGTATAATTTTGAATCACTTATATTAATTGTATTTGTACATCTTTTGTTAAAATGTTAGTAAAATAATCTATCTATATTGACTATCTTCATTCATAAAAAGAATTTTTAATCATTAATTTTGATGTATTTTACCTAAGTTAAATTATTGTTTTTTTAATTTTTAATTTGATTAGCTTATATATTTATATATTTATATATTATAGAAATCCTTAAATGCATTGCGATTTAACCATCACAAATAAATTAATGAAAAATTAGCTTTTAGTTTTCTACTTCTCTTGATTCTTATATTTAAGCCATTTTTTATAATATATTTTCCTTTTAATCTTTAATTGAATTTTTTGTTTCTACTGCCAAGCATTTTTACTATTGTATACTTCACCAAACATACTTTTTATTGTGTTGCGAATATAGTTAGCAATTTAATTTCAAAAAAAGTTGGCTTGGTTCACAAAATTTTACTGTTTGAATTTTAAAACTTCGCTACTAAAAATATCATCCATCTTAGGCTTTCATCATATGATATTTGGATATATTTTAGTAGTATTTTTCTTATTACTTATTTCTAAATTTAAAATAATATTTGATATTGAGTCGTCAAACAAACACTAGGAATAATTAATTTTACATTTCATTGCAAGATAAATGATCTTTTATTCTTGAGAAAATTATCTATTTGAGTTTTAGAACCCCATTTTTATAAGGGATATATTCTTATCTTTTTTTAAGTCTTAGCAATCATAAGATCATTAGCTAAAACAATTTCAAAATCATGTTTTCCTTATAATTTCTTCAAAATCAAAACCAATTTGAATGTTATTAAAATTTTCAATCACCTTTTCAATGCACCAATTTTTTTTTTTATATCCCCCATTAATTAAAAATTCTTGTTTGGTGAAGTTAGCTTTCAAAATTTACTGTAATGTAAATGGCATAATTTAGGATTGAGCTTTAGCTAATTGGAGCAAACATTTCATTAAAGTTCATGCATTTGACTGAGTGAAGCAAACTAACCCAAATCTTGAATTAAAGGCTGAATCATTAACTTATGTTTTGTGTTTTGATTAAACTTCAATTCAGCTTAAATTTATCAGTTTACATTAGATTTTTTGTTTACAATTTACCTACCTTGAAACAATGTTAATTGTCAACACTGCTTCAAGCAAACAAACAAATCCATAAGTTTTTTTTTCCCAACAAGGACTACAAAATTCTACAAAACTTTGGCCAAAAAATCCTTACCTTCAGCAAAAATATTATTGGATTCAAAATACTTAGTTTTGGATAGTAGGATCATTATAAACTGTTGGTTCTTTTGAAGTCTTGATAGGTTGTACTACAAAACCTTGGCGAAATTCTTACCTTCAGCTATAGATCTGAGATGGGGCTCTTATTTTTGGTCTCCAATCTTGCATTCATCTCTAGATCCAATTCTTAATCTGATCTCCTTTTCAAGTGGGACATGAGG
Source organism: Gastrodia elata (assembly GCA_016760335.1). Lineage (NCBI taxonomy): Eukaryota > Viridiplantae > Streptophyta > Magnoliopsida > Asparagales > Orchidaceae > Gastrodia > Gastrodia elata. Next base: position 13,874,769 of record CM028681.1, on the reverse strand, counting down.
ACGATCAACATCTCTGTGACTTGTTGAGAACAATTGACATTCTCTTTTTTTGTTCATTTTCTTCCTCTTCTTATTTTCTTACTTCAACAAAAGTTTCATGACATAATTAGAGTGGGAAAAAGATAACGATGATTTGATTTTGTTAATGTTTATTAAATTTTAGTTTAAATATTTTTATGCGCCCCTTATAAATATATATTTAACTTACATATACTGTAAGCTTATATAAAAGCTTAACAGTTTATTTTAATTTACTTAATACCATAACATATACTATACAAAATATATATTTTTGTGTTGATGATTGCCTGAAGTAAATTTTGGGTTCTATATAAAATTCATATTTGGCTTTATTTTGTTAATTTGGGTTGAGTTTTTTACCAGTTCTATAGTATAGTAGGATTGAAAAACTTTGTTGTCAAGCCTTTTTTCTTTGGAAGAAAGTTGTTGCAGCAGGAAGAATAGGACATATTAGATTAAATATAAAGTGATCCTGTTTAAACACCCTATGGTGATTGCCAATGAACCTATGAATATCAGCTTGGGAAAGAGGCTGAGCTTACAAGAATGTTACATTTTTAGTACTATTAATATTTATATGAAAGATGAGTATCAGTTGTACACTTTTTATTGAGGGAATACTCAAAAATTGTACGTGTGATTTTATGCCAACTTGCTACATCGCTGTTGTTGTATATGAATAAGAACATTGCTATCAATTTTTTTTATTGTAATAGATGATATTATGTGTAAAAGGATCAATTTGATTATATAATTGACAAGCATGTATTGTGTTATTAAAAAAACAACAATGAGATCAATTTCAGCTAAAATTTTGTATATTTTAGTCTATTAAAAAGGATCTAATGATTTTTCGATAAATGTTTATTTTTCTTCTCAACATATCTGTTTATTTGAGGAGTAACAACACATGAACGCTAATTTATTATTTACCTTTCGACAGTTTATTGAAGTTTGAATTATCAGACTTTAGACAGTTTATTAGATACTGCTTTCGCAAGGAACATCTGATTTATTAGGAATGACTGTTAGCGCTAGTAATGAATTATTTATCTTTTGTATTATTATTGATTTTTCTCAAAATCATTATGAACAAGAACAAATAGATGCGAAGGGATTTATATATGCGACCTTGGCTATAGTAGAGTATCCTTAGTGTTTTTACTGTAGGAATATAATCATAAAACATTGATGTTTCTATGATAATGTGATTGATAGATTGATTATTCTATAATCCTTAACTTAATGCATCTAAGGAATAGCAAGGAAAGCTGAAGAAGATGAGAGGGTTTTGTCATGTCAATAGTTGAGGCATTATTTACGAATTAGTTTTGATTCTAGTGATTTAGTGATGGCTCCGTTGGGTTGAGAAGTTTTTGCAGGCTGTCTAATGGACAACACTGAAATGAGTGCTACTAGTATAGCAATTTCGTAAAATTCTAATCAAGATGCTCTTTGTGTTTTGGAATTCTTAATTTGCAATTTTACATTTATGAGTTTTCCTTCATGTTTTCTCAGTGTATCTAGTTCTTTGGCAATGATCTCACCAAGCTCTATTTGTTTTGTATAGTTTCTCATAGAAAATTTGGCGAGCTTCGATGTGTTAAGATTCATGTTTTGGCTTAACAGAACTTGTAGTTGTCTTCTGACATCAACGTTCTTCTACTTCTCTTTGGGTTCTTATGCAAAGGCATCCTGTATGCTTGGGTTTTATGATTAAAATTGCTTCATGTGATCTTTCATACTTTTATTGTGTCCATGTAGAAAATTGCACAACATTTTCTTAGCAGTATTGGTGGTATTTTGAATTCTTCCATTCAGTTTCATCATAAACATTGAATTGTTACCAACAATGAGAAATCAAAAGGGAATCTTTTTAAAGTATGTAGAAAGTTAAATAGGATAACGGAGTATATGAGATTTATAGAAATTCAAAATGAAGAGATTAGAAATCTAAAGACTATTATCAAATATGATGAGCTAGAAGCCAAGGTAATAGGATTTTAACTGTAAGTGAAGACACAGAATGCTGGGCATTTTATAATATAACAACAAACCAAACATTAATCTTAGTGAGTGTGGTTTATTACAGAATTTATTATCTCTTTTATATTCTATCAAATTATATCTCTTCTCTAGCTTGGATTAGGTGTGTTAATCCCAAATAGTAATATTTACATTTCTATGTTTTTGTCTTCCTCTTTTAGCAGGGGCAAAATTCATTAATTAAACTTTATCTTCGAAGCTTCTAATGGTTTATGCATACCAAATTCAATCTATCAAAAAATGACTTTCTCTGAACGTATCCTAACTCAGACAGCTCTAACTGCCTTATTATGATTGTACTTCTTATTAAGCCACTCATTCACCTTAATATATTCATCCTTTTAACATTTATTTTTGTAGTTTATTCTTACCTGTTCAACATTTTGCATCATATAATGTAGCTAGTCTAATAGTTATCTTATGCTTTTCCTTGGCTTGAGTGGGAATTTTCAATTGCACAACACTCCAAAGGTACTTGTCCATATTAACAAACCTTTCTAGATTCTCTATTAATCACGTTGCCTTTTATTTTGTCATTATTTTGTATGATTGAACCAAGTTATTTGAATCCCACTTTTCTTGATAATATGATCTTCAATTATCATATTCTTAATATTATAACATCAATTATGATTTAATTTAGTTAGTATTTTATGATTGTAGTTATGCTCTAACTCCATGTATATAGCCTTTTCACTATGATGAATACTTCTTGTAAATAACATGCACCAAGGCATTTGCTCTTGAATGTGTTCATTAAGAACAACCACAATTAGTGCAAAATATATGGACATAGCGATGTTTTTTGTTGTAGTTTGATCAAAATAATAAAATCAATTGACATACCATCTTGTGTTTGAACACATGCAGCTATTTCAATATTTTTCTTTTATAGGGAAAATAGTACTTCAACTATTTTAATTTTGTCAATTTAGCTCTAAACTGCTCAATTTGTCCAGTATAGTTCTTCAACTATTCAATGTGTTTAATTATAATTTCCTTAACTATTCATTTTAATCTCAATTTAGTTCTGAGTTAAAAATTTAGGGATTGAATTGTTTTTTTATTAAATAGTTGAGAGATATAATTGGACATTTATTGTTGAGGACAAATGAATATATATATATAGTCTAGAACTATATAGGTAAAAATAAATCAATCAAGAGATTATTTTAGCAATTTACTCATTTTATTAACATTATTATTAAGTAATAACTTTTTTACTCTTCACAACTCCAAAGAATCTCTCTATATACTTTAGGATATTTTTTTGAATAATTAACTATCAAATAACAATTCTCTTTTCTTTAAATTTTGCTTCCAACCTCTTAGCAAATGCATAATCTTTATTAATCTATTCGGCATAAAATCAACTGATTTCTTGAAATCCTATTATTTTTCATTCACTTTCTCAAAGTTTTGACTTATGGCTCAATATTTTGATTCTTCTCTTAATTGCACAATCCATTACATCACCTTTTTATTATTAAATATGTCAAAATGATAAAATCAGCTAATAAGTCAAAATGTATCACAGTGCTCATTTGATAATCTAGCATCATTTTAATTTTTAGAATTATGTTAAATAACTTAGTTGTATGTCAAGACACTCTTTTCTCACTCAAAACATTTAAACACATTAGTAGGAATGCCATTTGATCTTATTGCTTTTCTACTATTCATTTTAAAAAAAGATTCCGCACTTTAGGCTTACTCATGTGATGAATAAATGAACAATTAATATTTTTATCTTTAGAGCACTAAACTCTCCCATGCCAAAATATTACTATATCTTTCCTTAAAAGAACTTATAAAATGTGTGAGACACTACACCGATTAATTTTAGAGAAGTAAAGGAGTGATCAAAGGGTTTTCAAATCACAAAATGTTTATTGTGTGATGCAGTATCTAAACTTTGGTATTTATTAAAATTAAAACTTTGTTTATATATTTATATATGGAATCTCATCTCCATTAATTTGATTGAAAAGGAGGGCCTAAAGAGTTTGTTAATTTTGATTTATGGGGAAGATTGAGCGCTATTTTGTTAAGTGTAAAATTTTGATGGTTGATAGGTAAATTGTTAAGATTCCATTGCTATGTAAGAAAATTGTTAAGATTCCATTGCTATGTTAGAAAATTGTTAAGATTCAGTGATTCCAAAGATTATTGCAAAGGGTATAAAAGAGATACTTTTTGGCAGACGCTTCTAAATTTTTTTTCTTAAAGTCTCTGCTAAATTTATCTAAACTTCCGTATAATAATGATTTTTTTTATTATCATGAGCTTTCTTTTCTTATATTTCTTGTTTCCGTGCATAAAAATTGATTTTCAACATCTTAAAATCGTTTTAAAATTGCTGCTTGAACCGTAACTTGATTCTGCAAGTTACTTCTGTCAACAAAAAAAACACGAGAACTTATAATGGAATTTTCAATTGTTTTGGAAACTGTTTCTATCTGCCAAAACTCAACTTTGTTAGTTTCTTATCTCATGCTCCAATCAGCAAACGACATCACTAGAGGCAGCAATGATCACTTGTGGGCACTAGACTTTCGGGATGGGGATCATTCGTTAGAGCAAGTCCTTTTGTGCATCGAGTCTCTCCAATCTCGAATCATGAGAATAAAGGCTAATCTCAGGCAGAGGAAAAGCGTAAGTGTCAGAGATGCGGCACCTGGCTGTAGTCTGACGGGAGATCATCCTGTCAGTGCTCCACAAAGCCCAAGCTACTCTCTGGGAAATATTGGGCATCAAATACTGACCGATGTCCCAAATTCCCCACCTCACAATACTTCTGATTATGAGATGGAAGACATGGTCTTGCCTGGTAGTGCGGTTTCGAGCTATGGAGACGCTCCAGACCTTGATATCATTGAGAGCACAATGGGTCTCTTGTCCGGTGCTGATGGTCCTTTAAATCCAAATCAGCTGGAAGAGTTCTGCAAAGATGTAAGCATTCAATATTTAGCTGTTCTTTTACTTCTGAATCCATTAAACTATGATGCTTCTGCTTCTGGTTTCATAAATAAAAAAAGATGGTGTGCCTGTACTGAAGACTTCATTTGAATGTAGAATGCAGATGATGTATTGATAAACAATCAGGTGGCCGATGAGGAACTTCAAAATTTCGAATTCAGCCATTTGAGAGAAAAGGAGCCACACAGGGACATAGCTGCTGCCAGAGAGCCGAACTCTGGCGATGAGAGCACTGCTCCTGCCCCTGCTTCTGTAGTTTTAGGGTCAGCTGTTCAGAGCCCCGGAGGGCAGAAGGGGGCTACTGCCACTCAGAATATTAGTCACACTGGCAAGAGGAGAGGCCGCAAACCCAAGAGGCGGCGCCGTGGGGGCTCTTTTGCTGCAGGGTGGAAGAGTGAATGGCCTCTGAAAAGAAGGAAGTCTTCTGGTTGAACTAAATGTGTTCTGCATTCTAGTTTTGAACTCTGTATATTTTTATAATATCCTTTATTGCTTTTGGAGGCAGTAGATGATATGATGTATATAGGTGATATTGTGGTTGCAGAAGCAAATTTTTTTTTGAGATTGCAGCTACTATGTACAAAAAAGAAGAAGCCATCATTTGTCTTCTTACGAGTTAGCAGTCTAGTAGTGTTTTAAAGGCAGCGGTAATATGTTTCAGGTAGAGTTTTGGAGAGTGGATTTGGTCGGCACATTATATGATTGAAAAAGATGGCAATATAGAAATGCATTAATTGCCAGTAATCTCTTGCATTTCGGTTGAATTGATTTTGACTATGTATATAGCCTGAAAAGCCTTTTTTCTTGTCTCAACAAGAGCTTATGCCATTAAGCAACCATTAAGTTTGTGGAGGTTTAAGCCAGTTTTAACTTGAGTGATGCTGTCATTGTTACACTGATGATGGCTGTTGTCATTATTCTCATTTTTGTGACTTGGAAGACAACTACTGCCTGCCATAGGCCAGCGCCAGTTGCCACTACCCAAAGTCATTGATGAACTAGGATGTTGCCAATAGCTGCTGCAGCATGTGACTTTCGCAGTGGTATATATTGTTGAAAAGCTGATTTTGCTCAAACACTATGCTTTTGTTGTGTGCTTTCTAGTATGGTGTTACACTTTCCACAAGAAGTGTGCTGATCCATTATCAGAGTGGCATCATGGCACGAAGCTTTGGGAGTGATCCGATGGAGTTCGATTAAAAGGATCCTCTTTGCAGTGTATGCCAGTGAGGTTTGTGAATCTCATAGAGCAGAAGTGAGATCTTCAAACTTCATGACAACACCAACTTAAACAATCAATGCGAAGTTTGCTGATAAGCAAGATAAAATCCATCATTGGATAAAGCCAGAGCTTTTGCCTAACAAAGGGTGATAAGATACTGCAAGAACAAATCAAGGAGGATATAACAGTCAGTATAACAAACCCACAGACATCACTCAACCAAATAAAAGCATAGTGTAACTTTGAGAAAATCAAGGAAGCACAAAGAAGATATCAATAATATGAGTTTATAAGTCAAAGGGAAGATTTCATAAAAAAGATTTTAATAATAATAATATTATTATTATAAATGAAATGAATAATAAGTGCGTGCCCTAGCACAAGTCGGATAAGGTTAGCCCTTACGATGTATTTAGATGTCCCTTACAACCCGTATGCATTTCACCCACCCAGGCACGTCTTAACCTACGCTCATGCGCAATTTTTTGTTCTATAAAAACTCCATAGATCAAAGAAACTTTTTATATTTTCCAAATCTCCTTTTGTTACACTGCCAGAATTATGATGCATTTAGGTTTGCTTTAGGCCTTACCATTGAGAGCAGGGCGCAGTTCTGAACTTGGGGAGTGCTATTTTCCAATCATTTCTACGAACAACAAAACAAACATTTAAATCTATTCAAACTGATATTGTTTATTTATGCCAATGATTGCTAGCATTATGCTACCCCTTTTATTGAAATGATGATTGTATTTAAATTGTTGCAGGGTTTTATTAACTTAGAAATGCCTCGCAAAACTTGTTTGATTTTGATCCCTACATTATCTAGTAGCTTAAAAATATCGCTCTTAATTAAATATCGTGCAAGCTAAGAACCTGATTCACATGTTATCATTAATATTAATTATTAATTTCTTATATTTTTACATCTTCAATTTGGCATGAACTATTGATGCATTAAGAAAATCATTTTATATTAGCATGTAAATTATATTGAATAGAGAATCATTGAACTATTTATAGAAGCACGTTCTTTTATTAATGCTTGAATGCATGTGCCTTTTCATCACACGTGTAGAGATTGTTACATCTCTTGCATTGTTCTTGAGAAGCAATGTGGCCTTATTATTACTTTGTTATATGACATTAGTATAACCCTTGCATGTGGCTTGTTAATAAAATGAAAAATGAATCAATAAATGATCATGTAATTCAATCTATATGTTGATGTTTCTATATTGCATTCAGGCTCCCTTTGAGGTCTTTACAAACAGTGCCATCATCGCTGAAGAGTTAAGGAGGGTCATATGGTTCATAGAAGGGGCACTAGCCCATAAAGGACAGGACTCACAGTTTTTATAAGCCCCAACGATGGGTGATGGAAAAGCTTTTTTAAAAGTTGATAAACTGATACGAATTTATCAGAGAAACTGTGGGGGTGAAAAAGACCCACGAAGACATGCCTCTGAGTATGAATTCATAGGTAAAGGCTAGGGTGTGAAATCTCTATGAATGGATGAATCTAATAGGAGAAATGAATTGGTAAAATTTTAGTCATACAATTGACTATGGTGATTGAGGTAAGAGATCATTGATATTCAAACATGCTACTTACATAAAATTGATTGTTAAACTAGTATAAATATAATCTCAACTATTTATTAGCATTGTTCGAGATAATTTATTTGTTAACAAGCATGTTTATTAAGCTCATTGGTTCACCATTATTCGTATTAATTTGTTACTCAAACGTTTTGATACTAAGAGTATGCTATTGTTATGTTATTTCTATTGCACATCCATCACGATATAGTTGAATTTGACTGACTTGTTTAGATTGCTTTGTGTTTAATTTATCTATTGAGTATCTTATTGAGAATATGAAAAATGCTACTAAACATAAGCTGCTTGCTTAACTTTAAAACAAAATTAATCATAAGAGTGAGTTAAGGTTATATTATATTTTTATATACTCTTTATTGCTATGTATTTTCACATGATATTTCTCAGGAGTATCTTCAAAGTTTGAAAACTAGATTTTGGGTGGGGATCATTTTGAGGGAGACACTTGGAGGTATATTTTAGTGATATTATGTTGTTATTTTGATGAGCTTTATGATATTTTGGTTATAAATTGATATGTTATATATATATATCAAAATGCTGATAATAACATGACTCAGAATTACATTTTTACGTTGTGTTGGATATGAATTTAGGTTTACTTTTTATTTTAATTCTTCCCCAACTTTTTCTCAATTGTGATACTCAAACCACCACCGTTGAAGAGCCTGAGTGTAGAATCAATTATGAGCTATTAGATTTAATTTTGATCAATAGGATAGAATTCTTTTAAGCTGGGGTATAATTACGGAATATTAGATGCAATAGCCTAAATTTGTAAGTACTAATGTATTATTCACTTTAGTTTGATAGGCCTCACAATTTTACTCTCAGAAGATAACCTCCTAGCAAATCACCCATTTTAGGAGTGCTCGCACATGAGCACGCTTAATTTTGAAGTTCTTGTCAAGAATTTTACTGTTACTTGAAATGTGCCATGATTAAGAGTTCCACTTAATACACTTAAGGGGATCGCTACATTAGATCTCCCTTATCTTAGCAAAAGTTTTAAAATTAATATTTATTTTTAGGACACTTCGCCCCATTATCACCGTGAACACTAGAGAAAAGCAAATCGCCAGCGAAACACAAAAGATCTCGTAGAACTAAGTAAATTTTATGTTCCTTACTGCCTGTATTTTGTTTTCGTATTACTTCTTGGTTGTCTCTTGCGTGCACTTAGAATTTGTGGATGTGCAAACAAAAACTACAAACAATGCACAAATCAATCAATTTTCCCTTAATTAATATGACACATCATGGCATTAAAATTTTAAGAAAAGACTGATTCAAACAACCATATCTTAGAATGCTAATCTGTTTTGGCAGTGAGTTGAATCAAAGCAAAAATAGCACAAACAGTTTGGAGCCATGGAAGCCCCCCTTTCCCTCTCAACAACCAGTAAAGGAATTCAGTTCATAAGAAACAGCAGCACTCATATAAATAAACAATAGGGCAAATCGTTCCGTTCTTAGTTCTCTTATTTTTCATAGAAAACAGTTATGAGGAAATTGGAAAAATGAATAGTGCAGGAAATTGTACGCTGTTGATCTTCTACATTTTTGTGTCCGGACTGATGCAAATCGCCGGAAGCCAGTCTATGGCGCCGGCGCCCGCCAACGCACCTCCATCGGACGAAGAGGCCGAGTATTTCGTACGCGGCCTTCTGTATATGCTTCTAATTATAACCCTTCTTATTGCTTATCCTATTGTAATTTATGTTTCTGTCTTCCGTTGATTTCTCGTTTACATTTGAAAACTATTATTTGGCTCCCAAATATATTTCATTAAATTTGAATAATTAAGATTTATATTTAAGTATTTTGGAACTATTTAGCGAGTAATATATTTATTTTCAGAAAATAAATATTTATGAAAGTGATGCGAATAATTATAATTAATTTGTAAATAGCTCTTGTCAGTGATACTCACAAAAACATATATTTAAAATTTAAATTATAATCATCAATACTTTTTAGTAACAAAATTAAAGAAAAATAATTTTTTTCTAAATAATCAACTCATTGAGTTGAGTTAGCTAAAACTCAAATTCAAAATTTTTGATTTGAGTCCGGCTCGAACTCGACTGGAACTTGTTCGAGTCATTTTGAATCATTTTGAGTTAATAGGGTTTGAGTCAAGTTGTACGACTCGACTCAACTCGAAAATTTCGAGTCTGGTTCGAGTTGAGTCAAAATATATTGAGTTTCTGATCAAATTGTTAACCATACTCATTAGTTAGCTTAACTTAATTATACCCCATTCGAATGCATCTGAGCCGTCCGAGACCAACGATCGATCCATCAGACGGTGGACACGATCCCAAGCACTGTGGATCGTCTCCCTCGTCTCGCCCCGTCTGCGTATGGTCCCCCCCCCCCCGACAGCCCGACATCTCCCTGCCCCGGTGGCAGTACGGTAAAATGCCGAAATTCATCTCCTACCCTCGGCGTATTCGTCTTGCCGGCTGCCTTCTCCCTGAATTGCCCCTGACCGTTCCAGCCACCCCATTGCTTCAGGCCAAGCCATTCTCCAAGCCTGAGCCATGGCATCCACTCCTAGGACTCCCTACGTCCTATAAATACCCCTAGAGACTCACAGTGAGTCCCTTTGCTCACTGTGAACTCTCAATTCCCTAGTCGAAGTCCCCTGAAGCTCCCGTTGCACTCGGTGAATTCCCGGCATTTTTTGGAGCTTGGAATTGATGATAGAGGGTCCGTCTAGTGTTTAGACTCTTTGCGAACCTGCGTCTACCGCTTGGAAAGCTCGGAAGCCCTCCAATTCCCCTCGGCCGAGCCTGCGACCTCGACTTCAGGTACAGCCTCCCCCCGCTGAATTTCCTAAGTTCAGTCTCCATTCGATCTCTGGATTGAGCCTCTGGATGCCGTCTAGATTGCCGTAGCCACTTAGAAAACCCAATGCGATTGTCCATAGGGTCTGGGCTAGCCTATTTTGGTCGTTCGATCGTCTGTTTTGCGCCGTGAGCTCACAGCCGAGCTCGAGTAAGGACCCGACGATCCAGGACACCCCAAGCTGTGGGATATTGGGGGTTCGACTCGCCTCACCTCCCTGATGGTGTAGGGATCGAACCCCGTCAGTTGGATGGCTCCTGTGAGGAGAATTGCTCGCTCACAGGGAACCCTAAGCTCCTTCCCTTAGTGCCTCTCAGTCGAGTAACACCCCGACGATCCACCACGATCCAAATGGGGGTTCTTACCTCAACCAACGCGTCTCAGTTCCCTGAAGGTGTAGCCATTGAGATCAAGGTCTGCGTGGAGTGGGCACTAAGAATTTCACGACTGAAGCTAACCCTAGGCGAGCGGGTATCGGGCGTAGGCGCGAGGAAGACGATGCACTGGCGCTTCGGGCCTGGTCAGACCCCGACCCGCGCAGTTCTGAATTCGGGCCGTAGTTTTATTTAAATTAATTAGGAATTATTTTCCTTCTAATAATTCAGCGATAAATAGATTTAATTAATTAGCCTATGGTTTGATTCAAATAAAAATACAGATTAAATTATTTAAATAATTTTAGTTATACTCATCAAAATGGTATGATCCAATATACTATTTGAATCAGAATAATGCAAGAAATTTAAATATACAATAAAATCACAGATCAAATGGTTGGATTATAAATAATTGTCTAACCCTTTTTTATTCTTAATTAAATCATATTAAATTCAATAAATACCCAAATATATTGATTAAGGGCTCTGATTACTCTTAAGACTCTAAAGAACATATTGGACCAGTAAAAAAGTAATTTAGGAACTCTAATTTTGTTAATCACCCTTTTAATTTTCCTAATTAGGGATTAGTGAATAAAATCATAATTAAGCCTCTGATTTTGGTAAGTCTAATTCCTAATACTATCTTAAGTGTAGTAAAACCTATGGATAAGATTAGATTGCCCTAGAATGCCCTAATTTTCTTAATCACGATAATTAGCTTAAATATGTAATTAGTGCTAATTAGACTAATTAAGTTGTTAAAACCTAAGATAAGTGTATTTCTTACTTCATTAATCATTATGGAACTCATTAAAATAGATTAGAATCAATTTGGATGATTAAATCCTAAAGTCTTATTTTTTACCTTAAGAGAGGTATTTTGGTCATTTTTGACCAAAATATATTTAAGTACTCCTTAAGCCTTGAAAATTCAGCAAAATATCCTTAGTTAAATTATCAGTACCTTTCTGAATCCTTAGATTCATGATATTAATATTAAGTAAAGAAATCTAAAATTAGTCTTAATTAAGATATTTAGATCTTAAGTGATCATAAAGAAATCACTTTGCCTTAATAGTTGAATCTAACAATCTCATATGCTAAATCTTAATTTAATAGTTCAATTAAGTTAGTCCATGAGCTTGAATTCTAGAAGGAATACTCTTGCAAAATCCTAAGTTGAAAACTTAGCTTAAGTCTAAAGTGATCAAACATTAGATCTTAAATTATAGATCTTAGATTTTAGATCTTCTCTTTGAACTGAATTATCTCCCTTTGGAATTCCTTAAGTAATTTATTATTTAATTCTTTTGGAGCCATCCGTGTGGGTATAGGATTGATTCAATCTATAAGATAATGAATTTATCCTAAAAATTGAATATAGATCTTAGATTCTTAGTTCTTAATTGATTATTTTATCTTATAATCAACATAATAACCTTTCAAATTAAGGTCTTAGTTTCTGAATCTTTCAGCTCATAGGATTCAATACATTTAATTTGAATTTAAGTATGAACCTTAAATCCTTATTAGGACATCACCTTGGATTCAAGACTTGAACACCAAAGTGGAGTTTAAATCCAGAATCCCTTAATCTTGCTTTACTTAAATCAAGAGTTGGGTGAGAGAGAAAAATATTAATAATTAGGTCATTAATTCTTTTATTTAAACCTTATAGTCGTCATATGATTATGTATTAGAACTTGTTAAGTTCTAATATTAACCTTAAGGTCGTAAATTAGAGATCTTACTCGATAGCTGGATATTGGAGATCCTAAACTTATATCTTCTTAGAATAGTTAGTTGGATAACTTAGACAATAACAAATATCACATAAGTTTAGATTGAGTCTCTTGCTTACCTTGACTTGATTGCTCTGCACACCTTGAATATTGAGCCTTATTTATTGAGCATAATAGGAGAACTTTGGATATGGATGATACATCCTAAGTTAGTTTTGAAAAGCATAGCATTCATCTAGTTCTTTTAGTACTTTCAGTTAGTAGAGTATGTACTAGCTTAGTTTACCTCTTCCGTTCTAGTATTGTGATATAATAGACTCAAACCTAGCTCTGCGGATGTCTAGGATGGATACATGTCTTATTTAATAAAGTTCAACTCAGACCTAGCTCTGCGGATGCCTAGGATGGACACATGTTGAACTTTCAGTTCAGAGGCCCTGTATGGCCTATTTTTGTTATGGCAGCACCATGTCTTAGGCTTACTGCTACTTTAGTTCAGTTCTTCAGTTTTATTTTTTTGTTTTGCCTTGCCACATGTCTCAGTGGCTTTACTTTACTTTACTCAGCTTGCTTTTGCCACAAGCTTCAGTGGCCTTTCTTTTCATATTAATCTGCATGTTGTATGTATGTTCTTATAGATTATCTATTATATATATATATATATATATATATATATATATTGATATATTTAGGATGCCAGAATTATATATTATTTTCAGCACGTGTTCTTTTATACTTAGCATGTTATGATCAGATTTATTTTTAATATTCGCAGTTACATTTGTTTTTAGCTTTACCTTGCTTACTTCTTGTCTTGTATGTTATTTCAATACTTTTTGTTTAGCTATAAATGATTAATTTATAGTTACCACATTTCCTTTGTAGCTTGTTGCACCCCATAATTACTTGCATGTTAAAAATAATTAAATATGATATCTTTAAATATTTAGTTCATTTAAATAGCCTAAAATATACTTAGACAATTGTCTAACTGTAACATTTTTATTTTATTGGCTGGGGCCCTAGCATTTATGATACCGATAAATATCAGATTCAGACTGGTTCCTAGGCAGTGCTGCAGGAGAGGAGCCAGTGCAGGAGAAAGATCTTTCTATTGCAGCTTAGATAGACCTTGCATTTTCTTTCAGTGAGATTGAGAGACTTTTATATTTTTATTTAATACAATTTGTAATAATTAAATTCTGATTGTATTTTACTTTTTGCACTTGAGCTGAGTTACTATTTTATTCTCTTCTTTCGACTATATTGTGCTTGTGGATGTTACGTTATATTTTATGCTTTCGCCACTTTGATATATATACATATTGATGAATATTTATAGTATTCAGGTGACAAGTCCTTGGCTTAAGGCAGATTAGGTTGGATTTTACTTGACTTTACTTAAGTTGGGAATTTTTCATAGTTAGAGCACCGTACTCCATACTGTTAGTACTGGGCCCCCCATTTATATATATTAGAACTTTATTAGTTCAAATTTCTCTTAACTTACAGAACCGATATTCTGGATTTATACTCGATAGATAGATGTTGGAGATCCCAAACTTGTATAAGTTCATATTAGATAGAACGACTTAATTAGAAAACAAAGTGATATTACAAAGTTTGTTTAATGCTATTTAATATCTTGATTTTATGCTTTGCTCCCTTGTTTTGGACTTTATACTTTGACACATTATATGGAACATAGTGTATTTTCTATGTTAATTTGATTCATTCATAAAGCATATTATTAATTGAAAGAAAGAATTTAAGGTAATAAATTTTATGTAACTTATAGTGGAATATATTTTACTTAGTCTGTCTGGACAGTGTGACTTTACTTTTGCACTAGGATGTTTCTCCTAGATGCTCAGATGATACTTTACTTTTGCTCTAGGATGTTTTTCTAAGATGCTCAGCAGGTACTTTGTGGCATTATTTTGATCTGGGATGTTTCTCCTAGATTTTCAGATGGAACAAATTGGAAATAAGTGATTTTAGATCTGGGATGTTTCTCCTAAATACTTGCAGATGGACTCTTTTAAGAGGCTTTTACTTTTTGGCAGGACTAAGTAAGAATATGTCCATGTAAGTTAAACTATTTTACTTTACAATTTTAGCATACTTCTTTAATTATAGCATTTTTAATATATTCTTCTTTATACAGTACTTTGATTATATACAGCAGTTCTTTAGCACTTATAGTTTTTCATGTAAATTGTAATAGCTTGTTCTCACTTTATGGCATGATAGGATGTTAGAACTTTACTTTTAGCATAGTACTTTCATTTTATATTGTAAACCAGCATTGTAGCACCCCGCCCCGTCATCGCACGCAAAAGAGACAGTTATAATCAAGTTCGACGGTGGAGGGATTCGCCACTCGGGGAGGAATAATCCGTCTCCCCAGATAGCCTAAAAACCAAATCCATCTAAAGGGCTGTTGACTTAACCTCAAGGAGGGTTGAGAGCTAATACTTAAGATAAGAGTAGTATCCTTATCCTAAGTATTAGGCAAATACATACATTGGATTTATAATACAATATGAATAATCCAATATATGCATAAGATAATAGCATTTCCAATATACTGATCACATTACAATACTAAATATAAGTAGTATATAACAGAGTGCGGAAGCAAAAACAAATATCTAGAAACATTCATCACAGAAGCTATATGAAGATACTCATCTCAGAAAAGAACAGAAAATACATCCATAATTATTACAATTAGTTACTGAATTATAGACATAGAGCTAAGTATTGAACTGAAATAAACTAAGCAGAAATGTAATAAAACTAGAGGAGAGTCCACTAGTGCTCCATGGGCTCCTCCTGAATCACATAAGTGTCCTCCTGACCTGGCTCAATATACTGCTCAAGATTTAGTAAATTTTTGGATCCCAAAAGTACCTCGTGTTAAACATTAAGTCTAACATATTGAAACTAATCTAAACAGTTCTAATTAATCATTTAACATTTACATAATGTAATTAAATTTGAAGAAATAATGTAAAGATAACTAAAAATATAAAACTGTATAAAATTGAAGTAAAGTAAAGCCAAACTGAACTGTAAACTGAATACTGGAAGTAAACCAAAAATATTAATGGATTTGAAATTGAGTGATGATCAGTAAAACTGTGATGTATATTACTGAAACTGTGCATCTGAATATGTCACAATGATGTATGCTACTGATATGCAACCAAAATATCACTGAACTATTATGAGTAGTACGGCCTAATATATACATACATCCAGTTGGAAACTGCGATGCCGATGCATCCTAAAATTCCTCAGTCATTGTATGCAATATTCCATAACTCATAAATCATCACTGATACTCATATATCATCATTGATACTCAACATCATGCTTATGCTCATGCTCATGCTTCTAATATACATGATACAAATCCAAAAAAAAAATGCTTAGAAATTCGATAATAAATTTAAGGTCTCAATTGTGCAGAATCCTGCTAAAATGATTCTGACTCCTAGGTTCCAATTCAACAATAGTTAAAGTTGAGAATTTACTTAAAAATCATTAGATAGGATGATTGTATACACATACTTAGCATATTTGCAAGAAATGTGATTCTTAGCACTTAGTTTGATTAAGCCACCCTAACGAAATGATCTTCGATAGGAGGCATCACCTGATAGCGATTTGTATCTCAAGCTAAGTCATTAAGATACCCAACTCACGATCATACTTAGTGTTCTACAGAAGGTGACTCGAATTATTTAGTTTGTTTAAGCCACACCTATTGAAGCGATCTTCGCTAGGAGGCATCACCCGATGACGATTTGTATTTTAATCAAACTAAGGAATGAGTCCTTATTTATAACACCTCTTAGCCTTGGAAGATTTACTTTAACGGGATTGTATTCATCTAATCCCTCGGGATAGTATCTAGTTATAAGTACACATTGGAGTGAATCAACCAATCCTGAATACTACTGAAGTAATCCAGTACTATGGGTATACCATACTACACCAATCAATAATCTGGGTTCAGATAACTCTATTTAATTAACAAGGATTTATCAAAGTTATTAATCCTCACTTTAAATAGGTGTGCCCTACACAGCTACAAGGATGTGATCATAGAGATCACTCAATAATGATTTCTACCACAATGGGGAAGTTTTATTTTAGATATTTTAGGTAGTTCCTATCACAAGGTGTCAAGATCAACCTCTAAGATTATGAAGGATCATCTAAAATTCTTACCTCAATAAATTATAAAAGTTCTTCCTACCTCAATGTATCAATAGTTAAGGTCTTTAAATATTTTAATAACAATCCTTTAGCAAAACCTTTGAGATCTCACTTTTCTACTTCTTAAGCTAGCATTCAAGGTTTACTTATTAGTCTTGGATTTAAGGGATCATATCAGATGAATAAGATCCATCTAATCATACTCTATTATACAATCACGGGATGAAATCAAATATATTATTAGAGTTAGATCATTTCATAAATCATTACAATTTTATTTTCCATCTTATGCCAATAGTTTTATATAAGAGAAAATCAAAGATCCAAAGTTTAGGTTAAGATGGTTCAATCACACAGATTTAATATTAGCCTTAACACTTCTAATTCAATAATTTAAGATCAATACTAAATTAGATGCATTATTAGAATAATGTCAATTAAATTATCTTTCAATCAAATTAATTGATTAAGTGATTAAAGTTTAGATCTTAATCAAGATAAGTTAGTGTTTAACCCTTAACTCTTCTACCATTAAGACCAAATGTTAATTTTAAATGTCAATGACAAATTAATGTGTTATTAGTGTATTATTGATGATAATTTCAGGTTTAGATTAAGTTTTATCTACTTAATCAAGTTATCAAGATTTTTATGTTCAATTATAATTTAATGTCAACTAAGCACACTTAAGTGTCCAAATAAATGCTAAAGTTCCCTAACATACACCCTCATATCATGAAAGCATATAAATATAAAAATGATATAACATAGAAAGTAATTAAGGCTAACCAAATTCTAAATCAAACCAAAAGAGTTAGCACTTGATTACAAATTTAAAGGACTTGTGAGTTTCATGCCATTTAATTGTTAAGATATACCTATTCAATACAAACATTTAAGGATTTTATTTTCTAGCAATTGGCACAATACATTTAAGATACATAATAGGTTTTGAGCACTTGATAAAAATGACAAAATTTCAAACTTAATTTCAACATAGAATTTTATGCAATGCTCAATTTCAACGGAGAAGTCGGATTTCAATTCTGATGATTATTTAATTATTCTATTTTTTGGCACCTTTAATTATATTAAAATATTCGCAAAAATCCGACGACTTCCAAATGTGTCCAAAACATCACCCCTAGCTAATTTAGGGGTGACGAACGCAACAGTGAAGTCGGATTTTGATTTCGTGGTTAAATTAAATACCTCAATTTTCTAATTAATTAAATATTAAAATAATCCAAATGTCTCATTTAGCTCCAAATCACACCAAATCTTTAGGAATTAATTCAAATAATTATACGAACTTAATATAATGATAATTGAGATATGATTATGCTTAAATTAAGTTGGGTAATAATATTATATTGTTACAAGCATGTACTAAATTGATCATATTACTTATGAATTTCTTATACTTAGTAGATTTCTTATTTGTTGCTTAACACTTTTCTACAGCTTGAACTGAGATATGTGCTTATCTCACATTTTGTTTGAGTTATAATTAATTCAATCATAACTTTATCACTTTTCGTTGTTGCTTTACTGCTCCTACTTTGCTTAGATAATTGTGATATCATTAAAATTATAAAATGCTTAACCTAAAATATACTTGGACATTTTGTCTAACTAAAATTTTCTTTTATTGGTTGGGGACCTATCATTGTGAAACTGACAATAGTAGATTCTGAGCTTTTCGAGATTGTAGAACCTTTTGAAGACCTTATTCAGGAGGAGGAGCGTGCAATAGAAGACCCTTAGTTATTTCCTTTTATTTGTGAGGATTGAGTGACCTTACTGTACTGCTTTAACTTTTAATGTTTTGTAATAATACATGTTTAACTACTTTTCTTCTTACACTTATGTATTCTGAGTTGTATAGTTCTTATCTAGATTGTATGGATATTATCACTTGTTTTTCTTCCGCACTCTGATATATATTATAGTATGCTCATTCAGTGATTGGCTCTCTTTTACTCTTCATATTAGGGCATATCTTCCCTTGACATTTCATTAAGAAGTTTAATCTTTTATCTAAATGCTAAGTGAAGGTTTGCCCGTTTATGACCACCTTTTAATCCAGATGATTAAGAGGCGGCCGCCATAGTTCGGGTATACAAAATGGATAAAAAATAGAGTATGAGATTTTCAAAGTATTATAATGCCGTAATGAACTCAATGACTTCCAAATACAATCATGGATCTTCTAAAGATACAAAATAAGTATAATAACAACATGAAGAAGACAAGGAAGAAGAGCAATAGGGTTCCTTAGCCTATACAAGAGGAAGAAGCAACCTTTTATTTCTTCAAGACCTTTGAAGAATGGAAGCTCCTTCTTCAGCACCAGGCTCAAAAAATGAGAGGAAAGGAGGGAGCTCTCAGCCTTAACTTGACAACAAAAATGGAGAGGAAGGGGCTAAGGTCCATTTATAGGAAGAGAAAGGAGGGGGAGATCATTATGAGCTAGGGAGGTGAGGGGGAGTAGAGAGAGTCCTCTGCCATGCTTGCACCTAAGGGAGGCATGGGGATGCCGGTTTAGGGGGATGGGGAAGTCAGGTAAGCAAGTAGAAAAATAGGAAAAGAAAAAAAATTGGAAATAAATAAATATTTATTTCTTTAAAAATTCAGTTTTTAAAAATGTGCTCCGAAAATTCCTAAAAATTCATCACTAGCTAATTTAGGGGTGAGGAATTCAACGGCGAAGTTGGATTTTGATTTCAACGATTATTTAATTATCCTATTTTTTTCAAGGTATTTAATTATATTAAAATATTTGCGAAAATCTGACGACTTTCAAATGCGTCCAAAATATCATTCCTAGCTAATTTGGGGGGTGACGATCACAACCGCGAAGTCGGATATCGATTTTGATGTCAAATTAAATACCTCAAATTTCTAATTAATTAAATATTAAAATATTTCAAAATAATCGATTGAGCTCCGAATTACACCAAATCTTCAATGATTGGTTCTAAAAATTAGAAGAACTTAATTAAGATACGATTAAACTAAAATTAAGCTGGGTAATAATATTGGATTGTTACAAGTACACTTAGTACAATGTTAGTGAGTATGCTAATTTTAGACCTCAATTAATTAACTTAAGCCTTAATCATAATTTAAGGTGATTAGTGAGTGATTAGTAAATTAATTATAGAAAAATTATTTTGATTTTACCAATATATTATCCTCTAATATGTGAGCGATCAAAAACTTGAAACTTGAAATTTGGATAATTAATGGGCTTAATATTCACTAATTTATTTTATATTTATTAGGATAAATTAAGAAATCTACCCACTAAAATTGAAAATTTATTGCAATTTATTGATCTTTGTATTTTTTATTCAAAATCGTATATTAGATCATGTGATTTGAAGTTGAATTGACTAAGTTATAAGTTAATTAATTTCTAAAGTGTACCTAAAAAATCATTAGTTAAATTAATCACCAAACAGAAGATTTAATGGAACCATAATATTTTTTATATTTTTCTGAGCAAAATGAGATATAATTTTGTTATGATTGGATCTATGGATGCAAATTTATAGGAGTTTGAAGTTTGCAAGTAACTAAATTAATTAATTTAAATATTATTCTAATCCTAAGCTCCAACGGCTAATAACTGCACGTGGGCCCCACCGTAATGGCTCGGTAGAGTAATTGCGCGATGGGCCCGACTGTAGCGTGCGGGTCGACTTCGACCGACCCGAGATGGCCCGAGGAGCAAAGACGGCGAGACCGAGAGGGCTTCATATAGGGCATCCAATCGGAGGCCGGCCAACCCACCATTGGAAAGGTCTCAAAGAAACCTTTCGATCGGTGGCTAAAGCATCGTCAAAGGAGGTCTGTACCACCGGCAATCACCAGCCCTAGCTGACATGGGATGGACGGACAAAGCGACTAATGTGCAGGACTTGTTATGTATGGAGAACCTTTAGTGTTTAAGAGCAGCAAAAGCACCGCAGCATGCCCAGACGGTTCTATTTTGAAATTGAGATGTTGTCGCACGTCTCAGCGGTCAACATTCGAGAAGCAGGCGTTGCAGTGTGCCACGACATATATTGTCGCTGCAGCGTGCCGCAGTAGAAATCGGTGCCATAGCGCGCCCAAACGGATCCATTCCAAGGCGCGGGTACCAAACCCGAGACACAGGTGTTACGTGCGCCATGGAGCGCCGTAGTGCACCTCAGTAGATGATTATTCGAAAATCAGGCTGACGGAGTTCTGCTTCGTTTCAGGTTTCGTTTTAAGCAAATATGAGGGTATTTTGGACATTTTAGGGTCCGAAATTGAGCTGACTACTTAAGCCTAAGTGTTGAAAATAAACTTAAGTATTGGCACATCAGTTTGGAGGCAAAAGGCTACTGTGAGGAGAAGAACCCTATGCTAAACTCTAGGGATCAATTTAATTATTTTAATTTTTTGGGGATCAAATATGAGGGTATTTGCAAAAGTTATTATTGTAATAGATTGTCTTATATGTTAAAACTTTAATATTATTATTTTATAAGATTTTGTTATATTTAATTTAATTCATCCTTAATAAAATTCTAAAATAATTATTAATCTCTTAATATATGTCTTCTCTCTATGAATTTATAAGAAGCTTTATTAATTTTTTCTTTTCTTCTTTTTTAGTGAAATATTCTCCTATGGTTGAAATATTCTCCTAAGGTTGCTATGAATCCTCTTTGTAAATGTTGATGGATCTTATTGAACTATATAAATTCTTGTGTTGTGATACGATTGTGTGTTTCCGCATTTGTTTTTGTGTGTTAGTATTTTTTTGGAGACATTCAAGTGGTGCTTAAGTCACGTGATCGTCAAATACAACCTTGGTGTGGAACTCATCAACACTTATTTTTATGCTCATTTGGTTTAAAACTCATAAAGGGGATCTTCAGATTGAGATAAAAATAGTGTAAAGTATAATTTTGTTTTGGTAAAGTGAGATTGTTTTTATGTTGTAATTCGATTTTGAGTTCGTATATAAAGAAATGATGTAATCGAGTTACCCCCAACTCGGGCGTAACTCGGGACTACAGGAAAAAAGCGGAGCAGTATAGTAGTGTCTTCTTTGGCCTCGATTGACACATAAATTTTTTTTTTTCATATATGCCCCACAAAAGGTGTATTCAACAAATAATCTACGTACACATTGAATTGACACATCATCTATATATTTTGGCATTTGCTAGTATGCAATAAAAAACAAGGTTCAACATTTAGTTTTCTCAATAAAAGCCAATAAACAAAATATGTAATTTTCTACTTAAGAAATACACAACTAATTGAACTTGGGCTTATATTGTTATTTTGTACATCCTGTTTGAATCTATGTAGAATTTAAGGTTGATCATATTCTCAATATTTTGAGAGATGTTTTCCTCATTTTGCATTTTTCTTAACTTTTATATATCTCTACTAAAGTTAGGTTGAATTTTGTGATTTATGTGGTTGTCATCTTTTTCTTAGAGAAGAGGAATGAGATCCTTATTATTTTTTAATTTCTTTTCATAGTGAATTTGTGACTCCGTGATTTTTCTTGATATTAGATTTTCTACGTAAAACTAGTGTTCTTCGCTTGTTTTATTTTGTTGCGTCGTTTTTGTTTGCAAAAATACCATTTGATTCCCAAATAGCTCTTAAGAAATAATGAATTGCTATGATTTTCACTTAAAATATGTATTTTTAGGCACAAGAATGCATTTAATCATTTTAAATAAACAAAAAATAATATTTTATATTTTAGGAGCAATTTAGAGATTATTCTATCTCAACTCTATTCAAATTGAGTATTGCTACACTTACATATTAGTATACACCAAAATATATCGATGATGTGTCAATCCAATGTGTAAGTAGATTATTAGTTAAATGCATTTTTTGATAAGACCTATATACAAAAATTATAAAAAAAGAAAATTTCTAATTGGTCCTGAATACTTTTTTATGTATATTCTTGTGTAACTATAGTATTTTTCATTCAAATTTATTGATGACAAGAGTTGATCATTGCTTTCAATAACTTCATTTCTTAAATACTAACAAGCTATTGATTTACCATGGCGTTGAATAAATATCATCAGGCCTGCTGCCTTCTATTCTTCCTCATTTTAGCCGGCACTCTTAGGGCATCACCCATTGCTCGACAGCTTGAAGGCATCCCAAACCCAAATTCAGATCGCGCCGCAGTGGATGCCGGAGAAAATGCAGTGCTTGACTACAACAATAATCCGGGCAACGCTCCTCCCTTTATGCAATTTTGCTGGATTTTAGCTGCCGGAAAACAATCAGTTGATCCTCTTGCTACTCAATACAAGCTCCTAATAGTGGTTTTAATGCTCGATACCCATATGTCAAATTTTCCGCTTTGGCTCATAAATGCTAATACTGAGCCAACATTCAATCTGTTGCTGTTCAATTTTTCTCCGGATCCTTATGATGGAGATATTTCATCGAGTTCACTATGTTAGGGATATGTGTGTTCCATCTATAATTGTTATGTCAAATAATATCAACATTATCTTTTTGCAACAGAGAAGAAGGGAATCAAGTATTAAGGTTGTATATGTAATCATGTAATGTGTGTTTTTATCTACAATTTTTATATTAACTCCTGTTATCTTAGTTTAGCAGTTGATTGCTTTGCTGCAATGGATAGATAGGTACACTGCATCCATCGTAGATGAAGAGACCATTTTTTTTTTGAAAAAAATGCTCTGTAATTTGTCACACAGAGCAAAATGAGGAAGCCAAATCACTAAAGAAATTAACATAAAAGCAACCCCACAATCAAAGAAAAAGGCGTGGATTTTTATGTGAAAAAGTCTGAACAATAGAAATAAATCATTGAGCCGCACAACGAGAACAGTTTTCAATCAGTCGCGTTAGCCTGACAACACTGTAGGGTTTTTCTGTTATAGACATGGCTTAAGACTGACTACCTATAACCTTCAGTAAATGCAAATTTTCAGTTCTCGCGTCTAGACGTGTGCCTAGGCGCACTTCGACGTGTGACAGGCACGCCTGGGCGTGCCATTACAAATCCAAGTTTGCAAATCTACATACATAAGAGTGCTCATCAAGCTGTTGCTTTCAATCCGGGACGCTCGGATCGGAGGTTGTCTCCAGCTCCCACGAATCAATGATCTTCGCGCGTGATGTCCGTAAAGGCAACGATTGTGTCCTTTCCACATGAAGCATATGGACGCTGATGATGAGAAGATAAGTCGTTTTTAATTTAAATTTACTTTTTTAAATATAAAAATCTAAAATAAAACCAATGGAATATAATTTAGAGACAAAATAAATTTATTATGACTGCTCAACTTAGTGTTCGAAAATAGATATTGGTAAGATAAGGCATGGATAATGTAATTTTGTGAAGCTTGATTGTATCACCTCGGGCGCATGGTTGATTAAGTCTTCAGTTTTTGTCAGTTATTCCGCATTGTTGCCTAGCCTTTATATAGTCTGGTTAAGGCTAGCGTTGTATAGTAGTGACTTTTGGTGGTCATCATATTTTTCCAAAAAAGGCAGAGTGAGATCTAAGTGAGATATGTAATTCCTTCAATTTCCCTTCAGAGTTGAATTTTTTGGTGCGGTGCAATTCCGTTATTTTCTTGATTTTAGATTTTTCATGTAAATACGGTGTTCTTTGTGATTTTTTTTTTTTATGATCGACGTTTTAGTTTTCTTCAGTTTTTGTCATTCAATATGGTGTTCTCTACAATTGGTATCAGAGATTTGTTCTTTGGTTCGAGTGGGTATAATAGTAAATGAAACGAGATACAAGATTGAGAGGTTCAATAGTGCAAACTTCTCTTTCTAGAAGGTGCAAAACGAAGATCTGCTATATCAAAAGAAAGAATATTTGCCATTGTGATGAGTCAAGAATAAACCAAAACTAATTAATGAAGAACGGAAACTTCTTGACAGAACAACCCTGGGTTTGGTTCGCCTTTCATTATCCTAGTCTATTACTTTCATTATTGTCAACGAAAAGATTAGCCTTCAACTTCAAACTTCAAACAAACTCATGGCAGCCCTTACAAGAATGCACGATAAGCCTTCAACTTCAAACAAAGTTTTCTTGTTGAACTGACTATTTGTTATTATTATCATTGCATAAAAAAATAGTAAGATAATAATAATTAGTATTATCATCCTATTATTATCTTAATATTCTCTCTCTAAAATAAGCATATGCATATAAAATTAACATAAAAATTAATATTATTATTTCGTTCTTATTATTATATACTTTCACTTGATAAATAATTATACACACTTTGAGTGTAATTATCATTATTATCCTTAATTATTATCTCTACTTTTATATAAATATATATATATATATTATTCTGTCTCCAACATTCCTATTTTAACTCTTTAAATAATCATAATAACATTAATATTATTATTAGTATTATTATTATTATTATCATCATGATTTTTTATTATCATCATTCTTATTATTATCTATGTCATCTCAATCTTTTTCTTCTCTTCATATTCTTATTGACTAATCAAAGAATTTTACATAGATTTACAAGAGATCAACTTAGCAAGAAAAATAAGTACACTGATATCATGAAGTAAATTATATGCTAATTTTATTACTTAATACCACTTCGCTTTTAGCCTCAATTTTTCTATCTTTGGAAAGTTGATAATCATTTTTGGAATCTGTCATTGAATTTATTATCACTTTAATAATATTTATCACATATTTTGAGAAAGATTATGATGTCTTATATGAAGTTATATTATCAAAATAAATATTTCAAAAAAAAAAAAGATTCTTTGCAACTATACATGTACAGATACTGGGCTAGGCATACCTACTGGGGTTATAAAGAGATCTTACCATTGCACTAGAGGTGATTGGTATTGGTTAAAATGAGATATAAAGAACAAATTATTAGATTAAGTAGACGTACCTTGATTATTTCCGTTCTATACACTGCTACCTAAATAGAACACAAAATTTGATAGGAATACATAAGCCATATTCTCAATATCTTAAAATGGTGACAATTATCTATTGTCACAATAAATGAATTGTTTATTTACTATTTATACATCTTTACTTATTCTGTATTATCGCACACAGATATTTATTTTACATACTGTATATTATGAAATTTTGAACATTGGTCCATCCTCCTAACATTTGATTCATTTCTTACTGCTTATATATGATGTAATTAATGATAAAGTACTTAGAGTATTCTCTAGCAGGTATTCAACCAGATTATTTTTATTGTAAATGTTAGGTCAGGATTTCAAGGAAGGATTGGATCAACTTTGAGATATTTGACCGCTGCACTCTTATATTATTTTCACTTTTTTTTGTTATCTATTTATTTGAATGATAATAGTTGTACTGATGTAATAATATTATAAAATATTAAAATAAAATATTCTTTTCATATTACAAATTTGAATGAATAAATGTCTACAATAACTTAAATTATTATTCCAAATCCCATCTGCAATCCTCCGCGAGTCAGACAAACCCCAAATCACGTGCCCTTGCTGGCTCGAAAAATGGGGGACGTCACAATGACGGTACCCCTCGCTAGAGTTCCGCATTCGTGGGGGTTTTGCAATGAAATCAATGCCTTCGGGTGCTATTTGTGCCCTCGAGAATACCCTGATGGGTAGAGGAGATAAATTTCCCCTCATTGGCTTTGCCGAGAATGGGACATACGATGACGACGCGGCCTCACCGACATCCTCTCGAATCCACTTTGGTCACGTAGCAGATGGGCGGGTTCAGGACTGATCATAGCTATCATATTTAAGATCAGGTTCAACGATTTGAATCTGCCTAGTCGCAATTCATCCAATTGGGATCAGATAATGCCTATAGCGCCCTGCCCCTTAATCCACAAGATTAGGCCAATGGGAGGTGTGCTCCTCTTAGAAAATTCCTCACATATCTTTTGATTATGTATAATCCACAATTCATTAATAAGAGAAGGATGTGCCCATGATATACATATTGCATGATCAATCACTAAGTAAACATAACTCAAAGTGCGGAAGTAAGGTAAAATAGTACATCCAATTTATAATAATTAGTAAGAAAAGTGTAACATACAACTCATAATAAATAGTATAGTAAGTAAAAATACAGTTAAAGGTAGGTCCTGTATTATTACAACATTTTTAAATAAGTTTAAGATGAAATAAACAAGGAAAATCTCTCATCCTCACAAATAAGCAGAAAAGAACTAAATAGCGTCTGCTTCACCCGACTCTTCCTCCTCTAAGAATGGCTTTTCTTCAGACATGAGCTCCTCAAAATAATCCAATTCTGACATTATCAGTTTCACAATGTCAGGGTTCTAGCCAAGAAAAGAAAATTTTTATTAGATAATTATTTAAGTACATTTTAAGCTGATTTATTTTCAAAAGTTTATTAATGTCACCATTTACTTTAAACTAAACAAAATATACCAGCATATAAGCAACAGACATACAATGGAAGTGATAAGTTATAAATAAAGCATTTATAACTAAGCAAGAAAGAGGTAAAAGACATACCTCAAAATAAGCTAATGCAAGGCTAAGCATACATGTATAAATAAAGTAAATAAAAGTACTGAAAGAAAGACTCACATAAACATGCTGATGATCATATGACATATACATATTAAAAAAAAATAATATGACTGTGATACATATAGTAAGCAGTTATATAATCTAGCATCCTATAATATATGAGTAAGCAGATAAAGTAAAGTAAAGCTGGCTGAAGTAACATGCATCAATAAAATAGTAAACAAAAAATAGGTATGTACAAATTGCTGTATCAAAAATTGGCCAATTGGGCCCAGCATATTCCCAAAGCCTTTCTCGGCTTAGCAGAATAGAAATTCCCAAAGCCTTTCAGGGCTAGGATAGAATAGAATAGTACAGTTTGAGGAGGTAGAAAATACAAATGCAGTTCATTTTAGTTATTTTACTTTTGCTCTTGTGGATACATCTAGAAGCAACTGAGGAGTCAAACACGTCTGCAAGACTTTTAGGTTCCAACTTAACATAATACTCCTCAATGAGTAATGCTAAGTTATCCTTTATTTCTCATTAACATGTCCATTAGAGTAAATTGTACCATATCAACCAGAAAATTAAACCCAATGCAAATATTATCCTAATTATTCTAAGCTTTTATTTCATGTACAATATTGTCTTACATATCATATTCAAGGCAATAGCACAAAAATACAATGAATACATTAGCACAAATACATCAATAGTGAGCAAGGGACTCTACTACACAATATGACATCATTTGTTATCTATTAAAACCATTCTAACTATTCCAAGTTGCACAAGTTCAGGATCTCTAATTCCTACTATTGAGTGTAACTAAGAAGTATGGCCTTATAAGTTAAAAGCAATTAGAACTGATCATGATCTAATTTAATTCAATTAGAACCGATTACTAGTTAAATAATAAATTAGCATATCCTAATTAATGAATTTAAACATTCTAAACTAAGATCTGATTAAGATCTACTAATCCTATGGATTATAAATTAAATACCATGAATTAGAGTTAATTATATAATCCAAGGGTAAAGTCTAAGTATCTAAGATTTTAATTATAATAGTGAACTAATGATTAAGGCAAATCCTATTAAGTAAAATTAAGCTTATTAGGATGATTCTCCTATTCTTAATATAGGCTCAAAAAATTAAATTATCATAATTAAATTATGAAAATCTAGGAACTAATAAAACTAAGGTCTCATTCATTGAATAACCCACTTTATTCAATGAATGAAATCTAACTTATGATTTATTCCTAATATTAGGGGAAGGTCCTAGTGTAAAGTGTAGATTCCTAATAAGCTCCTAATGAAATGACTTAGAAAATTTTAGGAATTGATGGAATATATTACAATTCATCTTTATTTGCTGATTTAATTTATTTAAGGAAGTTAAGATGAAATATATCTTAGTTAGGGTGTATTGGCCTTAGGAATTTTCAAGCCTTTAATGAAATTTTGATCAAATTACTCAATTTATAATATTAATAACTTAAATTGATCATAAATTAGTTTTATTACTATTTTTAATGATCTAAATAATATTTTAGAGGTTAAGGGCACTTAACCTAATTTTTGGGCAAAATAAATATTTTGCCCCTACTTAAGGGTCTAAAGAGCTACTTTTTGATTTAAGAATCAAAATTATATTTTCTGGATACTTACTGATTCTTTACTGTCTAACATGAAGATATGCAGTAAGCACACTCAATTTGGATGAGAATTGAGTCCTATATAGTCAAACTAAGGATTTTGACATAAGGGGAAGTTTTGTGATTTCACTTAGGTGAAGTCTAAAACTTTATGTAGTTTATTCTTGTTTACCGTTCAAGAATTCCATAGAGTTCAAGAACATTGAATTCTAAGGTCTATTAGTTAAGCTATGGCAAATTCAATTTTAAGGGCAAAATGGTAATTTTAAGGTTTAAGGAAGGGTCTAAAACTTAACTTTTCTATTTAATGCCTAAATTTAGCAAACGCGGTAGCTATAGCTTCAATATATCATATTGAGTACTTTAACTAGGAGTAGACCCTAATTGGTCCTCAATTGATCAAGTTATGACATAACTAGAGTTATGGATAGTTTGGTCAACTTAAGGTTTCTAGGGGTCAAAACCTAAATTTTATTTTAATTTATTGTTGGTTAGGATTTTCTAATCTAGATAGCATCTTAAATGACCTAATTTGAAGTTCAATTGACTAAGATATGGTCAATTAAATTTTTAGGGTTTAAGGGTAATTAGGGTAAGTACCTAAATATGGTTAGTCAAATTAATTATCCTACAATAAATCTAATACCATCAGGGCAAACTAAATACTCCTGATTATTTTAAGACCCATATTAACTATGTTTGGGTCACTATGTACAAAGCTATGGCTATGGGAAGTTGTGGGGAGGTCCTAAATGTCACTATGTTATTTAGGTGTCCTACAAAAAATTTGATACTACCAAATTATTCCTCTCATTTTTTGAGCAATTTGAGATATATATTTAATATATTTGGATTTATGATTAATAGTTATGAGGGTTTAAAGTTTTGACATTTAATTTAATTCAAATTAAATTAATTAAGCTATTGTTTAATTTAATACACATTGTATTTATTAAATTATAAATAACATAATAAGTAAATAAATTAATAATGGTGGTGGGACCCACAAGACAACACGTGGTTGGTCCAGGTATGACCCACAAGGGACATGTGGCGGCTCGGGTATGACCCACAAGGGACATGTGGGGCCGGGCATTGGATGGGTTAGTGCAGTGGGGCCCAACTGTCGATCTGAATAGACCAAACTGACAGCGGTAGGTCCCAGCAGCCACGTGTCCATAAGGGTATGGCTGCTGGTTGGCCTGTAGGTCTCACGTGGCGTCAACGGAGCAAATAATGAAACCCACCTCATAGACGGTGCGACCCTAGTGGGCCCCACATGCCACACGTAACACCGGAGGGGTGCCACGCTGCGCTGCGGGCCGCATGCATCTGCCGTGGTAGGGCCAGACGCGGGTCGGGTCCGACCTGACCCAACCCGAGCCCTCTTCTCATTCCTTTGAGCCGTCAGACCTAGGGCTCGAGTTCTAGTGGCCTTCCCAGCGGCGACAGGTGTAACAACCCTAGTGTTGTTACACATCAATTAGTGATCTAATTGACTTTATTATTCTTTCATTACTCTTATAATAGTGTTTAGAGCCTCTATTTCAATTTTTGTGCAATTTGGAGATCATTTGACAATTTCTAGCATTTCCTAGTTTTCTGATAATTCTGAGAATGCCTAATTTATTTAGACCCCAGAATCAAAAATAGAGTTCACCATTGGACTCAATACACCCAAATTAACTAAGGGTGATATTTTAAAAGTGTTTGGAAGTCGTCAAATTTTTTCCGAATATTTTAATAATATTTAAATACCCAAAAAATAAAGATAATTAAATTGACCTCCGATCAAAAATCCATTTATATTTTTGAGTTCCTTATCCCTCAATTAGGTAAGGGTGAATTTTTATGATTTTTCAAAGTCCATTTGATTATTTAATTTTGAATATTAAATTGTGTATAATTAATTAATTAAAATATTTAAAATTAATATATATTATATATATTTAAATTATTTCCAACGGCTAATTTTCCAAATTGCGGAGATCCCCTGTGTAGGCCCGAACAGCGCACAGCGGATCAACGCAATCGAAGCATAATAACAGAAAAATTCATAAAAATAGAAGATAATTAGTGCTAATCAAACCCTAACCCAATGCAAAAGGATTAGCACCTAATTATAAGTCTAACCATCAGAATTTCATACAACTTGACATATAAGTTCTATTTTATTATATAATTAATCAGAAACTGAGTTTGCTAAGATCCAAAGATTAGAAACCCTAATTTTCATTAATCATGGTTGAATAAGCTTAGGGCATAAGTTAAAATATAAAGATTAGAAAAATAAATCACTTAGCACATTCATTCCATTAATCAAAAGGAAATTAATGCATCATAAACATATAATTTGGTTAAGTGGTTATGCTAATCAACCCTAATCAAGATCTGCAATAATTATGCAAGAATGGAAAATCTAACTATGTAACAACCCAATGTTATTACCCTTATCAATTAAGACTAATCTCCATCCTAATCTTGATCCTAAGTGTTAATCAAGTTATTATGAGTCATCCACTAAGACTTAGTCCAAATCAGGAGTCAAATGGATCAAGTCCTGATTTTTGAAAAATCCAAAAACCCTAAAAATTGACCTATCTAAATCAACCTCAGATCAAAAATTGGACTTCGCCATTGTGCTCATTGCCCAAAATTAGCTATGGGTTATGTTTTCGAGTCAATCGGAAGTAATCGAAATTTTGACGAATATTTTAATAATATTTAAATACCCTGAAAAATATGAAAATTAAATACTCATTAGAATTAAAATCCGACTTCACCGTTGCGATCCTCACCCTCAAAATAGCCAATGGTGAAATTTTGAGATTTTTCGGAGAACAATTAATTTTCTTGAATATTTTAATAAATTTAAATTAATTTGAAAATAAAAAAAATAATTTGTCTTCGAAATCAAAATCCTATTTCGTCATTTCGTTCCTCACCCTCAAATTAGCTTGAGGTGAATTTTTGGGATTTTTCGGAGAACATTTTTTAAAATATGATTTTTGAGATTAATTAACTTAATTTCTTAAACTTCATTTTTGTCTTCTTTCCCTCCTCCTTTTTCATTGGATTGTTAAGACTCATAGCCATCCAATCTTGGCTGAGCCCTTTCCCTTTAGCCCCCCTAGTGCTTAGCCTAGTTATCTCCCTATCTCCTGCCAGCCCCTCCCCTATCCCATCCATTGGCTGTCCTCTTCCCCATTAATTGAGCATTTAGCTCTTAGCTCTTCATTTCCACCCTATCTCCCGTGGCAAGCTGAGCTCCACTCTTTCTTTTGCTGTACTTGCTGCTGGAAGAAAACTCAGCCCCTCCCTCTTCTTGCTAGCAGTTGAAGAAGAAGAAAAAAGGACCTCTCAAGCTCTCAAGTCTCTCTTAGGAAATCTGCCATTGTCAACACCAAGGTAATTTATTTTCCCCATTGAATGTATTCAATAGCTACTCCATTTCACTCTTATGTTTAGTTTGTATCTTTAGAAATATGTATTTAAGGTATGGAGTACATTAGAGCTCATTAAGGTTGCAATTTTAGGAAGATAAAGTTATCTTGTTTTTCCTCTATTCTGCATACCCAGTTGCTTAACCCAACTGATTGTATTGATAACTTAATCTTTTGGTGTTGATTTGGGTACCAATGGAAAGGTCTCGGAAAGAGCTTTCCAACGGTATATGGAACCGCACGTGAAGTGCTCTAGGTTGAGAGTAATCGAACCCAAAAGTTGACCAATCACTATTTACGCTCAGGCAAAATCACCATCTGACGCTCCAACGCGCTGCAGCGCCCAAAGTTGCGAATTTGGGTCTGCTATAGCACGCTGCAGCACCCCAAGTTTCGAATTAGGGTCCGCTATAGTGTGCCTTAGCACCAAAAATTGCATTTTTTACCCACTGTAGTGCGCTCCAGTGCCCCCATTTCATGTAGGGACCGCTATAGCGCACCATAGCGCTTAAAAATGAAAATTTTGGCCGCTACAGTATGCTCTAGCGTGCCACAGCGGCCAAAAAATTAAATTGATCATAACGTTATCATCTTGACTCCAAATTTAAAAATTTTAAGTGCTAAATATCTTAGAATTTTAGTACCTATAATAATCTAAAAAAATATTTTAGTTTTGAACCTTAGAAAAATCAAAAATGACCAAAATACCTATAATCATAATTAGGTCATAACTTGGTCAATCGAGGTCCAATTTAGGTCTACTACTGGTCAAAATACTCAGTATGATATAGGAAAGCTATAGCCACTGAGTTTGCTGAATTTAGATACCAAATAATAGAGTTAGAGCTTCTTGACCCCTCTTAACTTAGAAAATTACCAAATTTTCTCTTAGAAATTCAATTGGCTATAAATAATTCATTAGGCCTTAGAATTTAGTATTCTTAAACTCTATGGAGTGTTTCAACAACAACCAATAGTAAACTGTGTAAAAATTTTGATTCTATTAAGTGCAACTTACCAAAATACCTCATAGGTCAAAAATCATAGTTTGGACCTATATAACCCATTTCTTATCTAAATTTAGTATATTTGCTGTCTATCTCTATGTTAGACAGTAAGAAATCATTTGACAATAAGAAATCCTAATTTAGAGTATTAAATCAAAAGTTGACTTTTAGACTCTTAAATATGGGCAAAATAGTCATTTTACCTAAAATTTAGGTTAAGCACCTTTAACTCATATATTATCTTCTAAGTCAATAAAACAAGTATTATAACTACATTAGAATTATCTAAGTGAGTAAAATTAGCTATTATGTCAAATTTGTTAAAATCCATAAAATTTCTCTTAATATTTTTCTTAGGAAATGGACACCTCGCATTATGGTTATTCCTAAGATTAAGGTTAGATCCTAGGTTAGATTTCATTCATTAAATAATAGGGTTATTTAATAAATGAAATCTTAGTTTTATTAGTTTTTAGAATTTTACAATTTATTCTAATTATTTTGTCTTTTAACCTAATTTTAGGATAGGAGATTCATCCTATTAAGTTTGATTACTTAATAAGATTTGTCATAATCAGTAGATCACCATTAGAATGAAACCTAGATCTTATATCTTATCCTTTGAATTATGTGATTAAGCCTATTCTCATGATGCTTAATCCATAATCTATAGTTTAGAAGATCTTGATTAGATCTTAGATAGAATGCCTAAATTCACAAAATTATGACGTAAGATTTTATTGATTTAAACTATAGTCATCATTTGATTGAATTAGATTAGAACCTGATCAGTTCTAATCCTTTTTAACTTATAAGAATAAATTTCTAAGTTACACTCGATAGTAAGAAAATGGTGATCCTAAACTTGTGTAACTTGGAATAGTTAGAAAAGGATAAATTAAAAAATAAATGATATTACCATATTAGTAGAGTCACTTACTTACTTTTGATGATTGTTGCTACACATTCCTTAATTTTTGTGCCATATTTCATTGAGCATATCATGTAAGATTTTTGATACATAAATAAAATTTTAGGAAAATATGGAGATTCTTTAGATTCCTTGTGAAAATATTAAAGTGATTGAGTAAAGATAATAATTGTATGTGTTAGAGCTGCCTCTCAGTTATTATGTCTTCTTTGCCCAGTCTCCTTGTTGACACTAGGAGAAGACATTGCTTATATCTTCTTTGCTTAGTCTCCTTGTTGACACTAAGAGAAGATTTATTATATTTTCTTGCCTAGGCTCCTTGATGACATTAGAAGAAAACCTTATATATCTTGCCTAGTCTCCTTGATGACACTAGGGGTATATACTTTTGCGCATAGTCTCCTTGTTGACACAAAGATCCTTTTGATATTCAGTGGGCTAGATTAGATCTTTTCTGTATGGTAGTTAGTACACTAATATTCATATATACATAGTTTTGATGTTTAGTTTACTTTTTAGTATTTTTATTCAGTCAGCTATTCTTTGTTTTGCTTATGTATATTTTAGGATGTTAAAATTTTGCTGCTATTTATATGTATCATGATCACTACTATATTTAGAATGTAGTATTTTCTTTTAGTACTTGTTTAGTTATTTATATATGCCCTACCTTATTTAGCTTATATTTGAGGTATGTCTTAGCCTCCTTTTTGCTTAAAGTTATAAATACTGTTTATAACTTTTTTCTTTCTTATTGTATTGCTAGTTGCTCCCATTTTTAATATAATTGTGGCTTATAAATGTAGAATGGTGATATTATAAAACACATGAAACTCATCAGCTTAAAATGTACTTAGACAATTATCTAACACAAGATTTTTCTCTTTTTTTTTGCTAGGGCCCTACATTGTGAAATTGACAATGGCAGATCCTCTTCAGTTAAATGATCAGGAGCTAGGAGTGGAGCCTTATTCAGAGGAGGAGCCTTTAGAAGAAGTTGCATAGTTATTTATAAGTGATTTTTACTCTCATTACTTATACTTTAAATTAATGTAATAATACAGGTACTCTTGACAGTGTGTTTGGATTACTATGCTAATTATTCTGAGTTATAATCTATGTTATTTATATTATGATGTTTGGATGTTTCTCATTTTAAATCGCTTCCGTACTCTATATGTTTTTATTTGATAGTGATTAATATTCAATTCTATGTTTACTCCTTCTCTTATTAGGTGGATTGTGGATTTCATCCTAATCCAATAATAAGTTAAGGATTAGCTAGAGTGACACACCACCCCTTAGCTTAATCTTGTAAATTAAGGGGTGGGGCACCAAAAACTATTAGATGTTAACTATTATTTTATATTCTTATTCCTGAGAATTTTCTGATCAATTTAATATATAATATCATAGGGTTTGGATCAGTTGATTGAAAATTATTCAATTAATACATTCTGTATTTTTATTTAAATATTTTCCTATGATTGGATTAATTGGATTATTTTTCTTAAGAAAAATAAATCCAATTAATCGGATTTATTTTAAATGGGCTCGGCTCATTAGCCGAACAGTGAGGGTCGACCGGGGCCCGAGGAACCCGGCATTATCGCGCAGCGCGGGTCATGGGCTGACCCGGCCCGCACAGTGCCATTGTCCCCAATCCTCCTTCCCCGACACCCAGGGAATTAGGGTTGGCTTCCACGATAAAATTCCGAGTGCTTCGACCACGCCGTGACCCCTAATTGATCCTCACACCATCAGTAGGTTAAGGCGCTTCAATTAAACCTGTTAGCCCCCTTGTGATGTGCTCGGGGTTGCCCGGACCTTACCCAAAAGGCTTCGCCTTAGAGCTACTGTGGGGAGACAATTCTCCCCACAGAGGCCACGCCAGACCCAGAACTCGATCCCTACACCATCGGGGAGGTGAGGCGAATTGAAGCCCCCTGGTTTGAGGACCTGAAGTGGGCTGGAACGTGGGACCTTAATCACCCAAGGTGTTCCTTAAGAACTTAGCCCGATCGATCAGGGCTAGCTTAAGGCGCAATTTCGATAGCCTTGAGTTTGAATCGATAATACCTAGCTATACGCATCAAAAGAAGGAAGATCCGAGCCTCATTGGCTCAAAACCGGCAAGTGGGGGTACATGGTTCATCGGCTGAGCTCAGGGTGATGACTGAGGGTTCAGCTAGCCTTAGCTGAGCTTCCAGATGTTGCAAAGGATCCTGAGCTTCAGAAGAGCCTACTATCAGCAGTTCAAGAGCTCCTGGATTGCCTATGTAAGCTCAGACAAACGATAATGACGGAAGAGAAGATAGTGAAGAATTAAGGGCAATTGAGCAGCAAAGGAGCAGAGGGAGGATTGCTGAGGCTATTTATAGCCTCATACAAGTCCATGGAAGTTTCCAGAGGTTGGCTCGGGCAGGGGAGTACCCGAAAGGTCAGGCCATGGCCAAGATCTTGAAATTCTAATTTGAGCTCGGTCGGGCCACGAGGCCCGATTGGGGCACCTTGCCATAACGGGAGGATCCCCAACGGCTTGCTGAGCTGGAGGCGCGAGTGGGAGATAAGGGGGGCAGCTGGCAATACGTGGAGGATCTCGATCGGGCGTGCGAGTGAGTGGGGACGAAGCTCCACAGTCGCGGGAGGGTCCGGAGCCATCTGATTGATCAATCAGAAAGGCGTGACGGTCCTGATCCTAACGGCCGGATCCGATTGAATCCGCACCATAGGATTCACGGGACGCATCCAACGGCAAATCTGTGGTTCCGCTGGATCTAATCCTAGCCGTCCATTAGATAAGTGAGATGGTTAGATTTGCGGGACTCTATTGTCCCGCGACCCGGGCTCCGCAGCGGATCGCCCGCAGTCCGCACAACGGATTCCGTCTGTTAATTTAGTTTAAAGGTATATTTGCAATTTAGAAAAATTAGGAACCCTTTTATGCAATTAATCCACTTTAATTAAATGTGAATTATGGCATAAATGATTTCCAAATTGTACCAAACTTTCACACATAGCTAATTTGGGGATGAGGAATTCAAAAATATAATTAAATTTTAATTCTAAGATCAAAATATTTTAGGTCTAATCTAGGGCATCTAGACTGATCAAAATGCCATCTTTGACTTAAAGACTCCATCAAATTTGCAGAATAGGAATGGATTAATGTTCTAAAAGTAATGAGATCAAAATTAAGGAGTAATTAAGCTATATATTAGCAGGATAACAACATATGGTTGTTACATTTAAACCCTAGTTTTGGTTGGGTTTAGGTTGCGGTTTGGGTTTATTTGCCGGACCGAACCGACCCAGTTCCACTGAACCATGGATCCACACCGTCAGCAATGAACCCCATCTCAACACATGACTTTCCACCGATGTAAGGGAGCGACGCGTGTCTAGCGGCGCGCGTATTACAGAGCCATCGTTATTCCTTATTTTCTGTGCCCGTCAGATGTCGTCTCCTTATTTTCCACTTCTTCTCTTATTTTCTGCACTGGCGGCTGTTAGCTGAAATAAATTTAGATTAAGATTAATTAATTATATTTACATGTAAATTTTATTTCCTTAATTATTTTAATAATATAAGTTCAAATAATATAAAATTATATAGCATTTTGATTGGAAGAATGTGTAGATTAATAATGTTATTTAATTTTTGTTTGATGAATGTATTAATTAATTATTATTTTAGATTAATTTAATTAATTTTAAATTAATTCTAATAATTCATGTGACCTAATTTGATCATTTAATGTCCATATTAAATAATCAAATAATCTATTTCACTCATAAAAATGTGAGGAATAATAATATAAGATCAAATGTAGGTTTAGAGCCTTAGATCTTATAGTGACTTTTTAACCCTAATTAGGTGTCTTGAAAATCCTAAAATCTCAATGTTGTCCAAAATTGGACCTAGTTAGTGTCGTTTTACTCCTTATGCTATAAGGATTGCATATTAATGTATATTATTTCATTTGAATATTGTTTAGTGATTCTAGGTTTTTGGTCCTAAATTTGAGTAATTTTAATAATTTTTCTAATTTCATAAATTTATATTTTATGTGTTTGAACCTTAGGATAGCTAATATGTCACATTAAATTCTTTCACATATTAGTTTTAAATGCATGAATTGAGCTTAGTTCTCTTAATTTTAGATCCTTGAATACTTACAATTGTACAATTAACCTTTCAACCTTAGAAGAGAAGCTTTAAGATTGATTTATAACTTGAATTGTATGGCATATATAGAGTTAGATTTTTTATACCTATTAAGTGTATTTAACCTTAATACTTGATTAGTGTAGATTATGAATCTATTAGTATTAGTCCTAAGTGTCTAGATTGGATTCTAACTAAATTCATCTTTAGCTCTTGAATCTTCATTTAAGTTCCTTAAGGTTTTGAACTAGGAGTTTTTAATTCATTAGCATAGTTTAGAAATCCTATAAATTTCATTAACTTAAAAACCTATAGTAAATTATGGAGTTTGTAGCTTCCAAATCTTTCTTTCTTATTCCTTTAAGTATTTCTTATTATTTTAACCTAGCTAGTTTAGTAATTGATTTGAATAGATCCTTCTAATTACAACCTAGTTAAATGAGTTTAGTGTATAGAACCTTAACTTCCACCTTCTTTAATTATGGTAATTTCATAGTTTCACTTTATCTTAACTAGTTTTATAAGCCTTAATTATGTTAAATTATTTCAATTAGGTGGTTTAGGATAAAGATAAGATTAGTTTCATTTAATATTATTATATTTATAAATTATTTTGTCATCTTATAAAATAAAAATAATCTATTATTTTATAAAACTCCAACTATTTATATTATTTACAATTGACTTGAGATCAATATCTCTAAGTCATTATGAGATCAATTAGCTCCAATTATTAAGGAGAACATTAAAATTAGATAACTTTGGATATCATATAATTTGTAATTATTGAATTTTTTATTTAATACTTGCTTAGCTTTGAGCCTATTTCATTTGACATATTCATATAAGAGACCTCATATTTAAAACTTTCACATTTAAAACTATAGGGGTTTACTATTGATGGTTAAGCCAAGGGCAGGCTAATTAGGAGTAATAAGGAGATCTCATATTCTCAAAGATGAATATGAGTGTTTGTTGTCTTGAAACCTTGCTTTATTTACTTGTCAGGCAGACGTGTTTAACTCCTCGCTTCATTCTGTATTTGCCTGCAAAATAAATATCTTCATAAAATAACTTAAATTTAATAAAATATGAGCTCTTTTACGATCTTATATATTGTGAGATCTCATTATAACTTTCAAGTTATATTTATTTTTCATAGTCCTAGGCTATGTACCTCTTAGACTTATAATCTAAGATTTTCTTTCATTTACTATGCTTTGCACTTTTCATATTTTAATACTGTACTTTATTTGCTTACAAACCATTTAGATTTCAGTGAATGTTTCTATAATTTCATTTAAATGCTTCATTGTCTTCTTTCCTTTACTTAGCATAAGTCATTGAACATATACATACTTATTCTATTTATTTTCATATGCAATTTAGTATTTTCTAGCCTATCTAGAATGTTCTTACCCTTATTTTAATTGCATGCTAGATTGTCTAAAGTTGTGAGTATTCTTACTCATTTTGCTTTTCATTAATCTTTCTTATTGCTTTCCTTATTTTTTCACCATATTTAAATACTTTTATTTGCATCGCTGCTTACTTTTATATTGTAGACTAGTTGTGATATTCAAAATGAATATTAAAATATTTTAGCCAAATCTTAAATATGCTTAGACTGTTTAGTCTAACTATAATTTTTTTTTATTGATTTTGTCCTATCATATTTAAATACCAAAATGTAATAGACCAGATGCATTTGAATGCTAGTGGAGTTGGACCAAAGCTTAAAGTCATAATTGCTTCCACTTAAAATGTTATTTACTTGTTTTTATTTTTGTGGAGAGAGTTCTTCTTTATGCTATTTAAATTAATTGGCATGTAAGACTTTAATTAAATTGCTTATTTTTACTTATTTTAATGTTGGAATTAGATCTAT
This sequence comes from Gastrodia elata, assembly GCA_016760335.1. NCBI lineage: Eukaryota > Viridiplantae > Streptophyta > Magnoliopsida > Asparagales > Orchidaceae > Gastrodia > Gastrodia elata. The sequence goes on along the minus strand of CM028681.1, from coordinate 13,834,004 downwards.
TATTGCTTAAATTGTTTGGTTTGGATAAATTGATAAATTGTTAAATTGTATAAATGTTTCATATTCATAAACTCATTTGTCATATGTAATTAATTGTATCTATTCTTACTTGTAGTATAATTGTACATGCATCTCATATTTATAAACTTATATTGCTCATGTAAATGTCACCGTTACTATTACTTGCATATGCATAATTGAAATCATGATAAATTCATATTGCTAATCTTTCATTGCAATTATTATGCTACTACATATAAATTTGCAAGTACTTTGATTCACATATTTTATTTTTTTTACTTTCAAGTAATTGCAATTACTTTTTTTTGTCACGTGATTACTTGCCTTATACATGTATACAATTATCATTTTCATACATGTGTTGGTAACTATTTTGTTCATATGTATTTTCTTCTTCTACTTTCTTATCTTAACTTATGACTCTCTTCATGATCATTGGCCAAATTTAGCATATAGCATTTGGTTAGTTTCTTTCTAACTAGATATTAGATGTTAAGGTGGCACGCTAATGTTGGGTTTAACTCCTACTCAATATTGGGAACAGGGGGTCGACCCGCATGGCTACGAGTAGATCGGAATGAGACCTACCGATTAGGGTTGAACCGACCGATGGGGTGGCTTGGTCCGCCAGAGATGCCTAACCCTAGGTGCGGGCGCTCGACGAGATTTGGGTAACAGATTTCACTGTATATCATGCGCTAATATGCTTCGATCGGGTTCAATCAAACCTGATCAAAGCCAATGGATTTGCAATTAACATTATGGAATAATTATACAAGCAATGATCGAAAGAATTGAAGGCTGGATGAGGGAGATCGGAGAGTACCTGGAACGGGTCGAAGGATCTAAGGTTGCGCACCAGGAAAAAGAACGAGCTCCAAGCAACGCAAAACTCGGTCCCTAATTATAGGTATGGGTCTTAAAGGATGCAGGCGGATCGGTCGAGGACGGAGAGGACGACGGTGGGGGCAGCGGCAGTGACGGCCTGCCGCATGGAGAGGGCAATCTCCACGAAGGAGATGACGGTTTGTGATTGTCCGATCGGCTTGATCTGAGCCGATCGATTAACGGATACGGATCCTGATCCCGCATCCACCCCGTTAGGCATTAACGGATCCAATCCGATAACGGGTGGATCCAACCCGCTAAGGAATGAATAAATAATTTAATTTAATAATTTAATAATTTAATGATTTAATTTCTGCTTTTGTTAATAAACATTTAAATATTTAAATGACTTCTAAAAATTTCCAAATATTCACCCCCTAGCTAAATAAGGGGTGAGAAACGCAACGTTGTGGTCAGATTTTTGTTTCGAAGAGTATTCTATTTTACTAATTTTTGGGGTATTTAAATATTATTAAAATATTCGATAAAATTTTTGACGATTTTTGATTGCCACCAAACACATCATCCCTATCTAATTTGGGGGCAATGAGCGCAAATGGAAGTTCAATTTTTTATCTGAGATTAAAATAATTATGTCAAACTCTTAAGTTTTTGAAATTTCTAAAATCAAGATTTCATCAATTTGCCTCCTGATTTAGACTAGGTCTTGGTGGTGAAGTCTTAATAACTTAATTAATACACTAAAATTAGAATCAGGACTTAAACTAGTTCTAATTGACTATGGTAACAACTTGAGTTGTTATAATGCCGATCGGACGGATTGCTTGTGTCGTGTTCGGATCGGGATAACGCATCCCCACCATTTTAAATTTAATTAATTTTGAAATTAATTAATTCGATATTAATTAATATAATAAATATATAAGGTATTTAAATAAAAGTTCAATTATATTTGGTGATTTTTTTGACCATTTTCTTAAGTCCAAAATTTTAAACTTGCACACGTAGCATATTTTAATGTGAGAAATCCAAATATGCAATTAGATTTTGGGGTTTGATGTTAAAATAATTTTCATATTTTTTTATTATAAATTTACTATTAAAATATTCAAAATTTTTGACTTTGTTCGTATTAACTCCAGATTTTACCGGCGGTATACTCCTACTGATGTTTTGAGTCTAATGAAACTAAGTTTAGGCTCTGATTAAGCCTAATTTAGATGGGTAAATTTGGGGGTCATTATAGATCGATATTGATTAGATCCAACTGCATGATAGTAGGAAGCATCCAGGTCGTCGGATTTGGCCTCTGATTCGATGGCTAGCAGAAACTAATTCAACATATTTATTATTTAAAGTAAAATGATCTAATTTATTAATTAAATTTGATGGCTGATATATAAAATTCACTGTAAACTTGTTTGAATCAAAATCCAAACTATCTGGTTTATTACATATATTTGACGATTGGGATAATTAATAATAGCGAGTGATCATCTGCCATGGAATTGAAAACCCGATTCAATGAGAGGCCTAAAGTAAAACAGACACTATTCATCTACCTTTTCTCGAACCAACAACATTGACTGACGGCTCTTTTATGCTCCTTAAATGTGGTCGCCTGATGCCCCCACTCCCAAATTATTGCCAAATGACTTGCATTCTGATGCCATTAATCACATAAGTAAATGGTAACCACAACTCCTTTAGCCGCACAAATGAAGCTGAGCCATGGGATGCTTTGCCAATAGTTGCCATCCTAATCTAACAGCTAAGGGCATCCACTTGTCTTCTTTTAAAATCCCCCTACTCCTAGGTAGTCCTTCCCACCTTCTCAGGAGTTCTCCAAGCCATTTGAGATCTCCCCTCTCTCTCGACTCCATTCTCTCTCAGGCATTGCCAAGCCGTCGACTACCACCTTACCGACCAGACTCCTCCCTCATCCTTTGATCATTGTAGACTAATCCTATTGCTTAGAAGCTCTAATTTCCTTTAGGAACCTACGGTAACAATGATTTTATTCATAATTATACAAATAATTTATAATTATTGTTATAATTGTTATTCATTATGATAATAATGTTATATAATATATTATGATAATAAGATTATATAATTACTTGTAATATATAACTAATACAAGTTTTACTATGCAATATATATTATTATTATGAATATACATTACATATATATATATATATATAATATATATATAATTAAAGATAGTAATATAATTAATTTCATAATTGTAATGTCTATATATATATATATATATCTTTATTTATTTCTAATGTTAATCTAAAATATGATAAAATTCTTTGCGGTATAAAAATGCTTAAATATTATGATTATGAATATTATGTAACATATGGAATATTATATATCATATTGTATTTGTGTAAATATGTTATATGAATTATAACAAAATAGATTGATATTATAAATACATATAGTATGAATATTATTAGTATCATATATTGTAAATACACATGTACTATTTTACATTGTTAGTACCAAATATTATTATTTAAATACTAGTATTAGCATTGAAATTATAAGGTACATATATAATGTTATCAATTTTGTACTCTATGTTATTAGAAAAACTAAAGAGAGAAATCATTAGAAGTAGACCTCTACATTAAGAAGGAATTTCTATTTGATCATTAGATGTAGACTTAGTTGTGTAATCGATGTTTCTATAAATATATTATAACATATAAATAAACTATAATATTATTAGTAGGTATCCATTTAATTTATAAAATGTGATACACTATGTAATTAAAATTATTCTATATATTTATTCTCATGTAATTAAATTTATTAAATAATACATATAAAGAAATTATATTTATTCTCATAATAAGTACTTCAAATCATAAAATGATAAAATATGGAAATATATAAATAAATATGAAGAACGATCACTATGATTTAATTACAATTTATTGATTTCAAACCTTGAACCCTAAACTTCATAAGAAAAAAAATTTGGATTAAAAAATTGGATAAACTATACAGATTTCAGTCTTACAGAAGGTCTGAGGATAGAGGTATGGCGGACGACAGGCCCAGAGCTCCCAAGCTGATTAAGCTGAAGGGCAACCACCTTTTGAAACCCCTATCAACTGTTATCAACAAAAGCAAAAGGTGGAATAGCAGAAACCCGAACCGCATACCTCTTCGGGAGAACAAATTCGTCGACGCGTTGAAGGAGAAGAGTACGGAGGGTAAGAGGAAAACGGAGCAAGGCACAGAAGATTCAAAAGTAGAAACTATTATACTGTCGTCTCTTCCGGCCGTGAAGCAACTTGATTTCTTCCTCGATCTCTTCCAATCTGCAAGCAAATCCATATTATCCCCATTAGAGTTGGAAACGTACAAAGGTAATTCTTGTGCATCCCCATTTTCTGATTATTGCACGGCTTCATGCGTTCTTAAAAATTAAGACATTGTTAAGATTTTGCATTTTTAAATAACGGTGTTTGAAAATATTTGTCTCGTTTAAATATGATTTTAGGAGATATAGTTAAGCCATTTAGTAATTCGAGGAAGTGGAAGTATCTCTTACATGTTCAAGTGGGGTTTATTGAATCCATACATTCAAATTTAGTAAATCTTGAGATTGTTAACTCCTAAACACTGTTGAACTTACGATTTAATAAACCTTGTTGAATTTTGGCATACCTTTTGGTTGAAAATTTAAGAGTGTAGCAAATTTAACTTATTAACAAGTTAAATAATATTAAAAAAATAGTGTTGTTGGGATGTGGCACTATGATATTTGCTTTAATAGTACATATATTGTCTAAATGGTACTATTAGCTTCTTTGTGTCAATGGAATCAGAATCTACTATAAGTATTTACTTGCTAGCACTCAGGGTTCTCCCTCTTTTGAAACCATCGAAGTATTCTCATATATTATGAATTTTTTCCAACCTGATGCTATATAAATAATTTGAAAATCAAAGTATATAACATTTATGACATTCTAGGGCTTGATTTCTTTTTTTTTTATAAATAATTTGAAAGATAAAAGTTTTTAATATGTCTAATATGCTGATGTCTAAATAGTCTTATCATATTATGTTTTTTTTTTAGTATAGGCACCTGAAAGGATTAGGCATGTAGTTGTGTACAATTTGTATGCGTTAATATAAATATAACAAAGCAACTTATTACAAACTTTCATATAATAAAAAAACTCAGCAATAACAAATGAAATCGTATAATAATTAAACTAAAGCGAATGATAAAAATAAACAACAGCTAATTCAATCTTTATACTAATGCTACAACAAGTCATTTTTTAATAAAGCCCCTTTCAAATCCATACATTTTCGGTCAAGAAATGAGGGTTAGATTAAACGATGTGTTCAATTCAAATGCGCGGATGATGAACTTGTAGATACATTAACATTGTCTTATCTCATTTGCTATACCTGCATCAACCAATGCAAATGCAGAAATGAGTGTTAGTTTGGTAATGCTATTAATCTTCTCATTATTTTTGGCCATGATAAACAACTAGTGGTTGAGTTTTTCCTTGAACTTTGTACGAGTTTCATGTACGTTTATGAGCTTATCCACTTCCTTCTAATCATTTCAATGCTCCTACCATGAACATTGCTGTTTTAATCATATTCTATTTTACCACATCCGCTCGTTTTGATGAACGACACTCAATGGGCACGTGATATTACCATGAGAAATGCATATTCACATTGCTACGTTCGAAGGTTACTTATTTGTAAAAGCTTCATCTTCTTCAACTTCACCCATGTAGCACTAAATCTTTGATGCATTTCTTATGTTGTCATATCACCAACCACAACATTAGCCTCATAGATGTTCTCTAGTACCTTGTACTAGTGGAATGGATTTTTGTGGAAACAACCTAGCTTTTGATTGTCATATGGATATAAAGTATTGTTAATGAACGATAGAGCTAAATAGTGGCTTAAATTACTAAATTGGATGTTATTGCAAAAGATCTTCCCAAATGACCTTACTTGCCACTAGAAAATGTAATGCATTGTCCCAACCCCATGCACTTTTGAGAATTGACACATTGATGATATATATTCTTATTTCTCACACTTGGCTTAGGTGAACTGTCCTGTCTTCCTCAACACTTTACATGACAGAGCATTACCTTCTCTTCCCGTGAGATCAAACAATTGAAATTGGTAAGTTTGATAACTGACTTCTGCATATTTGAGATGTTGATGAGTGCTCAAATATCTAGTCAGCTCTGTTCTTGTTGGGACTAGCTCGAAAATTGTCGGCCAAAATCTAGTGCCTTAAGAAGTTTTCTAACCTAGCTTCAAAGACATTTCTTCAAATTCAGTTTCATGTTGTACGCTGAAGCTTACTGAATATCTCTTCAAGTTCAACTAGATGCTTATTCTTTGATCAGCTCTTGATATGAACGTCATTTCCCATGGCCTCCATGTTGCGTCAAATTTAATTATTTAACACTTGGTTCATGAGTCGCTCATAGGCGGCATTGGTGTTCTGAAGCTCAATAGATCTTTTTGTGTAATAAAAGGTCCCTTACGATGTGATGAAGTCTTTTTCTTGTGTCGTAGAATGCATCAACCAGCTGGAGTAGGCATCAAGAAAGCTAAATACAAGCATGTGTCTGATTTTTGAATCAATACATATGTTGATGTGAGCAACAAACATGAGCTCTTTGGGCAAGGGCTGTTGATTTGCTTGAGGTCTATGCACACTTGCCACTTTATTTCAGCCTTTGGCACAATGATTACATTTGATAACCATTCGAGTACAATATTGGTTGGATAAAACTAGGTGCCAATAGCTTGTCCAACTCCTATCTTATTTTTTTCTTATGCTGATAAAAGGTTTTTTTAGAGATTTTACCTAGCTAGTGATTTGGCAGGGTTCACTAACAAATGACAACTTACAAAGCTTTGATTCAATTTGGGTATATTAAGGAGTGACCAATCAAAATAAGTAAAGGTTAGTCTTGTAAGAAAAGATTAATCTTGAAGAGGAAAGTACTTGTGGCTAAAGAGTTGATGTGGAAGGTGTGATTGGCTAATTTGCCCCTTGTGGGCACTTCTACAAGCTTCTCAAACTCAGTGATTAGGTCGATTTGTGCGGTGTTGGTTTTGAAGGTGCTGAGATAGCACTGACAGGACTAGAATAGATCGCTTGAAATGTGAAGACACTATTGTCAACCTAAAGTTTAATTGTTATATGCCTGTGTGAAGATGATTGCTTAGAAGATATTGAATGTCGGTCGACCGAAAATGCAATTGAAGGGTGATGTTGCTTGGAAGTTCATTAGTTTTTTAATCATTTTTCATGTGGAACCCCATGGATCATTATACAATAGGAGCACAACTTTTTCAAGTGGTTGACAATGATCTTTAGGGGAGCTGGACTCCTCTGGATTGATTGAAGATTCCTTCGGTGATCATGATCTTTTGTGTCGCATATGTAAAGAGAATGTTACCAGAGTTACCCATGTTTAGGACTATTTTTTTCAATACTGTAACTGGTGCTGATACTAATACCAAGACAATATGGTATATGCTTATGAAGATTGGAGTGAAAGGGATTGGAGGCATGTGGATAAGTCTTTTTGCGAAGATATGATGTAGGAGCTATCAACTATTGATCTTGGGTCAAACCACCATTGATGGCATTGATGGTGCCAATCATGTTGATTCCAACTTGTCAGTTGGCTTGTGTACTCACACCTACACCCATTGAGTTTTTAATGAGAATTTATTGCATTGGTGGTGAGTCATGATTGCTTGTGACAACAAATTCTTAAAACTTTCTTTTTTTAGTATCTTACTAGAAAGATTTTAGCATTTAATAGTCATTAGTGTTATGTTTGATGCTGTTGTTATAAATGTAGAACCTATCGAGGTTCTTCCCCAAAGCTTCATTGGGCACCTCTAAAATTATGCTTTAACTTGTATAAACAATATTAGATGGAAGCGAGAATCTATAATTAGGTATGCATATGGATTTTATTTATCCGGTTGGATTGTGTGGTGGCACAAACGACACATTGCTTCGTGCACCTCTTGCTATAGGGCAGTGGCACGCAATCAGGGTGCTAGAGGTATTGCCATATGGTTAGGTTATGTGAGGACCCCGACGCCGGTTCAGCGGAAACCGTTTCGACATCGGACGTTCACTTACCACAGGATCATATTGAGTAACTTGAGAGAAGAAGAGCATACACATATGAAAAGCCAAAAGATAATATTCATTTATTTCAATGTTCACTTTACAAGGTCTTTTCAACACTCCTCGTACAAAAGTAAAAATAAAGAAAAGATAAAAGATAAACAAGCAAAAATAAAATAGCGCCGTGGATCTCATCGGTAGTTGAACATTTTAAGCATTAGGGTTCTTGCTTAAGCTCTTCCAAAAGTACTTGACCTGGTATTGTACAACAAACAATATCGGGATTGGAATTCTCAGTAATTAGAAAGTACTCTAAGTGCTACAGTAATCAATGCAGTATTACATTTTATAATAGCAGAGATGCGATTTGCAAAGGAGATGCAGGAAAAATATTAAGGTAAAAGCGCAAATGAAATAATTAATTTCTTGCAAAAGATATTAGCTCAAAAATGCAGGTTACTGATGTCTTCTTTCCAGTAACCTGCTACGAATGTTGTTACTGATGTCTTCTTTCCAGTAACAACTCACGAATGCTATTATCGATGTCATTTTTTCGGTAATTAGCCACGAATGCTGTTACTGATGTCTTCTTTCCAGTAACTGACCATGAAGGAAAAGGATGTTGGTTTCTAACAACCAACCAAACATTAATGTTACTGATGTCATTTTTTCAGTAACCCACGAATGTTACCACGTTGGTTCCGAACAACCAACCAAGCCTGCGCCAAAAAACGGCGCAGACAGCCCCTTCCTGGCGCGGAAGGTTCCGCGCCAGATGCTGTCGGGGGGGGGGGATCGCAGAGGGGGCGCGAACGGGGGGATTAGGGTTTTGGAATAAAATAAAAATAAAAACTTAAATAATACTTAGAGTTAAATTATTCGCATTTTTCCATCGTTCGGCGTCCAAATACAACGAAACTTGGCACCGAGGTGTGTTACGACATGACGAACACCCTCGCATCGAAAATTTTCGATTCGGACAAATATTTTATTTTTAATTAATTTTAAACTTCAGAAATTAGTCACGATAAATTCGGCGCTCAGAATTTGATGAAACTTCTCGAGCAGCTTTTAAATAATATATTAACACGTCGATACTGAAAATGATGAATTCGGACACGTATTCCAATGTTTCGATTTTTAAAATTTAGAAATTTCAGAAATTAGGACGGGAGCTTCCGTTAATCGGATTTTTCTCAAACTATGACACTTTGAATTAAAAATTATTTCTATCTATTGGCAGTTTTGTTTGCCTTAAATTGAAATTCCCTGGGATCTTGCTTCCTAAGGCAGGATTCTGACCTAATTTGCAAAATAACGACTTTGGGTCGTTACAGGTTAGGACCACCCATGTCTCCTCATATTCCGACTCAACGCCTGGTAAACAGAGTACGCCACAATTTGACCCGTGAATCTGTAGCGACGTCAAGAGGTGGCTGCAAAGAAAAGCGAAACAAAATGCTCCAGGAGGAAATTGTAGCATACATAATAATTGTAGTAGATGGCGAAGTGCTCCCTGTCTTCCTCAGCAACATAGCCACAGACACACTTGAGCGACTGTGCTAGACCTCTTCAGAGCAGCCAACAACTAGCCCTGATAGCGTCTCTGAAGAATTTCCACATAATGTGGGCCTCCCTCAGACCCAATTGAAACTACCAAAGAGCATGTAACTCCCACTACTGGCCCCCTATCTTGGCACAGTAAATCTAACTTGTCAGGCTCTCAGAGAAGCTGTAACATCGCCACAACAGTGAATTCTGCTCCAACTGAGTATGTCTCTGAATGATCAGCCATCCCATGCAGAGGATCCACCAGGCAGCTGAATTGGCTCTCTTGTACCGGGCCTCCATGGCTCTGACCCACTGAAGGTCCTCCTGTTGAACAAAATTAGGGCTGTGCTGAGCCACAAGAATGCTCTTCCACATCCTCAAGTTGCGGATCTTGAGCCCCCTTGCAGACAGTGGACGATAGACCTCCTGCTAACGAATGTAGTGGAGGCCGCCACCCTCCGCTCCTTCCCAAAGGAACTTACAGAGGATGACCTCAATGTCTTGAAGGAAGGAGTCCGAGATCGGGGATATCATCATAATGTAGCTGGGCTTGGTAGTAAGTACAAACCAAATTAGACAGAGACGTCCAGCCAGAGAAAGGTATCAACTGCTCCAGGAGCCATCTCAGGCTTTAATCTGCTCCATAAGATCAACAAATTATGCTTTCCTCGTGAGTCTGTCAGTCGCTATAACTCCCAAGTATCTCAAAGTAGATCTTCTTTTGAATCTGAGCTGGTTGGCAATCCTGCGTTGGTGGTATACTGGTTTTTTTTGTTGAAGAAAATATGTGGTTTTTGGATGTTCATAGACTATCCAGTCTAATCCCCACACTCCTCCAGAATCTGATGAACCTCCCTCCCACTAGTCAAGTAGGCTGATGCAAAATGAATCAGGTCATCTGCATGCATCAAGTGAGAAAACTGGGGACCTCCTCTATCCAAAGTAATGTCAGTAGACTAACCAATCTGCTCCTATTGTTTGACAAGTAGAGAAAGAGCTCTGAACATAGTATGAATAAATAAGGAGAGAAGGGGTATTCTTGCCTAAAGCATCTCCTCCTCATTATCCAAGGAAGGCGCCTATTGCTGACTAATACAACAAATATGGGAGACTAACACACTGGAGAGTCCACTCTGACCACCACTGTGGAAAACCAAAGCGATCCAAGACTATCCGTAGACAGCCCACTCTATTCTGTTGTAAGCCTGCTTCATATCCACCTTGATGGTCAAGTGTCCAGTCTTCGAGGTGGGACACAAGAGTTATGTAAGGATCTCATAGATAGTGAGGCAGTTCTTACTGATGCCTTCTCCTATGAACAAAAGTGCATTGTTCCCTAGAGATCAACATGGGAAACATTGTCTTAAGGTGCATAACTAGGATCTTCTTATAAACGGTGTTGCACATGCTGATAGGTTTGAACTACCTTGGAGTGGATGCCTCCTCTTTGGGAAGGGTGGATAGCTGCCAGGTTGACCTTCTAGTAACCTGTGAAGGAGGGAGTGGAACCATCTATCCTAGGAGCACGATTGGAGCCAATGTCATGCAAAGCGGCCCATATCTCATCATCCATGACCGGTCGCTCGAGGTTTGCAGCTACTATGTCATTGGGGGCACAGTCCAGAGTCAAATCAGCTGAACAACTCATGCTTGGACCATACAAACCCCGCTTTCCCTGAAATATGTCAAAGAATACCTGGCTGATCCTCACAGGGCCTGAAGTTGTTTCCCCGGAGTCCTCTTGAAGGGCGAGGATGGTGTTCGACTTGCGGGGCTACTTCGCAAGCCGTATAAACACCATGGTGCACTTGTCATCCCGAGTCAGCCACTAGGCCTTGGCTAGCTACCGCCATTTGCTCGCCATCCTCGCATCCACCAGTGAGAGCTCTTGTGTGGTAGTCCTGAGCTTCTGAACAAGCTTTGAGTCACTGCCTCTATCAGAATCCATATTCGCCTCCTGAAGTTGCACCAAGTTCGAGGTGAGCTCCGCCAAAGTGCCCGAAGTGTTTGAACCATCTTGCGGTTCAAGATGGAGGATGACGAGCCACAAGACGGCCGCCCCCATGCTCTCTCCACAATAGTGAACGACTCTGGGTACTGAATCCATGTGTCCTCGAACTTATATCTGGCTCCGATACTTTGAAAGCTGAGACAAGCATTCATCAAAAAGACACCTACCCTCAATGAGGCTCTTTGTGAGAGCCTCCTTAGTAAACAAAAAGTGTTCATTAGATTGCAAGTTTTATACATTGCACAACATGGTGTTAAGTCAAATGTGGGATGGGGCTACTAGCTCAGTATTATCGGTCATTGGGTGGAGTAGGTTCCAGTGTAAAATGCTATAACAAAGAGTTGGAAAGCTGATGGAATGAGGTGATGCTTTAGGAATGTGAACACCAATGTTTAGATTCGACAAATGTCATGTTCATGGCATTTTGGAGATTTTGTGGCTCAGCGGAGAGAATCACTAGTCGCATTTTTGACAACATTAGTGTCATCTTCTATACATGACTAGCTTTCCACTCCCATAGGCAACACAAAGAATTTTAACAACGATTTTTTGTAAATGATTGTTATATCTGTTGAGTCAAGAGGAGAGTTGGGGAAGTTGTTGATGAGGTCGCCAACAACTGGCTAATGAATGCTTTATTGAAGAGAACAAGAAAAAATAGTCTTTTTCTAATTTACTTGAATAAAGTTTGGGGAGATGACCAATCACATTATCAGATGAGTACAAAAAATAAAAGGAAGAAAAAAAGCACAAGACTAGTTGCAGTTAAGTTTGGAACATTTGACGTATATCCATTTCTTGAGGCTTTCCTAGGGTGAGTCTTTATATGTTTCGTGGTGAATAGGTGGAATAATTGAGAATTATCCAGTTATTATGTGGTATGTTCCGTGATTACAAATTAGAGATTTTTTTGTGCTTGTGAGATATATCTTGGACTTTGGCTATGCTAGCACCTAGTGGTTGAGAGTATCCAGCTTGACAAAAGGTTACATCCGTGCTAACAGCAGGAATTGCTGGGCTCAACAAAATGGCAGTAAGAACAGTTGGCATATTGAGCTGCAATAGCTTAACATGTGGTGGAAATTGCTTAGTTGCTACTGTGAGACACTAATGCCATCCTGCAGAGTATTGAGGATGTTGATATAATCTTGTGGTTATTTTGATGACCGATTAACTTTATAGCTGTGATGACCCATGTTAGGTTGGTAAGAACCAAACTAACATCGGATGCATCTTTCCGCAGGATCATATTGGCAGTTAGATAAAATAGTAATTAACGAACATTCAAGCCATTCACATATAAGAAACGATATTCATTCAATTTAAAATAAAAACAACATCCATAATTTATTATATGAAATTTAATATACATCAAACTATTAATCCTGGAATGGGCAGTTATTTTCCCGCGCTACGCCTCTAGATTATATCAACCGCCTCCAACTGTATCTGATCTGTTGAGGATGTTGATATAATCTTGTGGTTATTTTGATGACCGATTAACTTTATAGCTGTGATGACCCATGTTAGGTTGGTAAGAACCAAACTAACATCGGATGCATCTTTCCGCAGGATCATATTGGCAGTTAGATAAAATAGTAGTTAACGAACATTCAAGCCATTCACATATAAGAAACGATATTCATTCAATTTAAAATAAAAACAACATCCATAATTTATATGAAATTCAATATACATCAAACTATTAATCCTGGAAGGGGCAGTTATTTTCTCGCGCTACACCTCTAGATTATATCAACCGCCTCCAACTGTATCTGATCTGGCATTATAAAAATAATGCCTTAGTGCACATTCTAAATACAAAGGATATTAAAAATATACTTAAAGCATAGCGGAAGGCAAAGAAAAAAATGAGATAACATTTGCAGGGAAATACAGTGTGTTCCTAATAAAAAATAATCAGGTCACTTGCAACAATAAATGTTTTGTTCACATGCCAAATGTCAAAAGGAAAAAGCAATAATTGCGTAAAAATCTATGTTTATGTTTATGTCTATGATATCATGAAGCAATAATAGCAGTTCTGTTGGGTAAAGCCAGAACCATGAGGCTGGGTTCATATGCATTTAAGCATAAACTTTTACCTGGACCCACTTAAGGGTCTCAGATGGCAACGTGCATTTAAGCACCCTTCACCTGTGCCTCCCTCAAAGGCTCCAGATGGCACCCTTATAGCTCCCGAGGACTAGCCCTGTCCCTAACCTAATCATGCTCCGTTTCGGAACCTTTCTTGCAACATTCACAAGACACATAAACATCATTCAATTTCTCTTACATCATTAGTAGTAAGAATAGCATATCAAGTAGTAATAAGCTCAAAGCGATGCATAAGCGGTAATTGAAAGTAAAAGCATATAAAATAATATTCAGTGTACCTTTGTGTTTGGACTTAACTAGAATCACTCACAACATGTTGTGTCTGCAAAAATTGTAATTGAGATCCTATTAAACTTTGAAAGTAAAGTTTGTGTTTCAACGAATCTTACTTATAAGATTTAAGACCTGCATTCATGTTCCTAAGCTTGACTTTAATTTACATATTTAGAATCTCAAAGTCAATGAATAATTTTAAGTTAAACAACATTTTCTTAAAAAACTCCTAATTTTATTCCAATTTCATGCGTAATCTGAATGCAAGTATTTATAGGTTGGATAATGTATCAACTTCTATTAAATAGAAGTTAGTATATCACATAGATTTTTCCCAGTCTAACACATTTCATAGGGGATATCTAAAATAGCTAAGTATTCACTTAGTTTATACTTTCAATTTAAGCGTATACGAGTTTAACCCCATCAAAATTCTATTTCTTACATCTTCTAATAATATGGTTTGATAAATAAACTAAAGCGGGGATTAGACATTTAGGGGGGGGACGGAAAAACAGGCGGGGCGGGGGAGACGGCGAAAAAAAAAAAAAGGCCACAGAAAAGCGGGAGAAAGCAAAGGAAGGGAGGAGAGGCGAGGGGGAGGAGTAGGAGGAGGACGGAGAGAGAGACCAGACCAAGAGAGAACAGAGAGAGAGAAAGATATATAGTGTAGATATATATTTATGCTTATATATACATTTATATATATATGTATATATATATGTAATATATATATATATGTACATATATGTATATATATATATATATATTACTAATATAAACACATACGGTTTTTCTTTCCCTAAGTCTCGACAGAGAGCTCTTACCTTAGCCGAGCGGATGCGTCGAGCGGAAGATCCTGGCAGGCGAGTCGAGCGGCACGCAGAGTCGGTGCAACACGTAGAGAGAAGTCGGCCGCTGGAGGAGGTCGACACTTGCTGAGCGAGCGGAAGAAGGTTCGAGGGCTACTGCGAGTGTTATGGGCTCCTGATGTACGTCTCTCAATGCCGTAGAGGGAGGAGAGTCGAGCGCAGGGGAGATGTTCGGCTCGGTTGCAGTCCGTCGGCTCAGGTACGCTCTATGGAAGAGAGGGAGGGGTGTAAGGTAAACGTCCGACCTTATAGTGCTTTTATAAGGCGTGCGTACGTAACGTACGCCTGCCGCGTTGCGTGCTGAAACGCACGGGAGGCTTCCGATTATTTCGGAAACGGCAAAATTATTGGAGCCGAGCGGTAAGTTTCCAAATTTCCTTCCTAATCGAACTGCCAACCTTAATTGCCGACAATTTTTATGAGGTTTTCATTTCCTATTTTGATCTTTTGCGCTTAATGGAATTTAAGACTCCCTATTTTAAGCTGAAATGAATTTGAAAACTTTCTTTGTCAAAGATTGAAACTGAAAAAAATTAAGTTTTGGCGGGAGTTTTAACGGAAAACTGAAAATTGCGGGATATTTAACGAATCGGGATTTTAATGTCTTGCCTTATTAATGACCTAGGGTCATTACAATAGTGACTCTCAATGGTGTTGTTAGTAAACTTGTCGGTGAATTCTCGGTTTTGTTGTCAGATTTGTAGCGCAGTGGATCTCGTCAGTTGGAAAATGCATTCTTAGGAGCAGATTTATCTCATATGGTTAATATGAAAAGGCTTTCAAAGGAATCAATGTAATCAACTGGATCTATGGTGCCTCTGTAAGTCTCTCAATGTTGCAGCTTAAGCCCTCAGGGAGGCACTCACAGAGTTCTTCTCTAGTGAATAGGACCTTCTCTCTCCACACAATATCACAGTGTTCAGGCACATTGCGTTTCCCATATATTGTATGGCTTGGCAGTGAGTCGAACAAGGTGACTAGGTGAATGGTGGGTCATTGTGGAAGCAGGGTGTTGGTGTATGTACGTTAAATTGGTTCGAGCAGTGCGATATTGTGGAGAGCAGTGAATGCAGCATGCCACAACAGAGTGGGAAAGTTGGTGGAGTGAGGGTGATACACTAGGAGTGTGAATGCCATCGTATGAATTCAATAGACGTCTCTATTATGGAACTTTGTATCTGGAAGGTTACAGTAGGGAATTGCTGACCATGTTGTTTGATGACGTTGACATTAACTCGTGATGTGCACATTTGCAAAACTCATGACCTTGAAAGAATTGGTTAATGGTTGGCTCTTGAATATAGCTAACTCATAGATATGGCTGGCTTTCACCTCGAATAGTGTTGCTTTGCATGGTCGACACCAATAGTTTTAATGTTGGGTTTTTATTGACAGTTGAGATATCAGTCGAGTCAAAAGGTGAGTTGGGAGAGATGTCGGTGAGATTGCCAACAATTTGCCAATGAATGTTTATTCAAGAGATGACAAGTAAAACTTTTTTACTCGAACTTGAGTTGAGCTTGAGGAGTGAATTGGTCACATGTGGATGATGAATACAAAAAGTAAGAGGAAGAAAGAATTGTATATAAAAAACACAAGACAATATATATTGGTTCTAGGGAACATTTGACCTATCTTTATCTTCTTGTGGTCTCCTCGACTGAGTTTTTCTGTGCTTAGCACAAAATAGGTGGAGTAATTGATAGTTATCTAGTGATATATGTATTCAATTTTAATGATTACAAAGTTGAGATTCTAGGATGCCTGTGTAATTACATCTTGGACATAACGAGGGACCAAACCCACTTTCTTAGCCTTTGGGGCTAAATGACCTGTAATAAGTCTCTTCGTTTTCCAATTGAGTCATGAGAAAAGCTCTGCTGGATTGCTGTTGATTGTGTTCGACTCGAGAAAAGGTTGCATCAGTGGTCATACTGTGGCATTGTTGCGGCTCCTACCAACAAATAAACAATAAGCATAATTTTACCTTGAGCCACAATAGCTTACATTTTGGCAGGTTTTGGTTGACTTTCATTGTGGGTTTATAAGTGCCATCCTGCAAAATCTTGAGAATGCTGATGTCATCCATTGCTAATTTAATGGTTAGTTCCACTACATTGCTGGCATGTTGAATGTGTATGTGGACTCCGGCTCTATCAGTAGATCCAATGCAAAGATCTTGGTGGCTGTTGGATTGCATTTTGACTAGGGAACTGGGATTTGTTTTCACCGCATCCTATTGACTAAGGTATTGTCAACAATCTTGTCAGCTAGATGACATATGGAGGTTCAGATTAGACCTTAAAATTTTGTGATAACCAGAAAGGTGTGAATACAAACATGGGTAGCTAGGTGCATATTTGCCGCTACAAAAATCATTGTGCTATTAGGTTGTATATTGCAAAATTTGTGCATATTGCATAATTCATATAAAAATAATTTAATATAAATTTGAGTCAGCTTAAATATATATATGAGCGATTCAATTTGTACTTAACATCAACTAAAAAAGAATTTGAGTTTAAGTTTTGACTAGTAAGTTGTTGATTCAAATTTCTTAGATTTGAATTTGAGTTAATCAAAATTCGAATAAATTTTTAGTGTCTAGCAAAAGTGTTGGATTATTCCTTATTTAATGGTAATTGATGAGAGGCAAGTTCTTGATTTTGGTATTTGCGTTGTCATGCTGCAAGAATATGTATGTATTTTTCAGATTACAGTATGTAAATTTTTATTATTATTTATTGCTTTTTTAAACACCGCTATGACAGTTGAAGCACTTACATGGTTGATTAGAATAGATATCAGTTCGTAAATGCATCTGATATAATATGCTACCATTCAGCGGCCAACATGATTTAGCTAAAATTTTACTAATTTGATTGCATGTACTATCAAGATCTATTTTTTAATGAACCGATGCGAAGCATTTAACGGTGTGATTTGATTTAAAATATGCCAGATATATGCATGGTTAAACTCTCTAAAGATATCAATCAGGATGCTGACAATATAAGCAAGCATATTAAGGATGTTTTTTGGAAAATCATGGAAAGAAGTACTTTTCAATGAATGCTTTCAGAAGAAACGATTCAACAGGAAGTCCTGCAGTGATATTATTAGCGTTGTCCGCCTTAAAGTCTTTGGAACTTCTTAGGTGAACAATTCACAATTTGTTTTATTGAAATTTTAACATTACTAGTAAAATTTAAGTGCCCAAGAGCTTGTTGCTTTTAATTTCTTAAAAAGCTATATAAAAGTATTAAACATTTATATTAATTTAATGTAACACAATATTTGATTATAGCGTCAACTAATTTAATATTCAATCTAATATAGCAATTAATTTATACAAAAGTAATGCACTGTTTTGCAGAAAACTAGCTTACTAATTGATACTTCTGCTTGCAAAATTTAAGCAATTTACATTATCAGATGGAACTTTATGAATAAAAATTTACCTTCATTTAATGATTTCAAGTTTAGCCTTTTACCAATAAACTGCTGTATTTCTTACAGCAGGAGCTAATTTGATTTTTCCTATTTTTGAAGGTTTAAAACTCTATTAATGGAGATTTATTTTCTTATATATTCACCACCTGAATATCTATCAAAATTAATTTTAGGGGAATTAACTCAACCTATTTAATGAATGCAACTCATTACTTTTTAAACTTTATTTTTTTGAATTCCTTTGTCCTTATAGCCGGATTTAATCGCTCTGCTTTCAAATTAAAAAGTTTCATATTTTGAACTTTTCCATATTTTCATTTGAAGGATCTTTTTTGTGTAACAGCCCAAATTTTAACCATTAAAATTTTGTTCGCTTATCGTCGGAAGATAATTTTCTGGGAAGTCAACTGGGAATACTTTCAGCACAAGCAAGCTTAACTTTAAAGTTCTCTAGCATGTTTATCTGGAATTTTACTAAAACATCAGAAGACCCTTAATGTTTGAGAATTTAACTTTATAATACTTATTGCTTCACACAAATTGTTCTCAATCATCCTCGTCATCTGATGTAAGTTTGGTTCAGTCTAGCCACTTTTTGCACCTTAAAGCCTGCCGAGAGTTGCTCATTTCCGTGTTGAACTTTATAAAGCCTTTATGCCACAATGATCACTTCCCGCCCACTCTTTAAAATTGAATTGTGATAGATTCACTAGCTTCTACTTAGTTCATCCCTGTATCAAACATCATACTAGAAGAGCACATACTCTAATACTATTTGTAACCGGTGAACTCTTAACCATTAAGATATTGCTTACTTGGCCTTAGTGGCTTATTGTTTATCTTCAGAATTAACTATCCGGGAGGTTATCTATCCAAGAAGTTACTCCAGCATTAGCACACTTAATTTTAAAGTTCTTGTCATATTTTTGCAAGTATTTCAAAAGCTATGCTTGTTTTAGAGCTTAGCTTAATTTTATTTATATTGCTTCACACAAATAGTTTTGAATCATCTCCTCTTCACTGTATGTGGGTTTGGTTTATTCATGTCACCCTTTTTTCTAGAAGCTTGCTAGTATCCGTTCATTGTCCAAACCGTATTTTGTCCAATCCTTCATGCCCTAGCAATCACTTTGATGATCACTCCCTGCCCTCTTTGAATTCATGCTGTCACTTCCTCTTTCCCTATTCTTTTTTAGTTTGAATGGGTTCACGTTTGAACACAATGAAGCATCATTTTTGTCTCTCGATTTTCAATTTTGGAACTAAAATCAATTTCTTACTTTTTGAAGTGTTCGTATCTTGATTTTATGAAGTTTTGTTTTTGCGGCACCTTTTAATAATGCTTTGCATGAAGATTATTGCTTTTTTCTGCTTATGAAAAATTTGTGATTAAAAGGTACTGGTACTTTAATTACTTTAGGAGCTGTTTTTGCTTTAATACTTTAGGAGCTGTTTTGTTTGGGGTGACCAAATGGCACAAATAAATGTATTATAAAAAATATTCAGGACCTTTTCCTGTAGCTTTATGGATATTGAACCTTACAAATTTTTTTTGGCTTTTGTTTTGCAATAAATTAAAACACTCCAAAAAATAAAAAAGGTTGCATTTAAGCTGTGAGCAATGAGTAGTGGTTGGTAGCCTTATAATTTTTTTTTGGTGTTTGTTTTGCAATAAAGTAAAACACTTCAAAAAATAAAAAGCTGTATTTAAGCTGGGAGGAATGAATAATGGTTGGTTGGATTTATTGCCAAACGGTAAAGCAAGTTAGGTAGAGGTCAGGAAAGAAGTTATTCATGGCATGTGGACATAGGGATATTGTGGAAGAAGTTGACCCAAAGAGGGATTTGTAAAGCTTGTTGGGGATGAGTAGGTGCTGGGGATGTCAGACATTTGTTTGACTAAAGTTATGATGTTCTAGGCCTTTTCATGAGTGTAGTCTTATCTTTGCAAAAGCTTCCATCACAGCAATGAAGCCTCTCCTTAGGGGTTGGGGTGATTTCTAAGTACCTCAATAACACCAAGCCTTAGTCCCATTAGGTTGGGTCAGCTGCATGAGTCTTTCGTTTCTATTATGCATTATCAAATAGAATCCCCTCCCTAAGTTTTAAATAAAGAAGATTCTTTCTTATATTTTATTCACATATCTTTTTTGGTCCTCTTCTTTTAGCATGGGCAAAATCCATACACTTAGCATGTCCAAACCATCTAGTATGACATTCTATAAACTTATTGAGCCACGCCAACCTTGCTTTGAATGAACTTAATTCTCGTTTAATTTTTTTGAATATACCCACTCATCCACCTTAATGTTCTCATCTTTGTAACACTTATTTCAGTAAGTTTCTTCTTTGTTGGCCAATATTTAGTCCCATACGGCCTAGCCGGGTGTATAGCAACTTCATAGAATTTTTTGTTAATTTTGAGTGGGATTTTTATTCACACAGCATTAGCATTCGTTTGCTTGGATCTTATTAATCACATCTCCTGTTATTTCATTGTTATTTTGTATAATTGAACCATGGTATTTGAACTTCTTACTCTTCGTGATCACATGGTTCTTTATAGTTATGTTCTCAAGATTAAAGCTTCCATTATAATTAAACTTATATTTCATATAATTCATTTTAGATCTGCTAAGACAAAATCCTTTAGATTTTAATATTGTCCTCCATACTTATGTTTTGCTTTAACCCCATGTGTAGTCTTATCAATTAAGAGAATGCCATGCAAATAATATGCTCCAAGGAGTTTCCTCTTGAATGTGTTATGAAAGAAAATCCTTAAGTAAAAAGCAACGAGATAGGATTGAGAGTAGAGGGTTGTTGCAATCCAATAATAACAAGAAAATTATTAGAAAAGACTCATTGCGATCCATCACATGTTGCAATCCCATTTTGCATGCCTTTATTAACATTAATACAAGCCACACAATATTTTCCAAGAATTCTCCAATGTACTCTTGATATGTTTTTCATAAGCCTTTTCAAGGTCGATAAGATTAAATAAAAATGTTTTTCTCTAAATTTCTTCATCACTTCTGAATGTGTAGCTTCCATAGTAGCACTACTTGATATATAACTAAATTTATTTTGAGAATTATGAGTATCCTTTTGTAATCTATATTCAATCACCCTCTCCTAAAGGTTCAATACATGTTAACTTAAATTTTTATAATTTGTATAATTTTGAGCATCGACTTTATTCTTGTAAATAGGTACAACAATACTTCCCTCATTTGACATCTTTTTATGTTTCAAAATCACATTGAATAACTTATTATGCTAAGAAATTCCTTTTTTACCCAAATATTTTCACATGTCTCTAAAAATGCCATCCAATTCTTTAACTTTTCCACTCTTATCCTTTTCAAAGTATTCCAAACCTTAGCTTTACGAACTCATCAAATTAAAGTCGAATGTGCATTATTTTTATAGTTAATAAATTTAGTTATATTAATTGTATTGATAAATCATTCATTAAAAAATATAGTAAATAATCCACCCATCTATATTAAAAATTTTCAACATTAAAATAAATTTTTTATTTGTTTTACATAAAATCAAATATTTGATTTTTTTATCTTTTAATTTAGTTTTTTATATGAATCATAGAAGGCCGCAATCTTAACAACACATTGTTATTTTAGATTTATGACAAATCAATTTATATTTTCTTAGATTTATGACATCAATTTATATTTTTTCTAATTTTTATTATTTTCACATTTAAAATATTCTTTATAACGATCTTGTAAACCTTTTAGTTTGTATGATTCTTTGATATGATGAATTTTAAAGGTAAGTACCAAGTAAAAAAAAATGCACATGCTTAAATGCAATGTAAAATTTATTGTGGCCATATGATTAAGGTTTAATTTGCTTGAGATGGAAAAGGTAAATAAAGTCTTTAGTTTAAATTGCTCCCATAACATGATATTTTACCTTGCATAGTATTTAGCTTTCATCTTACACCAAGTGTTCATCTGTTATACTATTTGTAATAGCTCAAATTATTAGGTGTTATTTACTTTGCAATTTTGACAAAAAATATAACTTTTCACGAGGCCATTCATTTTGGGCGTGTTTAACTTTGGGCACACTTTTTTTGGAGTTCTTATTAAAAATTCCTCCATTTTTTCAGTATGTGATAATGTGCTAGTAATATTTTAGATTGCAAGGTAATTTTGAACTTCTTCAGTAACAGATGCTAATATGTCTCCACCGTTTGCATGTACTCTAGTAATTTAATTAATGGATATTGCCAACTTTATATATATATATATATATATTTATTTATTTATTTTTTATTGTGATTTTATCTGGTTTATGCTGATTTTATAGAGGCTTGAAAATATATACAAAAAAAATGCCGTCCAGCAAAGCTTTTTGCAAAGCACATGAAAGTGGAAGACCAGGTTTGTCCTTTTGCTCCATTAGTTTAAATTTATATGAGTATTATGGAACAACAATAATCAATGAATGATTAATTTGAAAAGCTTGCGTGCCCAATAAATATTTGGATGTGAACCAAAATCCTAGTTCCTAGTGTTGAATAATCCTGGCTTTTGCAGTATGCTGAATCAGACTTTTGTATATGTATAGTCAATTTCTTATTAATGCTACTGACATTCAAATAATATAATTTTTATATTATTGCGATGTTATGCCTTTTTCTTTTCCTTATGTTTTGAGCCTGTGCATTAGTTTTAGAAGCCTTTGATGCTTGTCTTCGTTATAACATATTTAGATATAATATATAGTGATACATAGTAAAAATTTGAAAGGGTAGTCTCAAAATCTCTTTTGTACTTTCAGCTATAGATTTCCCCTTATGGTTAATTGATAGGAATTTAAATGATTTATTTGAGTGCTAAAGAACTAGGGTAAATATAGATTTTTTATATAAATTGATCTTTTGTTCTATCTTGTTTATGAGTTATAATTGTAAGACATTGAACTTACGAAGGATTCAATGCAAAGTTGTGCTTATCTTTTATGGGGTATGTATAATTTTATGTTGGCAGCATTAGCTTTTTCTTATGGCGTGTGTTGAAACGTATTGTAAAGCATAAGTAACTAAAGTCTTTATAAAGAAATAAACATATTTGATACTGTAAGTTGAACAATTCGGTGATTCAGCTTGTTTTTGTGTGATTTGTTAATTCATTTTTACTTTAACGTTTTTTTATTTTGTAAATTTTACGATATGTTTCTGGTCTTTGCTTCTTCGTAGGTTGAATTGCTAAGGAGCCGAGTGAACATTGCAAGTGGTACACCAAGCAGGTAGAATTTGTGATTTCTTTTCCATTTTCTTAAGGCGAACTTCATTGACTTCTTAAGAGTTTATTTTATATGAATATGATCGGCTATGCCTGTATTGGTTCAAATACATGTTTTTTAGTTTAAATATTCCTCCTTGTTGTTACACATATTTTAACATATAATGCTTTTGTATGCAACTATAAAGTTTGGAGTTAATCCGTGAAAATGGAATAATTTAAAAAGACTGACGCTAACAGGTCAAACGTCAAGCCTGTCTCAATCTAAATTGTAATGTAGTCCTATTAAAAGTCATGATAGGTGGAAATAGTTTATGGTGTGCATAAAGGTACATGATACTTTGGGAATAGTTTATGGACAAGGGCAGATCCCTCAAAAGGCCAGGATAAGTGATATTGAGTAAATAATGTAAGCAAGAAGAAGTTCAAGTTAAAGAAGCTAAAAATGAGAAAAATTTTAATGCTTGAAGATCAAAAATTTGATAATCATCAAAATCAGCAGTTACTTGTACTAGTTAATCATTTATTTAGATTTTTTATACCAATTGAAACTTTTATAGATACTAATGATTATTTGTAATGTATTTATGTTTCCCCCTTATTCTAATAATAGATGTGTGTATCAGAGGACACAAAATTGAGAGTTCTTTCCAATTGCCAGTCACCCAAAGTCTCTCATTGCTCCTCTCGCCGTAGAGTTCTCGAATGGCGATCCTTTGCGTTGTATACTAGAAATCTATTGCGGCAGCGTTGGTTCCCAACAAAAGGTTACTGCGTCACGTCTCTCGCGCTGGTGCCCTACTGTGGTGTGCCTTTCACCGTCTGAGGTCAAGGGTCTGGATAGGGCAGCACCATTCAGCTCTCCTTTGAGTGGAGGTGGTGTTTGCCTCTTTTGATATGTTTGACGCCAGCTTTATGGTGATGCATGGCTCTTGGTGGTTTGGAGTAACCCAACTTGCATTACAAATGTAATGTTAGAGATCAGCCCCAAAATCCTTTCTTGAATACATGCTTCTTCCCAAGGGTCCTTGGTTGGTATTGACAGATCAAAAATATGTAGTCTGTGCTTGCATGAAAGTATACGTGGTTCGAAGTAATATGGGATTGTAAGATCCCGAGATTTATTGTTCTCAGGGAACGGTGTTTAGTTTCGTTACTAGAGTATACTTAATTTCAATAATGTTTAAGTATCAAATTGGTTTTGGTATTGGTCCTAATTATAATTTTAGAGTTTCTTTGATTTGAAACAACTTTTGGAAAATTAAGGAGAGTTGGGATTAAACATGCAAATACTCATCTTTTCAACTTCATATTAAGTTAATTGGATTAATTTCTCATTTCATAATCAAGAGATTTAGTTTTCTTTAGTAAATTTTACTAAATGTACTAAATCTTGTCTAGTGCTCTGAAATGAACACTAGAATGTACAATTTTGGCACATAGACATTTATGTGATAATTATCTTATGAGTTCATCCCTTACGTTTAAGTGATAAAATCTATAATATTTAAGTTGAATATCACATGAACTTGATTCCACCAATGGCTCGCATGCATCAAATCTTGATTTAGCTAAGGAAATGAGCTACTATGCTAAATGAATTTGTCACATCACCCATAGCACTTAGCACTATAGATCCTCGCACAAATCTAGGGTGAGCTATGGAGCTCAATTGGTGGTTCTCGGCTCACATGCGTCTACATTTGATTCAGCCAATGTAATGTGCTACAAAGCTAAATGAGCTTGTCACATAGCTCATAGCTTAACGCGCACCAATTACCTCGCATAAATCAAAAGTGAGCTATGGAGCTCTGAGAATGTTAACATTTCTCATGGCTCAAATGATCAAGCACTTGTCCAAGGTTGTGCATGGGCTGTTTTCGCACCGCAAATGTTGTCACGGACATTCGCGGCGTTAACGCTCATGCATGCACAGCCTTAGGGCAATGCTATCATTGATATTTATGAGGTTTATATAATGAAAATATATATATGTATAAATTTATATAAGGAATCCACATTTTCCAATCATTTATAACATTCAGAATTTAAATAATATTTCATTGAATTGAAGAGTGCAAATATTACATCCATGTGTTTTTACATGCTCATGCCCAACCCTTCCCAAAGGGAGTTTAGGCTGTTATTAAATTGTAAGTACAAGAAAAATAACACGAAATGCAAAGATTTTGCATAGATTTTACAAGAAAATAAGAGGGATAAAAGTTATACTACAATACTAGGAACAGCTGTCGCGTTCGCCTTGACCTCTCTTTCCTTATATCTCCTTGGCTTCTTGCTCTCTGTGCTTCTCCTATTCCTTAGCTGCATCCTTCTCCTCCTTTGGGGCATGGGGACTCTCCTCAATATCTCCTCTAACAACCTTCAGGATCAAAAACTTAGAAACTGAAATTCGGAACCTTTTTCAAGCATTCTTCTCTTTTATAACCCTTCAATCAGCCTTCTAGCATTTACCACACCCAACCATTCTCCTTCTTGAAAGTTGAATTTGCATAATGTGGCGGGCACTACAGCGCCAGGCTTTTGGCCCATCTGGTGCTATGGCACCCAACTCTCGGGTTAGGTCCGCTGTAGCGCGTTCTGGCGTGCTGTAGTGCTGAGCTCTCGGGTTTATGTCTGCCAGGGCGCGCTGAAGCGCCCGTCTCTCGGGAAATTATCTGTCACGGCGCGCTGTAGTGCTTGGCTCTCGAGAATATACCCATTGTGACGCCCTATAGCGTCGTGCTCTCGGGTTTATGTTCGCCAAGGCACTGGAGCGCCTGGCTCTCAGGAAATTATCCGCCACTGAGTGCTGTAGCGCCGAGCTCTCAGGTTTATGTCCGCCAAGGCGCGCTGGAGCGCCTGACTCTCGGGAAGTTATCCGCTACGGCGCGTTGTAGCGCCGAGCTCTCGGATTTTTAAGTCCGCCAGGGCGCGTTGGAGTGTCTAGTTCTCGGGAAATTATCTGTCGCGGCGCGCTGTAGCGCCGAACTCTCGAGTTTTTTACCCGCTAAGGCGCGCTGTGGCGCCTGGCTCTCGGGCTATGTCTGCCACGGCGCGCTGTGGAGCGATGTAGCGCCAGTCTTCACCCATTTTTCTTCTTTATCCAAAATGGAGCTTGTCTTCCTGCAATGTTGGGTTCATCAGGTATGAAAAATATAATTTCTAACACTAAATTACTTATATTTATTGGGTTCATCAGGTATCAAACCTATAGCTTTGTTAAGAGGTAAACTCGCTCTCCTTTTCAATGAAGAAATACAATAGCTAGCCAAATCATTTGAATACTCATTGGTAGGAATATTTTCGAATGGTAGACCGCCGATGGTCGTCATTCAAAGTTTTCTTGGTGGCCTAGGGTTATTGGGCTCTTACAATGCTGGTCTTATTGACTTTCATCACATCCTCATTAAATTATCCAACAAGTTTGATTACACAAGATTATTTGCTTGAGGAATATATTTTTATAGATAATTTTTAGATGAAATAGCTAAAATGGACGTCTTTCGACCTTGAGTGCGAACCCCCCATAGTACAAGTATGGATCAATTTTCCTCTGCTCAAGGTTCATTTGATAACACATTCCATTCTTTTTTTCTTTGGGTTCGTATTTTGGTATGCCACTCAAAGTGAACTATGCTATGGCTAACCTTATTTAGCCCTCGGTGGCGCGTGTCCTAGTTGAGATTGACCTCATGGAAACATTTGAGTTAGAGATATGAATTGGGAATGAAGAAAACGGTTATCTTTAAGATGTGATGTTCGAAAATCTGTCTATGTATTGTCATTTATGCAAAACTATAGGGCATTATATTGCAATTTTCTATGAACTTCATCCCCATCTCAAAGGTAGGGATAAGCCGAGGGAGTCCTTTGTACAGTTTGTTATGCATAAGAAACAAACGACCTTTGTTCCTCAATGGCGGCCCAAAGCGAGATGGATAGCCTTCTAGTAAGAGAGGATGCTCACATTTTCCTTGTTGGTGGAACCATTTCCGAATTTGCGCTTCCACCTTATCGGCTGTTGGAGGGAGAGGTTCCCCGTTGGAGGTTAATGATCTTGCCAAAGAAATCCTTTTTGATAACCAATTGATGGTGGTGTTCATTGATTGTGCCGAAATGAATGTCATTGTCGGCATTTCTTTTGGGGATTTTTATGTGGATTGGAATTTAATCCTAGCCATTCTTACAAATTGCAGCAAGTTGTGGAATGGGCTTGATGGTCTGGTGGATGGCATTGACTCTAAGCCATTTATGGAGGTTCAAGAGTTCATTGAAGATAATGATAGTATGAAAGAGTGATGAATTTGACACTGGTGGGATTTTGACGGACGCGATGACTCTGTCGAACAAGCTTCTTCCAACTGTGGCGAGTAAAATAACGAGGATTTGACGGGTTATAATGTCTTTTCTCAAACCAGCTTTAGAATGTGTATATGGTAGCTGAAAAGATATTGAGGATGAGAGCTATAGGGGAAAATAGACTGCCTGAGGCTCTTTCCCATAGTGTTAGAATGTTGATAACATCCCCCTCGGATATAATTTTATAATGGATTGATGAAATATCAATAGTCCTACGTTGACAAAATATGGTGGAGAATCTCCGACCCATCGCATTGATGAGGATGTTCCCTCCCCGCCCTTGGTGGACTCAAGTGAGATGAGACTCCCATTGGAGAACTTAGAGGTGAAGTCGGCACTCAACCCGTTCTCCATGGAATTTCTTTCGATTCTTTATGGAAGGCGTCAGACTACTTCCAAAGTAATACAAGCAGTGAATCTAAACGAAGTGATCTTTGATTTACACAAATGAGGATATAATGAAATTAGAGAATGAATTTGATGATTTTGAAAATTTCACAAGGAAATAAGAAAAAAAAGAAAAGGAAGGATGGCTCTAAATCATTGAATAGAAGGACAAGATACAACATAAGAAAAAGAAGCGTCTGTTGATCGGATTGGTCTCTCCAGTTTGGAGATCCTTTGTCTGCCTTTTTTTTGTTCTTCTTTTGAGATTCCTTTTTTGTGAATCTCTTAAGGGTGGTCTAGTGATTATTTGATATTTATTATTATTTTTCTTTTTTATTGTATTTTATTTTGTTTTATTACATGAGTCACAAACCATATCTGTTTTTATCTTATTTTAAATCTATAAAATTCAACAGATTTTTCCTAAAAATTGTTAATAACAAGAGATTAGAATTTGTGCATGATGACTTAGGAGGAGAATCTGTATAATATTTCTTTTACAGATTATGAAAGGGTCTAAACATCTAATGCTAGTGCCTAAGATTACAAAATCTGTCATAAGCCTTTGGCTTGGTAAAAAAATTATTAAATTGGATTGTCTTGATTCATTAAAGTGAAATAATGCTATGCTTTATATGATCTTTAAGAGTTGTTAAATTTTTTTTATATTTAGTGTTGTGTGCTAACCGAGTTTAAATTTCCTTATATTTAGTGTTGTGTGCTAACCGAGCACTTGTGATGAATCATTATGTTGAGCTATCTTTGTATCGAGTTATTTTTAACTGTTAATTTTCTTCTCTAGCTGTTTAAGCTACTTTACCCAATATATGTTTGCTGAGCTTGCTTCCTGAGCTACATAAGCTGAGAAATAGCTGAATCCTAAAACACTTGATCAGTATTAATTCGTCATTATTGCTTTGTATCAAAATCAAGAGTTTCGCATGAATTAGTTGGCAATGTCCCTGTTACTTTTTCTCATGTCAACAACTTGATGGTATGTATCCATTTAAGTGATTTATAAGTTGTTTATCTGGTACCAAAGCCTTGTGACTCTGTTAGCAAAATAATGGAGACACTATTGCAAATTTTGGTCTGAATTAGGATGGCACTTACTTGGAATTCAGGTGGGGGAGGTTGATTTGGCATAGGAGGTTGGCTGTTGAGTCTTGTGGTTTTTAAAAGGGATGAAGTGCTGTTTTATCTGGGGTATGTTAGGATTAGGATGAAGTGCTGATTGTAGGAAAAGAAAGAATGGGACGAACGGTGACTGGGTTTATGGAGAGAGACAAGGAATGTAAACACTAATAGTTGAGGAAATGACATCTTGGATGGGTTTTAAAAGGAAAGGTTTTGACTGTTCAAGGTAAGAGGGACGGTGACTGTGAGCGGAAAAGCACAAATAGCTAACGATTGTTGTTCCAGGAAGTTTATGCGCCTTCTATCTTTGAAGGAAATATAGTAGCCGGTTATTTTGAATATAATAGAAAAGGAAGTCATTCAATAGAAAATAGACGGATGCAATTTTTTAAGGAAGAGTGTCGACGATCTTTGCCTCATTGGGGGATGAATAGTACACTAGATCTATCAAAACCGTATCTTAAGAATGGTGAATTAAGAGCACCCAAGAGAATCTCAATTTTATATTTCCTTAAACTTGATTTCGATTGCACAATATCAAGAGAGTATTTCATAACCTTTGCCCTATGATATAATTTTGGAGGGAAAACATAAATGAAGAAATTAATTAGCAAATCATGTAAAAAATATTATGATGTTTAAATTAAAGAAATTAAACAATCATATTTATAAAAAAAGTTTCCCAAAAAATATCAAAAGTATAAATAAATTTAGCTTCCAAAATCAGGCCAAATCAATGATTTCTAAAGTATTATGCATTCAAAAGAATTCCTTAAAACATCATATAGTTTAATGGAACATGTTGTGCAGATGTAAATTGGAACGATCTAATAAAAAAGTTCAAATCTGGCTAGTGATGGATCAATTACTTTTCTTGAAATCTCTCTTTTGCTGGTTGTCCTAGAACCTTTGATGGCAATGCTTGAAAATTTAAGGAATGGAATGTGTTGGTACATGCAAGGAATAAAAAATTGGACCGGACCGGCCGGTTCAACCGGACCGATTCGAAAAAAAACTGCAAAAATTCGAACCGAAATAAAATTGGACCAGTTTTGAAAGAACCGTCTGGTTCTTTTTTAATCGCACGAGAAGCGTGCGATTTTAAACGGGCGCTCGGATTTGACTGCAAGATCGCCGAGATGCGAAGGCTTGTATGCGAATATGGAATATGAAATGCCTCAAATCCCTCAATCCTCATTGCCTCGTCGTTTTCTTCTTAATCTATTCTGCATTTCGGCTTGTACTCCTGTCGGGTTTCGGCTTCGTCGGTTGCTGGCTGGCTTTGTTGGTTGCTGGCTGGCTTCATCGATGATCGATTGCTTGGTTGGTTCATTCTTAATCGGTACGACTTAAGAGCATAACAGCAATTTTTTCGATTGATAAGAGTAATAAAATTATTGTTTATTTTTCAAAATGCATTTGTTACTGCCATTTATTTTTATCTCTAATGATCATTTGGTATTTTACCATCTTGTTCATTGGATGAGAGTATGATAACTTGATAAGCAAAACAACATATTTCAGAATTATTGCTTGCTTTTCAGAATGCGTCTCTTACTGCCATTTTTTTTTATTTCTGAAGGTCAATTAGTATTTTACCATCATGTTTGCTAGATGATAGTGTGATAAACAAAACAATAGTTTTTAGAATTATTATTTATTTTTCAAAATACATCTCTTACTATCATTATTTTCATCTATAATGGTAATTTGGTATTTACCATCATGTGCACTGAATGAGGGTATGATATAATTAACAGTAACTTTCAAAATTATTAATTAATTTTTAGAATGCATCTCTTACTGTCATTGTTTTCAATTTTTATCTCTGAAGGTCAATTAATATTTTACCATCATGTTCAATGGATGATATAGTATGATAACTTGATAAGCAAAATAACAGTTTTCAAAATTATTGTTTATTTTTCAGAATGCGCCTCTTATTGTCATTTTTTTTATCTCTGAAGGTCAATTGGTATTTTACCATCATATTTACTAGATGATAATGTGATAAGCAAAACAGTAGTTTTTTAGAATTATTATTTATTTTTTGAAATGCATCTCTTGCTGTTATTATTTTTATCTCTAATGATCATTTGATATTTTACCATCATGTTCACTGTACGAGAGTATGATAAGAATAACAACAGCTTTCAAAATTATTATTTGATTTTCAGATTGCATTTCTTACTGCCATTGTTTGTTTTCATTTATATAGGTCAATTGATATTTTACCATCAAGTTCACTAGATGAGATTCTTTTAAATTGATAAGCAAAATAATAATTTTCAGAATTATTGTTTGTTTTTCAGAATGTAGCTCTAAATGCATTATTTTTATCTCTAAAAATCAATTGATATTTTACCATCATGTTCACTATATTATGTGATATGCAAAATAGTAGTATTTAGAATTATTGTTTATTTTTTAGAATGTATTTATAAATGCCATTATTTTCATTTCTAAATATAATTGGTAGTTTACCATTATGTTTATACCAGATGAGTGTATGATAAGCAAAAGAGCAATCATCTCTAAATGCCATTATTTTCAGCTCTAAAGGTCTATTGGTAGTTTATCATCATGTTTATTAGAAGAGATTATGATAAGCAAAATAGCAGTTCTAAAAATTATTATTTGATTTTCAGATAACATCTCTAAATATTATTATTTTCATTTTATCTTTAATGGATGTTACTTTCATCTATAAAGGTCAATTGTTAGTTTAACATTACGTTTATTTAATGAGATTATGGGAGGCAAAACAACAGATTTAGAAATTATTATTTGATTTTCATCTTTAAAGATCGTTGTTAGTTTTGGTTTAAATTTTAAGATTTAGATTTTGATGAAATTTTAATGTGAGATAATGATGGATGATGAAATAGGGGCCACATTCTTCAGTTTGGAATACTACCCCCTTGGTCTTAGCTGATTTATAGATACTCACTATTGGATACTACTATGGATAGGATCCTTGAAGGGTCATGGGCTCCGCCGTGCTTCTTACCGAGGCACTGAGTTTTGAGTCTCACAATTTTAATTTTTGGGATGGTGTTGTTTTGTAACAACGGGCTTTAGAAACGCTTTCTGAAAATCGAACAATAATTTTGATAAACTGATGTTTTACTTATAATCTTATAATCTCATTTAATGAACATGATGATTAATTATCAATCGACCTTTAGAGATAAAAATAATGGCATTTAGAGATGCTTTTTGAAAATTAAATAATAATTTTGAGAACTGCTGTTTTGTTTATCATAATCTCATCTAGTGAACATGATAGTAAACTATCAAAGTACCAATTGATCTTTTGAGATGAAAATAATAGCATTTAGAGATACATTCTGAAAATTAAATAATAATTCTGAAAACTGTTGTTTTGATTATCATACTCTCATCTAGTGAATATAAAGTGAACATGATGGTAAAATATCAATTGACATTTAGATATAAAAATTTACATTTTGTGATATTTTCATATTATTGTTGAGCAAAAATTGGCATTTTAATTATATGCAATTTATATATTTTCTTTGGATTTTCATTTAATTCAATCTTGATAAGTGAATGGGCTTCTTTGCAAAATAGTGTTTTATGTCAAGCCTAAGTTCTTAACATTTCATTTTTATTAATTTTTTAATGTGAGACAATGACGGATGATGATGAAATAGGGGCCACATTCTTTAGTTTGGAACGCTGCCCCCTTGGTCATTAGCTGATTTACAGATATTATTGGATACTACTATGGATAGGATCCCCGAAAGGTAACGGGCTCCGAAGTGCTTCTTACCGAGGCACTGAGTTTTGAGTCTCACAATTTTAATTTTTGGGATGGTATTATTTTGTAACAACGGGCTTTAGAAACGCTTTCTGAAAATTGAACAATAATTTGTAAAATGATGCAATAAGAGACGCATTCTGAAAAATAGATAATAATTTTAAAATTGTTGTTTTGTTTAGGCAATGAGAGATGCATTTTGAAAATCAAATTATAATTTTAAAAATTGCTATTATGCTTATCAAATTATCATACTCTCACCTTGTGAACATGATTGTAAACTACCAATAAACTTTTATAGATGAATAAAATGGCAGTAAGAGATGCATTCTGAAAATTAAATAATAATTTTGAAAGCTGTTATTTTACTGTCATTTAATTCAATCTTGATAAATGAAGATGCTTCTTTGCAAAATTGTTTTTTCTGTCAAGCTTAAGTTCTTAATATTTCATTTTTATTAATTTTTTAATGTGAGACAATGACAGATGATGATGAAATAGGGGCCACATTCTTCAGTTTGGAACGCTGTCCCCTTGGTCTTAGCTGATTAACATATACTCACTATTGGATATCACTATAGATAGGATCCTCGAAGGGTCATGGGCTTCGCCGTGTTTCTTACCGAGGCACTGAGTCTTGAGTCTCACAATTTTTATTTTTGGTTTTACTTTTGCTATTATTTTTAACTTTTTGTTTTACTTTTGTAAGAATATTTTAAGAAATTTCTTTTGTCAACTGATGTAGAAATATTATTTCATTATGGAAGCATCTGGATCTTAGAGCATGTCAAGCACTATGCATAATGTGCGTGAGAAAACAAATCCATGATGGAATCATTTTATTGGGATAAAAGGCGATGGTAGAAAGAGGCAATACAAATGCTTATATTGTGGTATTATTTACAAGGGTGGCGGTATAAATAGAATGAAACAACATTTGGTATGTATTAAAGATAATATTGGTTCTTGTAAAAAAAATTTCACATGATGTTCATTTTCAAATGGAGGAAAAATTAAAAGAAATTTCGCATAAGAAGCAATAAGCGTGTGAATCAATGGAAGTTGCGTGCACATACTCTGAAACTTGTAATGCTGAGGAAATAGGATCGACATTATCAAAATCTAATCATTCACAACTTTCAATAGATAAGGGTAAGAGGAAACTTGAAGATATTGATAAATGTTTTGCCCCAAGAATAATAAAAGGTGCACAACCTTCTATTAAGAGTATGATGGCTTCCAAAGAAGCTGTGCATAAAGTAGATATGGCTATTGCAAGGTGATTTTTTGATTGTGGCATACCACCTAATGTTATAAATTCACCTTATGCACAACAAGCTATTGATGCCATAGCAGCCATAGGACCCGGGTATGAGTTTTCTTCGTATTATAGAATGTGGGTAAAATTGTTAAGAGATTGCAAGGAGGAGTGCACATTACTAGTTGAATCTCTTAAACGTTATTGGAAGGAAACATGTTGTACCTTAATGGCAGATGGGTGGACAGATAATAGAAACATAACATTGATCAATTTTTTTGTATATTGTTCACGTGGCTTTTCGTTTTTGAAATCGGTCAATGCATCTGATGTAACAAAAGATGCGAATACATTATGTGATTTGTTTTCTGAAGTTGTTAAATGGGTTGGGCCAGAAAATGTTGTTCAATTAATAACTGATAATACAACCAATATATGAAAGCGAGTGAACTTTTTCAAAAAATATATGGTAATATATATTGGTCACCATGTGCTGCACATTGTTTGAATTTAATTATTAAAGGTATAGCTTCTATGGGACATGTCAATGAGCTGGCCAAGAAAGCTTCAAAGGTTACTTTGTTTGTTTATAATCATATATTTGTATTAGCTTGGCTACGAAAAAGGCCTATGTAGGCTGGAAATTGTCTGTTCTGGTGCAACTTATTTTGCAACAACTTTTATTACATTACATAGTGTTCATGCTCATAAGCATGATTTGCAAACTTTTGTTACGTGTAAAGAGTACATAGATTCAAAGCTCGCAAAAACTCTTTAAGAAAAAGAAACATCTTCTGTTATTTTAGATAAAAGATTTTGGAGTGATTGTTTTATTATGTCGCAAATATGTGGGCCTTTTTATAGATTACTACAAATTGTTGTGCTGATGAGAAACCATCTATGGGTTATGTTTATGAGGGCATGCACAGCAAAAATGATAATTAAAAAAATATTTAGAAATAATAAGTGGCTCTATAAGCCGTATACTGATATCATCAAGAGGAGATGGGATGGACAACTTTGCCAAGGAATTCATTCTACTTCATATTATCTAAACTCTCAGTTTTAGTATGATCATGATAATTATTGCAACAAACCTGAAGTCATGCAAGGCTTAGTAGAGTTAATCGGAAATAAGCATATATGTAGCAATCCGAATGATGCAATGAATGAAGTAAGATTATATCGTGATAATTTAGACAGTTTTGGTAAGTCAATAGCACTATCATTAGCCAAGGAAATGTAGTCATGTATGTTCTTTTAAATTTATTTTACATTTTAATGTTTCATCTAAAATTGAACTGTTAATGTTAAATGCCTAAATTAAAGATGAATGGTGGCGAATGTTTGGGTCAAGTGCTCCAAATTTACCGGAATTTAGCTATTCATATTCTTAGCCAAACATCTTCATCGTTTGGATGTGAAAGAAATTGGAGTGTTTTTGAATAAATTCATATAAAGCGGAGGAATCATTTGGAGCATCAAAGATTAAATGATCTTGTTTATGTTCGATACAATATGAATTTAAGAAATAGGTACAATTTGCACAAAATATGGTCCTTCTTTATATTATGTTTTAAACATTTTATAAACATTTGTAAGTTATGTTCCAAAAAATAGCGTTATGATCCTTTATATTACACGTGTATTGATTCCTTCAATTTTTGGGTTGTGGATGAAGAACCGAGCACAGAACTTTATTTGGGAGAGTTGGAAAAAGAAATTTACAAAAATGATGATATCCCTATTATTTCTACTCAAAATATGCAAACTTGTGAAACACATATTAATAAGTGTCTATAAATTTATGTTTTATTTTATTAATTGCATTATATTTATAAAAACCTAACAAAATGTTAAATTTTTTGTTGAACATGTCCTTAAAACAGACCAAATTGTAGAGGAAGATGATGTTGTGGCATTTGGGTTGATTCATTTTGTTAGTTATGATTTGAATTTTGAAGAGAATATTGATGATCTATTCTAATTATGTAGCCATGATGAATGTATCTCCTACTGTAATTTTTTTCATCTATAAAGGTTTATTGGTAGTTTATAATCATGTTCACTGGATGAGAGTATAATAACTTGTTAAGCATTGCAGCAATTTTTAGAATTATTATTTAATTTTCAGAATGCATCTCTTACTGCATAAACAAAATAGCAGCTTTCAAAATTATTATTTGATTTTCAGAATACATCTCTTATTGCCATTTTTTTTCATCTATAAAGGTTTATTGGTAATTTACAATCATGTTCACAAGATGAGAATATGATAACTTGATAAGCATAGCAGCAGTTTTCAGAATTATTACTTAATTTTTAAAATGCATCTCTTACTGCCTAAACAAAATAACAACTTTCAAAATTATTATTTGATTTTTAAAATGCATCTCTTACTGCCATTTTTTTCATCTATAAAAGTTTATTGGTAATTTAAAATCATGTTCATAAGATGAGAGTATGATAATTTGATAAGCATAACAGCAGTTTTCAGAATTATTACTTGATTTTCAAAATATATCTCTTCCTAAACAAAATAGTAGTTTTCAAATTTATTATTTAATTTTCAGAATGCATCTCTTACTATCATTTTTTTCATTAATAAAGGTTTATTGGTAGTTTAAAATCATGTTTACAATATGAGTGATAACTTGATAAGCATAGCAGCAGTTTTTAAAATTATTATTTGATTTTCAAAATGCATCTCTTATTGCATAAACAAAACAGCAGCTTTCAAAATTATTATTTAATTTTTAGAATGCATCTATTTCTGCCATTTTTTCCATTTATAAAGGTTTATTGGTAGTTTAAAATTATGTTCACAAGATGAGAGGAGTATGATAATTTGATAAGCATAGCAACAGTTTTCAGAATTATTATTTAATTTTTAAAATGCGTCTCTTACTGTATAAACAAAATAACATCTTTCAAAATTATTATTTAATTTTCAGAATGCATCTCTTACTGCTATTTTTTTCATTTATAAAAGTTTATTGATAGTTTACAACATATTCACAAGATGAGAGTATGATAGCTTGATAAGCATAGCAGCAATTTTCAGAATTATTACTTGATTTTTGAAATACATCTTTTATTGCCTAAACAAATTAACAGCTTTCAAAATTATTATTTAATTTTCATAATGCATCTCTTACTGCCATTTTTTTCATCTATAAAGGTTTATTGGTAGTTTAAAATCATGCTCACAAAATGAGAGTATGATAACTTGATAAGCATAGCAGTAATTTTCAGAATTATTACTTAATTTTTAAAATGCATCTCTTACTATCTAAATAAAGCAGTAGTTTTTAAAATTATTATTAGATTTTTATAATGCATCTTTTACTGCCATTTTTTTCATCTATAAAGGTTTATTGGTAATTTAAAATCATGTTCACAAGATGAGAGTATGATAACTTGATAAGCATTGCAGTAATTTTTAGAATTATTATTTGATTTTCAAAATGCATCTCTTACTGCATAAACAAAATAATAGCTTTTAAAATTATTATTTGATTTTTAGAATGTATCTCTTACTACTATTTTTTTCATATATAAAGGTTTATTGGTAGTTTACAATCATATTCACAAGATGGGAGTATGATAACTTGATAAGCATAGCAGCAATTTTTAAAATTATTACTTGATTTATAAAATACATCTCTTACTGCCTAAACAAAACAGCAGTTTTCAAAATTATTAGTTAATTTTCAAAATGCTCTTATTGCCATTTTTTTCATCTATAAAGGTTTATTGGTAGTTTAAAATTATGTTCACAATATGAGAGTATGATAACTTGATAAGCATAGCAGTAGTTTTCAGAATGATTTCTTAATTTTCAAAATGCATCTCTTACTGCTTAAACAAAACAACAGCTTTCAAAATTATTATTTAATTTTCAGAATGCATCTCTTATTATCATTTTTTTCATTAATAAAGGTTTATTGGTAGTTTAAAATCATGTTCACAATATGAGAGTATGATAACTTGATAGCATAGCAGCAGTTTTTAGAATTATTATTTGATTTTCAAAATGCATCTCTTATTGCATAAACAAAACAACAAGTTTTAAAATTATTATTTGATTTTTAAAATGCATCTCTTACTGCCATTTTTTCCATCTATAAAAGTTTATTGGTAATTTAAAATCATGTTCATAAGATGAGAGTATGATAACTTGATAAGCATAACAGCAATTTTCAGAATTATTATTTGATTTTCAAAATACATCTCTTATTGTATAAACAAAACAAAAATTATTATTTGATTTTCAGAATGCATCTTTTAATGCCATTTTATTCATCTATAAAGGTTTATTGGTAGCTTACAATCACGTACACAAGATGAGAGTATGATAATTTGATAAGTATAATAACAATTTTTAGAATTATTATTTGATTTTCAGAATGCATCTCTCACTGACTAAACAAAACAATAATTTTCAGAATTATTGTTTGTTTTTCAGAATGTGTCTCTTATTTATTGACATTGTTTTCAACCCTGAAAGTTAATTAGTATTTTACTATCATGTTCATTATATTATAGTGTGATAAGCAAAAGTACAATTTTCAGAATTATTATGTCTTTCAAAATGTAGCTCTAAATGCATTATTTTCATCTCTGAAGATCAATTGGTATTTTATTATCATGTTCACTGTATAATAGTGTGATAAACAAAATAGCAATTTTTAGAATTATTATTTATTTTTCAGAATGTATCTATAAATATCATTATTTTCATCTCTAAAAGTCAATTGGTATTTTATCATCATGTTCACTAGATGAGAGTATCATAAGCAAAATGATAGTTTTCAGAATTATTGTTTGATTTTCAAAATGCTTCTCTAAATGCAATTATTGTCATCTTTATGATTTTTCTTTTTTTCTTATATATTATATATAATCAAATATTATTTAAATAGCTTATTTTTAAATTTTTTATTTATTATTTAATTAAAAAATTATTTATTACGTCATCACGGTTCGACCTCGATCCGACTATCGAACCTTGAACCTCTAGTCTTAGCGGTTCAACGTCCGATCCGATTTTTAATTCCTTGGGTACATGTCAGTCCAGAATGCTATGCCTCCATTAGATTTATAAGCTTCATTATAGATTGTGGATCTTTCAGTGTACTTTAAAAATGAGGCAAAATGTGTGCCATCTGGAATTACCGGCAGATGTCTATAATTTTTTTTTTAATGTTCAAGATCTAACGTTCATATATTGGCCTAGTACTATGATTAAGTACAGGATACTTCTTTAGTATAGATGATTTGAAATATTTTACCAGATCTGCCACCATGTTTTAAAGAGGTGGACATCATTTTCAGCGTAGAGACTGACATAATATTAGGAATCACATAACCTCATAATGATTTTAGTGAACCAAGTAGATTGTGGTTTTGTTATAATGATAGAGATGTGTTGGAATTTTGTGAATATTTAATTTGATTCTGAAAATGTAAATTAGGATACACTTGAAATCTTGCAACATTGAAATGAACTTACCATTTTGATATTGCTGGATTGATGTTCGTGTTATACTTTTCTGATGTGCTCTTCAAGATTATTAAGTAAATTATCCACTATTAATAGTTTCTCACTTCTCTCTGACAAGCATATGGCATTTTGATAACACCACTAGATTGAAGAAGCCGACTCATTTGACCTTCAAATCTCAATACAGACTATAGAATACTCTTACTCCAGTTTGTTAATGATCTATGCTTGTTGCTTAAACGCTTTATCATTTCTTGTGATTTTCATGTTCTTTCAATAGCTTCTATGTTTTATGATTTTCTATAGCACTATTACAAATGCACCTTCATCAATTATTTAGCATTTAAACTCAAAATTTTTAATATTTTTTACAGGATAAAGAAATTAATCGACATGGATGCTTTATTGCTTCAACGATTAGCCGTGATTGTCCTGGACATGCGAAGCGATGCCAAGGGCTACTCTCTTCTTACCCTTCCCCAAGTTAGGTAATGTCTTGTTTTTCTGATCTTTATCTTCTATTTTTTATTTTACCATTAGTTGTTCAGTTGAATCTAACAGTCTTTTCTTTCTGAGTTAATTGTTGAAATGGTCTCTTGGTTCTTGTATATAGCTTATTTCAGTCTTAAGTCTTTCAATTACACCTATTTATTAGTTCTCTAATTCTCATTAAGTGCTAAAATTAGTCTGCCATTATTTTTGGGGGTTTTTTGTTATGGGAGAGACAACTGGGTCTTTTGTTAATGTTATAAAAAAATCATTTTTCTTTGTAAAAATACTTCTTACATAATTCATTTTAATCATAATGATGAAATTATATTTATATATATATATATATATATATATATATATATATAATTTTTTTCTCTTTTAATTTTGGGTCATTTGGGGCAGGTGATGAAATGACAAAATCAGATCTTTCCCATAATAACTCCAACCAATATTTTCCATCCATAACTAAACCGTATGATAACAGTGGTACTAATTTTAGCACTTGGATTATAAGAGAGACCAGGGAAAAAGAAATTTAAGGATTATTTCAGCAATTAACTCTTTGTTTTTTCATCAAATTATCATGTCAGTGCTGAATTCTGGGAGCTATATAGAGCCCATTTCAACGAAAGAATTATTGAAGGCAGTACAAGGATCTGTTTTTATGGACCAGTTGAACTTAGAAAACCCAAAGAAAAGAAGGAATAATGGCCGGCTGCTGCTCTGTAGAGCTTCTCTCATCCCTAATTTTTGCTCTTCTACAATTTATTATAAAGAATAAAAAATATGGTTTAGCTGAACAGTGTAGTATTGTTCATTTTAAGAAATTCAATTTTAAACTATGTTATATGATGAGGGATGGATACTCATTGTAATAGCCTGTTTTTTTAACTTTAAATTGTCGATCAGCAGTTGTAGATTGAGATTGGTGTAGAACAGAGAGTATCTGTGAGGAGGCTCATGCATGCATTTGCATGGAGCTTAGTTGGAGATTGAGTATGATATTATGGATGAACATAACTTTGGAGTTCTTTGCAACACTTCGAGGATGATCCTACGCAAGCCACATAATAAACAATGACTCAAGCAGCACATTAACGCAAATCCAAAATAAGCACAACATACAAAAAAAATAAATCAAGGACATAGAGATAATGATTTATGTGGAAAATCTAAAGACGGATAAAAATTACTGAGCTACTTCTGCTAACAAAGGTCCTCCAAAAGAAGAAATGTATTACAGACTACAATAGTTCTTCACAGAGCTCACTATGCTCTTTCAAAGAAAAAAGATAATCTTTGCTTCTCATTTCTTCACACCACAACAACTTGCATTCAACTTTATCTCATTCACATATTCTATTGCACACACATAACTCTCCATATTTAACTATATTTATCCGTTATTTTTATCTTAGAAGGTATGTCAAAGATGCCTTCAAGATCTAAAAAGACTACCCCAAAAAATGACAATTTGGTTTCAAAATTTTATATGGATTCTTATTATGCACAAGTATCACTCTGGCGCTTGGGCACCAAACCTCGTCTCTGGCCAAAAGGCGGACTCGGCCCTAGCGCTAGGGTGCGCCTAAATGTCGGACTTACTGCTTAGATCTGGAACAATGGTGCTTAGGCACTTAGACGCCAGACATTTGGCTGCTGCAACTCATTCTTCATGTCCAACGCTTGGACGCACCCAAGCTCCCTTCTTCTGGGCTTTTTGATTGAACGATGTTCGATACTTGGGTGCACCCAAGCTTCTGACTTATGGCATTCATTGAACGGTGTTTGAAGCTTGAGCGTGTCTTGACGCCCAAGTTTTTGGCTTCTATTGAGTTCTTTAGAGGCTTGGGCGCACTTAGGCGCCTAAGTTTTTTGTCTGAGCTTCCTGCAACAAGCTTTTAGGCACTTGGGCACATTTTGGTGCCAAGCTTCTGCTGCTTAAAACATTCCCAACTACTCCTTAGTATCCCTTGCGCCAAGGCACACCTAGGTGTCGGTCTTTTTGCTGTTGATACGCTGTTCGACGTTTGGG
Organism: Gastrodia elata; assembly: GCA_016760335.1. Taxonomy (NCBI): domain Eukaryota; kingdom Viridiplantae; phylum Streptophyta; class Magnoliopsida; order Asparagales; family Orchidaceae; genus Gastrodia; species Gastrodia elata. The sequence goes on along the minus strand of CM028681.1, from coordinate 13,791,439 downwards.
CATGCCCAAGCGCCCAGAACAGGCATTCTCGCTTTGTTTGAGTTCGTATTTTGTTCAATTGATCTTTAAGTGATCTCTAGAATTCGTGTGTTTGCTCTGGAGCACTCAAGACTCTATTGCACAACAACCTCCCACTTGAAGGTTCGTTATGAATCAAATTTCCTCACATGCTATAAGATTCAATATCAAGCGAAATGTTGTCGATTTGACTACGTGAGAGTAGATCTCCATGCAGTCGACTCTCCTTTGCTACACATTTGGAGTGCTTTTTGCCTGTGTGGGTAGCTTCATCATATTTCAAGTTTTATTGATTTCTAGGGACTGCATTGCTTGCTCCATAGCAAGCTCCTACTCGCTCGAATCCTCCACATGTGTAGCCTCTTTGTATTACTCTGGTTCACCTCCAACTATTACCAATAGAATAAATAAAAAAGGCGTATACTTTTCTGGCGAGTGTGAAACTTTAGCAGATTTTCTCAGTTGTACCAGAGGAGCTTATGATTCAACTCCATGCTACTTATTCTAATCAACTTCTTTTTTGGGCTTATATGTGCCTTCACACATCATATACTCATTCGACGCTTTAAACTCTACCAATATTGAGCTGTCTCGATTATTGTACATCTTTCATTATATACAACATTTTTGCTCCTGATGCTTTTGTAGTTTTGATAGTCCCAAAACATGTACCCAAACTCATCTTATCTATGTAAAATATGCACTTTAACACCTCCGGATCTAGTTTGCTTCATTTTTTTTGCATCGATTTATATATATATATATATATACATATATGATGGCCAAATATTTTTAGAAACAAAAGTTCTACCTTTTCACTTTTCTTCTTACAACTAATTCAATAGCACTGAATGTCCATGATTAATCAAGTGGATTGTTCTGTTAACACAAATTTTTGAACTCATTATTATTATTATACTCTCTGCCATTATCGAATTTAAAACATTTCAACTTTAGTATAATTTCATTTTCTACAGTAATTAACCGAATTTTAAACACTAAACACATTTGATTTCTTATTCAAAAAATAAACTCACATCTTCCAAGTGTAGTCATTGATGAAAGTAACAAAGTAAAGAAGAAACTAAAGTTTTTAACCCCAAATTTTAGTATGTACTAGCTCTAGTTTCTGTATTTTTTGTTATGACTATTTTTTTACAAAAACAACCATCTTTAATTTTGCCAACGTAATATTCGCAAAACTCCAAATCTATTGATTTCAAATTTAAAAGTTCACCTCAAGAGAGGTGAAACTTCAATCATCTCTTGCTTAGATGTCAAGCCTCCTCTAACAACAAATACAAATCTTCTGCACTTGTTAAATATGAAGCATCTGAAGCTTTATTGATCAGTTAAAATGTCCTTCGATGCCATTAGTACTCTTTTGGCAGCTTTTCACAAGTTTCCACTAAATGTAGTGATGTATCCGGCTGAAGCTAATTTGCTCCCTGAGATCATGTTTCTCTTCAACGATGAGACATGTCTGTTTTATCCAGCGTTGTTCTATTATCTTCATATTAAAAGTTCATTTAAAAAACTTTATTTGATGCTAGCGGTTTTTCGCACATCTTTGATGTGTTAAAAAAATCTATGGTAGTCTTAACGATTATATTGAAAGTAACTCAATGTGCAAGTGATAAACAAATTAAACTTCGCGCATGTCTGATGGTTTCTTCTCAATTACATTCAGTGGCTAATACATTTTTTTTTTAGAGGTCTTCAATATGTATTTTCCACAACTTAAAGTTGGTTTTGTTGAACTTGTCAATTTTGTACCTTGCTTCATTTGCCCATTACTCTCATTTGAACAACCAAGTTGCATATGAAAGCTATGATATTAGTTGTTATGGATGAACACCACTTTGAACTTCTCCGTAACACTGTTGAGAATTTTAGGTCACACAGTAAACAGTCACAACAACTCAAGCAATACAAGGTCACAAATGCAAAACAATCACAGCACATAAAGTAAGCACAGTGAGACGATGATTTATGTGAAAAACGCATAGTGGGAAAAAATCACGAAATCATCACCACAAACAAAAATACAATAAAAGAAGAAATGTATTATGGACTTGCAGCAGCTCTCAATTGAACTTTCCTTGCTTTTTAAAGGAAGAAGATAATCTTTGCTTTTTCTCTTTTCTTCACACCACAACTTACTCAATTCTATCCTTTCACATCTTCTATGGAAAGTGTATAATAACTCTTCGTAACCACTTGTATTTATCCATTATTCTTATCTCAAAATTTATTGTAAAAATGCCTTTAAGATCTTAAGAATAACCCAAAATTGGACAAAAATAGGTTCCAAAATCACACTTGAATTCTTACTCTGTAGCCACGCTTCGTCTGGTGTCTAAACGCGCCCAAGCACCAAACATACTGTCTAATTTTGGTATAGCGCTTATGTGCACCAAACTTACTTTCTGGTGCAACTCATTTTTCAAGTCTAATGCTTGAACACAGCATGATACCTAAGCTCCTGTTTTTTGGGCTGAGTGAACGACAATTTTTTGGCTTATGATGAGTTCTCCAGATTGCTTAGGCAACCCTTAGGCGCCCAAGTTTTTGTTAATAAGCTTTCTATCGTTTGAGCTGGTGCGCTGCCTTGGCACCAGGGCACACCGTGGTGCTAATCTTTATGTTGTTGATTCATTGTGCTCCATAGTTTCCCAGCATCAAGACGTGCTTATGTGTCGATCTTTCTGCTATGATATATTGCTCGATTTTTGGGCACATACAGAGCTGGTTCTCTTGCTTCCTTTGAGTCCATATTTTATATGACTGATCTTTAATTGATGCTTGGGCACACACTGTTTGCACCTGCACACTCGAAGCTCCATTTGACAACACAAAAGTTGTTCTTGTATTGGATTGTTGAGTCATGTTGCATTGTATCTGTTTTTGACCAATGTTTTGTAATATCCTATGTATGAGTGACTTCAAGTTAATTTTGAGTTTTGAGTTATTTTGAATCATTTTAAATTGAGTTAAATAAGGTTTGAATAAGTTGTTTGACTTAAACTTGACCCGAAAATTTTGATTAGTCAAAATATTTCGAGTTCAAATTTTGGGTTAAATCACCAGCCCTAATTATATGACATTGTATTTAGTATTTATTATTTGATAGTTTCATGAGATGCATTGGTAGTAGTTACCCATGCGATAATATCATTTCTTTTGTGTTTGTTTGCTGACAAACATTTGGAGATGTTAAAAACACATTGGGTTATGACAAGTTGTCTTTATTGACCCACCTTAGATTTAGGCTACTTCTATAAATAGCAATGTATCATTTGAAAAAGCTCTTATTTTTTCAAGTGTTGCTACATTTACACACTCATATACACCAAAATATATAGATGATGTATTAATTCAATATGTAAATAGATTATTGATTGTATACAAAAATTTAAAAAAAAAAATTATTAATTCTGAATTTTTTTGATGTATAATCTTGTGTAAAGGATAGCATTTTTCTTTTCCATTTGACAAGATTCTACTGTTGCTAGAGTTTGCAAATTGGCATGCATATAGCTGCAAAGCTACCAGAGTGCGCATGGCCTTAACAATTTTGTTTTTTCTTTGCTCTTTCTATTGCTTTTCATTTCATGTTTGATCATCATTTTCCTGTACCATGCTCTTTTACTCCCACCTTCATCTTCTCCATCAAAATCCTCTATAATGCTTTAAAAAAAAAAACACAACTTTGCAGCTTCACCAAATTAAAGATGTAAATATGTTTTCAAATATTGCAATGCTACCACCAAACAATGATAAAACATTTAGTGGAAATGTTCATTAGAAAAAGAAAATCCCCTTTCAATGTTGTATTAAAGAGCAAGTCTCCATTTTACACTGACCTAAATCAAGATACATTTAAATAAGTGTAAGCCAACTTAATAAAAGAAACTTAAAATGATTAAATGATTAAATGCAATAACAATAATAATATTTTCATTTTTTTTTTAACTTTGCACTTAAAAGGGATATTAATTTGTTATATAAATTAATTCATAATTTAAACAAGATGAATGCTCTTAATAATTAGAAGGAAACCCTACAGTAGACACACATGTGTGTATATATAATATATATATATGATTCTCTCAGCTCAAGCATTGACAACAGGACAATGACTTGGTTGACCCTTGCCATAGCTCCACAGATCTGTAAGCTCTCCTCTCATCCATCCCAATAGAACAACAAGTCCTGCTCGCAAAATAATAATAATAGCATTAAAGCAAATTATGATTTCTGCAAAACTAAAGTAATATTTAGATACATTGCACTCAAATCTTTTGAATTTATATGACTAAGCCCCCAAAATTCTCGATATTTGTAAAATGGGCACCTAACCCTACGCAAGCAGTGATCTTTTTTTTTTATACATTAAATATTAAAAATAAGAGTTCAAAGGAAAAAAAAAAAATGCTAAGCATATACAAGAATATACACCAAAAAATATTCAGGACATTTTTTTTTAATTTTTGCATATAAGCCCCACAAAAATTATATTCAACCAACAATTTACTTATACATTGAATTGACACATCATCTATATATTTTGGTGTATAATAATGTGTAAATGTAGCAATACTCAACAAAAAAAAGAAAGGGCAGTTACCCAATGTACAGGGAACTAGATACAGAAGAGCAGGCTGGCCATAGCCGTCCATCAGATACAGAGCAACGTAAGTTAGAAACAGACCTGAATTTATCAAAAAAAAAAAAAAAAAAAAAAAGCAATTATACAGCATGTTTCAATTCGTTTTCAATTTTCATCATCGAAACTTCAATGTTTACAAACAAGACATTGTTATCTCACTCATTTTAAAGAGTTTTTTGTTACTAGCAGTAGGCATGAGATTCATTAGAACGAGGTGAAAGCGCTTTATTCATAATAATGAAGTTCAGTTGTTATATATGCAAAATAGAAAAATGTTGGTGTTATACAAGAAAATATCCCTCTCTTTTCTTTTAAAGTATGTAATCAAAAACATATAATGCTGAAAAGTAGATATATATACATGCACTATGATAATATGTAATTAAAATGATAAAATGATGTTGTTCAGGAGTTAGATTTGTAATTAGTCAAATGTTTGTTCTCTTCCATCTTAATTGATCAGCTATGATGTTTGGATAGTCAATAAAATCCATATATTTGAATCCCTTCCACTTCTTAGAAGCAATTTTGTCCCCTAAAACAACAATATATTGTGGGAAAATTGGATCCACGGGAGCAGATTGTTGGCGAAGAAGCTTAAGCTCTGGAAAGGTTAAAGCAAGTATCTACAGCATCACCACTATATAACACCAACTGCTAGAACCCAAAAGTACCAATGCTGCTCAATATCAGCCTATAAAACACTTCTTAATATTATCAAGCATTACCGGAATGCAGGCAGTTGAGGGCCGAATCAGATTCAATGTAGCCCATCCATCTTTAGAGGTTTTCCAAAAATTAATCCCAGAGACCACAAAGTGGACTACTTGCAGAGATGGATGCAAAGTGCCAAAAATTTAACAGTCAGAGAGATCTATCGAAAGCCTAGCCATCTCCCGAATTTCCATATTAGAAAATATAAGTGTTGGTTTTCCATCATGCAACGATGGAGAAAAGATTAAAAAGACAGATGAATTTCCACATGATAGAGATCCAAAGACGACTTGAGCAAAGACCAGAGCCCCATACCAGGAGGACAAATCACCGAGTTCGCATCGGAAGGGGCAAACAGATGTGCCGTCTGAGAGGCCACCATAAGATTCCTGAAACGAAGACGGATGAACCTATAATGAGGATGATTCAGTGATAGGTGAAACCATCGAGACTTGAAGGGAGCTACTCCCAAGACTCGGCCAAGGTCGAAGAACAGGAGACACCCAGATTGCCGAATGATACTCTCCCTTCAATCGAGAAGGAGGCCGATAGGGCACGGTCTCAATGGACAAAGAAAGTAGATAAAGAAAGTAAACAAAGAAAGTAAAAAAGTGGAGAGGTAGGCCTCTGCCTCATCTCAGTCCCTGCTGATGAGCCATAAAGGCAGCTGATAGAGTGAGTAGGAGAACCCGAAAAGAGAGACAAATAGAAAAGGGGCAGAAGAAGGACAACAAAGGTATTGCGATGTTAGAGAGCAGCATCTACAAACATGGCCGGCGAAGAAGGTTGAGAAGCAACCCACCACTGTTGGAACTGATGACAAACAACGAGAGGTGGCGACGAGAAACTACAGGTAAGTCGACTGGCTCTAAGCGTCGTGAAGCCCAAAGGACGCCTGCCCAAAGGACGCCTACGGCAACAAAAACAGCAACACCAACCGAGCGGAACGAAGCTCAGAACAGCAAAATAGTGCCTGAGAGATCCGAGATGGTTGTCAGCGGCAGACGATGCTAGACAGAAGTCGACAGAACGGGTGCCCAATCCATTGCTACTAGGGCAGCATTAATATATAGAGTATATTATGGGAGTTAGAATGGGAGCAGGAATGTAGAAACATTACAACATCTAGATAGCAACATAATGAATAAACAATGAGTGAACAGAGACGTACCAAATGCGTATCCAAGTGTTACCCAAAGAAAATAGCCACCGACTGTTCCCTTTCGATTTGCTCTATCATATCTGCACAAATCCGGCAAAATATAACAGAAGAATTGCGTAAATTACTAAAAGGACTTGAGCAAAAAAAAGAGGAAATAGGCAAACAAATACCTTTCAAGTGATTGCTATAAAAGAACAGCAGATTACAAACCCTCTAAATCAAAGAATAAAATTGCACAACAAAGTGTCAAGCCGTGATAACTCGCTCTGGTTAGCCATTGCCACCCCATATTTAAAATAAGGCTGTAATTAAGCTCAAAACTAGCTTAATAATCTCAAACTTTTAGCTTATTCAAAATTGAAAATGAAATCAAACGCACAAACTCAAAGACAGCTTGCTCAAAATTGATTCAAGTTCAAATCAACTTAACATATAACACATACATATCCTTATACATAAATGCACAAAATATGTATAAATTTTTTAATTACATAAAATATTTAATGTTGTATGCATGTCTGTTTACATTTACATTTAATAAAATTTTAAAACATTTTAAATATATATTTGAATTTTTATATAGAAAGCAATCGCTAAAACATTAGTCTATTCAATTTACAACTTTACTCAATCAACATTGTTGATTCAACTATAATAGGGCATGATTTAAAATAAAAATTTTTGAATTTTATGTTAAGCCAACTTGTTTGAACATGGCTTGATGACGCCTTTACCTTAGAATAATGAAAAGACATTATTATCATTGTAATTAAATATTGGTGATAAAAAATGAAATTAAAGTTCTGTATTCAACAAAATTGGCCACCTAACCATGAAACATGAATATATCTTTTGTGACCCACTTGTGATTTCTAACTTAATTTCAACTCAAAACTGTATCCAAGAAGAGAACTTTATTATTGTTATTAAGTGTAATGGGAGTGCTTAGCTAGACAACACTGAGACTGCACAAAGAAAGATAGTACAGCTTGCTAGAAAGATGATTGATCTACATGCATCGATTATAACACATCTACAGTCAAATAAACCAAAGAAAAAGAATCCTGAATATTCCGAGAAAGTTGTCCCTTAAATTAACAAGCTTCATTGACAAAACATGCTTACCAAGCTCCGTTGATAAAACATACTTACATAGTAATGGTAGGGTGCTCCCAGCTAACAAAAAGTAAGGTTAATTGCATGTAAATCTAGGTGTAAGAGATTGGTTTAACACAGTCAATGCAAGCCCTTAAAACTTTCCCTAAATTCTGTTATATAATTTCTTCCTTTTGCATCAAGTACTGGCTTTTGACAAGTTGAGGCATCAATGCATTTCTATATATACCACGCCATCAGAAAAAATGACCACACCCAACTGACCAGCGGAAAGTACAAGAGGGTGCATGATGCTATCATTTAATTTTTACCCATCTCCTTCCAAAAAGTTTTCATCCTCGCTGCATATTTTCTTCTCAGGGGACTGAAGAAAATTTAAAAGAAAAGGGGGCAAAAAAAAGATTAGCATGCGTGGCAGGGGGAAAGGGAGTCAACACATGGAGAATGGATGTTCAACTAAAGATGGGATGCTGAACTTCAGTCATAAGTATGAACTCACATATGGACGGCAAACAAAAGTGTGAATCCGAATGAGGTGTTGTTCTAAGAGGTGTGAAGATCAAAAGCACAGTCAGCAAGGACATAAATGCCAGGGAAGAGTGGGGTTTTAATACAACAAATCAAAGCAAAGCGGTGTGGTGGGAGGCAATTAAGGTCTAATTTCACAAAATAAAAAATTGGAACACAATAAATTGACACAAAATTTCAATCTAACAAATTATAAACTATTTTTAGTAATATTTAAATAGTCATTTATAGTGATAAATATTTAGACATATAAAAGGTATAATTTAAAAGAAAAACAACCCCCCTCTCACACATTTCCCCAATCCCCATCCTAGCTTGCAAAAGCTGAGAATAGAACAAGAGGAAGATGAGGGTGTCTGAAGTTATCGTAGTGAGAGAATTCTAGTATTGTCAACCGTCGTCATTGACAAAAAAAATGTTGTCCTCCATAAATTTCTTCATGAATTTCAAGAGTTTCCACTTAGCCAGGATCTTCTAAATCAGGAAAAAATATCTGAGGTAAAACATTTATTTATACTAAAAATAATAGTTTGGTGGGTTTTGAGTGAAAGATTTGATGTTCAATTCTTTATTTTAAAAAGCATCTAGTAAGAAAAAACCCCAATTAAAGATTTTTTCAAGTAAATTAAGTATATTTGGAGTTTGGTTTGGAGCCTTAATTAAGATGTTATGATATTTTATGTTTGTGTAGAGAAGAAACCCTGTAGACATAATTCATCCCTTGGTTAAAAAAGAGCCTAAATCTAAAGTAGTCACTAATTATATAAAATAAAGAGCTATTTCACAAAATAGTTCTATGGCTATTAAAAATATACAGTTTAATCCAAAACTATCACGATACTTAAAAATAGTCCAATTATTTTTAAGCCTAATATAATCCCACCATAACATTCCATCACTTATACTTTTTTCACCAATCATCGAGAGAAAAAATTAGAATATACTTTTATATTTCATTAGTGGAATTCCACCAAAAAAAAATTATTACACTGCATTCCCATAAGACGCCTACTCACACAGTACGTGCATTCCAAGTCTATACCGCATTATAGAAGTTCTATAAGAAAATGAAGCAACTCTAGTGCCATTCAAATTTTATTTAAACAAGAAATTGTTCAACCTTTAGGATATTTTATTATTTTTTGGTTTATTGTTTATTTTTAAATTTTTTCAGCCTCAACATTAGTTTTTAGTGAAGAGATGACCTCTTCTTTTCTTTCGTCCACCCTTGCTAGGCTTCTCCAGATAAAAGACAATCCTACATTCAAGGCCTTTCCAATTAGGTTTTTTGTCAAATTTTTAATTTCCATCTAAAACAATAAATATGCATGTTTAACAATATGAGTTAAGAAGGAATGATGATCTGCTTGAAGAAAATGTTATGCATTCAGTTGAGTTTGTGGGAGTTCAAGAGAAAGTAAAGAAAAAAAATTATGATCCAAAAAGATTGATTGATTATAATATGAAAAAAGTTTATGAAATTGATTGTATGGAGCCTGGTGATAATGTTAGTGTGCATGGCAATGATGAGAAGAAATCTATCAACCAAGTTGCCACGATTTAGTATAAAAGATGAGTTTAAGAAATCTATCAAAATCTCATCTATTTTATTGGGCAAGTCAATAAATTTATCCAAAAATAATATGTATGATAACTGTCTCTATTTTATGTATGTTACAAAGCACAAGGGAGGTAATTCATGGCATCAATTAAGATCAACGAGAGAGCATACATATTCTTGGGCTTGCCATAATAAGACATGAAATTCACATGTTTGCATCTTATTCCAAATCATTGATGTTCCTGAAATTTTTAATGTTCAGTTTCACAGTTTAACCGACTCATTTGTTTGGAGAAAAAGAGTGACCATAGATAATGTTGTAAAGTATTTTTTTATCTAAGTATTTTTGTCTGTTTGGCCAAGAAAATAATTTAATCTATGGATCAAAGCATTTTTTGTATATTTAGCATAAAAAAGTTATGCAGAGCATTTTTGTTTGTTTGGCCAAGTAAATGTCTGTTTGATTTGCTTGCATGTTCAATCTATGGTTCAAAGGTTGACTTAGCTAATGGGTTATAATTTGCAACTCAATAAAACCATCTCCTCTTTTTTTGAGCAAACGTATGCAAATATTATTGGGATGTGGAGACCATTCAGATGATTGTGGAGGTGCTAATAGAGCTCTAATGGGCTTCCAAGAGGTTCCGAGGTGATACAGGACAAGTTGAGAAAATTCAGTGCAGCAGCACATCGTAGCGCGCTACAGTGCACCCTGGTGCCAGCCACCCGAAACCGGGGCGCTACGGTACGCCGTAGCGCCAGACGGGTTTCAGCTTCAGATTTAGGCGCTGCCCCAATTGCTTTGGAGGGTATTTTAGACCATTTGGGGTTCGAATAGTGCCCAAGTATTTAAGGGAACATTATGGAGATGTTTCCTAAGGCTTGTATAGAGGAGATCAACCCTAATCAGGTGGTGGTTGCTACTCCTCTCCTTCAACCTAGAGTGAGAGCTGGTGTTCGCTACAGAAGAATAAATCGATCGGGATACTATGTAAGCGATAGATATTTCTTGTTCTTGTGAAGGTAAAGCTCTCCACAACCCTGTAATCTTCTTGATTCATAGTGAAAATTTTCTGTGGTGTGGCTTCGTGATTTTTCCAGTCAATGAGTTTTTCACATAAAAACTCTTGTGCTTTGGATACTTGTGGTTTGTGCATGTGATTGTGCTATGCATCAATGTTAAAAAAAATTGATTCAAAAATTAATTTCCTATTTAAAAATGAATTAAAAAGTTAAAACATGACCACTATAGCTTTAAAAAACAAGTTGATGAACTGCTTTGGCCATCTTTATAAGACAACTATTATGTAAAATAACTTTAAAATAAACAAACTAACTAAAATGAAAGTTTTTAATCAACAATTTTAAAATGAATTATATATATTTATACAAATAGTTGGCACAATTCAAGGTGTAAAGGAAAAAGAATTTATGGACAATGTTATGAATGTATGAATCGATTTATATAGCTATATATTATATATATTTAGGAGCGGAAGGAATGCACTAGAAGAGACAAGCTTGCTTAAGAATCCAATGCCTATAAGATGGGTAATAGTGATTCTAATTTACAATAACAAAACTACACTAATTCATATTGACTTTAATTTTTTCAATATTATATACACTTCAAAATTGAGTTGTTAATTTAATTCAAATGCAATATCTCGAGATTTACCAATTTCTTCTGCCTCATGGTGCAGAAATTTAAATGTAAATTACACCATAAAACTTTACATTACCTAACATGCCATGATAGCATTTAAAAAGGCTTTCATATCTTCTGATGCAAAAGTTACATGCAAATGTCACTACAAATTTGAGATTATTAATACTTTCTAGTGATGTTTTGCTTATTCAAACTCATGCTATTGTGTGTTATGCTTCAAATGATAACTTATATACATCAAATGATGACTCAAAGGTGAATAAAAGAAAGTCATGAAAAAAAATTCTTTGAACTATCATTGATAGTACAAGCGTTGTACATAAACCGCACTCACACATGTAACAATCATAAACAATAAGCCTCTATCTAAATATGGTAGAAGGCATCGTCTTTAGAGGGTTAACAAGTGACCAATAACATGAATATCATATCAAACAATGATAAGGACATTCACTTGTCAACAATCAATGATGAAAATTAATAGTCTTCCAAAGCACAAATTTATCACTAAAATGCTTTGGGTATTCAGGTAAATATATGTATATCAACTATAGAGTGAAATTATTAGAATTACATAGCTTACTATTAAATATTAAATTGTCATCTGAATTATTATTGCCCTTGAAATACACAATACTGTATGACTCAAAATATACCAAGAAATTTTATACATGTCAAGCTTTACTTTTGGATGTGCATGCAAACAAATTCTTTATATTGCTTATTAATATTTAAAATGTAATAGTTCTATGAAGTTAAAACTTATTCTCATAATCTATTTTTAATAGGTATGTAAGAAAGGGATTGAATGTAGCGAGTTAGTATATCAGCGCAAAAGACTACATTCAAAGTATTCTAACACATTGTAAAGAAAGTATAAATTTCAATTTTAATAGATATGTAAATGAAAAAGTAAAAGCAAATAAAATTACACACGCTCACATTTGTTTTTATGTTTTAAAATTTTATATATGAAATAATTTTTATAACTTGGCGAATGTTTCAATTTGGTAGTCTCCTTTGTGTATTGGAGGAAAAAATAAAGAACAATGATCTTGTCATCAGGATTTTTTGTTGCCTTAGCACACTAAAGATCGGGTAAATTCATGACACCCATATTTATAACATAAGCGTTACAAATTAAATAGTCTTCTAACTACTTAAATGATCAATTTGTTCATATGTTCTTGAAAATGCTCAATTTGATCACTATGCCTAATAATATAATTTTTTTTTTTTACAATTAAGCTTAACTCAGCTTATGCCTACTTAAATTTGAACCAAACTTATCTTAAATTTGCTTAAATTGGTACAGTGACCATTATTATATATTATCTTATTAAATCAAAATATAATAAACTAATTATATTTATGATATCCTAATAATTGAACTTAAAATGAAAATGTAATTGATTTTACATTTTGAATAATTAGAAATTTCAAAATCTCTTGGTGCTTTTTGACCTCTCTTAAGTTTAAGGTTTTAGTGAGGCTTATGCAGCAGTCCATCCTCCAATAGGATGTGCTCAACAGTCATCTTCTCATTTTCTTCCAAAGTAGCTCTTCCTTTCTTCTCTAGCTCATATCTCCTACACAATATCCAACAGTTGTCACTTTCCCCTTACACTTACTTTTTCCTTCCAAGCCTGCGGCTGTATTTTTTGTCCCTACCCTTCGCTTATAAGTATGACAATAAATCAAAAAACAAAAAAGAAAACCACGGCTGAATAGATTTGCATCGAATCCCCTGATCCTATTATATGGTATCCTACCAGGTCCTATACTCCCACCACAACGGTCTAATACATCCCGAACCAACACCGTTGCCATATTTCCCATACAATCAAACATTTATTCTTAATCCATCCCCACTCCACCTACATCAGCCTCCCACAAAACAAGAATTCTCAGCGTCATCAGTCATAATTCCTTCCACCCTATGTATTACAATCACCATCATGTCTCCTAACTGTCATGTTACCTTCTTACTCATAACCACCAACCTCCCAATAATCCACCCAGTTTCAATAAGCAAGACTTTTTAGAACTAAACTTCCCTAACAACCCCGCCCTAGCTCAATTCCACCATGCGCTTTTTTATCAATTGCACATGAATTTTCGTTATGGAAAATTTTTTGCAGAGATTAATGAAATATAGAAAGCATATAAGAAACCTTAATATGGTTATTATTGACATTGTAAGGTATGTGATTAGTGCTTCAAGAAATGACAAGTGTGCATTACAGAAATTGTGAGAAAGCAATGTAGAGGCAGGCAAAGATTGATAAATCATTGATTTGTCTTAGTAGTTATGGAGAGATCAAAAAGCGCACAACTACACTACAACATATCAATGGCAATATTGAGTTTCTTTAAAATCAAAAATACATATTTTTGCAAAAGATATTCAAACTAGGGTGTCATTGTGTATGAGATACAATCACAAATGATGTGATACAAGCAAATGAAATAAATATAAGAGAAGATAGATTAGTGCAATTAAGTAAAAAAAAAGGGATAGAATGTAGCAATGTGGGAAAATGTTTCAAAAAAAGTAAAATAGATTTAGTGTCTCATGCAACAGTCAACAAGAATGTGCAAGTCTCACCAAGAATGAAAAAAAAGGATCCATAAAAAATCTTAAGTACTGTCGTGGTGATGGTGGTGAGGATAATGGGCAAAAGCATGAACATTAAAAAATTGCAACTTAAAACTTACCATAATAATGAAACTTCTCTAGTCCTATGCATTCATCACAACTTCTTTTCCACGTTAGATAAATGAACAAGTTAAACAAAGTAGAAGTAAACCAAAAGGCAACAGATATATAATAATTAAACACAAGGAAATCACCTGTAACTAAATGCAACTAGCAAGCCAGGGAAAAGTATGTCCCCAAAGCCAATCATATCATAGCCGCCCCAAGGATCAAAGAAACGAGGAATTTTTAAAAGCATTGGAATAGTCTCTCCACCATTGTCACCACGAGCAACCTAAATATAAAAGATAAACGATTAGCAAAAATTTAAGATCGCAAGCATTTGCGCGAGTAATATTTCAAAAATACTTGAAAGATTTTCGCAGATGAAACGATCACCACTAACCACAATGGCACTACAATTCAGAGCATAAGTAAAATATAGAAATTGAATAAAGAGGTTGTTTGGAAACATATAAATGTATTGCACAAGTAATTTTGTCTTTAAAATAACCTTTTGTAATCAAAGCTTTTTTTAAACAATAGCAGCAGTACTTAAAATGCAATTCAAGATATTAACATGTCAATATTAGATTTACTAAACAAGTGATCCAGCAAGAAACACCATCTACTAGAAATAGATGATCAAACCAAAATCACTTTCCCTAGTGAACATACGCAAACCTTATGCTTTCACTATTGATGATAATAATAACTAAGGAATCATTTGCAAGTACAAAGATCAAATTTTGATTTTTTTATGGCTTCTCTCACAAGCATGTCCATAACCACAAAATAATGAGAGCATCTGAGAATTATCCTGATCATTCTCAGTGGCTTTTAAGACAGTTTAAAGATCTTCACATCTTAATAAAGTAACTTTGCACAAGTAAAAAAAAGACAGCTTTCTGAGATTCAAGTAAGTGTGAATATATCCTGATTGGAGTGTGCTGGGGAACCGTCATAGAATTTCTGTAAAAAACTGAAATTTCCTAGTGATGGCTTCATAAACCCATTTAGGAAAGCAAAGCAAGATAGACATGATTGTTAAGCGCGCATGAATGATGAAAAAGCATCAAAAGCAAAGAAATACAATAGTACATTCTCAGAAAAGATTAATTAAAAATCAATCTTAAGAATATTGAATCTCAAAATATACCAGGTAACAAAATAAGGGAAAAAACAAGAGCATAAGTAACCAGGAAGCTTTGAAAAGCAGAAGAATGTCAAGCAGTGGTAAATTGCCTATTAAGAAAATGATTCTAGATAACAAATGATGAAATATTAATAAGGTACTTACTGCAATCATGACGCTTTCATGAAATATAAGCGGAGATATAAACACCCAGAACACATCATACACAAAGGCACAGATAAGGAGTGCCGATGCAACCTAGGCAAGTTCATTAAAACAAGGTTAGGAATAACATTCTACTGAAATTAAATTAGAATGAAATTTAAGAAAATGGTAAACCAAGCTGCTCAAACAAGTAACCTTAATATTCGGTAGGCGAGCCATTTGTAATACGGTGATCATTAAGCAGATGCCCTGACAAAAAAACAAAATAATTAATGGTCTAAAGCATTAGGGTCAAAAACATAAATGAAACAAAAATGAATAGACTGAGTCAAGGCAATGATTAACAAAAGGTTACATTGCATTATAATCTCAACAAGAAGCAATTGATCATCATTTGTTTTCATTGGCACTTTAGAAACTGAAAACCAGTATCACAAAGCATGGAGCTTTATGGGTAAACACTTCACAAGGCACTAATTCATGTGATTTCTTAAGAAAGTATGCTCTCTCCTATTAGATATGGCATTCTCCATGAATAAATACACTGATCAGGTAGGCAGAAACCTATTTTATCTTTGGAGTACATCTCCTTAAAACTGTAGATTTGCAGTTATTTCGAAAATACAAGTCCCATTCCATATGCATTGAGACTCAAATGAAATTTAAAATCCAATGCATCGTCCCCCCCAAATACGTTATATTATATTATGCAAAATATAGTATCAAATTAGGAGCATTTTGAGGAAGAATATGTTTGTGGGTGTCTTCTCTTTAGAGACTCTGCCAATCTATAATAGACGAATAAGTAAGATGATTAAAGTACAGCCATCTATGTTGGAAAATAATTGTGAGACCGTCTCTCATACTCTCTCTCTCCATCTATGAAAATAAGAAAAGTAGTAAATCTCTAATGGAAAACCAGTAGACACTGATAAAGATCAAGAGGACATTAACTAAATACAAAATAGCTTAGAAAATGAACTGCTCTATTTCATTTTGGCACCATCCTGTAGTAGAAGACTTGTGTCATGTTAACCAACGCCGTAGACCAAATGTACCCAGAGTTCTTTTTAGGTCTCTTCCCTTTCCTGAAGATTTTAACACGAATTGATGACCTCAACAAGAACCCAAGAATAAAACTCCCAATCCAATCAACTATCTTTCCCTTTTAAGCCAAATTAATAACCAAAGGCGATCGATGAGCAATGTCATCCCTAGAGAATTCCTTCTTACAGATAAGACAATCCTTTGGTAAAAAGGAAAACTAAGACAGATTTAAAGGAGACTGCAAACCATTTGCCCCAAGATTACCATGGTTCCACGAAAGGCGGAGATTCATGTGAGGCTTAAAGCATGACTTAACACCGTTGCTAAATGTATTATAGTGAAAAAAACT
Source organism: Gastrodia elata (assembly GCA_016760335.1). Classification (NCBI taxonomy): domain Eukaryota; kingdom Viridiplantae; phylum Streptophyta; class Magnoliopsida; order Asparagales; family Orchidaceae; genus Gastrodia; species Gastrodia elata. The sequence continues at coordinate 13,774,605 of CM028681.1, read as the reverse complement.
CTGGGATATTTTTAAAGTGACAGGTTGCCAAAAGCCAAATAATCCAGCATCTGAAGCTTAGTGACATCCATTTCAATAAGAATATGTGCACCATAGAATGGAAGAGACTCTTTGTTGCCTCTTCAATCTTAAATTGCTTTCCAAAGATTGACCCGAAGGACCAAATGCTGTTCGTTACATAAATGCATCTGAAGCTTGGGGAACGCCACCCAAATCATATTGATGAGTGAATCGACATAAAGATCAACAGGAGAACATTTAAGAAATGTCATAGGGTAACCCTCCGTCAAAATGAATGTCAGAATGATCAATCGAGTGCAGTCCGCATTGTCAAAAACTTTATGAACATGTGTTTGCGATCAAGCAGGCTTGCAGTAACTCCGAAATGTATTTTTTGATACAGATCATATACAGACCACGATGAAAAACCTTACCAATGAGAGCAAATTTGAACGGCCTCACCATTTCCCTGATCTCTTCATCAAAAAATAGAATAATTTGCATGCCTTTAAGGGATGACAGAGATTTGAATGAAGCGACAACAATAGCGCCACAAGGTTGATAGCCCACAACCACTCCCACAACAGAGCAGCTCCAATTGGGGTGGGAAATGAGGTTCCGCTAGGTGGGAAGTTAGGATGCTACACAAATGGAGCAGTAGCCATAACCAGAGGAACAGTGAAAACTAAAACATTTGGTAAGACAAGATGATTGGAGAGGAATGGCATCAAAGTGACAACTTGAAGTCTAATCCCAGAGGTGTCAAGCACCAAGGGCACTGCAACAAGGTCAACATAAAAGGAGATTGATAGGGAGACAAATTTGAGGAAGGAGACACCAAGGACCAAGCGTTAAAGAAAACCAAAATTATTGATACAAATGAAGGAGATGGAGACAAGCATGCCAAGCCCCGACCTCGTCCCCAGTATCAACGATAGGCCATTAAGCCTCGATCCAAACAAACACAAACACAATCCACCATAATGCCTAACTAGCTCCAAATCAGTCCATCGATAATGATGAAATCCACAAATGGATTGTCTGATAGACTAAAGCTGTCAGAAGAAAGGAGAACCTTAGCCATGGCGTCGACAATTCAATAATTCACAGGGGAGGGAAACTTCTTTTTAAAATTGAGAATAAAAGGATGCATCAAATGACACTAAGACAAAGGCTAAAATAAATAACTAAGAAGATAAAAAATGTCTTAAATACGAGTCGAGCATAGTCTAAAAATCAAGAGTGTAATTCGAGGCATATCACCATTGTCACCAAGCATCATTTCTTAGCTTTGGCATCATGAGATTCTAGCAAGTGCAATATCTTGGTCCCATTCAAACACAGAAGCAATCCTGTTGAAGCACAATCATAATCCAATTACTCAACTAGCAGATACAAACACTCAATCAAGATCATCCCCATCAACTCAAGTATTGCAGTTACAAGAGACGGCATTAAAATATTGATGGAAATGAGCAGGGATCTAACCCCAACAAATTTCAGAGGCTGAAAAAGAGGTGGATGTACAATCATCTGTAAATGGTTCAGTGGCACCTTGACTACACCTCTAAAACCAGTAAAATTATGGGATGATGAAGCTCAGGATGAAATCATAAATAAGTGTCTATTGCTATTGCAATGCAAACAATACTTTGCTAAATTTTTAAAAATCAATGGTTGCCAATAACCAAATTTCCCAAAACAAATCCAAACTTTAGTGTGTGTGTGTGTGTGTGTATATATATATATATATATATATACACACACACACGATTTCCTTACAAGATACAAAGGGAAAAGAAAAGACAAAATGCCAACTCCAAAAGGTAACTAAAACCTAATCTCGGTCATAGACACAACCACGAACCGAGATCCTCTTGCGCAGTTTTATTTAGCTTTAAATGGGGTCTTGGATCCAGTGGAGTTTGTTGGTTATTCTCATTTTCTCTTTTTTTTTTTTACAAGTTTTTGATTTTGAGTCTCAAACTCCCTATTTATTGCAATCTTTTTTGTGGTAAAAATAAAATGCAAATGCAGCAGATTGTATATATATATATATATATATATTTCTCCATTTTGATATAAAAACCTTTTAAGCATATCTTGTCCCCTTTCATTTATGTTGTAAAGCTACATGAAATTAAATAAGAATGTGAGCCCTTAAAATTCCTTTAATTTGAGATAGAGCTCTCATATGCATTTATGTTTCTTTCACTCTCTTAAACAACCAACCATCTCCACAATACCCACTCCGCACAAACCCACCATTGGCAATAACACTCATTTCTCTTCTATACTTTACATTTGCAAGATAAGTGAAGCTATTGTTTCTATTCTTCTCTACAAAATCAAGCATTTAATTATTTTATTTAATAAATATTTTATTAAAATATATAAAAACATTAACTTAAAAAATAAAATAGAAAAAAAAATAATTACCATACCCTTGAAATATTATAATTTGTAAATCCATCACCAAACCTTAAATATTACAAAACTAGAGCTTAATATTTTCAAGAATGAAATATCATCTCTATTTAATGATAAAAATTTGTGTTGTTAATTCTGTGCAAACAAAATAATTGATTAATTTATAAATAATAATATCCATGAGTATATTTATAAATTATAAATTATTTGGTTATTAATTTTAATTCATTGATTTTAAAGTTTAACTTTTTTATTTTGTTATACTTCTAATTTTTATTAATAAATAATTTTAGAAGCACTAAGAAGTTAAGAGATTCTTCTTTAAAGACATTCACGATTTCATTGTATAGAAATTAAAATTTTGAGAATTAAAAGTTTACTAGGAATTAAAGTTTTTCATAGTTTATTATTAGTCTTCTATGATGTTGATTTTTTATTATATTTTACAATGTAATTAATATTTTACTTATTATAAATAAAAGATCAAAATTTTCAAGGATTAATTAGTAGGCTAAACATTACAGCATGTTATGATAAATCTCTCAATCCATATTTTTCTCTTTTTATCATGCAAATATATATGTCAAGGCGATCAGTGTTAGAAAAGGGCGAAGCGACACCCACTAGGGATAAGCTAGCATATGTACAACCAGCCATGCAGGGGAGTGACTGATCTAGCAAAGTCATGATCGAGTTACACGAGATGTAGAATTTTTTTACCACATCTTTGATATATTTTATTTGAGTCAAATCCTTAGTCTCTTATCTTTTAATTGACTAATTTATATACATATATGTCTCTCTTTACTAATTTTCAATAAATTATCAAACGTTACAATCATTTGTAGTTATATTGGTAAATTAGTATGTATGCGGAAAACTTGAATTTTGTGTAACGAATTTTTTTATTTGTATAGCCTAGTAGCTGAGTATTGACTGCTATATATAAATAAATTTAATTAATTTAGCCTGCATACTGTGTAAACTCTTTGCTTATATGCAGATAGAGACATTTTTATATTATACGTGGTGTCAACAAACAACTTATTGGTGACTATCTCATAGCACTTGTACAATATCTTTAGTTCATACATGCTCTCTCTCTCTCTCATAATACTTAAAATCAAATTTCAAGTTGCTAAAGTTCAAGTTAGGGTGATAATATTAAATTAAAAGATGTTAGAACTCAATAGGATATCATTATTAATCATGAATTACAAAACCAATAATAGTAGCACGTTTCTTTAAATTTATGAAAAGCTGCGACCACAAAATATCTACTTATAAGACTAAAGATGTTCATTAGGCATTTGGAAAGGACTAAAGAAAAGCACCACGTAAATAGTATCTTACAAGAATATCTTGACCGATCCAAGCAAATGATGCATTTCGATTAGCAGCCCAAAAAATGGCAAAGGCTGCACAAAATGGTAAATAACAAAAGAGAGAACAAGGACTTCTCCCAAATGGGAAGAGTAGCTGTCTTCTGGCGACAATCTTTTAATACCCTGATCAAAAAAACTCAGCACATAAAGAAAGGCCTGAAAAGCAAAAGCAACAGAAAATTATTATGTATTTAAAGTTATACCTTGAAAACAGTGTCACTAAACAAACATGCATTCCCTGAAAAGACAAAAGTTATTCATTTAAGCAGCAATTGAATATAACATGCAGAAACACCGCAACAACGCAAAGTAGAGCCACAAAAGAGAACTATGTCAAAAGTTTAAAAAACAAATTTGAGTTGCAAATAGAGCATGCTAGTCAAGCCTAGAGATGCCATTTAATTTTAATTCGCTTATAAATAAAACTAACCCACTATATTTGCATCTATAGCTTTGCTAACATGAAAAGGTTTTTAAAAAATATGTATGATTATAAAGTGGCCTCCATCTTTGGCCTCTAATTAAGCATTTCATGCTTGCTCATCAAATAAATGGATCAGCCGTTAAAGTGTCTTATTTGAGTTTTTTTTTATAATACTTTCAAGCGAAAGTTCATGTATGATTTCTATAACCATTGAACGCCTGGCATTGGACAGTTATAGATGATTTCCAAATGTAAAGGCATATAGCATTCTGTGGTGTTTAGGGACCCGATTGGCATGAAAGGTGTCTTATAGGAACATATATTTTGGATAGAAATAGAACTGCCCAAACTAACCATGTAATTACCAAATCTATGTACCCTAGGAATGAGTGGCCTATAAATCGCATTAATATAACCTTGTTTTCAATTTTCACTTTGTGATTCCAACCCGGACTGTAAATCCTTTTAAGGACATTTATAATGAAATGTTTAGAATCTGATTTTTTGAATTAATTTCCTTTGCTATTCATAAACTTTATATGTTTTCATGTTCTTGCTAAAATTTTCTAATAATTTAGAACAATTTCCCATTATCGATCATTGCATGATAGCATACCCCTATCATATATTAGCAATAAAAAATAAAACCTCAAGTCATTTTGAATCAAAAAAATAACAGTGTCATTAAAACAAGTCATTTTAATGAGATAAAATTTAAAACCTGGAAGGACATATACCTCCACGCCACCCAATGCAGAACAACACTATCAACAGCCAAACAAACCATGTAGACATGAAAAGAACAACAGCATCAAAAAAGCAGATGCTGCAATCACAAAGATAACAGCTCCCTTGGTATTAATCTCCCAAAATATCTCTCTCATTTTCCCTGTTGTTCATTCCAGCATCCGTCTGATCCTGCTTATATTAAATAAAAATCTCAATTAATGCACTGAATCAAAGAATATTAATTGCTCATTAAAGCAAGGAAAGGTTACATGTTTTAATACACAAGGGCTCATCAAAAGTTGCATATTATTGCAGTGGGGCATATGTAGTAACCATCAAGGCCATTATAAAACAAAACTTAAGCACTATTTTTAACTAATTGATGACTACCAGGAAAATGATATTTGTAGAATAGTGTCACCAATGGCAATATTTTATAATTTTTTCATCAGGCAAAAGCATTTTCAATGCAAAGACGATATGGTTTATCAACATGATCATGCTTTCACTACCTAGTTTAACATTTACCAACTTGGCATTATAAGCAACACATGAAATGAGTTCATAATATCATAATCCACACAATTGTATTCCATTATGTAACAGCCCAAGTTTTAGGTAGGTGAGCTAGGCTCATCGAGCAATCCATCATTCAGCCCATTGAAGGAGGATTTATGGTTGAATGGCTCTTATTGTTCGAGCTAGACCATTCAACAATCAATAGACCGTTGAACCATCGAATGTGAAAAGATTTTGGGAAGCCGACTAAAAATCAGAAAACCAAAGATTAAAAGACGTGGTTTCCCTGTCCTATTTAAGCCCTAGGAGCAGAGATTTGGAGGCTTTTAGATGGATGCTTGTCCCCCTCCAAGACCCTAAATCCCTTTTTCCCTCCACCTTCCCTAAGCCTCTAAGCTGCTTTTGGGGGGTCGCAGCTCCGTTCTGGCTAGCTCATGATATTTCAGAGGCCAAAAGACTTACTATTAGTATGTTTATAGTTTTACTATAGCTTGCAGTAATTTAATTGTGTTTTGTAGTTTCCATTTCTAAGTCGTTTTCCTTAACTAGTTTTTTGCAGAACATACATACTCGTTCCCATTCATAGATCAGGTGTCGGTGGATGTTGAGACCTATTGCTTTTGCTCACCCGCATTATGAGAATGTTATAAGTACATAGATAAATATGATAGTGTATGAAGAGGAAAGGCCCCAGCTGAACAGTAAGTGTGCATGAGAGTTTTAGTGCTAGGGATGGAACATTGAACTTTTCTATTTTTCCAACCTTTTCTTGGTGAGCTGAGCCGCCTACAGGCGTATGTGCTAAGTGATTTATGTAAGAGAAAACAAATAGTAAAATTTCCAAATGTTTTGAATGATTTGCTATAATTTTACTTGCTACTCTTTTGTGTCTAAACTCGACTAAATTCACAAATTTTAATTGTGTTTGTCCAGTAGCAACCGTCTGTAGTGTGCAATTATCTCTATTTAGAACTTTTTAAGAACTGCAAATTTTATTGATATAGAAATCAAGTATAGCTGACGGGTTTGGTTGAGTACAATAAAAAAAAATTAAAAACTAAAAAACAAAAAAGGAAAAACAAAGAAAACAACCAAACTAAAAAATGGTTAACCACGGGTATAACCTAAGAAATTAATAAAAAAAAACAAACAATATACATATTGAAATAAAGTTCAATCAAATAGCTCTAGCATCCACAATCAAATAACCATAAATTCTGGCTTCAACCAGCCTCTAGCAAGCCAATACATCTATTGCAGGTGCCTTCGAATAAAGCAAACAAAGCAACCAGAAATGATATCTCCATAGACCAGAGAAGTTTCTACATTCGATGCCTCCAACCAATACATTCCAGAAGCTGTCCAAACTATTTGAGCAAATTCGCTGTAGCCTCCATTGAGTAGTCCACTTTCTCGTGAACCCCACTAGCTTTCCCAGCCAAAGAAAAATGTTCTAAGATAAGGATGTCATATTCTATCCAACATACAAACCACTTTTAAGAATTAGGAATATTATATTCTCATTAGCAATTCCATTATTAGTCAATCAATCAACATCAGAATTACCCCCCCTGCCAAATATGACTAATGAAGTGATTAAGAGATAGAAGCAACATATATATATTTTGACGCAAAAAACAAATCTTCCAATCCCCCAAGCCTTATTCTCAGTTAGATGAATCAAGCAAAGGGCATGACTTTCGATTCATACATTTTCTAAACAAAGTTCAATGCATTGAGTTAGGCCAAAAATTAAAGCCCGTTTAACCATAATAGGAAGAATCATTAACCCAATGAGAGCAACCACAAACAAACCAACCAAAATGGTTACGGATTAAGCCCCCAATCACAGCTATACAATTCTTCTTATAGAAACGATCAACATTAAGCTTATACATATTGGTAGCAGGTTTCAATCATCTGACTAGCCAGCAACTAAGATTAAAAAAATGAAAATTTTAATGCTGAAATTTTTTTTGCAGCAAACATCACCAAAATATTTTTTAAATTTATTAAACGGCTCTTGGCAGCAGCTTCAATGTAGGTTCTTCGTAATAAAGCAGGTTCGCCGTTGTCTTCGTCAGTTAGCAGTCGTCTTCGTTGGTTATCTTTTTACAATATTTTTTAAAAAATGTTAAAACTCATATTTGGGGTATTTTCCATCAAATTACTCAAAACACTATATTTTGCAGATTACGCCATTCCAAAAAAAAATTTAAACAAAGTAAAGTAATCAAATTTCGTTGTATTCAAATTACAATATAATCAAATTACTTACACCCAAAATTTTGATTCCAAACAGCCTTGTACATAAATATGGGAAAGTTTATGTTGCTGATGAAAAACTTTAAAGATCGAGAGTAAAGGAATTAGAGCGTCAAATGAAATGTTAAGGAAATTGTAGGATATCTAAAAATGTCCTAGGCCTTAAGGGGAATCTGACCTTAATGAGTAAATTGAGCAATGATACATGCAAATGTTTGACAACGCATTGACAAAGGTTTTGTTATGAGGCAAAGTGGTGGTGGGGAAGGATGAAGGGGGCATCCTGCACCATCAATGAAGATTTAGTGGCCATTGTTATAAGTGAGGAGCTCATTTGCAAGCATGGCCCAGCAGAACCTCCAAGTCTATGCAACAGAATTCTCCATCCTAAAGATTGAAAGCCAGCAAGTTTTAGCAAACTTGGTGCACTTGCAAGCATCTAAAACATAAGAACTCCAAACACAGTAACCTAAAAAATTTCTACAACAAAAAGAAGGAAGCTATAGAATGGTGACAACGTTTACAATGCCACAGGAAAAAACACTTTCATTTGGTGTAAATAAAAACAAAAGATGGATGTGTTGAGTGTTAATAAAAAGATTAATAGAAACACCAACAGGAAAAAATTGATCTGAAACGCAATAACAAATATCATGAAATTGGCACCAAAAAGACAATCTAAAGGAATTGCTTTGCATAAATTAAATTATTAAAATCATTTAGTAGCAAGATTTTGTTACATAATATTTTAAAAGAAATAGGTAAAGAAACTGAAAACCTTCCATTCCAACTGATTATAACGTTCATCAACAGGCTCGCAAGAAACAAATTCTGCCCACAGGGAAGCACAGACAATTGTTCCAATAGCCATCAACCACAAAAAGGTTGCTGACAAATCCACAACAGGACGTTCAGGAGAATAGAGAAGTACGTCAACTGTCAGAAAACATTAACTTAGTTACAAGGCGTAACAACTCAAATGCAAATAAAGTGTACAAACCACTTCCACCACTATAGTCTTCATTTGCAAAAATACATGAAGTTAATAATACATTCACAGTACCATAATCCCTGTCAACTTTAGCAATACTGCATGAAGAGGACAGAGGAACACAAGAAATCTGTAATGCAGATCCCTATCAGACAAATGTACATTCATCACAGTTCTATTAATATGTTACTTTTTTAACTATTAAATAGAAATCCATGCCACCATTCTTACTTCTAAAGCACCACTTCAGTAATTTCAAACAGACATAAGTTGCGAGATGCAAACTCACCGACTCACAGCAGAGCAACCAAATCTTATTTCAACAGGAATACAAATGTTCGTTAGCAAGTAATACAAAAGACAATAGAAAGAAATTTGTAAGAAAATGTTGTAAGAAGAAAATCTTCAAATTTCAGAAAGTTTAAATAACAACAACAATACCAAGCCTTAGTTTAACTAGGTGGGGGCTTCCTTTGTTTTTATTGCACCAAATTAAAGAAACCCCTACCTAAGTTCCAAATAAAGAAATCCTTTCTACTGGTTTCTTCATGTTTTTTTGGTTTTTCTCCTTTGTTTATATTAATATACTCAATCTTTCTACATTATAAACATATCTGCTTAATATTGCTTTTCTTCATGTCTTAGGGCTGGCTTTGAGTTGAGTCAGCCCAGACTCGAACTCGTTCGAGTCCGAGTCAAGTTAGAGTCATTTCAAGTCGACTCAAATAGGGTTCGAGTCAATCCGTTAGACTCGAACCAAAAATTTTGAGCCAAGTCAAAATATTTCGAATTCGGGTTTCGAGTTAAGCATCAAATTGTCAGCCTTAGACCCGCTAGACAAGCGATCCCATTATTGCTCTGTGCTAATTTTGTCCCTCTTCACGCAAAGGAAAGCTTCAAATGACACCTAAAATGCCTTTATAACAAAGAAATTATCATCCAGGTCAAGACTCAAACAAGTAACAACTCATATTAGTTAAAAAGGAATTAACTCAATTCACAGAAAAATAAGGAAGAATAATGGGCTATATAAGTAAATGCAGCAATTAAAAATCAAGCCTTGGTCACGTAAATTGTTAGATCATAAAACACTATATATTTTGATGTATCAATGGACTTCCATGGAAACTCACATACGTGTGTTCATATGGAGCACTCTAGGAAAGGAACATGGAGCGCTGCAAGTCGGTCACAGTTAAGATGCAATATGATTAACATACACTAAAGGCCAGCATATAACTATAAATATTTTTACTAGCCTTTGAGAAGATAAACTAGGACAAAACCATTTAGGTTGAAGAAAGATGTTAACATGAGAAACACTCAATAACGGTCCCAATTTAATATAGTTTGAATACAAAATGAACAAAAAATATATAAAATGATATGCTTATGAGTATATGTTTACAATGAATAGTATTGATGTTCATATTTGTAGATATACCACATTAAATATTATAAAAAGGTAACAAGTTTACAAGTATTCATTATTTTTTAAAATAAGAAAAAAAAATTAATAAAATCTTAGTGTGAAATAGCTAAAATATGATTCATAACGATTGATGATAAGTTGGATTAAATATTAATGTGGTTTGTAGTTGAATATGATATATATAAAATCAATGCTCATAAATTAATGACAAATTTACAAATAAATTATTCGAATTATTCTCTTAAGCTAGATGAAAATATAGAGATTAAAATATCTTAATTTGTTCTGTTTAATGAATTATTTTAAGAAAGATTATAATTTCCTTGGAGCAAATAATTTTCATTTTAAAAAACTAATATTGAATGGGTTTATTAAAATGTTGAAATAATTGAGATAGAAAGTTAAGAGATTTCATAGTTTATAAATATGCAAAAAAAGCTAAGCTCCTATAAAAGTAATATTACTATGTTGAGATAATGAGTTGCAATTTTGATGTTGAAAAAAATGAACATGTAGAAGCCCAAAAAAAAATTATTTTCTTAATTTTATTCTAATTGAGAAATTATTACAGCGATAAATAAGCTTGGGTAGACAAAAATTGATAGGTGCAGATCTAATTTACAGTATTATTGATAAAATTAGGTTGATCAGGGATCGTTTGCGAAGTGTACAACATAAGCATATAGAATCCTGCAATGCCAAGCATTGCCAATTATGCACGCTGTCTTTTACATGTCGTTTTAGGTCTTCCTTTTTCTTTTTTAATATGGGCAAAATTCATACACCCAATTTTTCTAACAAGGGCATTGAAATCTATACTTGATATGCCAAAACCATCTAAAGAAAATTTTTAATTTTATCCATTTTTGGAGCCACTTCAACCTTGCTATGAATGAACACAATTATCATTCTATCATTTCAAGTATACCCACTCGTCCATCATAGCATCTTGCTCTCTAAACACTTGATTAATCTGTAATTTTCTTACTTGGCCAACATTCAACCCCATATAACATAGTTGTTTGTATATATGCTCTATAAAATTTCTCATAATTATGAGTGGGATATTTTGATAGCATAATAATCCAAAAGTGATCCTCAATTTCACCCAACCAACTTGGATCCTATCAATCACAATGATCTCTATTTCATAATTATTTTAAATATTTGAATCAAGATATTTAATCCTCTCTTCTGGATTATATAATCCTCAATAGTTATGTCCTCAAATTCATGGCTTTTATTATAATTAAACATACACTCCAAATATTCTATTTTTTATCTACTAAAGCAAAACTCTTTAGATTCCAAAGTAGTCCTCAATAGGTAAGTTTGGTTTTAACACCTTCCCAAATCTTATTAATTAAGAGAATGTCAATTAGAAATAACTTGCACTAAAAAACGTTCTCTTCAATCGGTTCGATAAGAACATCTATAATCAAAGATATGGACTGAGAGTAGAGCATTGATGTAATTCAATAGTAACTAAAAAATCAATAGACAAGCCACGTGATTGAACACATGCTACAATTTCATTATACATATCTTTAACAACATCGATATACGCAACACAGATAATTTATCTCCAATTCTCTTAGTTCTCTATCATAAGCCTCTTCAAGATCAACAAAGATTAAGAAAATATCTTTTTTCTTTCCCTAAAATTCTCTATAAGCCTCTGTGTAAATGTATGTCTTCCATAGTAGATCTAATGGCATAAAACCAAATTGATTTAACGAAATATATCCCTTCATAATCTATAATCAATCACTCTCATCCAAAGATTCAATCTATAACTCATTAACTTTTTCATATAATTTGAATAATCTTCAGCATCACCTTTATTCTTGTAAATAGATATAATTATACTCCACTATCTAAGATCATTTTAGTATTCCAAAAAATATTATATAACTTAATAAGCCAAGAAATTCCTTCCTCATCCAAACATTCCACGCATTTATATTGAAGTCACCCGATCCTACTGCTTTTACACTCATTATTGTCTTTAAACATAGCAAAGCACAGGTTTCTTAATCGGCCAAATGAATATGCAATTAATTTTGTTTTAAATATTAACCACAACTCATATTAATTGTATCAGTATAATATTTATTTAAAGCTAAGTAAATAATTCATCTATATGCATTAATATCTTCATCCTTAAAAAATCTTTTACTCATAATTATATATATATATATATATATTACTTGAGCTTCTAGATTTAGTAAAACATAAAATTATCTCTAAAATGTAGAATTTTGTGATTTAAGAAAATCATCAAGTATATTGAATAGTAAATGATTAGAAAATAAAACATAAAGCTGTTTTAGAAATAGTTGATATTCAATTGATTTTAAAATGTTGAAAATGTTTAATAAAGTACAAAAATAGCCCCAATTATTCGTTTAGCAAGTGAATTTATGATTCAAGAATCTTCTAGATTTCGCAAATAAAATTCTGTAGTGGAGGTTATATTACCCAAAAAACAAATAAAAAAGAGTATTAATATATATGAATATTTTAATAAGTTCAAATTAATAATAATCTTCGAGGTAGAACTTTTAGTTATGCTTTTTGACTAAATGCTAGCGGATTTTAGTAGAAAGATTTGGTGTTTTCTTCCACGCCATTTTAGGAAGCAATTATTCAAAAAATAATCCTAGCTCGGGGCTACCTTAAACAATTATAATATCATGTTGTATTAGGATTGATAAGAAATTTATAACTGAAAGCTTGCATAGAAGTTTAAACTTAAATGGAGGATTATTGCATTCTAATTAATAATAAAAAATTCTTGCATCTAACCCTTTAGTATTTCACATAAATTAAACTATATAGGAACAAATATGCACCTACTTCATGTATTATAAGCCCAAGCTTTGATAGTTATCCGTTGCTCCATTATATCTTCATATTTAATATATTAGTGAGGCACCTAGCAGCTCCCATGGCTAAAATGCCTAGAAAACAAAATGAAATAAATAATATATATATAATGAAATTAATGCTAGCGTGTATGCATAGATTTTCATTATGACCTTATTTTATTTTGAGGCATACATAGTGCACAATGATTCTCTATAATATAGAAATATATTGTAGCATATTTTGCATTCCCATTTTATGATTAAAATTTGAGTCTTATTTCCTTGTTTACTAATTTGAAATACAATATTCCCATAATATGAAAATTTCATTCCTTGATCAAAATTTTCCAGGCCATCATAGAAGTTAATTAATTTGTGCATGAGCATTGGAAGGAATGATAAGTATATACTTAAATATATATTTTTTATATTTGTATGTCTTACAAGTAAATAAAATGAAATTTTTACAGTGTAGTGCCTTTTTTAACAATTAGGAGTCTCAATCTCCTCTTTCTTAAAAGGTTTTAAAGGCTGTCTTATCCCCCACTTGCTATACTCTCAATCTCCTCCCCCTACTCTAGGAACCCACGATCTTTTTTCCTGAAAATGGCATTCCCCCCTCTTTTCCTCTTATTTTCACAAAGATATCTCCATATCCGCCACCCCAGGGCGGATCTATGGTGGGGGAACTGGCCCCAAAATACTCTTATACACATAAATGTATTAATGTATCATTTTATTTGGTATATATATAATACTTATTTATACATATATTTAGCACCAATAAATTTAATTGATTTTATTGATTTAGTGGTTGTAGATATTTTTCTTTGAGAGGTGCAAGCTTGAATTTGGCGAACATTTTTTGGCGGAAAAATTTAGGGTTTAGGTACTTAAGCATTTATGAATGAACCTGCCCCTCATTCATCAAATATTCTCTAAATTCACAATTTAGCTCTCACTGACGCCCTTCAAAAAATCTTTAATCTCCTCTGCTCCATGAGAGCAGCTACGACTCATCTTCATCGCCTGATTTACCTCATCGATGAAAAATTCTAGAGCCCTAAACCTTAAATTTTTTTTTCAAGGTTTATTAAAAATTTCTTTTTAAGTATCTGCATTTTTGTCTTAGGATTTGAATCACATGGTTCGCTGCAAAAAATACTTAAATCTTCGCCTACGATTTTGACATTTTGGTTCGAGCTTCTCTTTGTCATTAGAGCAGCTACCATATGTGACAATCTCTTCACCATAGTTTTCTTTAATAATTTTTTAGTTATAGAAATAGCATGCTTAAGAAACAATTATGTTGTTAATGCAATCCCATAATTAAGGATTTAAAGGGACTATGTAATATCAAAAGTGTCTTGTTGAAACCAAGCTGCATCAGGGTTACTAACTAGTTTATCAGTAGGGAATGCGATTGTACCCCCACTGAATTTTTGTTGGCTCCGCCACTGTCCCTACCTATCCTCCTCTTACCGTAAAGACTCTACTTTCAGCTTCCTACAGCACTTTCCCCGCCTATCCTCCTCTTACCGTTAAGACTACCTTCAACTTCGTACAACACTTTGGCTTCCTGCTGTCAAAAACAGTTCTTCCCAACTTATACCATAGAATAATACAATCGGTATCTAATTACATCCCCGTATCCATGCCCTTCATTTTTCCAAGGATTAACAGCCTCCAACATTTCAATCCCTTGGTTCACCCAGGATAAAAGCTTTCCCCTCCAAATCCCATGGCAAGTCTTCCCTCCAAGCTGTTATATAAAACTACATGGATAATTCATAAAAAGCATTAGATCTTGTGCATTTTCAAAGATACTAAACTTTTGCATAAGCATTTCATCATGAAACATAATTTCCTTGCAAAAAAACAGTAAATTACAGTGGAAGCAGAATATTTCCATGATAACTACTATAATAAATGTATCAAGAGTGCAAATGAGATCAGAAGCAAGAAAACTTCATTTAAGTTTATCAAGGGTCAAAAGCATTAACAGTACATAAAGCACATCAACAAAGATATAAGCTCCATTTAAACAATATCAGCTTCACACTTATCATATAAGAAAATCAGTAAAAAATATGGCATCACATCATCAAAATAAAAACAGAGTAACATTTACAAGTTTTAAACATTGTATATTCAGTCTGCCTAAAAGCCTACAATTTACCTCTTCCTCCATTATCTAATGAATCTGTTAGCTCATCACCAGCCGACTTTGATATCATCACCACGGGAATAGTGATAGCAGCTAGAGTATCATTTCCCCACATACCATCTTGTAAAGATCTAAAACATAGCAACAAGTTTAAAGGTAATATAATCCATGGAATATATGCTGGCAATATAAACTAAAGAAAACAATCTACACACCTAAACAAGTAAAAAATCATGATGACAAATGATAGCTGTCCTAAGAGCAGATGATAAAAATAGCCCCTTACTGGAAAAGTATTGTAGCAGGTCTATGGCGATACTAACTCACTAGCAATATACCAGTGCCTACATGCTTAGAATAAGTTGTTGGTTAACAACAATGACCAAGCCATAAAGACACCAACTCATAGCAAAACTATGAAGGATTCGTAGTCTTGATTCTCACAGTTCAGCAAGTAAAGCTCCTCACAGATATTTGACACTGAGCACATAGACGTGTATTAAATGTTAACCTTCATTATCATTTATCAAAAGCAATCCTGTTGCACCACCTTCTTGTGCAAAATTTGCCTTTGCAGTGAAGCTACAATTTCCGCGTTTGGCCAACGCAATAAAATTTGATAACTGCAACAAAGATAGCTTTCTTTATTTTTAAATCAATAGAATATACACCATAAAAAATAAATGCAAGCTCAATAAATGAGACTACCACAGACTTGATCAGCCAACTAGTCTGAAATCAAATTGTAATTGCATGCAAAGATAAAAAAAAATGCCAAGGGATGAAGTAGAACAAAGTATCCAAAGCACTAAATTAGAAACAACTTTTAAAATTAAGATTTATACCTGTACATTTTCAATCACTGTCAGTGATCAAGTTTTACAGCAATTATTAACAACTTTGCAAGTCACAAAAATGAGTTATGTCAACAACATTAATAAAACATCAAATATGAGGGTCGAAACATGCCCAAAAGGATACAAGCATGCTGCTGTTCAACCATAACTTCCCCAACATAACAGATATTTCAATCGATAATAATTGGAAGGGTGGCCAACCACTCCATGTGAAGTAAAGTTTAGAATATAAAAGTTCCCATTTTACATAAGATATTTTTCCAATTAATTGACCAAATAAAATACTTTTAAGAGAAGGCTGAAAGTTAAAGCCGATAAATTAAATTATAAACAAAAAAAACTAATTCAAAATTCAATTAAAAGTACAATAAATTTGGAGAAAGAAATAAAATTAATTAAATGGTTTCATCTTCAAACTAAATTAAATTAATTAATCCAAGCAATGAATTTGAAATAAATTAAGATCATAAAATTTGCAAGCAGATTAATTCCATAATAGTGTTGCCTTAAATTTACTACAATGAAAATCCTTCAAGTATGAAGTGTGACATCGTAACTTTTTGGCGATGTAAGTATTGTCCTAGCCAAACTGACATATTTAGGCAGGTGCATATATGGCAAGCATTAAAACTAGTGATCTCTTTAAGAGCTTTACAAGAATTATCATTATTTAATATGAAATATGCAATTTTGTCTTTGATCCATGCCATCCACATATCGTCAGTGATCCCCATTTAAGATACACACTAAAAGAAATATTTACCTCTCAACTCAGCTTCTTGCAGGATTCCTCTCTACTAACTCATCTATGCCTTCAATGAGTGATTCAGCTTAACAATAACTCGGTGCTAAGTAATTCCTCCTGCCAAATCTCCCGGATCGAGGGGATCTTTGTCGTTATCCCCGTATTGGTATACCTTTCAATTTACGGTGGACACCGCCTTAGCAACTCACCTATACTTCCTGCTGTCTCGTTGGACTGCCTAGCACTGTTGCGGATGTTAGTCCTACACAAGGGCTACCGCTCCATTATATTGTAACTACACATATACATAGTATGATTTAATCAAATCCTCCAACAGTCCTCCAACATACTTCCCACTACTGGCCAATAACTTCACGTCAATTCATCAGCCTTAACCAAAAAGATTCTTTAACAAAGCTATAAACAGACTCTTTTCTTCCTTATCAAAGGTATTGGAATTTCAACATACTGACCAAAGCTCTGCCCAACTGAATCCTTAGCAACTCACCTATACTTCCTGCTGTCTCGTTGGACTACCTAGCATTGTAGCGGATGTTAGTCCCTACACAAGGGCTACCCCTCCATTATATTGTAGCTATACATATACTAGTGCAACCCTGTGTCAAAAGCCCTGCAAACAGACATAGGTCGATACTCAGTCAAACAACTATAAATCTGTTTCTATTTGCTTCCATATGTTTCATTAATCCCAACTAATATGGATATTCCAGCCAAGGATGGTGTCCCTAAGCCTTTCATTAATTACATCAATACTCATACCCAAGCATTTAACAATCAAAAGAGCCAAATCAAAGCCCAACATCTCGCATTACCCAGTTAAAGCGGGTAATGGCCAACACACTAACGTTCAGACTCCCATTCGGTCTGTTAACTTGGCTCCTCAATCGGAGCCACTACAGTAACCCAAGCCAGAAATGATGTTTCACTCATCAATACTGACTCAGCGAATTTTTCAACGCCAAATCTTGGTCACATCAACTGAATGGCCAAGTGTTCTAGTTAATCCACCATATCCACCTAAAGCTCTCCAAAGAGCATACTCTGCGAGACTTGATGTCGACAACACGACGGCATCTTCCCTTCCACAATAGGTTAAGTTGATGTACAAAACTCGGAAACAACCCAAGCATTGACCAACAATCGCACCTCCTGCAAAAAAACCGGTAATAAGGGAGAATGTCTTGCACTCACCGTAGTGCACAAAGATCCACATTGCCACTGTTCATCAGGGGTTCATGATCCAAAGTTCTGAAATGTATAAAGGAGTTATAAACCCAAGGGACTACATTGAACACTTTGAGACCTTGATTTTATGTTATAAGCCTAATGATGTGGTGTAACACTTAGTCATAGCAATGATGGAAATAGCTTGGCGATAGTTTGACCCATTGCCCTACAAGAGTGTGATTTGTTTCCATCAATTAGCTGAGCCAATTACTACTCATTTTGCAACTGCTAGAAAATAATCCAAGTTCTCTTAGCATTTATTACTACTATAGCACAAAGAGGGCGGACCATCAATTAGCTACGTCAATTACCACTCATTTTACAGCCGCTAGAAAACCACCCACGTCTTCTTAGCATTTACTACTACTTGAGCACAAAGAAGGGGACAGTATGTCACCCGTGTACCCAAGCCTCATATGGCATACTCTAAGAGTCTCGCTTTGTTTTCATTCATAGATAACAGTAATCTGGGTTTCAATTCAATTGTATAAATGGATCTTTGGCAACTATGGTTGAGTTACTTGACCAAGCAACAGTGTATGCTAAAGAGGAAGCAAACTTTTGGAAAGGGTAACCTCAAAAGCCTTACAAAGAAGATTCATCTAAGACCCTAGCAGAGTAAATAAAAACACTTGGCCAAAAAAATCAGCCATAGTCAATCTCGTGGGGCAACAAAAGAACAAATATGTGGAACCTTCTGATACCTCTTTTGATACTTTTAAATTCAAAGTTAGTCCCACCAAATTTTGGAAGCTCTGAAACCAAAGTGTCTTTGGATAGAAAGATGGCACAAGATGTGTCCTCTGAATTAATTAATTTAGCAAGAAAGTGTTTCTCTTGGTTTGCTTGGAGTTCTCAAGATATATCGAGTGTCGATCTATCTGTTACCTCTTATTAACTACGAACAGACCCCGACAAGTTGCTTATCACCAAGAAGTTCAAAAATATCTCCTAAGAAAATTTTTAGCTACCGGGGATGAAGTAAAAAATCTCCTATAATGTTGTTTTATTTGGGAAATGAAAATACCAATCCTAGTTGTCAAAATTTTTATGATCATAAAGACTAATGGAAAGTAGTGTATATGTGTGGACTTCAAAAAGGTGTATAACATGAGACAGCCTAGACAAGTGGCCCTAAGGACTCATACCCCTTAGCAATCAACAATAGGGTTCAAGACATTTACTTTCCTAGATGTGTGTTTGGAATACCACCAAATAAAAACAGGCAACTAATGAAGAAAAGATAGCCTTCAACAGTTGCTCAGCACATAATGCTACCGAGTAGTGTCATTTTGGATTGAAGAATGTCGAGTGACCTACCAACGTCTCATGAACAAGATGTTTCAAGATCAAATATATCTCGATCTACACAGACATTGTACTAGAGTTATTTTCTTTTATAAAGTTCTTGTTATAAGATTTAAAGTATTTAATTTTCATTTAGCATTCGTCTTAGCCTCTCTTGTTCTTATATGCATTTATTCAACATAGATGACTTTTCCAATTAATTTAAGTTTAGTGAATCTAAGTTAGCATTCCCCTGCATAATATGTATATCAAAAAAATTATTAATCCCCATCAACAACTATTAAAATAAAATAAGCAATAAGAACATCATAACTGAACAAATAAATCTATCTATCCAAGTTGGATTGATTTATCCTAGACATTCAATAAATGTCAATGATATTCATTGCCACCATGGTTATGACATCTCATATATAAATCAGATGTTTGTTTCTTAACTCTATTTGAAGCCTATTAAGTGACATGGCTCATAAATATGGCTAAAACTAGCTTTTAAAAAAAGGACATGATTTTAGTTAGCTTTGGAATGATTAAACATATTGATAACAAGTGCAAGATAATACCAAAATTGCCTAAATGTTTCCATAATTTCAATTATTTGGTTTTGATACCAAGATTTTAGATCTACTAAATAACCCTGCAATATGGAATTTCGATTATTTGGTTTTGATACCAAGATTATAGATCTACTAAATAACTCCGCAATATTATTTCACTTCTAAGTAACATTCTAATTCATTATATATTTGAGTTGACCTTTAATACTAATTTGATATTGAATGAATTAGTGTAAAGAAGACTTAAGTTTAAATGCCTTGAAAATGTTTATTAAAAGCTTACAGCTTGAATAAAATTTTAAGAGAAGAAAAACATAAACACTAAAAAAGGAAGAATGTAAGATTTCATAAGAACTGTTATTTAAAAACTAATGAAACCCTTCAGTATTTAAATTTAAGTTAGCAAAAGTTAAAATTTTGAAAATAAATTTCAAGCATGTACATCTTTTGGATTGTTAAGAAAATTATGAGGTGATTTACAAGTCTCTAAGCACACCCAAATATTTTTCAAGTTATTGTATTTACTAGTAACATTCTATGCATCAAACCAAATACAAACAATAATAAACAGAAGAAAAAAAATAAAAATATTAAAGATGCAATGCAAATCTAAACCTTACAAACACCAAACAATAAAAAATCCCATGAAAGTTTCTTTCACCCTTGCTCCACGTTCAAGAGTGAATATCTAATGTTGCACACAACTAGGAAGATAATATTTATTGAATCGTGATAAACAATACAAAATCAGCTATACTTATAGATTTTAGTTCCAAGTACATGGTCTTAAAGAAAACTTCCTAATCACGAAAACCTTTGGAGGCCTTAGAATTCGTACCAGCCATTGGATTGTGTGATCCTCAATCAAGTTGTGTAAAAGGCTTGCAAACAATGTGATCATTGAAGATGTCACGGATGGTTTATTAGAGCCTGCAGTCATTTAATTGAAGGTTGAGGCTCAACATAGTTCACAGGCAAGCACAAATTGTTGAGAGGAAAATAGACATCGATCAATATTAGGAGGATTGAAGCACATTGGTAGTTCACGTGATTAGCAAGAAACTCAATCTCATAGATTGCTTGTGTGGCTGAGCTTATGTGCAGATCGACCAGCCACATGAAGGTGCAACATTGAACAATCACAGAGGCATCATGAATGGGGTTGTGATTAATTCCGGCATGAATAACACAATGTTTGTGGAAGCCTAGTGCATGAAGTCACATTTTTGATAGGCCGCTAGAGACCTGATTTTGCATCTGAACCTAAGACTCAAATAATACATCAATTACATGTAAGAAACCCAATAAATTCCATCCAATTACATGTTTCAATAAATTTGGTGCTTGTTTTAAATGTAAACTTGGCCAACAAAAAAGAAACCTACAGATAAAAAGTTACAGAGAAGGATGCTCTAGGTGGATGAGTGGGTATACTCGTAAGGATCAAATGAGAAATGAATTTATCTGTAGCAAGGTTGGAGTGGCCCCAATAGTGGGGATTAGAGAATGTCATCTTCGATGGCTCGGGAATATTAAGCGTAGACCGTTCAATTCCACGATTAGAAAATTTGATTTTATGAATTTTGTCCATATTAAAAGAGGAAGACCAATAGAGCCATGGAGTGACACCATTAAAAAATCTTCTCTATTTAGAACTTAGGGATGGACTTCTATTGATCATGCACAATGAAAATAAAGAATTCTTGCAATCGACCCCACCTAGTGGGATTATGGCTTGGTGGTGGGTTCTTGTTGTTGAATGTAAACTAGATTCCAATCAAATATGTCGGTGATGTTTTCATCACTCGAGATAAAATAAGCTTGGAAGAAACTTCCCAAAAAATCAAACATAATTTAAAATTAAGAAATAAATCAACTGCATGACATACTTTAACAATAAAAGCAAAATTAAGAAGTTGTTCTAGGTAACAAAGCTCACATACACGCCATTGCATTATTATCAACCGTGACAAAAACACATAAATTACATATAATTCTTACACTTTGTGTGAAAAAACACAATTGTAATATAATAAATATGAAAAAATTAGAATCTTAAAATCAAAAGGCTGCATACAGGTTGGTTTCAAAATCTAGAAAATAAAGAGTGAATCATATATAAAGACTATGAATGCAAGGAAAAAAAAACTAACAAGGTGAACAGATGAACCTTTGGCGTCAAACTGGCACAGCAATTGAATGGATTAGCAACAGCAGAGGGCCATTGCTGAGCCTCAGAAGCTCTCCTTGGTAAAGTGGCCCCAAATCTTGCACTAAGCCCTACAATATTTGCACCTTCAATGCCATTTACCCAGTTCCTTATCTTAACCTGGGGAAAAAAACTTTAATGCTAAAAAAAATCAGGCAGACTGATGTAAGTATTAAAACAAACAAGTATACAATCAAAATCTTGTTATTTTACTCAGATGCAAAAATCTTCCATTGGATCATATAGTTGCACTATATCTTTCAAAACCTATGTATCCAATAAGTAATGCAATGTATCACTAGCGATGGAATTGCTGAAATAGTAACCTTGCAAGTTTAAGATGCGCATGCATGCACATAATGAAAACAAGTTTTGAGAATGACGGTGGCAAATTTCCCATTGTGTTGACAATTAAAATCAGACACAATAACTCAACATACGGCTGTTATAAAAGCTAAACTCACTAAGACTTTAAATTCAGCTCAAATTCATATTTACATTGACCATCTTAGATTGTAGTTCAAGCCCATTCATAATTAAACTAAAAATACGTATTTGTAAAATACAAAAAGCATATATATATACTACACAGTATAACATTTATATAATTAATAAGATTAATCAGAATGAAATTTCAGCTCAAAACTGAGTTTTTTTTCAATTTAGAATTTAGCTATCTAAAATCAAATTCGATCGCCTCAAAATGATGTCAATTTCAAGTTGAGTTTTAGTTGGATAGCAATAACATTATTAAAAATTTGAGAAAAGCTCAACTCACCCAAAGCCAGCTCAATTAAACTGAGCTCATCATTTAAGAAAATAGAATATGAGAAACAGGTCCATACCAGTCCTGGTTGCCAATACACGTTCCCAAGTTTCAATATCTCAAAAATATCCCATTATTGGGTAAATTTTATTCATTTCATTCTTGAATTAAGAAAAAAGTAATAAAGTTTTGAAAGCCTTTTTTCTGTTGAGATTAATTTTCCATCTCAAGTGTAAAAATGGTTTCACAGGGAGCACTCCTTTGAGGTGTACTTTGAATTAAATTTAGCTGTTTGTGAAAAAAGTAGTTTGAAATCATCTGCCAGAGGGCTTAAACATAACAATTTTTGAAACACAAAATGCTAGCACTAAATAGAACCGAATAGAGATTTGGACATTCTTATTCATTAAATTTACATTGAGTAATTGAGGATAACACAAATCTTGGTAATAATGATGATGAGGAGAATGATGTTAACCTTCCTTGAGAATAACTGCTTACTGTCAACAAGAATAGAGTTTTCCAAAAATAGCATGCAACGAAGTGAATTTACTAGGGAAGTACTCAAATAAAGCATGATACAGATAAATTATATATTTGACAAGTACAGTAAAATTGTCCGTGCTTCTAAAACCGTCAATTTACAAAATTTTCATGATGCAACCAGTCGAATAACATCAAATACCCTCGTAATCTACCTTCAAGTCACGCTATCAGAAACAAAAAAAGTTCTAACTTTCGCTCCAACAGAAAGTACATAAGAACCAAGATCATAATCCTCTAACCAAAGTTTAAAAGACCATTGTCCCTTACCAACTGGAATTTGTTATGGCAGGCGGCGGATTTGGGAGTTGACTCGTCGTCATGGGAGGCGTCGTCGGAAGCCGCTGCGAGGGGACCATCACTCGTCGTGCCGAGAAAGAAGAGCACCAACAAGAAGGCGCATCATAAGGGACTGTGACAAGCGTAGGGTAAACGGGCCGAGCTCCACACGAAACCATGGTGGAAAATGTCGGTCTTGTCTCGCGCAAAGATCGTGCTGAAAACCCTGGAAACGCTTTCAAATCTCTTTTATTTGTATTATTATTTCTCTTGGAATATCGTTGTTTGGGATGTCCAAGCAGAAGTGAGAAGTAAAGAAAAGAGAAAGAAGAAGCCAGAAATGGAGGTGTTTTAAGTTTCTTTTGGTTTGCCCGGAAGAGGACTTTCCCTTGTTCTACGTTTTTGAGTCCTCAATTTAAATAAAAGCCGCATAAATAATTTGGGCTTTCAAGTTTTATAAATACATTAAATGATTTTTTGGCTGCATTAAATGATTTTTTGGCTGCATCCTAAAGTAAATTACAATTTTTTCAGTAACCTAAAATTAATTTTATTTGTCATGAACTAAAATGGAATAAGAAAATTTTACACTATAATTTGATTTTGGATTAATATATATAGAAAGAGAGTAAAGAAATTGCACCTGAATTAGTTATATTAGAGAATACATGGAGCAGTCAAGCCAGCAAACTAACGATTCAATTCGTCCATTTTCTTCGACGAGCGAACAATTCCAACAAATGGATGATTTAGTTCGTCCCTTTTCTCCGGTGACCAGAGAATTCTCCATTCGAACGCAAGATTCGTTCGAACGCAAGATCCATTAGAACCCATGATCCGTTCCAAGCACACGATTCATTCATTTGTTTCGTTTGAGCAAAACCCTAAAATAATTTCAAAATGATTTGAAGAATCTGTTCGAACGAACGATCCGTTCATTTCTTTCGAACGAAATCTTAAAAATATTTTTCTTAATTTCACCTTTAATTTACTGAAGACACTGCACTCACATATTACTTCATTTTGCTACTCAAATATCTCATATTTTCGATGTCAAACAGCCCCCAAGTATATCGCTCAATTTAAATCACTTGTGGTGCAACCTCTATGTGGCATAATAGAATTTATATGGATGACTTCATTGGCAACCCCCACAATAACTGACATTTGTTGTAAGCTTGCCACTTAATTGGAACCATGACCTTAATTGCTCAGATTTCTACCCGAGGCCGAAGTTCGGTACCCTCACCAGCTCAAATGTTTGCTTTTATCCATAGATTGATGGAGGTTATGATGGTAAGATTGTAAATATGATTTTGATGATTTTGAAAAAAAATTTGGTGGACCAAATGATATCAGATTGATAAGAACATTTATGAGAAGGTTGTGGTGAATGTTAGAAAATTATAGAATGATGTTTTGTATGATTCAAAGCTTGTTTCGAAAATTTATGGACAACTGAGTGAGATAGCATTAGATTATACGTAGGTCTCATAGGGTGAAAGTTTGAAGGTCGAAACGAAAGTGGGTTAAAGCAAAATAAGTGAAGATGAAAGCTAACATAGAATACTATGATTCAAAATAAAAAATAACAAAAGAAAAGAAAGATAATCCCAAGATTATTCACACATTGGGTTGTGAAAGCTATGTACATCTTTAAGCCATTCGATTATGTATACCGAAGAGGGTTTCCTTTGGTAATCCACGTCAGGCAAGTTCTCAAGCTAAATTTTTGTAATATTATTCAACTATTTGAAATTAGGGTTTACATGAGATATATATAATCATTGTACCATAATTCTAACATGATGGAGTTAATAATGGCAATAAGGTCTCGTTATACTTATCCTGGATGACCTTTTGCATTTCAAATGTATGCAAAATAAAAGCATCATAAAAACACAAATTTTAAAATAATATAAAAAGCAAGCATAAGTAAATTAAATATAAAAATAATACGGATCCACAAACATATTCAATCATGACCCGATAGCCTCATTCAAGCTCCTTGAGTATGATATTGTCATCACACGCTTTCATGAATGCCTCTGTAATGCATCAAAGAACTTCTGATAATATCAAAAGCAACGAATCCTTAGGTCCTTGATAAAAGATGAGGGCCTTAAAGAGAATAGAAGATCAAGTACAATAATACTTGATGATGATTAGTTTAACAAGTGCTATATGAATTAGCTTAGGTGATAAATTGGTATATTTTAATATAATGGGTGCTATATTCTATTATTTAACATGTGTTTTATATAAGAATTTAGAAATATATTGGCGATGTGCCATAAAAAATATAAATAATTTAGGCGAGGGAATTACTTCAACTACGCTCAACCCCATAATAAAAATGGAATGATATTTCTATAGATTTTGTAATATGAATTCCTTGCTCCAATAAAGAAAATGCGTCCATTTAGGTAGTGATAGATAGCTTCACAAAGTCTGCAAATTTGGATCATACTCGATAAACAAATTTTGTGAAAAATTAGCTAAGATATGTTTAAGAAAATTTATTAGATTGTGGTGCCCTTATGGCAGATTAATATAAATCCCACATTGACTATTACTATTATGCATTGTTGCATGATCTTATAGTATTTAATATTGTGATGCATTCAATATTAAAAATCCAAAATGATCACTTTTTCACAAACTTTTAAAACTAAAATAATTATAAAAAAATTTATCAAATTGTGGTGCTCCTATAGCAAATTAATAATAAATCTCACATGAGTGTTACTAATTATGTATTGTTGCATGATCTTATTAGTATTTAATATTGTGATTCATTCAATATTAAAAATCCATAATCCATTCAGCCATATTAAAAATCCAAAATAATAACTTTTTCACAAACTTTTAAAACTAATGTAATTATAATTTTTGCAAACATGACCCTCTTAAGCATGATCTTACTCATCTTGCTCGTTGCTTAATACATGAAAGGTGTTAATAGTAGAATTTCAATTAAATTAATCTTAAGTATTTGAATATATTTACATTAAATAATCTATATATGTAATGTGCATAACAATATTATATAAAATTACAAAATTTGTGGGAAATGAATCATAAGTCAATAAATAACAACATTTACATGAGAAAACATAAGCAGCGAGCATCTTCTAGAGACATTCAAGTATTAGCCTTCCTTCCTTGCAAAATAAAATATTACATATATATAATCATGAATGCTATTATTTTTCTCATATAAAACATTTTTTTGCGTATACACTTGCAAATTCAAGTAATGATAAATATATATTGTGTGAAGATATAAGCATTATGCACACCAATACATTGGACAAAGATCAAGATATTTAGGAATTAAGCATGTCTACTTTTGTGTATTATTTCATGCTCCTATATCATTTCTTCATATATTTATACGGCATGATATCAATTGTTTTGTTAAAGTGACAAAAATTTTTTTTAAGACAATACATAAATATAATAGCAATGTAAAAGTGGCTCAACACATGCAAAAATAAAAAGTAACATATAAATGTGCAATGTAACAGTTCTTGTATAGTATACATCATATCTATATATAGATCTATATATATATATATATATATATATATTATCTTATATATATATCAAGAGAATATGTAATAAAAAAATACTTATCTAAAATCTAATTGTATTTATTGTGTGCACCAAACATAAGAATCATTCCCATCATAAATATTTATCACTACAATTATAATTCTCATGCATGGACAAACTATTCATATACTAATGTATATATTGGCCTTTTACAATTTTGTGTAAGACAAATATCAATACTAAAGTATGATAAACACATGACTATATATATATATATATATATATATATATCTATATATGTTGTGTGTGTGTGTGTGTGTGTGTGTGTGATATTATAATATCTATGATAAATAAATATGTGATATTAATATGTATAAATGAAATATTATAATATATATATATATATGTGTATGTATGTATGTATATGACCATGATCTTACCAACAACAAAAAATCACAATACTTGTAGCCAAACAATAACATGAAAATGAAAAATTATTATAAATGTGATATTATATTCCTGGTGCCTAAAGACACATGATCTTATGATTCTTATTATTTTGATATTTTAATGATGTGTTTACATAGGATTTGTTACACAAATAATTGTCTTAATATTTACTATCACATGTGATTATTAATTAATGTAATATAGTACTTATTACTATTTATCATTATTACTATATTATTATTATTTAATAATTATTATTATTATTATTTTGTTAATATTATATTATAACTCTAATAATATTATTATTAATGTTGATATTCTTATAATTATTTATTTATTAATAACTACAATAAAGTTATTATTATCATTATCATTTTAAAATTATTATCATTCAATTATTATTAGTATTATTATTATTATTATACATAATTACTACTATTACTATTATTATTATTACCATCATCATTATATTTTTAGTTTCATACTAATATTAATATCACCCTTATTGTTTTATGTCAATAATATAATTATTTATATTATTATTATTTGTATATTTAATATTATTATTCATGTTATAATAATTATTATTATATATTGATGTATAATAATATTTTATATTATTAAAATAAAAAAATAATAATTATTATTATTACAATTGTACCATTATTAATTATTACTATAATTATTATTATCTATAAAAATTACTATATTATTATTATCTTGTTTATTGTAATTATTATTATTACATTATAATCCTACTCGTCCTCTTCTTCTTCTTATCTTCCCTTCTCTTACTTCTTCTGTTCCTCCTCTTCTTGTTTGTTTCCTCCTCCTCTTCTCTTCTTGTTCTTGTTCTCTCCTTGTTCTTCTGCGCTTCGTTTCTGATTATCATTAATTCTTCTTCTTCCCTTATTCTTTTTCTCCTTTTGATTATCCTCGCATGTTTCTTTCTAAGTTTTTCCCACTTTATATCTCTTGGGGTTATGTTTAAGCAAAACCTTCCATCCTCAAATCGACAAATGAATAGAAATAGTCAATCAAATTATTGAGTGTGTCGTGTTAATGTATTATAAATTTTGAAGGTGATTGTAAAGATTATCTACAATTAGTTAAGTATTCATACAATAATAATTACCATTCTAGTATAATAATGCTAGCTATAAAATATTATATGGAAAAAAGTGTACCACACCCATTTCTTAATCAGAGATTAGAGATAATCAATTATTTTAGGTTAAATATGATTGGAGTTATTACAATTAATATCAGATTGATTCACAACTCATGATCGATAAAAGAAATATTTTTATCTTAAGTATTGTTAAATATATTTCAAAGTAGGAGAATTTGCTTACATAAAAGTTAGTCATCTAAAAAAATAAGTTGATTTGGAGACATGAAATCTTAGTTCAAGATATGCGAATTCTTTTGAACTTTTAACAATAATTGGATA
Source organism: Gastrodia elata (assembly GCA_016760335.1). Classification (NCBI taxonomy): domain Eukaryota; kingdom Viridiplantae; phylum Streptophyta; class Magnoliopsida; order Asparagales; family Orchidaceae; genus Gastrodia; species Gastrodia elata. Next base: position 13,745,420 of record CM028681.1, on the reverse strand, counting down.
TAATGCTTACAAACTATAACTTCTAAGTCATTTGAGTGCAATACATAATGTGTTTAACATTTTTTTTGCTCCGAAGATGTCTATCAAAGCCATTGCTTCAAGTATCTACATAAGATATAGACTTGCAACCAAGATTATCATAAGAGAAAATACTAAAGTGAGTTTTATCATTTAATATACAGAAGCTGAGAAGTTAGTCAATATTTATGTTGAAGTACAGTGAAGCAATTATAGAAGAGAAGAAGCAACATGAGAGAAGGAATTAGATGTGTCAATTATATCATTCTCTTTTTGCATAAATCAAATTGAAAATTTTTATGTAGCTTTTTTGTGTTAATATCGAGGATAATATTTCACTTGAGCACTATCTTGAGAATATATATTGGGAAGTTTTTGGTAATTAATATTGATGATATTTTAATATGATGTCATGAAGAGATTAATCACTTAGAGCATCTTCACCCAGTGCTAGAAAATCACGTGGCAAGTAAGTCATTCATTAATATGAAAAATACATTCTTAAGCAAGTAAAGTTTTATTGTCACATTTCATCGTCTCATTTTAGGAATTAAACCAAATCCCTCCAAGATTCAAACTATCACAGATTGGCCAATTCCTAAAAGCTTTTCTATGTTGGAAGCTTCCATGGCCTTGCTTTTTTTATTCCATATTTAGTACTAATATGACTCCTTAACTATGATTGTAAGGAAAGGCATTTTTAGGGATCAATTATACTAAAAATGTCATTCATCATATTAAAATCATCTTTTTCACATTTCCTTGTGTTACCTATCCTTTCTTAGGTTTTTGCATTGACCTATGACACAAATAATAATCATATTGGTGATTTTCATTAGCAAGTCAACCATCTAATGACTTACTTTAATGAAAAACATAATGAGGCTAATAATGTTGTTCAACATATGCCATAATTTTATGCCATCATTAAGTCCCTTCGCTATTGTAGGAGTATAATTTGAATAAGAAGATTGTGTGTCTACTAATTATCATGCCTCCTACCAATAGAAGTTTAAATATGACCATCAAACATAAAGAATACTTGCATGACTTCATTTTAATTCTTAAGCACAAACCTGATGTTTTAGGTTTAGTTTGCAACAATGTAAAATATTATGTTCTTTATATATTATGTATGTAATCTAATTAGAGTATAATCCAATTAAAATATTATCCAATTACTTTATTGCTACTTTATTGTTTGTAAGAAATTTTTACAAGAAATCTAAATTTTTTTAATTTGAAATAAGATATTCCGAATAATTTAAGGGATGAGATTATCTCCAAATCCATTTTTTCCTTTTCATTTTGCAAAAATTTTTAATAAAAAATAAATGCAAAATGAGCAATTGTATTTGTCGAAATAATTAGGAGATGAATTTAAGCAATTTTAAATATTAAAGCATAAACTTAAAAAGCTATAATGTTGCCTTTGAATGGTTCATACGCATGTTTGTATTTTGGTGCCTTGGCTTAAGTAAGACGTAGAAAACAAAAGAATCAATTTAAATGTTATTTCGCATGCAAACAAGTATACGTCAAAAAAAGCACGCAAACAGAGCTTGCCATCAACCCTCGACCTTAGGGGTTCCCACTTAGGTGTTTTTACTAAAGTCATTTGGCTCAACAAGCCTACAATTAGGTTTTTTTACTGACTGCCAATTGAGCAGTTTCCATGATGATTGCACAGCAGTTATAAACACAAAAATGCAGACAGAATGATCAAGCCATGTCTGATCCTTATTTAGGGTACATATGCTTTAGGTTGAGCCTGGGGTTAGCCCGCGCAGAAGAAAGGACAAATTAAGACATGCAACTGTATAAAATGACCCAATCATCACATGACATTCTGCATGATGAATAATGCAAAGAGAAAGTAATTAATAGTAACATAAGGATAATAATACATATGGTTTACAATAGTATCTTACTAAATTTCTATTGTGATGGGTATAAATATTCTCAATTTTGACTAACAAAAGCCAAATGAATCTTTTGGTTATATTTTGCTCAATTTTCTTCTCTTATAATATAATTACATTAAATCGCTCATGCCATTACCTCACTTCAGTTTAATTTATCAGCCGAATAAGGTCAAATATCATACCTTTCAGACATATTATTCTTAATAATCATTTCATGTAGCCAACTTAACCTCAAGTTGTCCTAAAATCATTCTATTGAATGAGAATCTCTCTGCTTAACTTTTAAAAACACCTTTAATCTTATAATTACCAACCATACCACCCTTTTTACAATACTTTTTTAATCAATTATTATTGCTTTCAATTACTAGATCAACTAAACTGCTGTACTTTCTAATATATTTTCATAATATTTACAATCATATACATTGAATCCTTTCAATATATAATGTGTGTGCTGGCATTTTAATGACTGATTATTCTAAAATTGATTTCTGGAGTTTCATTATAAACCTTTACTGACTGGCCTTTCTTTTGGCTCTATATCTTGACAAGGGGGATAAAGTGACGAGGAAACAATCAATCACCTAACCCGCAGAAGAGCATTTTTTACTAACTTTCTATAAATTAAATCCATCTATGTTACGCTTTTGACAGCACTTATGATTATAATACAAACTATAAACTTTAAATCATCTTTATTCTCAAAGGCTGCACTTACTGTAGATTACACTAATCACTTATGCAATGTACTTACTGTCATAAAAATCATTTTAGCTAAAAAATATTAAGCAATTTATCAGTTAGTTTCATAAGACTAATCTGATAGTGCTTTTGCTTTGATGGATACGACACTTGACATTATGCCTAATTAAAGTTACAATTATGACATAATACAAATTATATTTAATGACAAAATATAATTAAGAATACAAGAAATTAGATCATTAAGATAACATAACAACAAAAGCATCAATAACTGAAAATTGGCAACAGTAATATAAAATAAATGCTAAGAGAGAATATTTAAAGCAACAGTAGCGTTATGTTCCTCTACTCATGACTCAATCTTACATATTTTACATATTTAGAACCGGAATTTCAATATTTTCAAAAATTCCACATAAATATTCATACAAGTCATTTCGATCATCACTAGTGACTGGAATCATAAGGTAAGGTGATATTTTTGTAAAATTAAAGCTTAAGATTAAACAAGCTAAAACATAAGATTTGAGTTTTATGCAAGCAATTATTTATGAATATTAATAACAACTTAACATAAAAAAATAAAATAAAAAATCTAAAATGAAACACTGAAACGAAACTGGCTGAAATTAGGCAGAAAATTCAGCACCTCAGTTGAGAAAACTGCAGGAATGAAATTCATGATTCATCGTCGCTGTCATTGCCGAACACTGATGAAACCTTCGCAGCCATCTTCGGCTTCTTCGCGGAGGCAGCCGAAGAATTTTGTCGGGAAGCCTGTCAACAAATATGATGAAAATCAGATTTCAATAATCACCATTAAAACCTACATTGTGCATCAAGAATGTATCTTAAGAAATACATCATTCATTCAGTCATTGATACATTAATATATATATATATATATATATATATATATATATATATACACACACACACACAACCCATAATATAATATTCAACAAAAAGAAAACTTTCACTTCGTCATTTTTTAAGTTAGGGCACTTCATATCTATTAATAATTAGAGTAATTTATGATTGATGAATTAATATGGGTTTATTTGTAAATATTAAATTTGGGTGCTTAATATGTATATATTATAAAGATTTGGGTGTGATCCCTTCAATCAATCTTGAGTTTTGATCTTCAAAGTAAGACCTGCAATAATGCACCTAACAAACTTGTAGATGACAACATTTCAATCATCTGTCCCTTCAATACTATAGTTATAATCAAATTGGGCTAGACACCCTATTTGGGGTGTTGTCCCCTCCAATATACAAATAAAATGTTTGAGATAATATTCAAAGTGTTTTAAGATAGAAGTGATCTTCTTAAAATACAAATACACATTTTAAGTATGGTGACAGCGAAACACTTCGAAGATGGGATACTTCTTGAAAAGTTGGAAAAATTAGGACAATATTGTGAGATATAGCCAAGGGCAAAATGAGTTCAAACAAACAATGCCTAACATATATGATGATCTAGGGGCCTTTATTTGTATCAGAGTAGATCATGCATCAGAGTAACCAAGAATTCGAATCTCAGCAATGACACAAGGGGAAAGATTGCAAGGCATAGGTGATTGAGGTCAGTAAGAAGGTCAACTCATTAGATTAAGCTAGGTTAAATTGTGGGCCAGCATCTCTACTGTTGCAGAGGCTTACAAAAAGGCGGACAAGCAAAGTCGGGCCAAAATACATTTGAATTGAGTAACACCCTTATGTAAACATTGCGCCTGATCTGCTACATAAGCTATGTGATCCTCATAATATGAGGGGAGCTTCTAAGATAGAATGTGAATCTTCTAATAAAAACCTATGACTAAATGTGTTAGTGATGATGCACTTTGAAAAGCAACATTCAAGGATGCTATCATATGATAAAACTTTAGCGTTCAGCTGAATATAAGGCAGGCTGGACTAGAGTAGGCAATGTCTTGCATGAATAATCTGAGGCCCAATAAACCTATCACGCATATAATAGGGTGTCCTAACACCAATCTATAATTTACGTTCCATAATATACATTCATATGAAGTAACAAACTGCTCAATACATCTCAAAGTAAGCATTCGCATAAACCACGATGTGCAAGAAAAATTGAGGGTCATGTACTTGAAAATTATGGTAAAACTGTCAAAACTGAATGTTTCATGCCCAAGCTAACATATTTTCATCTTCATTGGCTTCAAGTACTAGAGGCGAAGTAAACAAGCCATGAATGGTGAAACTGTCAAAACCGAATCCACACAAAAGTTAAAAATATGTATATTTTAGAACATGTGTCCTTTCCTCAAACTTGCATTCACGTTTTGAGTTTTAGTATATGCAGAGCATTGTAAGGTATTGCTTTTCCTTGATATAAGTACGCTTCACGTGCATGCTAACTTTTATTCCTAATCTTATAATTTACTTATTCTATTCTAGGTAATCTTTGATATAGGAGATCAAATAAGCTAAATAGCTCCAAAAACCCAAAGGATAACTAATTGATTAAGGTGGTTAAATTTGATAAAATTGAAGAAAGCTGTTTAAGGTTAGCATCCATCCTACAATTCATTAAATATGCTGAGCAATCATGTTTTAATTTAAACTTAAGTTTTTTACAATTACCTTAGTTTAATAAATACATCATTGCGTTAAATTAGCCTAAGTGGTAATATATCCTAACATTAAAACAAGACAAGACGTTAAGATATTTCCCTTAATTTAAGATGGCCTGTCATCAAAAGAAAATAATTATAGAATTTACAATTTTACCAGCTGCACTAAAAATCAACTTTGACATTAGTGATGGAGCACTAAAATCAACTTTGACGTTAGTGATGGAGCACTAAAATCAGCATGCACTAAAAAATCAACTAAACTTTTAGTATAAAAATTTCAAAAATTGAATATCCCATAAATAAAAATCTTAGCAAGTGGTCCATCACAAAAACTTTCTGATAGTTCATATTACCAAATGACTAAAATGATCAATTACAGACTAACAAAAGTATTGAAAAGTCTTAAAATTTATCTTACCAACAAAAAAATGAGTCCAAAGCAAATTAAACAAAAAAATTCATCATGCAAACAAATGCATTACATATAATAATTAGTACTATTTTAAAACATTACACAGAAGGTTTCATGTGTCTGCCCCATATACTGGGTCAATAAAATGGCAATGTAAACACTGCATAAAAATATTTCGAACCATGAAAAGAATGTTTAGATCTTTAAACCATAAACTTGCATTTTACATAAACTCTACACTGGTTTCAGGGTGTTTACTTTATAACAATATCTTTCAGATGACAATAATAGCCGCTAGAGGCAAGAACATTATAGATGGACTGTCAACATCATTCACGGAAAGAATCTGATGGCATTAAATTAATATACTAACTAAAGCACATTATTTTTATAAAATTAATTAATGTAGGCAGACATGATGGTATTAAAATAAGACACTCACTAAAAAGTAAGCAAAACAAAAGTAAAAAAAATAATAATTATGTGAGCAATTTGGGAATTAAAATTACCAAAATTTTATGAAAAGAAACAAATTTAAAAATAAAAGAAAAGGATTCACTTATATTTAAGAAAATGAAAATTATTTCCTAAATCTAGAAAGCCTATGAAATCATTCTATACTAAAAAAAATTAAAAGTAATAAATATGAAACTTGGGCATTATGAAACAAAATGTATGGCTAAATAATAATTAATGAACTAGAATTAAATGAAAGATTAAAAATATCTTTTGAATTTTATATTAAACTTTGATAAAAACAGGTTCAATTTCTAGCCCTTCAGAGAATGAATAATCAGATTTTGAGTCTTAAAGGCTGATGTTTGAAATGTTCACAAGAAACCTTTTTATATATCTACTAGGTAAATGGATGGTTAATGATCTTGGTAATAATAAAAAAGTATAGCAGCTTGAAACATTATAGTTGCAAGTTTAAAAAAGAGCTTAATTATATCAACGCAAAAGATTTAATAAATATTTAATCTTTATGACAAAATATTCCTAATAGACTAATAACTCCTAACAAAATATTGAGTTCACTACCTAGAAATTATTAGAAAAAATCATATGTACAATAGTTATACAAATCTCAAAAACCTAATTATGTATTTGAATTTTATTAAAGCTAGCAACAAATAATACAATTCTTATTTCTCGACTAAAGAAAGATTCACAAACTGATTATGTATCTGAATTGTACAACTAGCAGCAAACAATACAATTCTTAATTCTTTCCTAAAAAAAGATCCACCACTGCTGTCCATGAACATATTTTAGCAGTTCAGAAAATTAATAAGAAATTAAAAACACTCCTTATAATAGGAGTATTTACATACACACCACCAAATCTCTATAACATACAAAATCCAGCACCAAAATTTTATCATTTACAAAATAAAATATTATCATTTCACCAATCTTAGAATTCTTCAATAAATAAATATGCGATGCTGCAATTTATCTCTGCTATTGCTAAGCCCCAAATTTTTTAATGAGAAAGGAGGGTTGTGTTAAATAGTCCATAACAAACGTTAATTTTGTAAAGTATTCTTATGAAAATTTCTTTAAGAAACTATGTTAAATCTAAGTGCATCCTCTAGAAGAGACAAGCTACATGCCTGAATGTAGTGAACTGTGTGCAAAGGAAGCTACATCGACGTTCGAGCGAAGTATCAACCAAGCAAGGATTCCCGCTTTTAAGGGTGAGTATGGGAAAATAAGCTAATCAAAGATACAAAACTAAGATCAAGTAGTTCAAATATTGACACACTTATTGGCAGGTTCTTTGAGTAGGTAAATATTAAGATTATAGAAGGAAAAACCATTTTTGTCTTCAAAATATAAAGTGAGTGGGAGAGAAAACAAAATAATTTGACAATTTAAACTTTAAACTCTAGTACTCGGTAAGAATCACCATAGAAATGACATTAGTATTATCCTATACAAAAATTCAAAGAAATAATATAATGGAAGTTAAAAATAGCTTTGGTTTTACACAAGGTAAGTTTACCATGAAAGCCATACATTTACTATGATGTTTGATGGTGAAATTCAAGAATAAAAGATATTTATTTTATAATTATTGATATTGAAAATGATTATGATAGAGTACAATAGAAATTCTTTGAAAATTTTTGGTGAGAAAGAATTTGTGTGGCATATATTGATATTATTACATACATGTATAATGGGGCAGTAACATCTGTTTGGCACAAAGTACTTGCCTAATGATTTTCTTGTTAACATTACATTACTTTGATCGCAAGGTGCTTGACTAATAATTTTCTTGTTAATATTGGATTACTTTGTCGCAAGGTGCTTTTCTAATGATTTTCTTGTTAATATTGGATTCGACCAAGGGCTTTGCTCTCAGTTCATATGATTTTGTTTTAATTATAGATGCTCTTATTGAATACATTCAAGAGGAGGTTCCTTATTGCATATTATTTGCAGAATGACATTCTCTTAATTGAGGAAACTAGAGATCAAGTTAATTTGTAGACTTATTTAGAATAAAAAAGATTTCATCTTAGTTGATCTATAATAGAATAGATAGTGTAAATTTAATTATAAAATAAGGCATAATTAAGGACAAAACTATTGGGGATCATTTGATTAAGAATAAAGAGAGCTTCAAATACCTTGGTTCAATTAATCAAAATAATGGTGACATAAAGAGCAATGTGATTAATAAGATCCAAACTCGTTGAATGAAGTGGAAGAGTAATTATGGAGATTGTGCGATTGGAAAATCCCACACAAAATTAAAGAAAATCTTACAAAGTAGTTATATGACCGATTGTGTTATTGGGCTGAATGTCTGCCAACCAAAAAAAAACTTATTCCTAAAATAAGAGTTATATAGACGAGGATGCTAAAGTGAATGAGTGGGTGCACTCGAAAGGATTGAATGAAAATAGATTGGTTCGTAGCAAAGTTGGAGTGGCTCCAATAGTGGATAAGATAAAAGAACGATGTCTTAGATGATTTAATCATAATCTGTCAATGCCCTAGTTAGAAAACTTGAGTATATGAATTTTTCCCATGTTAAAATAAGAAGAGAAAAATTAAAAAGGGCATGGGAAGAAACTAATACAAAGTGTTTTCTTTCTTTCAACTTAAAGATGGGGCTTCTATTTAATCATGCACAATGAAAACAAAGGAACCAAGTAACATACCCTACATTGATAAAAATGCTTTATTTGTAAATATTAAAGTTAAGGTGTTAAATATGTATATTATAAAACTTTTGGAGCTATGTCAAAAATTCATAAATACAATTGGCCTAAATACATTAAAAGGTTAAAAGTTTAAAAACAAATTTATAAAATAAAATATCCTTATTAGCTATGATCGTAATGCTGAATATTCAATTATTCAAAAGATGTACTAAATTTTACATATAAATAAATATTTGCATGTTGGCAATCATAATTATTATTTTTATTTTTGATATCGAAAGAATATCGAGTTCTTATAATTCTAACTAAAATTATTATAAGAGGATATATACATGGTGGAAACATTGGATATTCATGAGAAAGAAAAAAGGCCCAACGACCCATCCTAGAACAAAGATTAAAAGATATTCCTTCAAAAAAGAGGAAAGGGCCAATATCCTACAATGATGATGGATATTAATAACATTTTAATTGAAGCTAAAGAAAAGACATGAAAACTTTATCCAAGAACTCTCAAAATATAAAAAATATGAATTTGTTAAAGTTCTTAGTGCACTAAAGCAATGTAGAAAATATAATCAAAGCTAATTAAAGTAACAAGTTACGCTCAACATAGAACTTAAAAATAGTAATTGGGAGTAATTCTCTATCCCTCAAAGAAAATATATACAAAAGAGTTTACGAGAATCCTCAAATCTCTATAATGTGAATAGTAAGAAAAATAAGCATTACACAACTATTTTGAGCAATATACAAAGTCTCCCGATTAAAAACATGACCAGTTTCGGAATCATTATAACATAATATTTTAAACAAAGTAACCAACAAACAAATTTAAATAAAATAAATGGTAAAGCTACCAAGTTTGTAGTGTGCATTGGAAATAAACAATTTGACTTTTGCGCAAGTGTACTCATTGATATAGAGATATCAGCATAACACTTGGAAGTATGTAATAATGCTGATGCAGCACATTACTTGTGCTAGTCCATATCATGCAAAATGGAGTACGAGTCACTTTCACCAATGACTTTTATAGCATCAATAATAAATTCATCAGGTTTTAATTTAGAATTTTGTCCTTAATGTAGAAGATCTTGGCAACTTAAATGATGGACAATGCTTGGCAATACCATAAATGCAGTTGACAAAGGATGAGGTTTGAATAATTTTGAATGTAATGTTGTTCATAAAGAATTCCTTTACACACCTATATTTAACTGGTGTTAATATTATGTCAGTGTTTTTAACATAAGGGTTTGTTGCAAACCTTCAAAGTTGTTCGGGAAGAGAGGGAAACGAAATCAGATTAAATCATAAATATTTTTGCTGTGCTTTTAATTTCATTTTAGATCATGAATCTATACAAAAGCTTACTTTAACCAAAGCAAACCTCAATAAATGTTTCTTCACACCAAAAGAGTAGCATTTTATTCATGTTGTACAACTAACATAATCATGGTAACACATTTTTTGCTTTTAAAATGATCCTTGCCCTATAGTATACTCCTTTAAAAACAGGTTTCTTTTTCATTTGAATAAACATAATAAATTTGTGGAATAAATTTATGTAATATGTTCCAAACATCGGCTAAGCTAGAGGAGTATAAATAATAAAAATAAGCCAACTAAAAAAGTACCTTTGAAAAACTTATTCAACTATATAACGATGCAGCTGCTATGCATTAATTGTGATCAAGATTGATCACTAACTTGCTGAAATTTATCAAGAAGCAGTGAATAAACATCTTTTTACTTGAATCTCTCCCACAAAAAAAGTTACCCACATGGTGCTGAATCAAAAATTTGAAACAAAATCCATCTTATGCACAAAAGCAACGAGAGATGAATTGCTTAGCTTTTAAAAGCTTGCTCGTTGAGTAAGTAGATAGAAAATTTCCAATTACAAAAAGCAGCTAGCTTGGTAGCAATTTGAGCGCAAATTATTAGAGGATGTGTAACGACCCTAGGTCATTTTGAGAAAAAAGTTAAGTTCCCGCTATGCTCCATTTCTGTTGTTACCCGCGGATTTCCGTTTTCAGTTAAAAGTTCCCGCTAAAATCTGTTTTCATCAACTCCTGCTTGATTCTGTTATAGCTGGTTAATTAATTTAGGAAGCTTTAAGAATTTTTTCATTCATTTCGATACAAACATTCCAAACAACATTTCAGGCAAAATTACGTTACTTTCACTCCCGTAGCCGAGCAGTTTCCGATTTTTCTCCGCTCCGTAATCAACGGAAGGCAATTAAGTCACAAATTCCAAATGCAAGAGTTGATGTAACGCCGATGGTTTCGTATCGCTGCTCCCGCTAAAATCAACACAACGCTTCCATTGGGGAGGGTTGATGAAACGCACAAAACGCCCAATATCATCCCATAATTGGGTGACTTCCGATTTCCCATTTATTCCTGTAACATACGAGCGTTAATCGACTTCTTAGCGCCATTTTTGGCTAATCAAGCTGCACAAAGCGAACGAGTGCTACGCACGCACGTCCTATTTAATCCCGAGGAAGGCCGCTCAACTTTTCCCCACCTTCGTTAAACACTCTGACACCTTCTCTTCCTCTCAGCCGTCCGAGCCATCTAGATCTCGTCTCCCACTCTTGTTTCTGCACGGGGCGCAAGCGTCGACCACGCCCTCCTCTGGATCTTACCTCTCCGATCATGGTACTGCACGAGACACAAGCGTTGATCCTGCCCTTCCGCCAACTATACCGCATGAGACGATCAACATCTGACCTTTCTTCTCGCACGACCTTCTTCATCTTCAAGGCTGCCTCGACTACTTAAGGTGTGAGTTCATTTCTCTAATTTATTTCTGATTTGGTAGAAAGAATTAGAATTTGTGATTGCAATTAAGAATCCTAGATGCTTGATAGGGTGTTCTACTCTACTTACATGCATAAACTTATTGAATCATGCAGTTTAACTTAGAATTCTAAATGGTAGATCGATTAATCTTTATATGTAGGATTGAAACTTAGTTTAAGTTTAGAATAGGTAGATCTTATGGGGAGTAGAAGCAACTGACATCTGATATAAGTATTAGGGTAGATGGATATATGCTCCTAATCATAACTCAATAAAATGAATTAGGCAAATAGGGAAAATGAATCATATTCAAAGGTAATGTGAACTCAAAAGGCTGATTTGGAAGCATTGAGGAAATCGGATCTGAGTTGGCACTTAAGGTTAGATCTATTAAGGTCAATTGAAACAACCTAAAAGGGTATGTAGACAAGAGGAAGAGTGATAAGTGTTGAGATACAAGATAATCACCCTTAGGTTTTAAGGGAATGGTGATGCAAGGAAGCATGTCTGTCTCACTTAGAATGAACTCGTTAACTGCCCCAATGTAGCAAGGCTCATTTGCTTTATGAAAATTTCTTAAAAAGAGAATTAATTATAAATTAAGATCATGCAAACCTTATGAAGAGTGTGAACGAGGTTAGACAATGAATTAAGAGAGGAAATCCAGTATGGACCTACTGATCTATTCTACAGTATTAAGTTTATATTTGAAATTGCAAATCTTTGTGTTTGACCAGTTGCTCTACAGATTAAGTTCTGAAATTTCTGAATTTGTGACATGAAAACTTATTTGTTGTATAAATAATGAAACCTGATCACCCTAGTAAAAACACGTAAGTTTATTAATTAACTAACTAATCGAGATCACGCTTAGCAAGGAGAATATATGCTTTAATAATAAAGGACATTTTAAAAAACTGATAAAACTACAAAACCTAAATTTTGCAGACACATCAAATCTCTCATTACTACATCAGAATTGTGAGTGATTCGTCTTATTAAGTATACAAGAATGGCGTCGCTTTGAGCATGTTTCGTGTGTTATTAAATGCATTATTTTTACTACTAATGACGTAAAAAAAACAAAATGATGTTTATGTCTCTTGTTAATGTTGCAAAGGGTTCTGAAATGGTAGCTGAATAGGTTAGGGACGGGGCTAATCCATTGGGAGCCATAAGGGTGCCATATAAAGCCTTTGAGGGGGCCCAAGTGATAAACATGCTTTTAATGAACTCAACCTCAAGGTTCTGGCTTTGACCATCAGAATCATTAACGTCGCTTCATGATATCAAGAAATAAACATAAACATAAATTTTTATGCAATTATTAATTTATCATTTGAAATTTGGCATGTGACACAACTAGGATAAAAACATATTTATTTGCAGAAGTTATGATTATTTTTATTGTATTAAAATCATATTTTCCTGCAATTATTATCATATCCTTTTCGCCTTTCGCTTTTGCTTAAAAGTTTATTATTTAATAATCTTTGTACTTAGAATGTGCACCAAAGTATTATTTTTATAATATCAGACCAGATACAACTAGAGGAGACTGAGATAGCTTAAAGATGTTAAAAAGAATCATGACACAGAATAAAATTTTAGCTTTTACTTTCTTTTCAAGAGACAAACATTTATTTTTGTATGTTGTCAAATATGTAAAATTTTGAATAATGTGATAATAAATTGATTGAATGATATTTCTTATTCTTGCATGACCCTGGATGTTATTTACATGTTATTTTGCTTAACCGCCAATATGATACTACGGAAAGATGCACCTATGTTAGATTGATTGTAACTAACCTAACATGGGTCACCACAGGATGTAACTAAACAAAATAGTCAGGTGTCTTAATAACAAAACTTTAATTAACCCCACCATAATGAAGCTCTATACAAAAACAATTACCAAAAAATAAAATTGTGAAGAAATATAAAATATAAAAGAAAACTGAACGACAAGCACTATGGGTGACTACTCATAATCATGTATATAACAAAATTAAGCAAAATATAAAAAAGCTAGTTCAACCAAAGCTGAGCTAACCTTGGAAGTTGGAGATAAAGAAGCACCAATATAAAAGCCTATGAGATTATGAAACTTCATGTAAACCACAGTGGTGGAGATTGATACTAAAAAAAACTTTGAACTAAAGTTCACAAGCAGAAGCCAGATCACTAGTTGTCACTTGTAAAAGCATACCATGTAAATTGTCTTGCAGCTTGCATCTTAGTAAGCATCTCTAGAATTAACAGTCATAGCAAAAGTGAGACTCAGAGAGGAAAGAGGATGTGAAAAGCACAAGTGGAAGAAAAAAATAGAAAAACCAAGTATTTGATTATAAGCACAAACCTAAATAGAATCACACATTAGAGCAAAAATGAGACGTCAAATGAGTATTGAAATCTAATTTTTATTAAAAATTTTAAATGGCCTTTTTTCATGTGCATGAAATTATACCACTCATTTTATCGGGATGTATAATCATTAAATTGTATTTATTTTTATCAATTTTCAAAAAAATAAATAAAACACTCTTTAAGCAACAGCTGAAATGACAGCCAAAATAAGCCATTGAAATTCAACTGACATGCGTTTTGTAAACAAGATCTATACAATATGTTGACGATCGAATGACCTACGTATTAAACTAAAATCATTTGAAAAAAAAAATTTACCAAAACCATGAATCGGGATGCATAATCATTAAATTGTATTTCTTTTTATCAATTTTCAAAAAATTAAAATAAAACACTCTTTAAGCAATGGCTGAAATGACAACCAAAATAAGCCATTGAAATTCAACTGACATGCGTTTTTTAAACAAGATCTATACAGTATGTTGAAGATAGAATGTAACGACCCAAAGTCGTTACTTTGCAAATTAGGTCAAAACCCGCCTTAAAAATCAGGATCCCGGGGAATTTCAAATTAGGGCAAACAAAAATACGATAGGTAAGATTTATTTTAAAGATCAAAGTGCCATAGTTTGGAAGAAATCCGAATAACGGAAGCTCTCGTTTTATTTCCTGAATTATTTAAATTCTAAAAATCTTGAACATTGAAATACGTGCCCGAATTTATCATTTTCAGTGTTGTTATGATCAGTATATCATTTAAAGGCTGCTCGAGAAGTTTCATCAAATTCTGAGCGCCGGTTTGATTGTGGTTAATTTTTGAAGGTTTTAAACTCAAAAATTAATATAAAATAAAATATTATTCTGAATCGAAAATTTTCAGCGCGAGGGTGTTCATAATATCATAACACACCTCGATGTCAAGTTTCATTATATTTGGACGCCAAATGACAAAAATACGATTAATTTAAGTCTAAATAGTTTTAAGAAATTCTCTTTTAACTTTTTCTCTGTTCCTTCTTCCCCCCCCCCCCTTTCTTACGATCAAGTTCCAAAATTGACGATAACTTCTACTAAAGTATGCTGCCTTTATGGCCTTTAGCCCCATAATGGTACTAAATGCACCATTATCCCTTATCCCTTATCCGATCCCTCTTTCTCTATTAAAACTCCCTCCCCTCCCTCCTTCTCCTCCCCACACAGCCAACTCTCTTCTTCCCCACAGCTGCTCCCAGCCCCAACCAGCTCCCCATTCCCAGCCGACAGCCCCCTGCCAAACCTCCTGCAACCTCTCCTCCTCCCACAGCCAGCAGCTCCCTCCCTTCTCCTCTCAAACAGCAGCTCCCAACCCCAACTAGCAGCCGGCCAGCAGCCAGCCTCCACCTTGCCAGCCCACAGCAGCCCCACAGCCCTCCTCAGCCCTGCCAGCTCTTCAATCCTCAGCCCACAGCAGCCGGCCAGCAGCCAGCTGCCACCTTGCAAGCCTATAGCAGCCCCACAGCCCTCCTCCCTCAGCCTCACAGCAGCAGCAGCCCCTCCTCTTCAGCTGCCAGCCCTCCTCCCTCAACCTCACAGCAGCAGCAGCCCCTCCTTCTCAGTTGCCAACCCTCCCCCTCAACCATACAACCGCAGCAAGCTGCCAGCCCTCCTCCTCTTCAACTGCCAACCCTCCTCCCTCAGCCTCACAGCAGCCCCCCTTCTCCTCTACAACAGCAGTCCTCTCCTCCTCTCCACCCTACAGCAGCAACCAACTTCTCCTCTCAGCCCCACAACAGCAGCCCTCTCCTCCTCTCCCCACACAGCAGCAGCCAGCTCCCATTCCAGCCCTACCAACTTCTCTACCAGCCCCCACAGCAACTCCTCCCTCAGCCCATAGCAGCTAGCAAGCTGCTAGCTCCCCCCTCAGCCCCTACCAGCCCCGACAACAGCTTTTCCTTCAGCCCACAGCAGCCAGCAAGCTGCCAGCCACCCAACAACCCTCTCTTACCACCGCCAGCCAGCCCTCTTGCTGCAGCAACCTCGGTTAACCATCCGATCATCCATTTCAACTTCCTTCAAGCAATCCTAATCCTAAGGTAAAAGGTGTTGGAAAGGAAGAAAATGGAAGGAAAACATTTTATTAAAACTTATAACTCTATACATTTTTATGAAAATTTATATTTAGTCATTCACATTTTTATTATTCTCATTAATTAATAATGAGAACAATTCAAATATTATAAAATGACTACTATTTTCATTTAAGTATTTTTTTCATTTCTATTTCTGTATTTATTCTTTCATAATATTAACATGATCATAATAATAAAATATGAAATGACTTAATAATTACGGACTTATATCATTATAAGAATGTGAAAGAATAAAGACAAAAAAGAAGAATGTAAATCCTTAAAAAAAAAATATTCCTAAAATCATTGGCTAAAATACTAAAATAATGAAAACTTAAAATGCAGATTAAGCGAACTATCACTCATCCAAACTTAAAGGACAAAAAGGTACCTAATATATGACAAGTATTACATTTTGTATTGTTACTACTGCTTAGCTTTTAATTGCTTTGAGCCAAAATTTCAATTTGAAGTTTGGTTGATTGTTCGGAACCAACGTGACAACATTTATGGCTAGTTACTGAAAAAATGACATCAGTAACAGCATTCGTGGCTAATTATTTGAAAAAAGACATCAGTAATAGCATTCATGGCCAGTTACTGGAAAAATAACATCAGTAACAGCATTCATGGCTAATTACCGAAAAAATGACATCAGTAATAGCATTTGTGGGTTGTTATTGGAAAGCAGACATCAGTAACAACATTTGTGGCAGGTTATTGGAAAAACGATATCAGTAACCTGCATTTTTATGCTAATATCTTTTGCAGGAAATTAATTATTTCATTTGCGCTTTTACCTTAATATTTTTCGGCATCTCTTTTGCAAATCGCATCTCTGCTATTATAAAATGTAATATTGCATTGATTACTGTGGCACTTAGAGTACTCTCTAATTACTGGGAATTCCAATCCCGGTATTATTTGTTGTACAATACCAGGTCAGGTACTTCTGGAAGAGCTTAAACAAGAACACTAATGCTTAAAAATTTTCAATCTGCAAACGGATCTACGATGATGCTATTTTTGCTTATATTTTATATTATATTTATTTTTCGATTTTGTACGATGAGTATGATGTCAGATCTTGTAATATAAAGCTTCAAATAAATGAGAAATATTTTATATTTTATGTGTTCATTTTCTTTCATTACTCAATATGATCCTGCGGTAAGTGAACACCCGATGTCGGAACAGTTTCTGCTGAACCGGTATCGGGCTACCACATAGAATGACCTACGTATTAAACTAAAATCATTTGAAAAAAAAAAATTACCAAAACCATGAATATCCACTAAGAGATAAAAGCCAAAGATAAAGAAGCCTTTGTTGCATTTAATTGATCATTATCTGGTCGTGAAAATGAGTGAAATTGTATAAGCTACTAGTTTTCAATCGGCATGCTTTACATGTGGAGTCTCAAATCGACTCACTGTTTAGATTTCAGGTTCAATCAATCCAACTTATTCTAATTTATTTCCTCCTGTTCAAATGTATGTGTTTTCATTTCCCTCCAATTGACAGGTTTGCTTTTTAGTGATCCTTGGCAGTTCCTGCTCTAAATTTTAAGCAAATATAGTCAAATTAAAACAGAACATTTGTGCAAATTTGAGCATACTGTCAGACCCAAGTTGATTATTAGATAATTCAATTAGTCTCAAAATAGAAAGACAGTATTACATTCCCTTTAGATGAATTCCAACAATCCATTCGCACAAGTCCTGATTTAGGCTATAACAAAAGTTAAACTCCAAAAAGTTTCTTATTGCTAAGTTATTAATAACTATGATAATTATTTACAAAAGCAAGTTATAAGAAAAAGATTAACAAACCATATATTGAAACTTTGGAAGAGATTGGTAAAGCACAGATCACAACAAGAATAAATAATTTCACATAATCAATTTGGTTATGTCATGTAGATTGACTACAAATGCTAAACATTTTTGTTAAATTTGATGAGAAATTTAGAAAAAAAAAATGAATATCTTTATTTAAATCGATTTAGAAAAAGCGCAAGATGAAGTACATAGAAAAGTTCATTGAACAGTATTAGAGAGAGAAGAGGTTTGCTATTGCCTATATAAATGTTGTTAAAGTATACACAACGGAGCGATTACCTGTATTCCAACACAAGATGGTTTGTCAAATGATATATTCTTGAGGAAAGCAAACTACTTCAACGATGAGCTTTAAATTTGTATCTTATTTCATCAAATTATGAATGTTCCTGCTAAACACATTCAAGAGAAGCTACACTGATGCAATTTAGTAGCAGATGATATTCTTAGAGCTGAGTTAAAGTGAACTAGTTAGAATTTAAAGGATTTCATCTTTGCAGATATAAATAGAAATTTAAAATAAATGATTATACAAAAAATATACAACACCATGCATTAGTTTCAATAGGTTTCTAATGTGCACAATCAAATAGAAGCCCCTCCCTAAGTTCCAAATAAAGAAGATTCTTCCTAATGTCTTTTTGTTCTTACTCTTTTAATATGCAAGAAATTCATAAACTTAAGTTTTCTAACAAGGGCATCAAATAGAAGCCCCTCCCTAAGTTCCATTGAATACTTTGTTTCTATTGTGCACGATCAAATAGAAGCCCCTCCCTAAGTTTCAAATAAAGAAGATTCTTTCTAATGGCATTATTTAATCTTATCCACTATGAAAGCCACTCTAACCTTGCTTAGAATGAAAAATACAACAATATTGGTTCAACCATACAAAATAATCATTAAATAGAGAGAGATGCGACTAACAAGAGAAAGACATGTTAGGCGAAATAGAGGTGTGCATAACAATTTTGTGTAACTAAGAAATTCCACAACCGTAAACATAAGCACAATAATAAAATATATGTTGAGATGACAATACTAACGTGGATTAGTGGGTATGCACAAATGAACATTATCAAATGTAAGAAAATTCATAGCATTGGTGAATCTCCAATTGAAAATATGCTCAAAGAAAATCATCAAAGATGAATTTAGCATATAAGCAAGACCATCTAGAGTTCATGGCTTAAGTAGGTTTTAAATTTTAGGGTTTATGGTTTAAAAAAGTCCTTGGTTTTGCCACTATTAAAAGGGAAAGTGGAAGGCCCAAAAATGGTGAAAATTTGTTATGAATGATTTCACAAGCTTGGAACTTAAGAAGAATTATTATTTGACAAAGCATAATAGAGACGAAAAAGTTTTTGTATTATCTTCAACAATTCAGCTTTTGGTATGAAACAAAATCCTCCTTATTACAATATTCCCCAATTGGTACCAATCTATATTTTGAGAAGTGGCAAGGAAATAAACAGATTTTCTGAGTTATGGCAAAGCATTTGTCATAAATAGTCATGCAAACAAATAAAAAGTAAATTACCAATCTTTAGCAAACAAATGAAAATTTTGGAACACAAACCACAAACAATTTTTGTATCTGATTCACCGAACTCGAATGAAACTGAATGTTAGGCCACTATTGTGTTTAATAATCAATCTACTGATATTCCAAGTGATTTGCATATGGTTACTCAACCAAATGGTAGTACTTATCCTCAAGGTATGCAAGATCGAGTCCTCTTTAGCTGTATAGATAACTGTAAATGTTGATAAAACCTTATTTACACAAACTAAGCTATCACAATATGAAACCCACTAATTGCTAGGTTACCAACTCCACTATTAGAAGCTAGTAACTATATCAGACATCACTTCAACAATGCAATCCTCTCATTATCGTTGTAACATTTTAGTTTCATCTACCTCATTAAGCTATATGCATAGGCAAATTGTCTGAAGCACTTGAAGTATAATTATTTTAAACATGTCAAAAAAGTTAATTTCAGTGGTTTAGATCTGCAAATTTTAAATTGTTGACAATAGTATACTGGTAATAGCACTGCAGAACAAAAACTTTGCATTCCCCAAAAATTTGAGATGGTGTCATCAAGCTTTATATATATATATATATATATATATGTGTGTGTGTGTGTGTATGTATATTAGTGCTTTAGGTGTATTATGTTGGTTGCACTTTTTCAAGCTTTTTAACCAGCATGTTATTTTTAAGTTTTTATTTAAACATTAATTTGTAGTGATTTTTAAGTAAAAATTTCCTCATAACTTATTCCTTCGTAATTACCATGCCAAAGAGTATACATAGTGGCTTCTAGTGTATCATGGCCAAGTTCTAGTTTTAGTAAAAATGAAAATATGACTTTAGTTTTCTTTTCTAGGAAACTTGTATTGTTCCAACTCCCAAGAATGATGTCATCTCCACTAGCAGCATATGCAACGTCCACCAGCTTTATTCTTTACTAAAAAATCTATTAAGTTAAAGTTAGAAGTGAAGCACCATTTCTATTTTGAGGACGTGAATACACTAATATGCTACATTTAAAGAAGATGAATGTAATTTAACATATTTTAAAGTTTGAACCAAGATTCAGAAAAAATGAACACTTAAAATGTCAGTGTCAAACTTGTATTGAGCACAAAATGCCCAAAGATTAGTTCTACATCCGAAAAGTACATCAGCAAATTCAAAGAGCAAATCATCGTCAAACACAAACAATCTTTTAGTTATTTCTTGCATTAGCGGTTGTTATGTTATAGTATATCTTAATGAATCAAAACAAAGTAAAAAAAAAACAGCTAATCTTAAATTCATTTTTTTATATTTTTGAATTTTATGATGCTACACTATATTATGAGTTGCTTTCATTTGAAAAATATAGCATCATATATTTGAATTGGGCACTTCATAATATACTTTAATCAAGAACATTGTGTACTTGGCATGACAGGCCTTACTAGATTGAAGTCAAAATATGGCTTAAAAAATTGAGATATGGAAAAAAATATTCCAGGTTTATATCATAAAAGGAGAAATCAGTAAACAATAAAGAGGTATAAGAAAACCTGCAATTTTAGAGTAATAACCAGATTAAAATAATCAAAGATCAACATGAATTAAACATAATAGCATTGAATCATCATCACAGTAAAAAGAATTATCCCTAATATTCAAGGCACTAGTATTTTGAATCCTCCACCTGTTGTTTTTCTTAATCAAAAATTAATCATCACCACCTCAAAAAGAAACTAACAAAGATGGAGGAGGAACAACAATAGTAACCAAATTAACAGAGTAT
This sequence comes from Gastrodia elata, assembly GCA_016760335.1. Taxonomy (NCBI): domain Eukaryota; kingdom Viridiplantae; phylum Streptophyta; class Magnoliopsida; order Asparagales; family Orchidaceae; genus Gastrodia; species Gastrodia elata. The sequence continues at coordinate 13,724,120 of CM028681.1, read as the reverse complement.
TGCGAGAGTATTGCAAGATGTATTGACTCTTACGCACACAAACATGTCATTTGAAAACTGTCAACTCTAACACTCGTTCTACACATGCAATTTATGCACTGGACATGCTTAAATCACCTTATATACTTTCAACTGTCTTATCCCAATATTGTGAAGTGATAATTTATATTAACCATAAATATGATTAATATTCTCCTGATGTGGAAATCAAAATAGGTTTCATTTTAATTTGATATGCATAAGAAAAGAAAGATGTGCATTAATTCTATTATTAGATAAGTTGATACCTCAAAAAAAATTCAGAAGCACCTCATGAAAAAAAATGGAAACATTCAGTTGATGAAACAAAAAATAAGAAAAAAAAAAGCAGAAACAAAAATTACAGCTTAATAACCTTAGTGGAGCCAAGCCTTGAGGTGAATCCAAACTTTAAGGTCTGTCTTTGCTCATTAACAAGAGAGGAATTTCCTTTATTGCTAGAATCTGTTGAAGCGTCACTCAGTTCTTGAAGCAGCTCATGTTGTCTTCTGTGTGCATCTGCCCTGCAGTAGTTTATAATCTTGGTTAAAGAAAATCTAATTATACCGCAAAAACATGTCATAAGAATTTAGAGCTTGCATTATATGTTTTCAATAAAGAGCCACAAGACAAACGCACATTTGAGCAGCAAATTTAGCCATCTCTTTTTCTTGACGCAGTTGCTCCTTTTTTTGCCTATCATCGCGACTGCTGCCAGCATGCATTTCTCTCATTTCCTTGAACCTCTTCAATAGAGAAAAGCATAAATATTGGAAGAATCATAAATTTATCTACTTGTAAATGGAATAGTTCTTGCTTTCTCAAAAGGTATAAACAATAAAAAAAATATTTCCCTGACAGCATCTGCACATATACATGAAAATTTATTTGGAGATTGACTTTGCTTTAACACTACTTGTGCCCCATTAAATCAACATAACTGAAGAAGAGGAAAGGAGCAACAACAAAACTTTAGAAGGCAAGTGGATCCAATTTGAGGCGTTTATCCTTCCATTTAGTTAACATTAACATATGCCGTTTATTGTTTAAATGATATTTATTGAACGAACCAACAAGATTCCAGGAACTGTGCTAAAAATAAATCAAAAGAATTACTAGAAACTTCTGTGCCTAAAACATGAAAAACAATTAAAGATATTGCACTTTGTTAAAATGAAACAGGATTCACACCTTTTTGTGGTTGTGATCATAAGAACTCAGGTGTGCTTCAAACTCCACAGCCAACTTATATTGCTTGTTACAGAGATTGCAGAAGAACACCTTCTTTATTTCCTTCACTTCAGTTTGGATTTTTTGCTCACGCTCTGCTATAACCTGGATTGTTATCATTTGCACGAAGAAGGCAGTAGAAGCCACCAGATAATAAAAATTGCACGAAAATCTCAAGACCCTCGAAAGTTGATGTTCGCTTATACATCATTCCCGTCAAAAGATATGCTTACATGCTGCTTACTACTAGATGTAAGTTTCAAAAGTCAAGCCATGACATCAATGCGGATGATATGAACTATAAAGAAGCTAGTTTTTAAAAGCATACCTCACGCTTCTTAGCAAGTTCCTCAGTTTCCTCTAGTTCAACTTCCAATTTCCTCCTTTGGACATTCTCTTCAGATGTGAAGAAGTCATCTTGTTCTTGTTTCCCTACACCTAATTTTGGATCTCTGATGCCTGCCTTTATAGGTTCAACTATGCCTGCAATCCACATAGAAACTGTGCAATCAATCAATCAAATAAATAGATGACAACACATAATCAAAACAAATGAGCATCTTGAGTTCACTAGAGCATAAAGCAGATAATAAACTTCACAAAAAGATGAGAAACAAATATGTAAAATGCTCTATATATATGGGTTTTAAATAAATAGCACTGGAAATTTTTTTAGGATAATTCAAATTTGCAACACATTTGGAATTCATCATAATGATGATTATGACTCAGTTTAAAAAGCACAGACACTTCAAAGTGATTTCCATGTTCGTGCCGCCAGACATGACACCTCCAACACATACCAAACTTGCTCAACCTTTAGCTTGTCTGGAAAAAATAATGTTATCTTTAGTCCTATAATGAATCAAGCAAATAGTCATGATATTACTCTTAAATGCTATTAGATGATTAACAACAATTTACTTTAATTATTATTAAATTGTATGTATAATACATGATATTATGTTTTATTATGTATAGAAAATGTTTATATCATTTATATAAACTCCTTATTTCAAATTAAAATTTAATAAAAGAATGGTGTCATTGTCGTCTTGTGTGTCCGTCTTTTAAAATTTTGTTGGGTCACTGTAAGCCATATTCGTGTTTCGTATCGGTGCCCAATATTCAAAAATTCAATATATTGCAAAAAATTTGGACAACATAGGAATACTGCACATACAACATAGTGAGGTGTTATTTCTTAACACTCACAAAATCTTTAAGCAAATCAATCTAAAAAAATTACTATAGGATTGTTTGATTTGAGATAAATGTATTTCTGAAGTTAATTAAAGGGATGTTTGATTGAGGTTAAACTGGTCTAAAGTAAAAAAATTTCGGGTAAACTGAGATTATCAGCATTTGGTATGAAATAAAACAAGTGAAAAACTTTTACACTGCAATTCAATTTTGTATTAATATATATATATATATATAAAACGGATAATCGAGCTACGCCCGATTCGGGCGTAACTCAGCATTATGCAGCGCGAGCGGAGCGGGCAGCGACCTTCGTCCATCTTCTCCGGCAAACAAGCAGCCGAGCCAAGTGAGGAGTCCGTCCTCATCCATCTTTCGGCAAATTGTTCTTCGTCCATCTTTTGGCATACGAGCAAACGAGCAATCGAGCTAAGCTATCTCCTCACTTTGAAATCGATTTCGAATGAATGATTGAATTAGTTCAAATCAACTTCGAACGAAATCAATTTCAAAATCATTCAAACAAAATTGATTTCAAAATCAATTCGAGCGAAATCAATTTCATTCTAAATCGATCTCAAACAATGGATTTCGTTCGAATAAATTTCAAACGGACGAAATCGATTCGGACAAAATCTATTCAGACAAAATCGATTCAAACAAAATCGATTTCAAACGAACGATCGATTTCGTTCATTTCGTTAAACCTAAGAAATTGCAAATAAATTAAACTTAAAAGTAAATAAATTTTTTAGGTTTGGAACTTTTATAATGTAAACAAATTTCGATGTTTGTTTGGGCAAAAAATAAACCTAGAAACCAAATGAATAAAAATGAAAATCACAGACTTTACCACACAAGGGAGACTGTGGGACAAGGGCTGGCGAGGGTCAGGATGGCCGGCCAGGGTCAGGTGAGGGACCACGAGGTTAAGCGCGGGGTCAACTGAGAGCCAGTTGAGGTTCGTCAATAATCGACTGAAGGTTGCACAAAGTGGCTTAGAGCTGGGGAGGGTCACTCAGAGAGGTGGCAACCGCACAGATTGTAGTTGCTCTCAAAAAGGTCGAGGATAGCTGTCAGGGCCAACCAAGGTCCGATGAACTGGTCCAAGCATTTTTAATGCACAAAACTTTACGCATTGACCAAATGCACCCAAATGGGGCACATTCCCAATATGCGTGTTTAGGCTTAGTCATTGGATAAATAATCCCCCAAATTCCTTAATTCCTAAAATCACAAAACAAATACTTGCAATTTGAAATTGCAAGAGATTAGCAATACTTTACATCTATAGAACTCAGCAAAACATACAGCCCTTAAGTAAAATGTGTTTAGGTAAAATAAATGCAATGCAAATCCTTTTGTATGTCTGATAGTAGGATATTTGCATGGATACCTAAATACAAAAATAATGCATAAAAACTCTAAGAAATAGAATAAAAGATCAAATCCAGCGGGCGACAGTTGGCCAAGCAACAACGAAGATCAAAGACCATCAACCAAGCAAGTCTATGATCGAGGAAACCCACCACAACTAGCCAAGCAAAAATCTGGCCAGAGAAGGGAAATTGAAACCAGCAAAGCACGACTTGGAAGAGCTATAATCGAGAAAACAAGTTACAGCCAGAGAAGTCAGGTGACGGCCATGAAACCGAAGAAGCCAGCGACATGCGCCTTCTACGTGTGAAAAAGAAAATTGTATAAAACACGTGAGCGTGAGTTAAAATTTTTCACATGATTTGAACAAAAAAAGCTTTACCATGTTTATGGGCTTTTGAGGTACAATTCATCCACACAAAAATTATTTTATGACATGTATAAACACCAAAATTTCCAACTAACATGTAAAGTTAGTACATTATACACTAACAATATACTCAAAATGCAGCAAACCACAGATCACTTGAACCAAGCTGAAATACATAAAAGAATGTAAATATATATTGCCAAAAATAATAGTAATCTGTTGTATTACAATTATATCCTAGCCACAATGAATTCCAATGAAATGATATCTCGTTAATGAACAAAAATGCAAATGACTATTCACGTAGAACATTAACAAGTATTACAATTTATATAGAAAAAAAAAAAAAAACTATCAAAATGGTCAATTGACTCTTGCAAATATTCAAAATAATCGTTCTCTTATAAATGTTATTTTTGGTCCATTGACTTTTGTTTAAGTATTTTTTTATCCCTCCCGTTGACTCACAGTCCCCCTTCCGTTAAATTTGAGTATTCAATTGAAATCAACTTTCAAGCATGATTCAGTGGTCGATTCTCACTAGAATCGGTCGTTGGAATCCAGTGGCCGATTCCAGCAACTAGAATTGGCCTCTAGATTCAGTGGCCATTTCAAGCAGCCGGTTCCTGCTAGATTCAGCGGTCGATCCCCGCTGGAATCTACCGCTGAATCCAGCGGTTAATTCCCGCTGGATTCAACAGTCGATTCCACCACTGAAAATGGCCACTAAATCTAGCTGCTGATTCTGGCTGGATTCAGTTGTCATTTCTAGTTACCAATTCCTGCTGAATTCAATTGACGATTCGCGCTGGATACAGTAGCCAATTCCAACAGGAATCGGCTGTTGGATTTAGCCGTCATTTCCAGCTGCTGATTGTCGTTGGATTCCAGCGAGAATTAGCCGAGGAATCCCTCTGGATAGTCGATTCCGACTAAAAAACTCAAACTTAACGGAAGGGGACAAGTCAGTAAATGGGAGGGGAAAAAAATCTTAACAAAATCAAGAGTCCAAAAAAAACATTTACAATAGTTAATGACTATTTTAAACATTTGCAAGAATCAAGGGACCAGTTTGATAATTTTCTCAAAAATAAAATAATGATATCAACCAAACACTAGCCAAAGTCTGTCTTATGGTTGTCTAAGAGCTCCCTCGAAACAAACTCAAAACTGTAGAAAAAGCAAACTGTCATCAATAGCTAAGCAGGACTAAAAAGCTCGTCATTTAAAATTTTAATAATTCTGTTTATAATAACCATAGTAGCTTCACTCATATAATACTGATAAAAATAACTGTAATTTAATTTATTAACTATATTTCATAAAATTATAGAATAAAGATTAATTAAGGCAGATAGTAAAAGAGAATAATGACAGGAACCTATATATAGCATACAAACAAAAAGCCTTTAGCAATAACGACAAGTATGGGTAACATCATAAAATCACAGCATTGCAGGATAAAGCAATTTGCAGAAGATGCTGAAATATTAGAACTACAATAAAAAAACATCAGATAACAACAGTAAGCATACCTTGCTCATCTCTGCCAAGACCCTTGCCTTTCCATCCCATTTTTTGTAAGAGCCTATAACCTATGTTAGATGATGTAAGCTGCGTTTCAAGAGAAGCTTGCTCAAGGTCATCTGTATCAACGTTCTCCAGAGGTTTGTGACTGATTGGCAAACAAAAATCTTCAACTAGATCTTCAGCAAAGGAATCCAAATGTGCCTAGAATACTAAATAAAATTAGACAAATTTCAATCAAAAAACACAATAGCATCAAATGAAAACAATCGTGCCACAGGATTTCTTAAAAACAATAAACTCAAGCAGACAAATAAAGCTGAAAATATAGCATTATGCTTCTGCCAGACAAACAGATACCTCTTCTCCATCTCTTAGTTGTTCATATTGAATGAACGGTTCACCTCTTTGCTTCAATCTTTGACCATCCATTCAAACAAATTAAGCAAAATGTTATACTGTCATAAGCCAAAGCAATATATTAGAGTTTAGTTAAGTAAAGTATAACAAAATAATAACAGCCAAAAAATAACATACTAGAAAATAGAATATAGTAGGCATCAAAGAACCCTATTAAACACTACATTAATTTTGGCAAAGATCAAAACATAACAACACTTGCACATAATAAACGACCAATAAAACCATGAACAGTAACATTACAAGTGATAAGATGCCAATGAGAATGGAAAAACCAAAACCAAAGTTCAGAAGATCAAAAACTAAATAATTAAAAGTTATATTTTTATATATCATATGGATGACAAGCTCAAATATTAATATGATATAATGTTTACATTTGTTTGCCTACAGTGTTTTATTTATATAACAATAATGATGATGCTAATAATATGATGCTTTAAATATACCATGTAAATTTATTAGATACGATTTTAACCTGCTAATGAAATAGAATGGACCAAAATCTCAACTAGGTAATAAATATTATAAGCACTATAATATTCCATATGTAACAGCATGTTGCATTAGATTTTAGGTGGTACAATGCATCCCTAAGGAAGAAACGGACATGTCAATCAATAACAGCAAAAAGCAGTCACCAAAATCAATCAAATTTATCCTGTGAATACCAACTAAATATTAATCAAAGAAATGTTCAAGGAAAACTAAAGAAGTTGCAATAACAAATAATGGCATCCATTGGACAACTTATCAAGTACAGCAACCCCTAGTGTTAAATCATTTGCTTACGACAAATGATTTTCTTCAGGAATGTCTAGTTGAGCAGAAAAATCGATATCGCCAAAACTAATGGCAATTTTTTAAAGTATCACCTAGTGAAAAGACAACTGAGAACTAAATAGTCTCTCTTCAAGTTGGCAACTTTGTAATGCAAATGAATAATGCTAAATATGCATCATCATCCACGTAATCATCGTCAACTTGCCAAATCATAAATTAAATTTAATGGTTGTATGATGATATATTGTATTTTCTATTTTACCTTTTGAGTCCTATGTTTAAGTTATTTATCATTAGGCCTAATTCATAGGTTTCATATAGGTGGCCTTTAGCTTTTCCCATTTATCATTTTATTAGTCATGTGAGTTATTTTTTGGTCATTTTGTGAGAAATGACACTTTAGTCCTTCACAAGAAAGTAGGTTTATGAAATTTTTGGTCTTGTGAGGGAAATAGCACTTTAACCCTTAATGAGATGGTAGGTTTATGGTTCTGGTGATCATTGGGCATGTATTTCATAACTATAAATTGGCCACTCTCTTATGCATAATGGCATTGAAATTTAATGAAAAAAAATATTTCTCAACTGATTTAGTGATCCTTCGTGCTTTCGTGTGTAAATAATCCAACCTTAGAGAAGGACTTCCAAGTAAGAAAGAAGTTCATGCAACGAAACACCATTTGCAATGCTCGACTTCAACTTATCCCCATTTTGCCACCTATTACCTTAACTATAACCCATGTTAGATCAACCATAGCTTTTATTTATCTCTATACTTTTTATATAGAGAAATAACATGTGTTAACATAATCGTAGCACGAATCATCTCAATCTCATTAACTTCTTGATTTTGTATCTGTGCACAAAATAGATTTTGCTTTATCATTACATGGGCGTGAGTAATCTGCTCTTTTATTGGTGTACTCTCTTAGAACATTATACATACCCATTCATCTTTTTTCCTACATCATATTGGAATCAAAACAAATCTATCTACATATCAAACACTATATTTCTGCATTACAATATCATAGCTTTTTATTTTTCATAAATATTTAATAATCTTCAAATTGCTTGAAAATTAGTGGAAGTGTGGTTAAAATCTTGCTTAACCACTCTTATAAGTTTAAGTCAATTGAACTTTATTTGATAACAAAATCATTGCATACAAAAAATCATAAATTTCAATCACCTCACTTTCAGATCTGAATTATATCCTATCATATTTTGATGATAACTTAATTGTTTTAAATACAATTTTTATGTTTGAGCACTCATTTGGGGTAGAACGACGTAATCGACAACTTTGTCAGAGACCATTTCACTTGATTCTATCATTTAGATGTCGACTCGTAGTGAACATCAATACCAAAGACAAGCTTCCTAGCATAGAACTAATGACCTCATACTTTTACTTGATAAAATAGAAAATCTCACTCACAAATAATGAATTCCGAACTATGATTAAAGCACTAGAGTTGGAAGCCAAAAAAGCTTCACCAACCCACTTGCACCAAATGAAAAAATACAGCATCAATCAAGCCAATAAGATCATCCCGATGTTTTTATATCATACCCGCTTTCCCAACAATCACCAACTAGACCACAACACAATCATCATTTAAGTGATATTGATGATTATCAAGATTTAGATAATATAACATCCCCACCCCTATTATAGGATAGAGAGAACTTTTAATGCTATGTTCAAAGATACCCTAGAGAATATTTCCCTCATCACATGTATGAACTTTTATATAATATGGGTCAATGTTTTATTTTATGGCATCACGAACAAACTACCAAGACTCAGGTGAAGATATTTGTTCGTAGGGTAAAGGTAGATCCACCAACTTCTGATGAGCAACTTGACCCAAAAGTTTTTCTTGATTGGCTTGTAGATGTGAAACAATATTTTGATTGGATGCTAATGCTCATGAGAGACGAGTACATTTTGCTAATACAAAGTTGGTAAGTCATGCAAAAACATATGAACGGAAGAATTTGCGATCCGGCCATATACCTATTTTTTCTTGAATGAGATGAAAGAAATGTTAAAATAAAAATGTGTACCCTTAACTTTTCATGATCAACTTATGGATTAAATGACTATGATTTAACAAGAAACTGTGAGTGATATTGATTACATGATTCATTTTGACGAGTTAATGATCCGTTGTGTAGTTATAGAAGATCGTTGAACAAAAATCTCATAATTTCGATCAGGCTTGAGAGGAGATATTCGTCAAGAAAAGCTGAATCAAGAGGTTTACTCTCGCTAAGAATTTTTTTTTTATTGCTACTCAATTTGAACAATACCTCAAATCTCACTCCCATAAGAAACATACAACTTCACTAGGAATTAATTCACAACATCACTCTATAAACCCAATTCCTCAAGCTTCCAAACCACCAAATGATCTTAAATGAAAGGCACCGATCCCATCATCAAATTCTAAAACTTCAAGTATAACTTATTTTAATTGTGGCAAAAGTGGGCATTATGCAAGCACTTGCCCACATCAAAACCTACTACTAGATTCTATGAGTATCGAGCCTGATAATAAATGAATGAATGATTTAGTAGCAATTGACCCTTGTGAAGAAGCTAGTGATACTGAAGAAGTATTAAGTGAGTCACACATTACATTTATGCATTGTTTATTAGCTATCCCTCAAGTTGACACTAATTCGAGAGGTACATTAATCTTTCATACATATTTTAAAAGTGGTGACAAATTATTATTGATAGTAAAAGTTGCATATATATTATCGTCACATCAAGCTTAGTTAGAATGAAGCTTACGCCTTAGCTTCACCCAATACCCTAAAAGATTGCATAGTTAAACAAAGCTTCCAATTGCGTATCTCAATGTTGCCTTGTTCCAATACAACTAGAAGCATGTGCTGATAAGATTTGCTATGATGTCTCTGAAAACATTCATAAATGACTAAGAGAGAAGGTGAGAGAGAAATGAAGAAAACATTGCATTCGAGGTGCCTCAACAGGGAAACAAACCGAGCAATAAATAGAGCTCGAGGAACAGACACGGTGTCGCACAGTTCAATATAATCGAGAGAATAAAAAGCGGTTACAAGTACCTAATAAATAAGGGCAAAAATATTAAATCAGATAACATTGTTAATATGCCGCCACAATCTTGGTCATCGTCAATTGGTGGATAAGCTTGCTTGCAATCTCCTGGAACTTTTTGATTAGCAGCAGCTTTGTGAGGATATTTGCAAGTTATCAAGCACTCGAAATGTGGCAGACTTTGAGACTGTTGGAGTGTACTAGATCACAAACAAAGTGGTAATCCACCTCCACATCCTTCATGTGCATATGAAAAATTGGCTTGGTAGTGAGGTGAGAGGAGCTGAGGTTGTAGCAAAAGATTGTGGGTGCTAACCCAAGAGGGAAACCGAGTTCTTGTAGAAGAGCAGTGATCCATAGTACTTCACTGGAAGTGTTGGCAATGGACTTGTACTAGAATTCAGTACTGGATCGATCAAGCCACGGTTTGCTACTTCTTGAAGGACCATAAGACCAGGTTGTCACCAAAAAAACACATAATACCCAAAGGTTGATTTGTGATCGGAGGTGTCGTCGGCCCAGTCGGCAACGCAAAATGTAGATATGGAAGCGGGAAGAAAATTGAGCAATAAACCGATGTTGTGCATTGGAGGTAACAAAGTATACGCTAGACTTTGGACCAATAGGAGTTGATCGGGTTGTGCGTGGATTGATAGGGCTCTATAAATGTTGAAAGTAATATTCGGACGATTGTGTGTTGCAGGTACTGGAGGGCCCTGACAATATTGTGGTAGAGAGTCCAATCCGAAAATGGGGTGTTGGCGGGGTTGTCTGAGATGTTCGGCACAGTCATGGGTGTGGATGCTGATGTGGAAGTCTGCGTGCTGGCATGGAGGAGCAGGTTGGCGATGCAGTGCTGTTGTGACAGGAATAGAGAGGTTGATGAGGACTGCACATTAATATTCAAAAACTAATGAATAATTCCCAAATCTCTGAGAGCAAACTGTACTAGTAAAAAAGAGACAAGTTTGTCAAACATGGTGGAATCATTATCTATCAGAAGGACATCATTCACATACACAAACAACAATAAGTGAACACCATTTTGTCGATAGGCAAAGATAAAGGTGTTGTTGATGGTGTTCATGAAACTAAAGGTGTGAAGGGCGGTAGACTGTTTTTGATGCCACGAGTGGGGGAACTGCATTAGTCCATATAGAGCCTTGTGTTATTTGCACAAAAACTGCGGCGGAGTAGATGAGATGAACCAGGTAGCTTCTCCATGTAAATGTCTTCATGGAGGTCCCCATTCAAAAAAGTGTTATCAAAATCAAGTTGCCAAATACTCCATTTTGAGGGTGAGAGTTACGGTGAGAACAATTTGGATGGTGACCAGTTTGACAATCAGACTAAATGTTTTATAATAGTATATTCCTTCCATCTGTGTGAACCCTTTTACAACAAGTCGAGCCTTGTGACGAACCAGAAATCCATCACAATTGACTTCAGTATGTACAGCCACTTACATCCAACAATGTTGGTATTGTTCGGGCAATATACAAGGGACCAAGTGCTATTGGGACGAGCCACTGGACAAATTAATAGAAGTGTTAACAAATCCTATAGCTTTTTCACTTCATTCTTTTAAGCATTCTAGAACTCATGTTCACTTTCTGACAAAAATAGAGTATGATACTATCTTTTAATCCACTAAATTGGCTCTTATTAATAACATTACAGCAAAATCATTAAAAAGCTTAAAGAGAGTATTCATCCATCTTAAATATTTTTATCCTTAAAAAGTATTTTTTATTAGCATCCTTAACACAATTCACTTAAATCAAACACTTAGTTTATTATTTCTAAATTTGGCTAACTTATGTGTATTCCCTCTCAATAGTATAATTTCTCATATATACCTTCAAAACCATATTTTTAGCATTAATAACTACAGTTTAGATACATGACAAGCAAATTATATCTCCCACAATTATACTATTCTTCGATTTAAATGACTATTTATGACAAAAATTTTGCATTGATTGTAAGTTAGTTAGTTTTCACACTTGTTTGTACTTTCTAACTTAATTTTGCATTGATTGTAAGTTGATTATAATTTCACACCTTGTTGGACAGTCTAATTCATCCATTTAATCATTTTCCACTCTATTTTATAGTGTAAATTTCACACCTTGTTGAACTTTTTAAAATTTTCTCCCTACGAGTTTTAACCATCACCTAGGTTTATATAGCATAACTAAATTGCAATTTATTAAATTTAATTATTCCACTGATTATAACCATCCAACTTTAACTCAAGTTCAACTTTCGCTTCATAGTTAATGATTCACTACACATATGAATCAGTTGATCTTAACAAAATATTTACTATTGATTATCAGCTTCACACCCAATGCATTAATTTTTATGTCTTTCTTGCAAGTTTTAACAAACTTCCTAAGATTCCTTACAATCACATCTTGTTTGAGAGTTCTTCTATTAAAGATTTTAAATTTTGGATACAGGAAGCTTTTGAACTATCCAAAGCTTTATTCCTCAACCATCATAAAAAAATTCTTTCCACAAATAATAAGTAAAATAAGTGTTTTACGTGACTTATCAAAGTTAGATTTAATATATTTCAACATACTTCTACCCTCAACACTATATTAACTGCATAGTGGATTCTTTCTTTTAAAGTATCCACATGACACTTTACATGTGAAAAACCATTTTTAATAACCATACAGAACAATATGGCAATGTTTGCATTAAACTTTTAATATCCCATTATTATCACCATTAATCTAATAAAAGCATCGCATACTTTTGAAGAAAATCTACTTCTTTTACTAACAAGTTCATATAAATCCATCATCAACATTCGTTATGTTAACACTCTCACCAATAGGCTCAGTATTTGCCATTTTAAAAGAAAGTAACAAATAACAATGTGCAAACATGGCTTATTTAATAAAAAATCATTCTTGCGTCATTTGCTAATAAAACATGCATTATTCATTACTTATGGGCTGTTTGGCATAAGAAAATATGAGAAATCTGAGGGTAAGATAATCTAATTACAATGAAATTTGTTTACAGTGTAATTATGTTACTTTATTGCTATTTAGTAATTTTACTGGAAATTTAACTTTTTCTATTTGGAATGAAATAATCTTGTGTTGTTTCTAATCAAATGGGGTAAAATTACCCCACAATTTTTTTTAGGTATTCAATCGAACGATTCTTTCGTTCGAACTATTCTTTCGTTCGAACTATTCTTTCGTTCGAACTATTCTTTCGTTCGAACTATTCTTTCGTTCAAACAAAATCGATTTCATTCAGATCAATTTTCTCCAAAAAAGATGACCAACGACCTCGTTTGCAGAAGAAGATGACCAACGACCTCGTTTGCAGAAGAAGATGACCAACGACCTCGTTCGCCGAAGAAGATGACCAATGGCCTCTTTCATTGGAGAAGACAATGCCGGAAATCTTTTCTAACAAAATCGTTTGTCCATTCGATTTTCATTTAAAAAAATTTCACATGTTTTAGCTCAAACCAAAAGCAAGTAATCTCTAGTTATCCGAAAAAATTTTACTTTCCCCAACTTTTCTTTAAACCAAACATGCCGTTAATAAATAAAATAACATTTCAAATGAAAAAAAAACTCCTCAATCCTATCGAATAATCCTAAAACCTAAAACCAAACAAAAACCAGAACCCTAACCGTGCATGGACAATAGACTATGTATAAAAAACAGAAACTTCCCAAAATCTAATTACATAGTTACAACTTTTTTACCTGTTTAATTATAAACGAAGGCGATCAGATCGGGTTGTCAAACCTTAAGGTTTGGAGTTAAAACAAGAGAGATTCTCTCTGGCTAACCTAGATCGCGGGAGAATGGAGATTGCGTGCCTTGGCGAAGAAATAGAGCAGAATTTCACGTTTCGATTAATCATTGGATCCACCGTCTATTTGAGAGGAATATTAAAGAGGGCTGGGCCGGGTTCCCTGAGTTTATATATTTAAATTACGGCGAGGATTAGACTAATTAATTTGGACTTAACACTCAAATATCTCCTAAAAATTTATTATTTCACTTAGCTCCATGAATCTTAATCATACAGACTTTAAAAAAAATATATGAGAGCTATATAACAAAATTCATTAATTTAAGATATTGTTCTCTTAATGTATATTTTAATCACCTCATTTATTATTTTATATTTTAAATTTAAATTTTATTAATCATATATTTATTTTATATTTATAATTTATCTAATATAAAAATATTTTAACTTAATAAATAATACAATTTAAGAAAATTACTTTTATAGTTTTAAAAGTGTGGTAAAATAATATAATAATAAATAATCTGAATGCATTATAATCTAAATATTTCATAATGTTTAAAAAAAAAAAAATTACTCATATATATTATACAAATCTTCTACTTATTTGTGAAGTTTTGCTTCTTAAAAATAATTATGGAAGAAATGAAAATTATTATTCATTATTGTATCCACAAAAGTATTAATGCTCAAGCATTAAATATATAGACAATAGAGAAAGATTTAGGACTTACAAATACTAAATTTTAACTATACATAAAAATTTGGTTACAATATTTTATCTATTAAATATAAAAAATATTTATTAAATATAAAATTATATTCATTCAATTTTTTTGATAATAATTCATTGTTAATATTTTCCTACAATTATAAGTTGTTTATTTTTTCCAAAAAACTATAAGTTGTTCTCTCAGCAATGCATCCAATCTCATTTTTCTCTACTTCACTTCACATGCTTGATCAAAATATGTTCAAGCCTGTTCAAGTTCTTTAATTTTTTTTCTTTAACGGTGTTTAGCAGAATAAGCATTGCAATGTATTTTGTAAAATTATGTCTCAATTCTTCACATTCTATAAATCGTATGCTAAACAATGATTATTTATAAGTTTTGGATATGTAGCACTCTTACATAAATAGCATGAAAGTGATTGTTGTTTCTAGAAGTTTAGGGGCTTTCAATACATGTTTGAATGTTCTTTAGCATGCCTAAATGTGTAATTTATTTCCTAGAAAAATACTTGCATTTTGCTGAAATGACTTAATCATTAGGCAGCTTGCATGAGCTCTACAATCTACATCAACCTTCATTTCTTTGAGATGAAATAGATGACAAAGTTTAGCTTGCTAATCCCTTTTCTTATTTTTTCTTCACTCATTTGCAAAACTTGACCACCAAGCAATGGTATAAAACCCTTTTTCCAAGCCAAAGTTGCTTCAAAATTTTCACATATATTTAGATAAGAATGAAATAAAAATAATAAAATAAAATATAACTTTCAAATAAATATTTAAATGCTTCTATAAGACATCTTTGGGATTAGTGCTATCCCCTTGACCCATATATGACCAACACCATATGTGGCATTACTCAATCCTGGTTGCAAGCAGGGGTGCGATGATTGGGGTCACGTCATTTGATTTATCGATGATTATAGTTGAAATTTAGAATAATAATATAATCATCACAGATAATTGTTTAATTAACTTGAAAACAAAAAAAATATTTATTTCAATATACTAACAATTACAATAATATATATTTTTTATTTAAAATACATGAAGAAAAAAAGAAAATAAAAGTATTGATTATTCAATGGTGTTCAAGTTATTTAGTTCTGACCTGATATTTACAACGAAAATGTACTGATTGAACATCTATTAGAGAAAACTCTATGTACTTTTGATATCACTAATTATATTATATATAAGCAAAAAGCATAAAATTAAATTTATAAAATGCATAGAAACAAAATAATAGAAATTGAAAAGACAATATTTCCTCTTTAGAGAATTATCATAATTTTTTTGTAAATCAATATTGAACAATAATTCAAATAATAATAAAAGTAATATGTCACAAGTAAGTCATACTTATCAAAAATTGAATATCTTTATCTTGAAAATAAATAAAAAATAATATTAATATCATTTGACTAGGCATGTAATAACCCATGATTGTTACTTGAATTTTAATCACCTAATTAGCTTAAGAATCTTGACATTAGTCTTAAAATAGTCTTAAGTTTAATCCCTGAAATTTAGTGAAAATCAGAAGTTGTTTAAGGAAAAATTAGGATTTGGGTTAAGTTAATTAATTTAAAAATTAAGATAATTATTTTGAACTCAAATAAAAAATCCAACTTCGTTTTGAGTTTCTCGTACCCAAATTAACTAAGGGGAGATTTTTAGATTTTTTGTATGTCATTTGGTCAATATTTGAATTTATTAAGTTGTATATTTAATTAAACAATAAATTATATATTTATATTTAAATTTCTAGTCGTTGGATCGAACGACAGAAGATCCACCGTTCGATCCGTCTCAATGGGCAACAGACGGCTCTGATTTGATCAGAGGCCTCCAAACAAAAATACGGAATAGGATTTTGAATCAGGCCCATTGTCAAGCTCGCCTTTGGGCTATTGTCCCCAGAGGCGGGTGTAACGACCCAAGTCATTACTAGGATAATTATGATTAAACTCAACTCAAAAATTAGAATCCCGAGTGACTTCAAAATTAGAGAAAACTAAAAATACTCTTGGATAGAATATATTTTTGTAATCATAATACTTAAGTTTTGGAGTAATCTAGATAACGAATACTCCTGAATTAATTTTTAAATTATTTAAATTCAGTAAATTGGAAAAATTAAATACAAGTCTAAATTCAACGATTTTAGTGTCGTTGGATTAAGAATATTATAAAAAGGCTAAAGAAAAAGTTTCGTCAAATTTATAGCTCCGGATTGACTAGAATTAATTTTAAAAATTGTTATCTTCAATAATTAATAAAAAATAAAATATTGCTCCAAATTTAAAAAAATTTGGCGACTGTGTTTTTCTCATCAAGATACACCTCCATGTTAAGTTTCATTATTTTCTAGAAAAGTACGGTGCTCCAACTGTGGCAATCCCCAACTTAAGTAAAATTAGGTAAACCCAACCTGCTTTAAACCAAGTACTAACATTCATCAATATAAATATCAAAGTAGTGGAAGCAATACAAAATAGAGTAACATCCACAAACATACATAGTAGGAAAAGAGAATGCAATATAGTAACTCATCACAATGCAGATTAATTATTACAAACTGAAGTTTAAAGAGGATAAAAATATATCTCAATCTCACTAAAATAAAAAGGCAACAGCTAGCTAAACAGTAGCAGCACGATCCTCCTCCTGAATCTGCTCCTCTTCTGCGACACTGTCCACGAACACGTCTGAATCTGGCATTTATCGGTATCACAATGCTAGGGCCCCAGCCAACAAAATAAAATAGTTACAGTTAAACAATTGTCTAAGTATATTTTAGGCTATTTAAATGAACTGAATATTGAAAAATATCACATTAAATTATTTTTAACATGCAAGCATTTATGGGGTGCAACAAGCTATACCAGAAGTGGAATACTATAAACTATCCATTTATAGTAAACAACATGTATGTGAAATATCATATAAAACACCAAATAAACAAGGTGAGGCTAAAAGCAAAAATAACTGCAACTACTGAAATAAATATGATCATAACATAATTATGATCGCAATAAAATATGCTAAGTATAAAAGAACACAAGTACTGAACATGATAAAATTATAGCATCCTGAATATGCCATTTATACATATATCTAAGCCATAAGAGTATACATACAATATGCAGATTAATATGAAAAAGAATGGCCACTGAGACATGTGGCAAAAGCCAAGCAATACATGAAATATAAGGCCACTGAGGCATGTGCCAAAGCGAGCAAATACTGAAAATAAGGCCACTGAAGCATGTGGCAAAACATTACAAGCTGAACTGAACTAAACTAAAGTAGCAATAGGCCCAAGCTATAGCACTACCACCCTAGCCTGAAAATCATCAAAATACCCATCCTATAGGCAATCCCCGTTCCTCTCAGAGGCCTGGGTAACTTTCATACTGTACTGCATACTGGAGGTGGCAATACCATACTCAGAACCTAATCTACTAACTGAAAGCACTATAAAATCTTGAATGAAATGATATATGCTTTATAAATTCTAACTTAGGATGTATCATCTATATCCTAAGTGTTCCTATTATGCTGAAAGAATAAAGCTCAAATACAAGGTATGCAAAGCAATCTAGTCAAAGTAAGCAAGAGACTCAATATAGACTTATATGATATCCATTGTTATCTAATTTATCCAACTAGCTAATCTGAGACATTTACTAACTTAGGATCTCCAATATCCAGCTTTCAAGTAAATTCTCAGATGTACGACCTTAAGATTAATATTAGAACTTAACAAGTTCTAATATAGAATCACAAGACGACTATATAGTTTAAATAACTAAATCAATGACCAACTTTCATTAATATTTTACTCTCTTACAAAAATCTTGATTAAGTAAATCAAGATCTAAGGATTTAGAACTTAAACCTCATATTGAGTTCAAATCCTAAAATCCACAGAGACGTTCTAAATAGGATCTAAGTTTCTCACTTCTTACCCAAATTTAAGGTAAAGAATCCTATAAGCTGAAAGATTCAGGAACTATGAACTTAGCGACAGGCTATTATACTGATTATAATACAAAATAATCAATTAAGAACTTGAGAATCTAAGATCTATATTCAATCTCTAAGATAATTTCATTATCTTATTGATTGAATCAACCTACACCTATATGGAAGGTCTCAAAAGATTAAACAATCAATCATTAAAGAATTTCAATTGGAGGTGGTTTAATTCAAATTGAAGGTCTAAGTCTAAGATCTAAGATCTAAAGATCTGAAATTTGATCACTTTATACTTTTAACTAGAATTTTGACTTAAAAGTTTTCATTTGTGATTCTCTTTAGAATCTAAGTTCATAATTAACTATAAAGAGCTTATTAAAGTTAAAATTAAAAATTCTAGGTATTAGATTAACATTAACCCATATTGACCTTCTTAGGTTACTTAAGATCTAAGGATCTGAGTTTTGATCACTTTAGATCTGGGCTAACCATTTCACTTAGACCCTTCCAATTTCTTTTCTTTAACACTTAATTCTTAAGTTATCTTAATTGAATTTATTAATGATATAATTAGCCATTTTAATTATTAGATTTAATAAGTTTAAGGTCAAATGATCTTTATAAGGAATGCTTAAGATTTAAGTATCTTCATTAAGGACTAAATAAATATTTCATAGATTAAGGATCACATTTACACCATCCTTGTTCTAGGACTTCAGAGAATATTTCCAATCTATTTTATAGTGGTTTACTGAAATTTTCAATCCTTGAGGAACATTAAATCACATTTTTGTCAAAATGACCAAAATGCCCTTCTTAAGGCTAAAATTGGAATTTTATAGTTTAATTACCCAAATTTGTTCTAATCTATTTTAATGTGTTTCATATTACTTAATGAAGTGGGAAACACCTTTAATTTAGATTTTGATGACCTAAATAGTCTTAAGTAGCACTAATCATTTAATTTAGCCTCTTAGGGTGATTAGTGAAATTATGGCACTTTAGGGCAATCCAATTTTACACTTAGGCTATACTAGGTCTAATATGATATTAAAAACTATCCTCACCCACATCAGGGGCTTAATTAGGGTTTAATTCACTAATCCTTGAATTAGGGTGATTAATGAGTGATTAAGAAAATTAATTTTAAGGGTCTGGAATTGTTCCTTAGGGTACAAGGAGCAATCAGAGCCCTTAAACTCATAAATTGGACAACTAAATGATTTTATATAATTTAATTAAAAATAGAGAATGTTTGGCAAATAATTTTTAATCCAACCATTTGATCTCAGATTTAATTTTATATTTAGATTCCTTGAATTTTTTTTGATACAAATTGTATATTGGATCATGCCATTTGGATCTGTATAACTAAAGTTATTTAATTAATTTATTCTGAATGTTTATTTAAATTAAAACTATAGGGTTTAATTAATTAATTTCGCAATCATTAAAAATGCTATCCAATAATTATTAATTAGGCGCGGCCCAAAAATCAGATCCGCGCGGGTCACGGGTCGGCCCGGCCCAGACCCAAGACTTCGTCTTCTTCCTCTCGACGAGTCCCGAGCCCGTCGAATTTCAAAGCTGAAATTCTTAGTGCTCCGGCGACGGCCGGGGCTCGAATCGATCCCTACACGTTCCTTGAGTCAAGGCGCGTCTATTGGACCAAGAACACCCATCTAGATCCCTCTGGATCGATGGGGTCTAGCTCACCCGAGACGTCCTTCTGCGAGACGCCTCAGGTCGCCTGTGAAGGGGAAATTCTCCTCACAGGGACCTCAATTCGACTGGATTTTGATCCCTACACATTCAGGGAGACTAGACGCATCGAAACCCCAACCTATCTTAACCCGAGGCACAGCCAATCACTGGGTCCTTACTCGGACATAGCCATTGGCTTGATGGCTAGCTCAGTCGATCGATACGATCAACTCGAGATAGCTTAGCCCTAGGTGACAATCACAGGAGTTTTCTAGGTGGCTAAGGCTGCTTAGACGACATTCAGAGCTCATTCCAGAAGACATAAATGAAAGGAGCTTCAGAAGATTTTAATGGAGGAAGCTGTACCTCAATTTGGGGCTACAGGTAAAGCCAAAGGAAATTGAGATGCTCTTAGGCTTCCTGCAGGTCAGACGATCGAGAACAGGGGGTCTGAACACCAAACGAACCCTCTATCAGCAGTCCTAAGCTCTGCAAAAGCGGGGAAATCACCGAGGGAAGGGGGAGCTCCAGCAGCGTTCAGCAGGGAAAATGGGGATTCACAGTGAGCAAAGGGACTCACTATGAAGTCCTAGGGGTACTTATAGGCTATAGGAGGGCTCAGGCATGGAGGCCGGGGCCCAGGTTTGGAATTTGGCTCGTCCCGAGGCTCTTCCCTAAATTCCCAAAATTGGGGAGGTCCAGGCCTCCTGGCTCAGTCGGCTAGGCTCGGCCACTTACGGGAAGGTGCCAACGGTCGAGTTGACCTGGCGTGGGGAGTGGCAAAAAGGAATTACATGACGAATTTCTGCGAATTTTTCCTGTCGGGGCGAAATCCTCTAGGCACGAAGGTGAACAATAGCGGGGTTGCCGGAGCTGTGATGGTTCGTTAGTTGGCGCGGGACGGTCCTGATCACCCGACATCTAACGGTTGCGCGTGGGATTGGATCGGCCGTCGAATTTGATCCGGGGATCGAACAGGCGATCAGGTTTACTTAGGCGGATGAATTAAGAGCCGCCGGATCAGATCTCAGAATCGCGGAATGGTCGAGATCTAACGGATCTGGTCGAAGGCGCGAGCCGTTGGATCGAAACGCGCTGAGAAGCGTGCTAGTGATCCTACAGGCGCAAAGTCGTGCGCCACTGTGGGGACCCCGCAGCGAATTTGCCGCGGTCCCGACTGTGAATCCCAGGATTTAATTTAATTAATTTTAATTTAAATAAATCCAATTAAATAATATATAATTGTCTTAAATTATCTAAATCCAATTTAGGACCAAATGAGCTTCAAAAATTCCCAAAAATTCACCCTTGGCTAATTTGGGTGTGAGAAATTCAAAAATGAAATTAGATTTTAATTTGGAGACCAAAATAATTTAGATATTTTTCAGGGCTTAAAAATAGCCAAAAATACAAAATTTTCCAATTTAGCTCCGATTGATTTCAAATTTCTAGGTTTAGGTTTAAATGACCCATTGAATCCAATGGAATCAAAATCAAACCTTAGTTTAGCTTAATTAATTTAATTTTAGCTAGGATAACAACCTAGGGTTGTTATATGTGTATACACTTATTTTGCTCAAGCTAGATATTGACTTTACTATTTAACTTTTATGAGCCAAATCACTTATTGAATTTGGAATTTTTGAGAATGTTGTTATAGTTGTGATCTCAAACCTAATAAGTAGAGTAGCTTGAGCTTCCTTTGGTTCATTTAATCATTTTAGAAGAGGGACCAATGGAGATGAACCCTAAATATGCCGCAATATACAATTTTAAGATATGTGCTCATTTTGAAATAAAATATAACAACATATAATATTTATTATGTTTGACAAAATTATAGAATAATTGAGGAGTTAGATACGTCTATCTAACTATCTGAGATCTGAGTTCATGATTAACTATACATTTCCCCTCAAAGGCTAAGTATACTCTCCTTATTTATCTATATATCAACTTGTTATGGCATAACGTATTATCTAAACAGATTTGAGATCAATCTAAATGAGCAAATGATACTGATTTATGATTATTTATTTCAAATTCTGAGCACAAAATTTTATATAAATATATATCAAAGTGGATCAAAATTTAATAGTGACGCAAAAGCTATAAATTAATTAATTAAATAAATAAAATAATATTTATCATTTTATTTTAGTAAAAATATCAATATTAATATTAACTTGATTATTTATTTGTATATATTTATAATAGCAATTATTATTATTATTATTATTATAAGTAATAATATATATAAATATATATAGAAAATAAAATGAGAGAAATAAAAGTTGTAAAAATTCAAATATATATATATATATATATATATATAAAGAAAATGACAGAAATAAAAGTTATAAAATTATGAAATATATATATATATATATAATAAAAAATAATGTTGGAAAATTTATAAAATATATACATATATAGAAAAAAAATGATAGAAATGAAAGTTGTAGAAATTATAAAATATAAACATATATAAAAAAAAATGACAAAATAAAAATTGCAGAAATTAAGAAATATATATATATATATATATATAAAGATAAAAATAAAAGTTACAGAAATTATGAAATATATACATAAATAGAAAAAAAATTGTATAATAAAATTATATACATATTATAATTATAGTAATAATATTAATATTAAATAATAATAATATTATTATCATTATTATTAAAAGAAGAAGAAGAAATAAATAGATTAGAAAATAGTTAATCATTTTCTCATTTATTACTATATCCTGCGGTTGATGAGGCTTTACTTGTAGCTCCCCGCTCCGTCGCCGCGCGCAAAAGAATTAAAATCATAAATTCGGTGGCGGAGCGATGCACCGCTCGGGGAGAAATAACCCGTCTCCCCGAATAGCTGAAAAATAAACCCACCTGAAGGGCTGCTAACTCAACCTCAAGTGGGGTTGAGAGCTAATACTTAAGATAAGTGTAGTATCATTATCCTAAGTATTAGATAAATACATATATTGGATTTAGAATACAATAGGAATCCAATATATGTATAAGGTATCAGCATTTCCAGTATGCTGATCACATCACAATACTAAGTATAAATAGTATAAAAACAGAGTGCGGAAGCTTAAAGCAAACATCCAGAAATATTCATCAAAGAAGCTGTATAAAACATTTGTCTCAGAAAAGAAAAGAAAATACATTCAGAATTATTACAAACAGTTTACTGAAATACTGAAGTAAAACTAGGTACTGAACTGAAAATACTAAGCAGAAAGTAAAACTAGAGGAGAGCCCACTAGTACTCCACGGGCACCTCCTGAAACTCTTGAGTGTCCTCCTAACCTGTCTCAATATACTATTCAGGATCTAGCAAATTATTGGATCCCAAAAGTATCTCGTGTTAGACAATAAGTCTAACACATCGAAACTAATCTAACAGTTCTAATTATTCATTTAATATTTACATAATATGAGTAAATTTACACAAAAATTATAAAGATAACTGAAAGTACAAATTAGTCTAAAATTGTACAAAACTGAAGCAGTGTAAAGTAAAACTGAACTGTAACTGAATACTGAAAATAAATCAAAACAGTATTAAATCTGAAACTGAGTAATCATATGTACAACTATGCTGTATGCCACTGAAATTGTGCATCTAAATATGCCACAATACTGTATGCTACTGATATGCTACCAAAATATCACTAAACTGTTATGAGCGGTACGGTCCAATGTCTACATACACTCTGTTGGGAATACTGTTTATTGATGACACTGATGCATCCATAAATTCTCTCGTCAATGTATGCAATATTCCGTAACTCATAGATCATCACTAATACTTATACATCATTTTGATTTTCATACATTATTCTGATATTTACACATCATGCTTATGCTCATGCTCATGCTTCTAAACTACATGAGATAAATCTAGAAAATACTTAAAATCTGATAATAAATCCAAAGTCTTCATTGTGCAAAATCTTGCTAAAATGATTCTGACTCCTAAATTCAAATCTCGATAATTGGTTAAGGTTGAGAGTTTACTTAAAAATCATTAGCTGGGATGATTGTATACACATATTTAGCATATTTGCAAGAAAGGTAAATTTAACCCTTAGCTTGTTTAAACTGCACTTATCGAAGCACACTATGACAGGAGGCAGAATCCGGTCACAGTTTACATCTCAAGCTAAGCTGTTAAATGCCCTAATTACAATCATACTTAGTGGTCTACGTAAAGTGATTTAAGATACTTAGTTTGCTTAAACTGCACTTATCGAAGCGCACTACGATAGGAGGTAGAACCTGGTCACAGTTTATATCTCAAACTAAGGATCTTGTTCACTAATTATAACACTCTTAGTCTTGGAAGATTTACTTTAATGGGATTGTATTCAGTTAATTCCGCAGAATAGCACCTGGTCATAAGTTCACATTGGAGTGAATCAACCAATCATGAATATTACTGAATTAATCCAGTAATATGGGTATACCCTACAATACCCAACCAATAATCTGAGTTCAGCAGGCTCTATTTAATCGATAAGGATTTATCAAATCTATTAATCCTTACTCTGATTAGATGTATCCTACACAAGGCTCAAAGGATGTGATCAAATGATCACTCAATATAGGTTGCTACCATAAGGAATGAGCCACAATCTAAGTATTTTAGGTGATTCCTACCACAAGGTATCAAGTTCAACTTCTAAAGTTATGAAGGAGCAACTAGGTTTCTATCTCAATAAGTTACAAAGGTCCTTCCTACCTCAATGTTTCATTAGTTAATGTCTTCAATCATTTCAATGACGAATCCTATAGCAAGACCCTTAAGATCTCATTTTTCGACTTCTTAAGGTTTACTTGTTATACTTAAGTTAAGATGATTATATCAAATGATTAAAATTCATTTGATCCTTTCCTATTCTATAATCATGGGATAAAATCAAAGATCTTATTAGATTTAGATCATTGCATAAATTATTATAATTTTATTTCTATCTTATGCTAATTGTCTTATATAAAAGAAAATCAAAGATCTAAAGTTTGGATTCAGATAGTTCAATCACACATATTCAATATTATCCTTAGTACTTCTAATTTGATGATTAAAGATCAATACTCAATCAAATGCATTATTGGAATAATGTAAATCAGATTCTCTTATAATCAAGTAGATTGATTAAATGATTAAGATTTAGATCTTAATCAAGATAAGTTAGGGTTTAATCCCTAACCCTTCTATCATTAAAACCAATGGTTAATTTAAAGGCCAATAGCAAATCAATGTATTATTGATGTCAACTTAGGTTTGGATTAAGTATCATCTACTTAATTAAGTTATAAAGATTCTCATGTTCAAGTGATCACATTTAAGTGTCCAAATAAGTATTAAGGTTCTCTAATATACATCCTAATTTCATGAACACATATAGATGAAAAGATAACATAAAATAAAAATGTGATGGTTGCTAATCAAAATTTAAATCAAATAAAAGAGATTAGCACTTAATCATAATTCTAAAAGATCTAAGTTTCATGCCATTTAGATTATTAAGGTATACCTAATTGATATAAGCAATTAAAGCTCCAGTACTTAGCATATGGCGTAAAATATATTTAAGATACATAGGTTTTGAAAACTTAATGAAATTGACAAAGTTTCAAATTTAATTTTCAAGTAGAATTTTATGCAGTGTTCAATTTTAACTAAAATAGGTTCAAATTTAGTATAACTCAACCCCACTAGAGTCATAGGGGTCTTAAAATATCAAAACAGTTGAGTTTTTGCCATTTCAGCCAAAACTGGATAGTTTTACAAAATTTGGGCAATTTTCTGAGAATTTTAGAAATTTTGCAAGTTTGGGGCGTTGTAGCGCTTTCCGCGCGGCAGCACCTTTACGATGCGGCCTGCTGTTGTAACAACCCAGGTTGTTACCTAGGTCAATTAAGACTAATCTAAGTCTTAATTATGGTTCTAGTAGCTTAATTAAGTAATTTAGAACCTATCTCTAAGAACTGGATCAAATTAGGGATTAAATAGATCAAAATCTAATTTTTGGAAAATCTCAAAAAACTAGAAATGGACTTTTTATTTTGATCCCAGATTTAAAATCTGACTTCGTCATTGCGTTCACCACCCTCAAATTAGCTAGGGGTGAAGTTCTGAATGCATTTGGAAGTCATTGATTTTCGGTGAATATTTTAATAATATTTAAATACTTGAAAATTTAAATAATTAAATACTCGTCGGATCAAAAATCCGAGTGCGCCATTGCGTTCAGCACCCTTCAATTAACTAGGAGTGAAATTTTGGAATTTTTATGGACTCATTTAATAGTTCAATTTTAATTAAGTTTAATTAATTAAATTAGTGTAATAAATATAATATTAATATATCTAAATTAATTGCCGCCGTCTCCTCCATAATAACGCCATCCGTTTTGTTAAGACCCTTAACGTTTGATCGAACGATGTTTCATGTCCGCCGTGCGATCGAATTAAACGCCCGATCGAGTGGTGAGGACGTTGTCTTCCTCGATTGTTCGACGCGTGTTGCGCTGAGCGAGCTCCAGCTCGCTTGTAAGAGACCAGCTGAGGACGCGTGTTCCTCCCACCGCTTCCAACAACTCATTTAGGCTCTATCCAACCTTTAAACTAATGGAGATCTGTAAAATTTTGAAAGGGAGCTCGGCATATACGTCTGAAGGAACGACAATTTTTTTTAACCCTAAGCAAGGTACTTCACTTCTCTACTGTAATGAATTTGATCGAATCTCTTATACAAATTGCTGCTATTGTTATTTGAATTCTATGATTTGAATTATGGAATATTAGGAAAAGAAGAATGAATCTAATCCCAATCAATGTATCAATGTTAATTATGTTCATATTTCCATGAAGCTTCAGATAATTATTGTGAGTTCGTAAGAAAAGTAAGGATAGATCGATGCTGAGTAGTGAGGTAAATCAATTGCTTGTTTCGATACCTTTTTAGTTGGGTCAATCTTGCGAATTAGGGCACCCGTGTCCTTGCAGTAGAATTGAGGGAAGAAGGAATATAGGAGCTCGATCGAGAGACCGGAACGTGGGCTCTCGATCAAGCTTGGATTGAAGACCCAGAAACCTTCGTGCACCGAGTCCAGTGATGCCCTAGTTGTTTTCCCTGTCACCTGGCAAGAAGCTGACGAATCTTGCCTTCATAATGGGGTCGGGATATTCTTTCGTCCCGAACCCCGCGAATGCATGTCTCGGATAAGAGGTGGGGCCGCGCACTGTTAAGAGTAAATAATTATAATTATAGATATATAGTTTATCTATACAAATTAAATTAAATCTCAATTTTTAAATATTAATATCTTACTAATTATAAGTGCCAAATCTACAAATAAATATACCAAATTAATCAGAAAAATATGAGGAATTTACTGATGCTATTTATTTGGCTTATAGGATCAACATATCATATCGTGATATTTAGCTTATTAATTTAACTAATTAAAAATCACAAACATTCAATTAGCAATAACTTTACAACTATTAATTTAAACATACCCAATATAGGTCTTAAAATACTCACAAAATCCTAAGGAACATTCAAGTAGTATTAACTTTGCTGTTTGGATTAGTATTTGACTAATGAACATTTAGGACCTAACCCTAATTAGCCTAATTTGACCTAGAACTTCAAATGACCGTAAGTTGGCCATCTTAGCTCCAAATTAGGTGATCCAAATACCAATTTAAATCAACAAAACCTAATCTACAGAGATCTACAAAAATATTTAGGATCCTATATTTAGATTTTATAATCACCCTAATTAACTTAAAACTTGATTAGTTAATATTAGTAAATTTAATAATCCAAATTGGACAAACTAAGTTTTAGATAACTCCTAGAACCTATTAGAACCTAACTATAGGGTTGGATTATTGATTGGGTGATTAATTTCACTAATCACTCACTAATTACCCTAAACCTTAATTAGGCCATAACTTAGCCAAATGGACTGCAAATTGAATCTACCACTAGTCATTAGAATCAGTGGATCAATTGTGACATACAACCACTAAAATTATTTAATTTGGATACCAAATGACAAAGTTAGGATTTTTGACCCTTAATTAAGAATCCTTAATTACCCTTTAAACCTTAGAACTTGTATTGGCTATAACTTAGTCAATACACATCAGAATTCAATAAATTTAGGTTATATGGAAACCTTAGAGCATAACCTTTAATAAACTGACAGAAAAATTATATATCATTAGGGTCAAATTACCAAAATGCTCTTATAGGTCAAATTCCTTAATTTGACCCTATAAGGCTTAATACTTAACCAAATTTAATAAACTTACTGTCTAAACTCATATTAGACAGTAAGTAATCATTCCATATCATTAAAATCCAAAATTTAGTGTTAATTCATAAAGATGAGATTTAGACCCTTAAGAATGGGCAAAACGGTCTTTTTGCCCAAAATTAGGGTTTAGTGAAATTAAGACCTAATTTCACCTCTAAATCATATCAAATATTAATTAAAGTGATTTAAACTATAATTTAAATAATTCTAAATCTCAAATTAGAAATCTAAAGAAAATCCTAAATTTAGTCTTAAGCAAAATCTTAAGTAAATTTGAGATTCCTTTTTTCCTTTGAACTTCTTAGATCATCCTTTAGGTCTTATAACCTTAGTTAGGATGTGTGTCTAAATGATACTCTTAGTATCTAAGAGCTTTAATTCCTAAAATTAAGATTAAATCTTAGGTATTATAATTCATCTAATGGGTAAAATGGATTACTCATTAAGGTGAAACATTGATTTTATTAGTTTATTAGATTTTTCATAATTTTTAATTGATTATTTGATCTTTTAACATTAGAATTAGAATTAGAGATCTATCCTATTGAACTGACTTAATTCAATAAGATTTACCTTAACACTTAATCAGTAAGATGTGATTAAACCTTAGACCTTTAAGATAATCTTATGATTAAGAATTTAACTTCATTCTTTAAAGTTTGATTCTTAATTCTTTAAATCTTGATTTGGCTAATTAAGGTTTATTTGAGGTTCATAAAATAATAAAATAGGACGATTGATTTATTTATTTAACTTTACAGGCGACATTTGATTAATTTATAATTAGGATGTAGCTAATCCTAATTATGTTCAACCTGTAGGTTCGTGATTCTAAGTTACAAATAGTGTAGGAATTTATGATTCTGAATCTTATGTAACTTAGAGTAGTTAGAATATTTAAATTAGAAAACAGGTGATATCACAAAGTTTGTGTAGTGCTACTTCCTTGAATTTGAAAATGCTATGTTTTCCTTGCTTTTGAGCCTTTTATACCTTGAGACATACTTAAATACTTGTTACTTACTTATATTATACTGAGTTTCATTCACATTTCATTTGCATAATTTTAAAAGAAACATTAATAAATAACATTTTACTTGTGATTTATGTTTTACTTAACCTGCCACTCAGTATGACTTACTTTAGGACTACTTTTGCCTAAGGAATTTTCCCTATGGTACTTTACTTTGGCATTGGGATGTTTCTTCTATTTGCCCTTTAGATACTTTGTGGATTTACTTTAGGATCTGGGATATTTCTCCTACATGCCTCTTTTTGATGACCTTTACTTTAATCTGGGATGTTTCTCCTATATTACTAGATGGACTTTACTTTTTGGCAGACTAAGTAAGAGTATCTCACAAGTACAATAAATTAATAAACATTACTTACATTTACATTCCAGACATTTTACATTTATTTTACATACTTTCCTTACATTTCAGACTTACTTTACTTTAACTATTTCAGTACGTTTTTCTTTCTTTCATATTTTTTATTTTCTGCAGTTCCTTTTCAGAACTTTTTGTATGTCAGCCATTTTACCTACTTGAGAGCATGTTTGGATGCTAGTCTTATACTTTCAGTACAGTACTTTTACTTATACTATACTGGCATATTAGTTTAATCATATTCTTTAGGGCTTTTCTTTGTACTTAGTAGCATTATCTTGTGCTTTATTTACCTTATTTCGCAGCCTGAGTTGAGGTATGTTTCTACCTCAATACTTGTTCTTCCTTTCTTTATGCTTTACCGCTATATTTTGCTTAACTTAAGTTATGATGTCATTAAATACATTAAAATTTATATACCTTAAAATGTACTTAGATATTTTGTCTAACAAAATTTTTATTTTCTTGGCTGGGTCCTATCATTATGAAACTGATAATGGTAGATTCTGAACTTTTTGAGGAGATTGAGCCCGCAGAGGAGCAGATGCAGGAGGAGGTCCAGACTACTGAGGGACCTTAGTTTCACTAGCTTGCTTTACTTTTTCTTTGTGAGGATGAGTTATTATTTTCAGTTTCCTTTAAACTTAAACGTTTGTAATAATATAGAATTTTGTACTTTACTTTCCTGCATTATATATATTCTGAGCTGGATGTATTTATTTTATAGTATAGATGTTTACTTCAATTGTTACTTTTCTTCTGCACTCTGATACTCATTAAGTGATTGTTATTCTTTATATTATTCAGAAATCACATTTTCCTTAAGATTGGATTGGAGTCTTAAATTCCAACCTAATGTTAAGTATGAGATGTGCTTAGTGACGACCTCTCCTTAAGCTTTTGATAATAAGGGGCGGCCGCACACAGCGCTGCGGTCCGCTGCATATGCTGCAACCCGCTATGACCCGCTGTGACCCGCTGCAGCGCGCTATGGCGCGCTGTAGCGGTTCATTTTGCAAAATTACTGTTCAGTTAATTTATCTTGTCATTTCTTAAGATCTTAATATTTCTGCTAAGGTCCACAGCAGTGCGCTACAGCGCGCTGTAGCATCCCATTTTGCAAGTTACTATTCAATTAATTTATGGTCGTTTCCTAAGTTTCGTGAAATGCCGCTGCAACGCGCTAGAACGCGCTGTAGCGATGCAATTTTACTGTTCAAATAATTAATGTGCATTTTTCATAAGTTTTTCTGTCCGCTGCAGCCCGGGGCAATCCGCTGCAGCCCGCGGCAATCCGCTGCGGCGCCCTACAGCGCGCCGCAACGGTAAACAGTGATTTCGCCAGGTGCGAAACCCGCGAGAGCCATTTTTCGAGCTTAATTACTCTCAATCCAGAGAGTTCCATGAGTGATGTCATATATCAATGGAAACGTATTTTTGATACCTTTCCATCGACACCAAAATCAGCACGAACGTAGGATCCTATATATGCTAAAGATACGGATGAATGACAGGGTATACAAAATAGAGAAAAACAGAGCAGATTTTCATGGAGTTTTTAAGAGCCCTAATGACTTTCATAAATGCATATAGACATTCTGAGGCTGCATTCTAACATCATAACATCATAGGGAAGATAATGAGAGGAGTAAGAGGGTATCTTTAACCTTTGGAAATAGTAGGGATGAGGACTTCCTAGCTTTCTTTAGGAACTTGGAGGGAGCTTCTTCAAGATGCAACAATGGAGTAGCAAGGGAGAAGAAAGGTGAGAAACTTTCAACAAGAGGAGAGAGGAGGCTGAGCTCTCCATTTAAAAGATAAGGAAAAGGTAGGGAGCCATTATGAGTTTGGGGGAGCTAGAGGTGAGTAGAGCTATCATGAAGGAGCCTTATTGAGGCATGATCAAGGGGTGAGGGAAAAGATGGCTAGCCGAAATTGCTTGGGGGCTGTCAGCCAAAAATAATATAAATTTGAGAAATTGCAGATAGAGGACTCAAAAATTGTTTATTTACTTATTTATTTTCCTTAATTATTTAAAGATTCCGATTTTTGAAATGTGCTCCAAAAATTCCCAAAAATTCACCCCTATCTAATTTAGGGGTGAGGAATTCAACGGTGAAGTCGGAATTTGATTCCGATGATTATTTAATTTTCCTATTTTTCGATGCATTTAATTACATTAAAATATTCGTGAAATTTGATGACTTCCAAACGAGTCCAAAACATCACCCTAGCTAATTTGGGGGTGACAATCGCACGGCAAAGTTGGATTTCAATTTCGAGGTCAAAATAAATACCTCAATTTTCTTATTAAAATATTATGAATTAATCGATTGGTCTCTGAATTGCTTCGAACCTTCACGGTTAGGTTCTAATGACTAGATGATCTTAATAGAATGATAATTACGATATAGTCATGCTAAAATTAAACTGGGTAACACATTTGGGTTGTTACATTTCTGGAGGTCGACATGAAGAATCAGTGTAGGTCGATGAAGAAAGGGAGGAATGGAGGGGAGAATAGGAGTGGGGAGGTAGTCGGGGAGGAGAAGGGAGTGGGAGGGGATGATAAAATGGGGGCGGGAGTGTATATTAATTATTATTTTTAATTAATTATTTCCTCTCTCATCCATTATTTGGATGAGAAAACATTTATCATAATTGTTTAGAATGTTCAATTGATATTCTCTTCTTCCATCTTATCTCTTCATTCTCTCTTATCTTTCTTTCTCTTCATTTCTTTTCCAGAAAATAACGAAACTTGACATGAAGATGTATCTTAATGAGAAAGATACACTTGTGTAAATTTTTTTTAATTTAGAGTAATATTTTATTTTTTTATTAATTTCTAAATATAAAAACTTTAAAAATTAATTATGGTCAATACGAGCTCTAAATTTGACAAAACTTTTTATGTAGTCATTTATAATATTTTTAATACAACGATACTAAAATTGTTGAATTTGGATTTTTATTTAATTTTTTCAATTTACTCTGAATTTAAAATTCAAAATTTAAGTCAAGAGCTGTCATTATCAAGATTACTCCAAAACTTGGCATTACGATCATAAAATAATATTTTATCCAACGGTATTTTTAGTTTTGCATAATTTTGAAGTCACTTGAGATCCTAATTTTTGAGTTGGGTTTAGTCATAATTATCATAATAACGATTTGGGCCATTATAAAATGTGGCACACGCTCCTTAATCACCAATTATCAAGGCTAAGAAGTGGTGTGCCACTTTGGCAAATTCCTCATTTATTATTAAGTTAAGGTGTAATCCCCAATCCACTAATAAGAGAATGATGTGCCCTGAATAATACCGCAGAATCATTAACTAAGTATATACATTCATTATAGTACGGAAGCAAAGACAATAAAATATTGTACATTCAATCCACTACAATACAAACAAGAATAAACATGCAATCCATAATAAAATAGTATAATAAAGGAATATACATATGTACTTGAATTATTACATCAATTTTAAGATAAGTTTCAAAATAAAATAAATAACTCATCCTCACAAGCAGAATAAAATGACAGCTAATCTACTGATCTTCTATCCCGACCTGATGCTCCAAGAATGACTCCTCTTTGGGTACAAGGTCCTCAAATTGCTCGAAATCTGCCATTATCGGTTTCATAATGATAGGACCCCAGCCAAAGAAAAAAAATCTGATTAGACGTATTTTTAAGTACATTTTAGACTATTTAAGTTCATGAGTTTTATGATATCATCATTTTACTTAGATTATAAAATAAGCAAAGCATAAGGATGCGACAAGTATACAAAGGTATATGGAAAGTTATAAATTATTATTTATAATTGAGTAACATATGAGGCAAAAGAATATACATCAATACTAAGCTGTGATAGTGTTAGCATGTATATATAGATAAAGTAAGAAAAGTACTGAAAAAAAAGACTCATCCTAAATATGCTGATGATCATATGAATTATGTAATTTTAAAAGCAAACAGTCAATCTGTGATATGTACAAGTAAGGAGTAAAAAAAATTTAGCATCCTATAAATATAAAGTATACAGGTAAAGTAAAGGCTAAATGTAGTAAAAAGATAATAATAAAAATATAAATAAGTATATAATGACTGTCATATCAGAAGAAGACTAAACTAGCATGCTGAACTAAAAAATATATTTTTAGTATCATATGAGGCTAAGCTGTTAAGTTTCTTAGCGCCATAAGAGACTAAGGCAAAATAACAAGCATAACTTGAGTGAGGAGGTAGTAAGTACAAATGCAATAATATTTAGTTATTTACTTTACTACTGTGAATATATCTAAAAGTAACTGAGGAGTCAAGCACATCTGCAAGACTGTTCGAGTTCTAACTTAAAACAACATTCCTTAATGAGTAATGTTAAGTAATTCTTATTCTTCTTACCACTATCCAGTAAGGTAATCTTTATTTCTTCTTAACACTCTTAAATTTTTTTCTTTTCTTGCCTTTTTTTTTTTCTTGGTTTGTCAAATATATATATATATATATTTGACAAAAAAGTAATGGCCCAATAATCATTGCTCAGCCTTTTATACTTTTCTTCCAAAGTAAGATATATTTTTTTTGATTTTTTTTATATAAGAAATGCTATTTAGAGTTCACTGATAAGATATTTAAGAAAAATTTATCTAAAGAGATTAGATATTATTTTATTATTGTTTATTTATTTATATTAAAATAATATAAATTATTTTAAAGTTAGAATTGAAATGATGTTTAAATCTTATTGAATTATGAAAGAAAAAAAAATTACTATAATAGAATGCTACGAACTAATCATTCTTATAAGAATTCCTTTCTTGTTTAAGAATGATTGACAACAATATAAATTTTTCTTAAGAACATAATTGACAACTTAAGTGTTTGCATTAATTGAAGCTCGATTTTTTTAACTAAGAAAATTTTAAAATAAAGTAAATATAATCACATCTTTCATCATTTGAAATACATTTGGCCCTCTCCCGTCTCTACCTTGCATTCTTTGCATATTTATAAAATAATCAATATTATTTTATAGAAAGTATTTAATAGCACAAACATATATGTAGGAGAGAGAAAGTTTCCTTCCAGTGACTTTTGATTCTTCAATTAAACTTCTCAAATTTTTTTAAGAAAAAATAAATTTGATGAGATCCTATAAAACCTTCCATTCATTCGTGCATATTATTGTTGCCTTTGCTCTCAAGAGCCCGCCGCAGGCCTTCTCGTTGGCGACCTCCACTCCTCGAGGCTTCATCCATCACTTCAAATCTTGGCTCCACGTCTCCTCCATCCAGCAACGAACTTAGAGGCTACGATAATGGATCTGATCGGCAAATGAACAATCATGTGGCTTTGAGCTACAACTTCTTCACGTTCCCACGATTGCCTCAGCTTTCAGCAATTTTTAAAAAGAACTGCAGACTCTTGGATCACTCCTTCCCGTATAACCACAGAGGCGCAGAGGTTGTTTCACATCCCCTATTTTTTTATGAATTACAAGTTTACTTTTACAAAATAAGTTTTACATGTATTTTTTAATTTATTGAACCTCATTCAATTCTTTAATATTTATGAAATTTCTTTATTGAGATAGCCTAACTATCATTTATATAATGACTTTTTTTCTACTAAATTTGTCTGTTTACATTTCCAATTTTGTTTTTATGTTGTTGTGATTAGGAAACTCTTTAACTTTTTTTTCCTATAGTTTTGTTGTAATAAAAATTTTAGTAAAATTTCTTATATATTTATTATATAAGTATTAGTAATTGCGATAGATAAATTTTGAATGACATGTTAAATGGTAGAACGTTCGGTGAGAGAATTGCGATAAAAAAAAAAAGAGAAGATCGCGTATATTTATTATGTAAGTGTTTTGTTTTGTCTCATAAAAGTATGTTATTTTCTTATCAAATATATTATTCTTAATTTATTTTTTTTTCATGAAATTTGAGTTATAATATTTGCAAGTGTTTTCCCAAACGGCCTATACCATAGTCATTGCCATCACCTCTTGAGTACACTCTTGTTAAGTGCTTTTCTTCGTGACCATCATTAACATCACCTCCTAAGTACACTCCTGGTAAGTGCTTTCCTTCTTTCATTGTTGGCTAAAGTGTAGTACACTAATTCATCTTCTAAATCAATTTAGTTTTTTATATAAAAATTAGCATGCAATAATTAGACGATAATGTTACATTTAATTAATATTGAAGATTTGAATGTAATTTCATTAATATTATTTGATTAAAATTATTATTTTTCATTTAATATCTAAGTTTTTTCTATATAAATCCACGTATCTCAAATGTGTTTGTTCCGCACATTGTGCGAATTTTATGCTATTATTTTATTTAGTTTTTGTTTCTTTTTATGTATGTTACTATGTCCGTAAATTGTACGTCTTTTACGATACTATTTTCTTATTTTTTTTTTTTCAATGTGTTCTCATCCTCCATATTGTACAAATTTTATGCTTTTATAATATAAATTAGAAGTAATAAGAAATAAATTTTAATTTAAGTAAATAAATATTATTAATTTTAATATTTACATTTTTCATAATATTATCTTTTCTGTACTTTTAATCAGAAATAAATTTTTTCTAATCTTTAAAAGAAAAAAAAGGAAAAACTTACGCCGTATATTTTATTTAAATAATAATAATAAAGAATCTTTAAAAATAACAGTATATCGGCGATGAAGAAGAATGCTCGAGAAGACAAAAAGAGAGCGACATGGAAGAGAGATAGAGAGATAGCAGAAGAGGGAATGTAGGATTGAGATGCGGAAAGGCTATTTAATGGCCTTTCCCTTTCCCTCTGCGGTATCCTTCTCCTTCCATTAGTTATTCCCCAGTTCTCTTAGACTTTCACTCTGCGCTTCTCCTCACTCATCTCGCCCTCTAATCGGAACGAGCTCCTCCGGTCAGTTAAATCTAGAACAGGGTAGAGGAGAGCTGCGATAAAAGCCGAATCGTTTCAGCCTCGAAAGGAGATTATTGAGGTAAGCGCCGCGGGAGTTGAGTAGAGAGCTCATAGCTCAAGGATGAAGTACGTGCTGGTAACGGGAGGAGTGATTAGCGGGTTGGGAAAGGGAGTGACCGCTAGCAGCATTGGGCTTCTGCTCAAGGCGTGTGGTCTCAGAGTCACTTCTATCAAGATTGGTATGACACTCGAACTTTTTCCCATTTAAGATCTCTATTCATAGTTTCCGTCGGGGTTTGCTCTCTCTTTAAATTTTAATATTCTTTTCAGAGTGTTTAATACAGCGGTTTCATTGAATGATTTTGTATAAATCTCCAAGCGGAATTTTCTAGCTTTAATAGAAAACGCTAAGCGTTTTATCTTTTTTAGCCTTTTTTATTTCTTGGTTTCATCCTGTTTATAATCCTGATTCCTAAACAAGGATGTCGCATTATAAACTTCTTTTTTATGGGAGAGACTGTGGGCCTCTTGGAGCTGCTGACAGTTATTAGTGTCTTTTATGGGGGTGTTTGTTTTTTTTTTTCTGCCTTTTTTGATTCTTAAGCTAAATTAATAGTGTTCTTTGGAAAAGCTTATGAATATTTTCAATTGGGGCTGAAACCGATGGTTTTGTCCTCTCTTCTTGTATTTGGAGTTTTAGAGGACATAAAGTTGCAGGAGGCATATGCTGCGTTGGTTAATGTCAGGTGAGAGGGTCCCGCCATTTGTGCGCTTTTGGCATAATTCATTGGTACACGGATTGGATTTCTTTATTCTTTTGGGAATGCTATAATGCCCCAAATTATTAAAAAAATAACACATGATGAGTTGATATTGTTTAGCTGTCACAAGTAATTAATATAGGCTGGATTTTATGTACTATCTTTCTAATTTTTGATGCTTCAATTTTTTGAAAGAATTGGGAGTATTTGCTAGGAGGACATTTCCTTCTTTAATGTTGCATGCTATTGCCATCTCAATGTTTGGATCTCTAACCACCGGTTTCAGAGTGAATTCGGAGTAAAATTTGCAAAATAGAAAATTATACAGATCTCAAAACAATCATAGAGAAATAACCATAAAAACAAAGGATATACATGGAAAACTTGATAACGGGAAAAACTACGGAGCCACACCACCAAGAAGTTCAACTATGAAAAATCATTAAGAGCTTGTAGAGTTATTCTCGAGAAACGCTAACTCAGAAGAAGAGGAAGATTGCTCCGTTAGGGAAATCACACAAACCCTAGCATCTTTCTCTCTATGTCCATCCCCTGTTTGTCTAACTCAACTCTTAAACATACAACAACTCTTACTGCAGTCAACATTGCAACCAACGAGCCATCGCTTAAGCCATCAGCTGTAGTTACCGTCATAGCAATCCGCTACGGCCACCATCGCAGCACACCGCTGCGGCCACCACCACAGCACAGCACACCGCCGCGGCCACCACCACACACAGCACACCGCTACACACACACACAAGCACACCCCACCACCACCGCAGCCCCCCAGTGGTCACTTGCTTCAGCCCTCCCGTGCAAATCTCTGGTGAAGATCTCCATCAACGGCTTTCCGGTGCAGCCCCCGCTGTAGCCTGCTGCTGCTACCCTTGGCTGCGACCTTCGCTATGGTCTTTGGCTGCAGCCTCAGCCCTAGGGTTGTCGTCCCCTTTTCATTTGCACTCACAAGGCTTGCTTATGTATCAAGAAAGCCTCCCCCACATGTTTAGGCTTTTATATAGGGTCAAGCCAAACCCTATTTTGCCCTAAACATGTCTTAGGGCCCAAGTGACAAGTCCCACGCTGTTTGAGTTTGCCGCAAGTGCTTGGGCACGCATGAGTGCGCACATCTCTGTGCCTCAGGTGCTTGGGCGAGCCCGAGTGCCTAGCGCTTAGCGCCCGTTCCTTGGATTGTAGCCTCCGTTAGGCGCCCGGACGTGCTTGAGCGTCTGGCTTGCCGAAGGCCTAGTCCCTCCTTGCCCAGGACCCTCTGGATTCCGTCGGAATGCCGTGCTTTGCATCGGAATCCTATGAAACACTATCGAAATTATGTCGGCACCTTTCGTGTTGGTCTAATAAGGCTCCACATATAACACTCAACCGTTAAGAAAGTTATTATGTTCGACTTCCATTTTTAATCATGTGATATTTGTTGGTTGTCAAAGCAAGAATTTGTTTTTAATATGCTCACAAAAAAAGAAAAAACTGTTCGATTCATAGAAATCTCAATGTTATCTATATATTGTTGTTAGAATTTTTATGAGTTTGGTTTTATGCTACAATCCAAGGAACGGGCGCTAAGCGCTAGGCACTCAGGCTCGCCCAAGCGCCTGGGCACGCATGAGTGCGCACATCTCTGTGCCTCAGGCGCTTGGGCGAGCCTGAGTGCCTAGCGCTTAGCACCTGTTCCTTGGATTGTAGCCTCCGTTAGGCGCCCGACGTGCCTGAGCGTCTGGCTTACCGAAGGCCTAGTGCCTCCTTGCCCCGGACCCTCCGGATTCTGTCGGAATGCTGTGCTTTGCATCAGAATCCTATGAAACACTATCGAAATTATGTCGGCACCTTTCGTGTTGGTCTAATAAGGCTCCACATCTAACACTCAACCGTTACGAAAGTTATTATGTTCGACTTCCATTTTTAATCATGTGATATTTGTTGGTTGTCAAAGCAAGAATTGTTTTTAATATGCTCACAGAAAAAGAATAAAACTGTTCGATTCATAGAAATCTCAAT
This sequence comes from Gastrodia elata, assembly GCA_016760335.1. Taxonomy (NCBI): domain Eukaryota; kingdom Viridiplantae; phylum Streptophyta; class Magnoliopsida; order Asparagales; family Orchidaceae; genus Gastrodia; species Gastrodia elata. The sequence continues at coordinate 13,684,419 of CM028681.1, read as the reverse complement.
GTTATCTATATATTGTTGATAGAATTTTTATGAGTTTGGTTTTATGCTATATCATCATCTCAACAAGTAAAAATGTCACTTTGATCAATTTTGCAGCCCTTTAGTGTTGATTAAAATTGGGCATAATGATGATGTCTTTATTAGTCCATGTTGATGTCTTCTTAGTCAATAGGCAATAACATGATCTAAAGCTACAAGTTTAATTTGGTTGTGGTTGATGAGGTTGACAAACAAGGGAGTTGAGGCAAGGTGGCCTTCATGTGGTTTGTGAGGTTAGTTATTGTCGTCAGTTAAAGTGCTTTGCGGTGGTGAGGATCGATGTATTTGGTTGTGAACATAGAGGTTAGCAGCTTTGCGTAAATTGTGATCATATTGAGGGCTTGGAGCTAATTATTTATTGCAATGGTTAATCTACTATAACATATTTAAATCTAAATTTTCTAAAGAGGAGTGTGTAAGAAATTTACTGAAAATTTATGTAAAACTTAGAGACTAGAATACTTTAGTGGGATTGGATCACTTTTGTATGTTTCAACAATCACAAGCTCATATGCGAGCTAATCATCACAACAATCATAATTCCCTCTAGAATTAATCTTTTTAACAATATAAAAATTGAACGTTGAGGATCCACTAAACCACATGGAGGTATTATGGGAGCTTTTGTTCTAGACCTTGCTTAGTCATGGTAGTAGGCTCCAACACACGAGTATTATAAAAATCACATGAAGTTCTTGATGATACCTAAAGCATCAATATCGATGCAACTTCTTAGAGAGAAGTGAATCAAAGAGGGACAGTTTTTGGCTAGATATACCAATAATTAATTTTATTTTTGACACAAAAGCTTAATCTTCTGAGTTTGGTCTAGTTTTTTTTTATTTTTACACCATTTTTATTATCAATTATAAGATGATAAAATAAACCACTTTAATATGTCTTAACAAAAAATAATTATACAAAACGAACCTTAATATCTTGGGGTCTATTTATTTTTGAAGTTGTTGCATATGAAGTTATTTTTTGAAGCAGTATATTTGATGTTAATGCTATTGCTTGGGGATTTGGCTGCCGATTTACTGCTCATAGTTCAAAATAATGTTACAATAATGATATTGCTATTCATGAAAACTTTATTTAGGATGAGGATTTATATCAATAAATAGATAAACACTGATGTTTTTTCCATTATTTAATATTCATAGAAGTATAGAAATTATGTTTTTTAAATGGAGGAGGCCCAAGTTTAATTTAATGGCTACTTTGTTTTTGGTTTAATAGTTGGAAGTTAGAAAATTGCTTCCCAGTCTGAATTGTTGTTGGTTCTTAAAAAAACCAAAACATTCAGAAAGTTCTCAATTCACTCCTTAGTAGTGTTAAATCTGAATGATATTGGCATCATTAATAACATTGTTGCCTAATAAAACTAGGTTAAAAAATTATCTTAATTATATTGAACTGAAATCATTTATATCAAGCAAAAAATAAAATAAAATGCTATCATTCCATTGTTATTAGGTCAGACTATATTGTCGGTCCTAGAGTTGCAATTGCTGCTAATTTACTTATTCGAAATAGGAAAAATTGTTGGGTTCTAATTGTTCAATGGTTATACAGATCCGTACCTCAACACTGATGCAGGATCGATGTCTCCATTGGAGCACGGTGAAGTTTTTGTTTTAGATGATGGTGGAGAGGTATGAAAAAGCTAAAGATGAACTATGCTTGAGCTTTTTATATATTCTATCGGTTTCTAGAATTTGATCTTTTTTCTTGCTCCTTTTTTAAACATTTGTTGTGTTAGCTTCATCCATCAAAGTCTTTCTTGCCATAGTCCAAATGCCAAACGCTCTGTTGTTACCTGATTTATAGAAGATATTCTTATAAAATTGATGGAAGCCAATCACAGTGAATAAGAAACCGAGTAAGATATCTGTTATTAGTCTTAGGGCTGCTTCTATACATGATGAGCTCAAGCCATTGAATGGTTGTGATTAATGTTATTGAGAATTAATGGTAAGGATACAATTCAGTACTATTAGGGGTAGATAGGTAGAAGCACAATAATATTCTAACAGACAAACTAAAAATTTTGGTAGTTTTTTTTAATGCGACCATGTTAGCTTATTGTTGCAGAGCTATGAGCTATGTTTTGATGGTGTCTAAGGAGAAAGTCGGAAGAGCTCTTTGGCGAGGTTGCCCGCAAATTGAAGCTATGCCAGAATGTCTTGAACATTGAACTTGGCTTGACAAACAAATTCCCAAACAACGTGATAGTTAACTTCAATGTGCTTTATACTTGTGTGAAGTATACGTTTGGTAGTGAGGTAGGGGGAACTAAGATTATCATAGTTGATTGTTAGGGTTGAGGACATCGGTTGCTGTAATTTTTTAAGCAAGGCTAGGTGCCACATCACTTTGCATGCATTGTTCGCTATGCCTTTATATTCCGCTTCAGTGCTGAATCGCCTGATAGTTTGCTGTTTTTTTGAGGATTAGGAGAGAAGCGCGCAATCAAGGAATACATAATATGTGAGGACCCGGTGTTGGGTCAGCGGGAGCTAAACCAGCATCGGTCGCTGTGGGTGTGATAAAATAACAGCAACAAGTCCTCTAGCCGCAGGATCATATTGAGTGATTTAAAAGATAAATATATAGACATCAAACATAACTCATTTATTTATTAATTCATAAATTTTGATTACAAAGGTTAAAATAAAAGAAAATTACAAACTTTTTAAAAGAAATAGATAGAGTCAAAAAGAAAGCGGTGGATCAGCAGGTAACAGTATTAACACTGCTCAGTTCTTAGCACCTTTCCTCAAGGATGAACTCCTGATTTGGGCACGTTTCAAAAGTGCGGGCATTCGAATACCAGTTAGTTGTGAAACTAAGTACTGATAGATGTCATCTTTACAAATGTTAAATAATAAGAAAAATAATCAATATTTGACAGGAAATAAAAGCTGTACAAACTTATCCCTGCAAACCTGTTTCAATTGCAATTGAAACTTAGCATACAAATAATTGCAGTCACAAAAATAAATACAGAATTTTTAGCGCTTGATATCTGAGGCAAAATATGATTTTGTTGGGCAAGTACAAAATCGAGAAAAAGGGGGTTATTTTACGTATCTCAACTTTCCTCTATACCTACCCCTCAAAGACTTATCAGTATAGGCTCCTTATGACTCTTGATGTCGGACAGTCCTAGCGGTTGTCTGATCAGACAAAAAGTATAAAGCAACATGGAACCCTTGCTTCTCACTTATCCAAACTTATTCATATATCATTTTATGTGACTTTAAAAAGCACTTTTATCAAATTTGTGCAATGCTGAGCAGAAAAACATATTTAAACAAGAGTAATAAAAGACATCTGATACTTTATTTTATAAGTTCAAAGTTCAACAGTTTGACAGTTCGATAGTTCGACAGTTTGACAGTTCGGATGAGTGACAGTTCGCTCAATCTGCATTTAGATTTTTGAGATTTTAAATTAGCCTTTTTAGCCAATATTATTATCTTCGTTTCTATTCCGTTTCTCTTTCGTTTTCTCAACTTAATAGAAGTCCGTATTTTTTAGTTACTGATGTGAAAATAATATTTATAATAGTATTATTATTATCATTTTAATAATGATAATGATAATAGCAATGTATGAAAGACATAATGGAAATAACTGCATAAATTGCAGAACATATAATAATAATAGTAATAATAAGAAAATGAAAATGACAAAATAAAAATGTTTAATTTGAAATAGATAATATGGAAGTAATAGTCATTTTCAAGCATTTATATTATTGTTCATTATCAATTAATGACATTAATAAATGCAATGAAATAATATAATAGTATATTTAGTAATAAGAAATGAAATAAAGGAAATAAAGTATTAAAAATCTAATATCATTTTCTTCTTCTTTTCCTTCTCCTGTTACCTAGGGCTGGGGTTGCCGAAAGCCGGAGGTAGGCCGGACGTGGCGGAAGGGAGCTGGCAGGAGATTACCGGGGCTGGCTGTTGGCCAGATGAGGGAGGGCTGCAATAGGAGGGACTGTTGGCTAAGGGAGGGTTGCAGCAGGAGGGGCTGCTGCTGGCCGGCTGTTTGCTGGAGGCAGGAAGGAGAGGCTGGGCTGCTAGTGGTTGTGGGAGAGGGAGGAGAAGGCTGCTGTGTGGGGAGGAGAAGGAAAGGGCTGCTGCTGTGTGGGGAGGGGAGGAGAGGGCTGCTGTTGTGTGTGGAGGGGAGAAGAGGGCTGCTACTGTGCGGGGAGAGGAGGAGAGGACTGCTGCTATGTGGGGAGGGGAGGAGAGGGCTGCTGTTGTGTGGGGAGGGGAGGAGAGGCTACTGCTGTGTGGGGATGGGAGGAGAGGGCTGCTGCTATGTGGGGAAGGGAGGAGAGGGCTGCTGCTGTGTGGGGAGGGGAGAAGAGGGCTGCTGCTGTGTGGGGAGAGGAGGAAAGGGCTGCTTAAGTAGAGAAGGGAGAAAGGGAGAGTGAGGGAACATGATAAGGGGGACTTAATGGCGCCTTAATGGCTCTAAATTGGGCGTGGATAAGGATTTAATGGCATATGGGCGAAAGATTCTTCCGCCTGGGAAGAAAAAGTATTGCAACTTTGCGATTTGCGATCGGGTAGAGAGGGGAAAGGAAGGAAAAATGAAGAAATTTATTTAAACTTAAATAATTTATATTGTTCCGCTGTTTGGCGTCCAAATACAATGAAATTTGACACCGAAGTGTGTTATGACATTACGAACACTCTCGCGCCAAAAATTTTCAATTTGGACAAATATTTTATTTTATATTAATTTTTGAAATTTAAAACTTCAAAAATTAACCACGATCAAACTGGAGCTCTGAATTTAATGAAATTTTTCGAGTAGCTTTTAAATAATATACGTAACACAATGATACTGAAAATGATGAATTTTGACACGTATTTCAATGTTCTTGATTTATTGGATTTAATTAATTCAGAAAAATAAAGTGGGAGTTTTCGTTATTCGAATTATTTCAAATTAGGGCACTTTGATCTAAAAGTTATTTCTATCTAATGGAAATTTTGTTTGCCATAATTTGAAATTCCCTGGGGTCCGGATGTTTGAAGCGTATTTTGACATAATTTAAAAAGTAATGACATTGGGTCGTTACAAACTCCTCTACTTAAAAATGATGTCGTCCTCGACATCAAGAATAAAAATAATGACTTAAAGGGAGTCCTGGGGAATACCTTAATTCAGAAATAGTTCTTGATACTTTCTTCGCATATCGTCTTCTCTTTCCCACCTGGCTTCTTTTGCAGTATGGTTATGCCATTGAATTTTGATTATCGAGATCGTTCTGCTTCTTAATTTTTAGCGGTCTTTCTCAATAATTTTAAGTGGTTTTTCAATATAAGTCAAATCAGACTGAATTTCAACTGTTGAGCCTGAAATTTGCTGAGTGGATTCCTGGAGGCATCTGCGGAGTGTTGAAACGTGGAATACGTTGTGCACGGCTGTAAATCTTTCAGGAAATTTAAGTCTATAAGCCGAGCTTCCAATTTTTGCAGTTACTTCGAAGGATCCAATATATCTGGGACTCAACTTTCTAGTCACTCCAAAGCGATGAATTCTTTTCATAGGGCTAACCTTTAGATAAGCCCGATCACCAATGTGAAATTCTTGCCTCCGGTGTTTTGAGTCGAAGTATTTTTTTTGTCGGTCCTGAGCTGTCATAATTTTGCTCTTGATTAGCCTTATCTTTTTATTTGTTTCTTCAATTAACTCAGATCCATAAATTTATACATCTCCAATTTGTGTCCAGACTAGAGGAGTACTGCACTTTCTCCTATATAAGGCTTCATAAGGGGCCATCCCAATGCTTGACTGATGGCTATTATTATAAGCAAATTTTATAAGTGAGGGGTGTTTCTCTCAATTTCCACCAAAGTCTAACAAGCATAAACGTAAGCGATCCTCAAGCACTTGGTTGAATCTCTCAGTTTGCCCGTCCGTTTGAGGGTGGAAGGCTGTGCTCATGGCTAAGATGGTTCCCAAATCTTTGTGTACTGCTTGCCAAAATCGAGAAGTAAACCTGCCATCTCTATATGAAATTATAGTTTTAGGAATTCCATGCAGTTTGACGATCTCCCTGATATATAGTTTTGCCAGTTTCTCCACTGAGTCTGTTTGCTTTATTGGGATAAAGTGGGTTGACTTTGTTAATCTATCAACCATGACCCAAATGACATCTGCTCCTGATTTTCCTTTTGGCAAACTCATTACGAAATCCATAGAGATATCGGACCATTTCTACTCTGGGATTTCTAGCGGGTGTAGAAGTCCACCCGATTGTTGGTGCTCTGCTTTGACTAGGCTACAAACGTGGCACTTGATAAAAATTCAGCTATCTCTCTTTTGAGTCCAGGCCACCAGAAGGCTATCTTTAGATCTTGATACATTTTGTTACTTCCGGGTGTACTGTATAGCCTGAGTTGCGGGTTTTATTTAATAACTGATTTCGAATTTGCGAATTATTCGAGACCCAGATTCTATTACCATTATAAATATGAATTTCTTTTCGTAGCTGCAACTCTGTTCTGCGATCATCTTTTATTTCGGCTTTCACCTTGGGGTATTCATCGCTGACTTTTTGAGCATCCAATATGCTTTGTACGAAGGTAGGTCTTGTAGTATTAGCATTAAGCAATTCATTCAATTGATCTTTAATAATGGGTCTTATATTAAGCTTCTGGAATTCTTCCTCAAATGGACTTGCTGAGATTAAAGTACTCAATATTTTTTTTCTACTCAAAGCATCTGCGACCAAATTAGCTTTGCCAGGATGATATTGAATATCCATGTCATAGTCGCTGAGTAGTTCTAACCATCTCCTTTGGCGACAGTTTAGTTCTTTCTGCGTGAAGATGTATTTTAAACTCTGATGGTCTGTAAAGATCTCGCATTTCACTCCATAAAGATAATGCCTCCAAATCTTTAAGGCAAAGACTATTGCGGCTAGCTCTAAATCATGAACATGATAGTTTTTTTGTGAGTCTTCAATTGCCTTGAAGCGTAAGCAATGACGTGGTTGTCTTGCATGAGGACACACCCTAGTCCTGTTAATGAAGCATCCGTGTATACCTTATAGTTCTTCCCTTCTTGAGGTAGGATTAGGACAGGTGTAGTAGTGAGGGCTTGCTTTATTTTTAGAAATGATTCTTCGCAATCCTGACTCCATACAAATGGTGCTGCCTTGTGAGTCAACTGAGTTAATGGTTGGCCAGATTTGAGAATTCCTTGACAAACTTTCGGTAGTATCCTGCTAGTCCTAAGAAATTGTGAATCTCAGACATGGATGATGGTTGAGGCCATTCTTGTGTGGTACTGATCTTTCTTTGGTCTACCTTGATTCCTTCAACATTTACTACATGTCCTAAAAATGCTATTGAATCCAACCAAAACTCACATTTTGAGTACTTGGCAAATAATTGATGCTCCTAACAAGACAAAATGAAAACTATCGGTAGTTTGTTTAATTAAAACTCATGCAACTTCTTATTTTGCTCACTTGATTTTGGATGTGTTTAATGGGTTTCTGATTTAAAAGAATTTCCATTTTGTTACTACCTCATTCCAATTTTCTCCACCGTATTGGAAAAATGAATAATTTGTTACCTAGGAAGCTATCTTTCATTTCTGATGACACTCTATATGTTTTGAAGGTTGATATGGATCTTGGTAACTATGAAAGGTTCCTTGACATCAAACTAACTCGTGATAATAACATTACTACTGGAAAGATTTATCAGGTAGTCTTCCTTGAAATATTTAAGAATACACAATTCCCTTTAATGAAGTTTATAGACGATTAAACAAGGTTTTTCAATTTATTTAGTGCTATTCTTTCGTTTTTCTGAACTTTTTTGTTAGTAGTTTGTCCTTGATAAAGAGAGAAAGGGCGATTATTTGGGTAAAACTGTTCAGGTGTCATTTTCTCCACAGAGCTCTATCAATTTTATGAATTCCTTTGCTTTCTTACTGGTTTAGAAAGTGTGTCAATCCTAGGTTGTTCCGCACATCACAGATGCCATACAAGAATGGATTGAACGAGTAGCAGTAACTCCTGTTGATGGAAAAGAAGGGCCTGCTGATGTTTGTGTTATAGAACTTGGTGGAACAATAGGTAATAAGAAAATTTTAAAATTGTGATCTCATTCCTAATAACAAATAAAGATGATTTGTTGGTGTTGTTCCACTTTAATTTTTCTTGTACTTCATATAGTTGTTCATGATGTGTAAAAGGCATCATCATTTTGCATCATATAAAGATGAGTTTTTAATGTAGGAGATATTGAATCCATGCCATTTGCTGAAGCTCTTGGTCAGTTTTCCTATCGCGTAGGTGAGAAAAATCATTCGCATGCATACCTAGAGGATGACTACTTGTTCTTTCTTTACCTTCTTTCTCCTACTAGTCAGCCATTTCATTTTTAATGTGTTTGTTCCAGGTTCTGGTAACTTCTGCCTTGTTCACGTCAGCCTAGTGCCAGTTCTAAATGTTGTTGGTGAACAGGTGTTTTTCCATTCCTTATCTATATTCCCATTAAATTTTTTGCCAACATGTCCTTTAATGTTAGCAGAGTTTTGAACTGGTGCTTATATCGTTTGAGATGTAAAGCCTATTTCAGATTTGATTGATGACATGATTTTCTCTTCTTAATTCCAGAAAACCAAACCAACACAACATAGCATTCAGGATTTGAGAGGACTTGGACTGACTCCCAATATTCTTGCTTGTCGTAGTGCATTGGTCTCTGTCATCTTGTTTTATTCTATGCATTAGTCGCAGCCTGTTTTCTTCTTTAATGTATTAGTTACGTTTGATTTGTTATAAAATTTTGGGACATTTCTTTGGCAGCCTTTGAATGAAAATGTGAAAGAAAAGCTTTTGCAATTTTGCCATGTTCCGGTAATTACACGAATGTCTTGGCACTTCACAACTACTAGATGTTGCTTTCTATAAGGCTTCAAATTATTGATTGGAATTACTTTTGTGCAGATGACTAATATTGTTACTCTTTATGATGTTCCAAACATTTGGCATATTCCTTTGCTTTTAAGGGTAGCTCCCATTTTTTAATTTCTTAATTTGTATCTTTCATCACGACCTTTCCAGCTTGCTAACATTTCTATTTGGTTTTTCAAAATTTTTAACTAGTGAACTCTACCTTTTTTTCCTAATAGGATCAGATGGCTCATAGTGCTATCTTGAGGGCTCTGAGCCTCCAATGGTTTGTCTAATTGTTTTTATAATAATATCCAAATTTTTGATTATGTTCTTGTGGTGATGTTTCATGAAGTAATGGGATTTAGATATAGTTTTTTTAATTATAGCATTGCCCATGAACCCATGTTGGATGAATGGACTTCCATGGCAAAAATCTGTGAGACTCTGCGTGATCCTGTGGGTGCAATGATTGACATATTTAAACACTCTTCCAAGATTTGTTCTTTTTGTAATCTCTAAATTTCAAAATCACAAAATATTTTCAGGTACGAATTGCCATAGTTGGAAAATATGCTGGTTTTTCGGACTCCTACTATTCTGTTGCAAAGGTATTCCTTTCAATGTCAGTCTTGTTTATTGTTTATATGTGCAAACATGCGTATGCTAAAATCATTGCTTCTTTACTGTGTCGTTCTTTACTTGCATTTCATTTGCAAATTTATGCAATAACTAGTTCCATTAATAGCATGCCAAGAGAAATTGCAAAGTTTTCCCTCATTTACTTTTTTAATTTGTAAATTTAATACAAAATAAGAGATCCTTGAAGGCCACCTTTATCCTCATTTGATGTGGGTAATCTCTTGTTAAAGACTTGTGATACTTTACCAATTGATAGGTTCAATCTTTCTTTATAAAGAGATTCATATCTTTGCATTTTGAATTAGAAGTTTTATCTAATTATTTAATTCATAAACAAACATAACTTATAAGTCATCTTTTTCTATTTTTTGCTCTTAACATTTTTTCATTTCTTACATTATTGAGTACTAATTTCAAAGCTTTATTGAATGTTCATATTAAAATCTTCTAAAAGATAATTTGTGTCCTTAAAAAAAGATTAGAACCGCATACTCATGCACTTGAATTCACATGAGCACACGTAAGTCTCAAATTTTGATAAAAAAATAGATTATTTGTCACACAATTAATTTGAATAATAGATGTATTCAGGATTTTTGAAAGGAATAAAAGTTTTTTAGAAATTTAAATACTTGAATAAATGTACTTTAGAGTGAACCTTTAAAAAATTTTTACTTTTTATTATTTCATTAAAATGATAAATTTAGATCACAAAAATGTAATAATATACAATTTTTTTATTGATAAAGTCGGCCGTAGCCTAAGCATAAATAAGTAAAAGCATTGGTACATCATCAACCGGGATCAAACTCCATGGTATTCTCAACGAGGAGGTCTAAGAGCCTCCCGGGGAGCACATTTCTCCTAACAAAAGAAAAATCTCCATGTCGGACTAACATAGAACAAAATCCCGCACGAGGAAAGTTCAGCAAGAAAGCAAGGTGATCAGCGTGGCGCTCTCCGGATCGCCCCAAGACAGCCGCCCTCTATAATGACTCCCTCAGTGTCAGCGTCTCTGGGTAGGAGGGCCTGTCGCAGAATAGTAATCTTCTGCATCTCAGCTTAGAGAGGAGACAGGACTTATAAACGGGCTCCAACAGCAGCGAGCAAGTGGTCTCTTGAGTCGCGGACCAAAACTCCACCAAAAGCAGTAGACTCTCTGTATTTATAGGAAGCATCAAGATTGGCCTTCAGCCAATGGGTCGGGGGGTATAACATACTTTAGGATTTAATGATGCAAATATATAATACTATAATAAAAATAAAAAGATTATAGGAAAAAAATTACATTATAGGATTTAATGATGCACATATATAATACATATAAAAAAATTTTATATAAATATAGCACATTCTTATCACACTTAAATTTGTAATCATATTCTTTGTTAGGTGAAATATACTTTTTTTCTTAAGAAAGGATGGTAAATATATATATATATATGTATATATATTAGTAATAAGTATATTTTTAATTTCTTGGATTTAAACTATATTTAGACAAATATAATATTTAAGCCCATATATGTATGTGTGTGCTTATATATATGTATGTTAATGGTGTTGTATCCCAGTGGTTGAGGCTCAGGATTTGTTATCTCAGGTCATGGGTTCAAATTCCACCGACCACACATAAGAGAAAAATAATAATAATATATATATGTATATTGGAAAAATTTGCAGGATTTTATTTATTTCACCCAAAAATTATGGCTGAAATGGTTGGTGACCTCTGACAACATTGAAAAAGAAAAGGAAAAAGAAATAAAAAAAGAAAACTAAAAGAAAGAAAATAGTCTCAAACTTCCCCCAAAGAGTGTTGAACCAATGAAAGCCTAAAATAACTCATTAAACACTAAGCTCTCTAGAGTTGGTGAAAACAAAAACTTTGTCTCTGAATTTCTTCTCGAAGCCAAACACTAATTTCTTCTGCTGAGATAAGTATACCGAAACCTTTAATTTGTTGATTTTGAACTTTTTTTTCTCCCTTTCTTTATAGACCAAACTCTTTAAATTCATTATCCAATATCAAATTCTTATTGGATATTGATTGATTCTCCAATTCCGAATTAGATTTTGAAGCATTTAAACCAGCATGTGCAAATAACATAAAAGGAGATCCACTCAAATCTTATGGTTAAAATTCCTTTGCAAAAGGATTAAGTACCAATTTTGTTTCATTCGTCCTAACATTATCTTCTTGAATTTTCACATGAATCTCACCACAAGGATGTGAATCCGAATTAATGGTGTTCATACCATCTGTTGAGGACCTCAACCTCCAGCAAGTTTATCTTTATATACCTCTTGAAGTATTCTCACCACATTTAAAAGAAAGAAAGGAGTGATCTCAACATAAAATGATGGATCTGAACAATCCCCTCCACTACATCGTCATTGGTCCCCTTTGCGATACCCAATGAGATAGTTACTTCATTTGGAGCTGACTCATCATTTAGTATTGAGGGGTCAATTTTGCATGAAAGATAGTAGAAATGACTGATGATGCATTTCAACAGATTAACATTTGACTATAAAATGTTAATAGTTTTTTGTGGGGAGGGGTAGACATGTTGCAATGGGGCATGAGGGTTTAACTGATATGAAACCTTTGAATACCATTAAATGACATAATTTAAGATGTTAAGTTGAAATCTTTTATTCCTGTACTTTGTTAAGACATCTTACTAGCTTTAATTGCACTAGAACATTTGATGTATGTGAATATAAAGAAAATTTGTCAAATTTGTTCTCCCTCTTTCAATTTGATCATATTAATCATTGACTATTCAATTAATTCAATTTAGTATTTTGTATGTTTATTCTATCAATTTAGTTTCAAAAAAAGAAGAGTTTGGAGCTAAACTGTTTTCAAAATAATTTGAAAGATTAAATAGGATTAAATCAATAATCTAGGATTAAACTGAGCAAGCTATCATTTTGACAACTACCTCAAGAACATAGATGATTGGATTGATAATTAAGATCCAATTATAATATATTTCTAGTATAACTTGTTTTTAACTTTCTTCTCTTTAGTTAATAACTTACCTCAGCTTACCTTAAATTAGTTTGATGCTATACAATTTTTATTTGAACTCACCTTATTATATCTTGAAATTTTTATAAAGCTATTGTATATTAAGTCAATTGTGCACAAACTTTGTAGGCTCTCTTGCATGCTTCTGTATCCTGCCATAGGAAACTCATTATAGATTGGGTTTCTTCCACAGACCTAGAAGACTTAACTGCAGATAAGGTTTCGTTCATATTTGGATATCTTTTTTTTTGCTCCTTTGCTATGCTTTCTTACAAAGTTGATGATTTTTTTAGGCGCCTGATGTTCATAGCGCAGCTTGGATTCTACTCATGGTGAGGTTTCATGTAGTTTTTTCTTATGAAGTACTTCAACATATATTTAGTAATTCTTTGTTAATGCTTTTCTTGCTATCTCTCACACTTTCGTTGGTCAATATACATATTTATATTATATTTAGTTTTCTTAAAATATTTTATTTATTAGAAAAAGTGGTACATTTAGAGTTGGCTTCGATTCGAGTTTGAGTCGAGTCAGCTCAGGCTCGAACTCGACTCGAACTTGTTCGGGTCTGAGTTCAAGTCGAGTTTGTGCCGAGTTCACGTTTAGTTCGAGTCATTTCAAGTCATTTTAAATAGGGTTCGAGTCAAGCCATTTGACTCGAACTCGACTCGAAAATTTTCGAGTCGAATCAAATTGTTTAGAGCTCGAGTTCGAATTTGGAGTTTCGGGTCAAATTGTCAGTCCTAGATAAATTGGATGAAACTAAGTCAATGAATTTTGATGAAAAACAAAAAGAAAAAAATGCCATAAATAAATCCGATTGCAATGATATATCCAAATGTGTGCAATCAGAGGATAGACTTGCTATAGTGGCAAATGTGCAACTTGGGGAATGTTACCCAAGCAAGATTGATTGAAGATTTAACATCTAGATCAAATAATAATCAAGATATCATTTGATAAGTCTCATGGGAAAATTTGCCACTGGATTGTAGTCCGAGAAAAATGTAAGGGTAATCAGACTCATTGGGTACCTTTATGAATATGTTTTTGTGATCAATAAGCCTTAATGTCCAATCACCATTGAGGTTGAAGCCCTGAAAACACATCTTGATACTAATCATTGATAGAAAACCTAACAAAAACTTTCTAGTAAGGAATAATTCAAACAACCGGGCCATCTCAAAAATCTCCTCATGGAAAATAGAAGAGCAAGCTTGCTCTCAGCTAAAAAAATAATTGACGAGACAACTCAGGAAGGCCCTCAACTGCAACAACTATGCAAAGATTTGTGACTGGATAAGGAAATCCCTAACCCACCAAAAGAAGCGCCCGCAATATAAGCAGGTTGATGAATAGGCGAACATTCCTCTCAAATTGTTGATTATGCATAACATGCATTAATTTTAATTTAAATTCAGATTTACTTTATCCTAAACTCTCTGCTACTTTGTACTGATACCGATCACATAATGAACAAGCTAAACGTCCTACTTAATTTGTAATGTTGGGTAGGCATTACTTGTTTGTATATGATTAATTTCTCTCATGCAGGGTGCAAATGGAGTGTTAATTCCTGGAGATTTTGGCGATAGAGGCATCCAAGGGAAAATCTTTGCGGCAAAATATGCCCGAGAAAATAATATTCCTTTTTTGGGCATTTGTCTTGGCATGCAAGTTGCTGTGATTGAATTTGCTCGCAATGTCATGAATTTAGAGGATGCCAATAGTACAGAGTTTGATACAAACACAAAGAATCCGTGTGTGATATTTATGCCTGAGGTAAATATTTGTTCATTCATACAGTTTTCTTTCTTTTTAAATTGTGAACGATCTGTCATTTTGGACTTGAAATGTATTATGGACTATCATGGTTTGTCTTTGAAGGGTTCCAAAACACATATGGGGGCTACAATGCGGCTTGGATCTCGAAGAACATACTTTCATCTTAAAGATAGTAAATCTGCCAAGCTGTAAGGAATTTTAAATCTTGCAACCCTTTTTGTTTTAGTTATTTAACGCACAAATTATATATTAAATATCGATCATCTAAAATGAATTGATCTATTGTTTTGTTAACAGGTATGGAAATGTAAAATATGTTGATGAAAGGCATAGACATAGATATGAGGTTGGTACTGTTTTAGTTGTTTATTTATTGCATATAGAATAGGAATATCTTTTATAAATTTGCACATATTTCTAATCAAAGAGGGGGTGCTCAATACTGAATTTAGGTTAACATTAACTTTGTACACCCCTAGAGCCATTGCCTTGTCATATTTAATATAATATGGATGCATTATTCTAGCAACATTTTTATGGATTTCTTTAATTTTTGGTAAGTGCAAAATTCTTAAGGGGTTCTTCTCTTACTCATAATAAATTGGCTGATTGAATATAGGAAAATATGTGAAGTATCCAATTATATTGTGCTGCGCTTTCTTATAACTCCACTCTTGGCAGAGGTCATAGTAGGCACTATAATGTTTGAAATCCTCGTATGCGAATATTTGAATGGGAGGGAATGTTGAAGAGCAAAACTCTATATTGGAATATTTGTTAAAAAATAATGAAACCTATTTAGATTTAGTTTATAAATATGACATTGGGAATAAAAAAGGTGAAAGCTTCCATCCTTTTATCGATGTCACTCTACTATTCCGCAATGAAAAACTCTAATTGATGCTATGAGTGCATGACAATGATGTTGACATTGTTTTTTGGCTTGATGATTTCCCCTTTCGTCCTTCTCTAGTGGTTGTCACTTGGCTTTGCCAAGTGATGATGTGAGACAACTGGGATCGTGGATTGTCTCTAGAGCCCCTTAGCTCTCTCTCCTCTCTGACATACAGTTTCTTCCATGGAGTTTCTTATATTTAGTATTGTGTGCAATTGATGAATCTGCTCGTTGGCCAACTATATCTTTTTTGAATGTTTTTGTCCTTTGCAGGTATATTGCCCCCAATGGGTTTTTGGAAGAAATAGCTCTATTGGGCTCTTTTGGCTCTTATTGAACTTGTAAATCCTACTCTTGTTGAGTCTATGACAAATCATGCTTTGCATTTGCTTAGGGTTTCTCATTGGCCTTAGTTGTGAGGGGATGAAGTGGTGAAAGTGGTTTTCGAGCTAAAAAATCACCATTTGACTTCGAACGACAGTTTAAAGGACCAAATGAAGTCGGAATGTTATGAAATTTTAGAATGTTGTGGATGGATGTTGAAAATTATAGGCACTGATTTCAAAGGAATTAGTGGAAACTTGAGAGAGATATGAGTGGAGCATCCAAACATCACATTTTGTACAATATTTATAAAGTGGATGGTTGAATAGTTAAACAGAGTCAGAATCGAATGAAAACAGGATGCATTTCGAAGCTAATAAAGAGCACATTGAAACTCGCCAAAAAATCACAAAAGAAAAAAGAAAACAAGGGATAACTACCAAGATTATCCACACCCTGCTCCTTCGAGGTTGTACACATCTCGAAGCTTCGTTGATTTTGCCCACCACGGCTGTTCCCGTTGTCCACACAAAAACTCAAAAGCTTTAAGCCAAAATTCAGAGAATAAAATATTCATTATACATTATAATTTAAAAACATTACAATATATAGCACTTGCAAATCCTAGGGCCAGCCTTTGATCAAATGATCACAATACCCCTCTTTAACACTATTTGGATTCCCAAGTGACTCTTCCACTCAACCTTGATGGAGGATGACCAAATGTTTCATAACAACATTAACCATCAAACCCATACATGAAAATACAAAAATAAAATAAAAATAAACAATCGGGTCCACCCGATTAATCAAAAACTCAAAACAAGACCCATTCGATGAATCAACGTAATAAACCAGACTCACATGCTTATGAAATAAAATACAACATTATTACAAGAAATTACTCATAAAACTCTAGAAAATGAACTAAAATTAATTTTTCAAATATTCAGCTTCTTAGTATAATCTCGCGTCACAATGCGGGACCGAACCAACAGTAGTTATGTTGCATCATTTCCTCCCTTGCCAAAAAAACTTTGTTCTTCGGAGTTGAAATCTAAGTAATCATCCAAAAGATCAGGGTCCAACTTTTGAAGCTCCATTTTTATCACTCACGTGTCCTTAAAAGGCGGCTTATTCTTCCACCTAATAAAAAACTTGTGATCTCCATGTATGCATGCATCAACCTCATCAGTAACAATAGATTCAATCTCAAATAAAGAGGGGAGTTGAAATCTAGGTAATCATCCAAAAGATTAGGGTCCAACTTTTGAAGCTCCATTTTTATCACTCATGTGTCTTCAGAAGGCGGTTTATTCTTCCACCTAATAAAAAACTTGTGATCTCCATGTATGCATGCATCAACCTCATCAGTAACAATAGATTTAATCTCAAATAAAGAAGGTGCAAGGAACTTAAGTGTAGACTTGCCTCCCTACGATAGAGTCAAATCCTGCATCTTTTGAAGTAAAATCCATAGAAAATGAAATCAAATATTCAATGTTAAATACATGACTAATTAGCATGTTAGGCGGAAAATCCTGGAGATACACATTGGGTTCAATTTTCTTACGCACTTTGAATGGACTAGTAGTTCGTGCATGTAGTTTCTTATGTTTGGTGGTGGCATATCTCTTAGGGTGAATGTGTACCAACACATAATCTCCCTCTTTAAACTTTCTTTCAGTTTTTTTTGCATTTACTTGTTTAGCAATATAATGTTTGAAAGTTCAATTCATGTTTTAACCATGTCATGCAATTTTTGAAAGTCATTGGCAAAAGAATATGTAATATCCGAATGTGGGTGATTGGGAAGCTCTAAAAGATCTACAGGCTTTTTAGGATTAAAACCATATACAATCTCAAATGATGTTTTCTTTGTGGTTCTAGAGATAGCACTATTAAAGTCAAACTCTGTAGTAGGTAGGTGAAGATCCTAGTTACCTAAATTCTCACCAACTAGTCACCTCAACAAATTCTCCAAACTCCTATTTACTACCTCAGTTTGACCATCGGTCTGGGGTGGAGGAAAGTAGAGGAAAAGTAAAGGGTAGTTCCTAATAATTTCATAATATTTTCCAGAATAGGAAACAAATTTTACGTCGCGATCAGACACAAGTGTTGGGTACTCTATGTAGCTTAATATTCTCTCTAAAGAAAATCTAGCAATGTAAGATGCGTTTGTGGTCTTAAAACATGGGATGAAATGTGCCATTTTGGAAAGCATGTCCACTACCACAACTATACTATCATGTTGACACATTGTCCTAGGTAAAATCCCAACACAAAACCATTGATAGATCCTCCCATAGCCTATATGGAACAGGTATGACCGAGTACTTACCAGAATTTTTGTTTAGTAATTTTTGCTATTCTATAAACTCGACATTGAGACACAAATCTACCCATGTCTCTTTTTAGTGATTGTCAGTAAAGCTTCACGTCAACAAGATCAGTTGTTTTGTTTCATCTTGAGTGTCTTGCAATCCCTCCAGAATGCAACTCACTAATCAAAAAGAGCTTCTAGGAAGTCATAGGGATACATAATATCTGACCTCTAATAAATACCTTTGGATAATATGATAGTGGGCAGCAAAGTGTCACTCGTTTGATTGTATATGATATGGAAATTATGGCAACACTCGTAATCATCTTTCAGTGTATTAAATCCTACAATCTCAATCGATAAAGAGGATACCACTAAAGCTACCCGAGATAATACATCGACATGTTTATTCTCATTGCCCGATTTGTGTTTTAGAACAAATGAAAAATCTTGTAGATATTATGTCCATTTGGAGTGCCGATGGCTCAACTTTTTTGCGTGTTTATGAATTTCAAAACTTGGTGATCTGTGTGCAGAATAAACTCTCTATGTAATAGATAATGTCACCAGTGCTTGAATGACTGAATAATAGCATAGAACGCTTGATCGTATGTGGAATATCGTCGCTTCACCTCGTTCAATTTTCACTAAAATATGCTACAGGATGTCCATCTTGTTGCGACACTTCGCCTATGTCAATCCCTGAGGCATCACAAGCGACCTCAACAATCTTTCCAAAATTAGGTAATCGAAGAACATGTGAAGTTATTATTATGACTCTTTTAATATGGTGAAAAGCTTTATCAGCATTATGGTTCCAAACAAACTTATCCCCCTTCAATACCTCAGTAATAGGGGCCATGATAGAGCTAAAGCTTCTAACAAATCTACTGTAAAATATTGCTAACCCATGGAAACTTCGAACGTCAGTGAAACTTGTAGGTGCAGGCCATTCAATAATCGCTTGAATTTTGACAGGATCATGTTTGATTCCTAAAGATTATGCTTTGAATTCTAAAAATGCAACCTTATATTGCATGAAAGAACATTTCTTTTTATTTATGAACAACTTCTCTTCTCTAAGATTTTCCAAAACTATCACCAGATGCTCTAGGTGTCTCCAACTCATTCGTGCTTTAAATGAGTATGTCAATTCCAAAAAAAAATACATGACCACAAATTTTCTTAGAAAAGGTCTCAACATCGTATTCATTAGTTTCACAAATTGCTTGGTGCATTGGATAATCCAAATGGCATAATGAGCCATTCATAAAGTTCTTCAGGTGTTTTGAAAGCAGTCTTCCATTCATCTCCTGGTCTTATTCTAATATGATGATAACCACTCTTGAGTTCAATCTTGGAGAATAAAGTAGAATTGACTATCAGATCTAATATTTCATCTAGGCGAGGAATATGGAACTTATACTTAATAGTAATTTTGTTTATAGCCCTACTATCAACACACATTCTCTAGGTGTCATCTTTCTTCAGAGTTAATAGGGCGGGAACAACACAAGGGCTTAAACTTTCTCTCAGGAAACCCTTTTGTAATAACTCATCAATGTGACGTTGCAACTCAGTTTGTTCAGTGAGATTAAGTCGATAATGGAGTAAATTTGGCAATTGAACAACAGGAACAAACTCGATAGCATGTTGGATATCACGAAGCGGTGGTAACTCATCAGGTAACTCATCCAAGCTTGTTTTAGGAAAGTCTTTCAGTAATCTCACAACACACGGTGGCACAAACACTCCATCAGAATTATGTACAATCTCTTTCACATGTAAAATGTGCATTGCTATAGATCCAACAAATTCTTTTTCCAGTCTCTTCAAGCTGACATACTCATCTTGAAGGTCTACAAATGGTGGTCCCATAGCTAGAAGTGGGCAGTCAATGGATGGTGAAATAGTTGGTGATATGGTGATCAACTGTAATCTAGCTCATTTCTTTACTAGTGGTGGGTTTGGAAGTCACGGGGCATATATATGGTTTGTGTTCTAACCATTGGTTTCATAGGACACAACTTGATCGTCTTTTGTTTGAATTTGAAAACATAAATATTTTCCTTCCCTTAGTGAATCACATCCATGTTAAAAACCATGGTCTTCCTAAAAATATATGAGCAATGTCCATAGGAAGAACATCTCACCAGATTTTCTTCATTATTTCTCATTTTGATGGGTACTAAGCATCTCCGAGTTACAGAGAGAGATGCTTGATTGACTCAACTAACATTGAATGGAACTGGGTGTGGTTCAGGAACTAATTTGGCCTTAGATAATGTGTGTAAATACTACGTTCATCGCTCACTACCTCCATCAATGATCAGTCTACATCCCACCCCATTGCATGATATAGACATTCAAAATATTCCTCCTTCTCCATTCCTCCTCACCAATAGTGGTGCTTAGACAACAGACTACCCCATGATGTGTATCCTCATTGAGTTCAATCTCTTCATTTCCAAGCTGATCATCCCTATGGAAAGACTCACGCTCTTCTTCCTCAGAGTTTTCTAAAATGGCTTTACATTTATGCTTCAAGTGTCATTTCTTATTACACCTATAACAAATAATATCCTTGAGTGTCATGATGGTCTGTGCTACAGATATTTTTGGAGCAGGAGTAGACTGAGTTGTTATTGGTTTTTGACTTACCTTTGGAGTTGACATTATAACACTCTTGGATCTAGATGATGATGCCTTTGATTGAGATTCTAATGTCATGTACGGCTTCTTCTACAGTTTGTGGATCTCTCAACTCTATTTGATGTCTAAGACCCATTCTACAATATGCCAGTCAAGATTTTGACAGTTAGTCCTAGCTACTAGGTCTTCAAAGGTGTCAAGATACTCAGTAACACTCATGGATCCTTGTCTGAGTGTCATCAACTTAGTATATAGTTGCTTATGGTCATAACGTCTACAATACTTGTCCATAAGCTCTTCCCTCATCTCAAGCCAACTAATCCTTCTTCTACCTCCCCTCTCGTCTTTTAATAAAAAATTATTCCAAATATCTTAGCTTGACCAATTAACTTCATCCTCGTAAAAGTCACCTTTTGATAGTCATCCAACTCATGCCTCTCATGAAAATCTCAATGCCTATTAGGGTAATAATGTCCTCCATATTGATCATCTTCAAACTCATCTAAATCAGAATCATCCATAGGGATATTTTGTCTCTTATAATTGGGGTTCCTCCCAACATCACGTTTTCATGTTTTGTCTACGATGATTGAGAGATTGTGATCGTTGTGGAGGTTGTGGATTCGGCTGTGCAGGTGGGGGAGCTCGATGATTTTCTCTAATAGCCACATTTAATTGAAGCAATTCTTCAATTACCCTCACTAAACTGGCTTCTACTCCTTGCGCTCCATGTTTTAATTCATTTCTAGGTGGATCTTGTGGAGTGTTTTGATCATTCATTGCTGTAATTATCTTTTGTCACACTTTTTCACGAGTGCAATCAAGTGAAACACAAATAACAACAATCAACTTCAAATAATTCTTCTTAGGATGACTCTTTTTTGGTGGAAACTCTCCCTTGTAAGTGGCCACTCAAATTTGGCTCGATGGGTGCGGGGAAATAGACTAGGTTTAGTGGTGTAGCTTTCTAATGAATTCAGAATGCAATGTCAACTTTTCAAACTTGCAACAAGACATGCACTAGCCCCATATTCAATTAATAAGTTCAAGTTGATTTTAAAACAATAATTTGCAACTTTATACCTCTGTGCAGGATGCACGAGTAATCGTTCACTTTAAAAGCTTCTAACACATTTCTCAAGATAATCTTGAACTTTTGTCACTTGTAGGTCGAAATTTGTTCTGTCACGAATGCAACGCAACTTTTGGATTGCAGTTTCGGATGAGATTGCAACGCTTCCCGGAAGTTCACTGCGTAAATTTGTCTTCAAATGGATGTTTCAGGTGGCTTGCTGAACCGGTCACCAGAAGGACGGATGATCATCTAAACCGGTTACTAACTTTTTAGGAATGAGGTGTTGCTGGTGGCGGCAGTTTCAGGCGAGTAGGAAGAAAAAAATAGAAAAAAATTTGTGTAGATAGATTTTTGACGTCCTGAAAAACTTTCTTTTCTATGCCGGGATGTGAAATTGGGATCTTGATACCAAAATGATAGGGTGGAAGTGGGAAAATGGTTTGCGGAGCGAGAAACCGCTGTTTGACTTCGAACAACAGTTTGGAGGATCAAACAAAGTCGTAATGTTATGAAAGTTTTAGAATGTTGGTGGATGATGTTGGAAAAACCGTAGACCCTGATTTCAAAGGAAGTTAGTGGAGATTTGAGAGAGATATGATGAGTGGAGTGTCCAAAATATCATACTTTGTACAATATTTGTAAAGTGGACGAGTCGAATGGGTAAACAGAGTTAGAATTGAACGAAACAGGATGCATTTGAAGCTAATAGAAAGCACTTTGAAATACTTCAAAAAATCTCAAAAAATAAAAATAAAACAATGGATAACTATAGGATTATCCATACGCTGGTCCTTTGAGGGTCGGTTGTTGTAAGGACCCCCGACGCCGGTTCAGCGAAAAAACCATTCCGACATCGGGTGCTCACTTACCGCAGGATCATATTCAGTAATTTGAGAGAAACATGGCTTACACATACAAAAGCTAAAAGATAATATTCATTTATTTCATTGTTCATATTACAAGGTCTTTTCAACATTCCTCGTACAAAAGTGAAAAATAAAAAAAGATAAAAATAAAAGATATAACTAGCAAAAATAGTACCGTGGATCTATCGGCCGTTTGAACATTTTAAGTATTATGGTTATTGCTGTATTCCCTTAGGAGCACCTGACCTTGTATTCCTACTCAGAAAAACAATATTGGGATTTGAGCTCTAAGTAATTAGAGAATACTTTAAGTACTCTTCAGTACACAATAATATTACATTTATAAAAAGATGCGATTAGCGAAAATAAGACGGTAACAAAATGCAAAAAAATTATAGCAATACGCGATATAAATAAACAATTTCCTGCAACAAGTATTATCACAAAAAAAAGTTACTGATGTTATTTTCCAGTAACTAACCTCGAATGTTACTGATGTTATTTTTTCAGTAATAATCCCGAATGTTATTGATGTCATTTTCCAATAACAACTCCGAATGTTGCTGATTTCATATTTTCAGCAACAATCCCGAATGTTACTGATGTCATTTTCCAGTAACAACCCCGAATATATTATTGATGTCATTTTCCAATAATACTCCGAATATTATCACGTTGGTTTCGAACAACCACCAAGCTTCAAATTGAAATTGGCTCAAAGCAAATAAGCTAAGCAGCAGTAAAAGTGCAAAATATAATATTCGTCATGTACTAGGTACCTTTGTTCCTTAAGTTTAGAGGTTCAATAGCTCGGATGAGTGACAGTTCGCTCAATCTGCATTTGGGTTTGGATATTTTAAGTTAATTTTTTAATCAAATGATTTATGAGTCAATTTACAATCTTTACTTTCATTCTGTTCTTCTTCTTCTTCCATTTTTTAAGATTGAAGTTCGATTGTGTTATATTAAGGTGTGATGATTATGATAATAATAATGTACGACGAAAAAAAAGTCAGAATAAAAATGACTGAATTGGCAAATAGGAAATAATAATCATTTATAACATTTGAATTGTTCTCATTATTAATTAATGAGAATAATATTTATGTGAATGACTAATTATTAATTTGATAGTTATAAAAAGAGAGTAACAAGATTTAGAGAAATGCTCCGCCCATTTTCTTCCTTACCAACTCTTTTACCTTAGGATTAGGACCATCGAAAAACGGGGGGAGCCGGAACTGGGTGGCCGAAGGTTGGCCGAGGTGGCAGCAGCGAGAGGCTTGGTTAGCAGCGGCTACTGAGTGGCCGGTGGCTTGCTGGTTGGCTAGAAGGGGATGTCGCTGGCTGCCGGAGGCTGGTAGGGCTGAGGATGAGCTGGCCGCTGGCTGGGAAAGGCTATCGTTGGCTGCCGGAGACTGGTTGGGCTGAGGAGGAGCTAGCCAGCTGCTGGAAGGAGATGGAGGCTGCTGTGGGTGAAGAAGGAGAGGGCAGGGGAGCTTTAAGTTGGAGCAGGAGTGCATCGTTTTAGAGCCATAATAGCGCCTGGCATGCGCCAGAACCTCTTGGCGCGGAAGCTTCTTCCGTTTGGAGGCGGAAGGAAGGGGTGGTCGGCCAAGAGGGTTGACCAACCTGCGCCAAAATCGGCGCAGGTAGCAGGCTAGGCGAATCTTTCCCGCCTTTGCAGGCTCTGTCGTGGGACAGAGCCTGCGATCGCAAGCTCTACGATTCGGATTGGCCGAAGGGGGAGATCGGGCGAACAGGGGAAGAACAGAGGAAAATGGAAATTTTTTCTTAAACTTTAAATTAGTCGCATTTTTCCCGCCGTTTGGCGTCCAAATCCACGAAACTTGACACCAAGGTGTGTTATAACATTATGAACACCGTCGCGCCGGAAAATTTTTGATTCAAAGCAAAATTTTATTTTATTTTAATTTTTAAGGTTTAAAATTTTGAAAATTTGCCACGATCAAATCGACGCTCAGAATTTGATGAAAACTTCTTGAGCAGCCTTTAAATAATATGCTTAACATAATGACACTGAAAACGATGAATTTGAACACATATTTCAATGTTTTTGATTTTTAGAATTTAAATAATTCTGAGAATAAGGCGGGAGCTTCCGTTTTTCGGATTTTTTTCAAACTAGGGCACTTTGATCTTTTAAAAATTGTTTCTATTTATTGGTAATTTTGTTTGCCCTAAAATGAAATTCCCCGGGGTTCTAGTGTTAGCATCGAAATTTGACCTAATTCGCAAAGTAACGACTTGGATTGTTACAGTTGTGCACATGAACGATCAAAATTCAGAGACGAAAATATTTATTAACCATTAAAATTCAGAAACATTACAATATATAGCCATTGCAAACCCTAAGGCCAACTTTGATCAAATGACCTCAATACTTCTCCTTAACACCATTTGGATTCCCAAGTGACTCTTTTACTCCACAACCTTGATGAAGAATGACCAAATGTATCATGACAATATTAACTATCAGTCCCATACATGAAAATATAAAAATAAAATAAAAATACACAATCGGGTTCACCCGATTAACTAAATACTCAAAACATGACCCATTCGATGAACTGACGTAACAATCCTGACCTACGTGCTTATGAAAATAAAAATAAAGCTTTATTACGTGAAATTACTCCTAAAATCTTAGAAAATTACCGAAATATAATTTTTCAAATATTCTGCTCCTAGTATAAGCTCACATCACAATGCGGGGGCCGAACCAATGGTGGTTGTGCTACATCATCTTGTTTCTCTCTTGTGGGCATTTGTGCGGTGAATTGTGAAGTCTCTCCCATGGCGACTAACCTGCCCTATCTTCACCTTGGTGGGAATGCTCTTTGTGATGATGTGGGCCCTAGGATCCCTCCCTTGGTGTTGGAAAATCATACCTTTGTTCAACTCTAGGACCACTCTCCTGATTTGGGGAATCATGCATTTTTTTCAACCCAGACAAATTCATCCTCTGTGATGTTGTTAGTAAATCCTCATTTAATCAAGGATAAGCCCGTCCTTTTATCCGAGGACGTAGTATATGTGATAACTCTTTCCTTTTGAGCTCTCCATTATCCAAAGTTTCTATATGGCTGCTTACTGATGAATTTGCATTTGAGAAGTTTTATGGCAATCTCGTTTCTTCTGTTTTTGTTGGTGGGCCTTATTGACTGGCGATACATGTTTTTTAGGCTTCCCAACACGTCGAATTATGCACACATCTTGTCTTGACTGCATCTAGGTAGAGTGTTTCTAAATTAGTCACTAGAGTTTTATTTAGATGCAGCGTTTTTAACTAGATCTTTATTTAGGGTAATTACAATTATTTTAAGAAATTGATGTGAAGCTAATGCAGAAGAATTTAATTTGTTTATGTTTTAACGCTACAATCAGTAAATTGCAAAACAATAATTTTTACAAGAAACAGTAAAAGGCAACCATGTTGCACGCTAAAAAATGCTTCTTGTGAGCTACTTCATGAGAAATTGCTTTCTAAGTCGTTTGTTTACCTAAAGCAAACAAGAAGTCCCCCAAATGACATAACTTGGACTAAAAGCAGCTTTATATAGAGCACAACAGTTAGAAAGCTGCCCTAACAGAGCTAAGCCAATCTGGATGGTCATTCCCTCACTGTGGATCCACTTTTGCAATCAGTCTAGCTAGTGGTCTCTGTCTTATAAATTTTTGGGAAACCTCTCTAAATTAAAGTAGCCAAGAAGATGATTGGTACTATTGTGGTCCAATTCGTAATTTAGTTGGTGATCTTTAACATTCCGAGTCTCTAGGCGCTCCCAGCTACTCTTGGAACACTGTTGTTAAAGAAGCTTTGGATTAGGGAGAACAACCTCCTGGTACTCATGCTTGGACAACTAAAGAACACATGCACTTCAAAAAGCAATTGCCAGGAACGTACAATATAGAATTTCTCATTAAAATTTGGAAAGGAAGATTATAAAATGAGAGCGCTTAAATGATTCTTGGCTCCAACAAAATCTCCAAGGATGAAAATTGAACCTTAAGAATATATACTTGTTGTTCATAGAGAACATAAAATGACAAGAAAAGCTAATATTTAATTTTAGCGGCTTTGGACGGTGTAGCCCACGCTTTGTTACATGTGTAGCTCGTTTGTTCAAAGTGCGGCCCAATTCCTGCGCTCCACTCGGGTATTTTAGTTGATGGTTGAGCCCAAGTTAAAAAGAACTTGAGAAATATTTCATCAGTGTTTTCTGAACTTATATGAGCCGGCAAGGTTCCTTGCTCTTTGGCTTCTTCATCCTCAGCAATCTTCCGTTTTGATTGGCCGGTAGCCATATGAGTTGGCTTTGCTTTAGTTGAGTCTCTGCTTTTGTTTGGCTCTTATTTGCACATTCTATCATCGACTTCTTGAGAGGTTGACAATCTTTTTCAATTTGAATCTTTCTCAACTGTTGGTTTCTCACTCGGCTTCTTGGATAATCACTCGATGCCCTTATTAGGGGCTCCCGTGAACTTCTGCATACTTGAGAGCTGTTTTCTAATTGTCTTATTTTGCCCGCCAACTCCTTTCAGCTGCTTGACAACGCTTTAAATAAATTGTATGGGAGTTGGAGTGGCTTGGTAAGGGGTCCAATAAATTCTTTAGATCATGTTCCCCTTGGGGACAAAGATTGAACTCATTTATGTGAGTTGTATGCTACTTTACATCTTCTTCTTGCATATGCTACTCAAACTCGGCATTCTCAGTTTCCTCTGCGTCATGTCCTCCTTCTGCTCGACCAAGCTCTCTTCTTTTTCTATAATGCCCACTAGGGCATCCTGAATAATATCTTTCTCATCAACTTTACTTTTCAGCATCTTGGCTGACCCAGCAGAGGCTTCTTCTTCTAATGTCTAGGTCCGCTTAGATTTGTCTTCTATAAGTAACTCAGTATGCAGAGTGCTCCAAGAGGATTTTTATGCAAGAAATAGGCAATGCATTTAGTTTATGGATTCAACTGACTCCATGACTTTGAACTCATTCTTAGCAACTCAAGCTGATCAATTCACATGTCGATCTTCTCAACGTCCAGAGTTCTATCGTAATTCAATTTTTGACTTGCCTCTGGGGCCTTTTCGTCTATTTCTTTTCTTCTGTCTCACAGTCTTCTTTCTTTATAGACTGGTATAACCAGTGCCACTAGCAACTCAAATTGGCTCGCTCACTAGGTATATTGTCGAAGGTTCTTTCTTGGTTTGCCGACTATGCAATTATGACTACATCTTTATTAAGGCTATCATCTCGGTCATATGTTGGGTGAGTGTTGCTATGCTCTCGGGAAGCTCTTTGTTGAATATATTTGAGCTTTTTTGAGACTTCCCAAGCTCTCTTATCAGACTCTTTTAAATACTAGTCGGCTCATCTCCTTGAGCTCGATCTCCTCCATGGGCTTGCACCACCTCTATAGTCTATTCCAAAATGTCGAACCTTGCGCTCTAATGCCAACCAATCTGTAATTGGCCAAGCCTTTTGGCATTTCCAACTACTCTTGAAATACTCAATTGTTAAGGACACTTTCGAGTGAGGAGAATGATTTGCTGACACTCACACTTGGACAACTAAAGAACACATACCCAAAAAGAAGCAAGTGCGTGAAATTTATAATGTAAGATTTTTAGTTAATACTTTGAAAGAAGAATACAAAATGGGAGAGCTTAAGTGATTCTTGGCTCCTACAGAGCCTTTATCGATGCACAAAATAACAATCAAAAGAATGGAAATCAAAGAATGAAATTGAACCCTACACAGATAAATTTAGCTTTTAGATAACACAGGACAGACAAAAAGGACGAAATATTTAAGTTTGGCTGCTTTGGACGACGCTGCCCATGTCCTGCTCCACATAGGGTGCATCTTTTTAGTATGCGGCCCAATTTTTATGCCTCATGGCTATGCTTGGTTTCAAGATTGTTTGGAGTTAAATAATGAGGCCCAAGCTATGCTCGGGCCATATAGTAAGCAGTTGTGTTGAGTTACAAAGAACTCATGAAATAATTTGTTAGGTCCTTCCTGGCTCATATGACCAGTGAGGGTTCCCAACTCTTCGACTCTTTCATCCTCAGCGGTCTTCCTTTTTAATCAACAGCTGCCCAAATGAGTCGGTGTTGCGGGGGTTGAGTCTCTGCTTCCACCCGACTCTTACCATTCTTCTTCCCCTTGACAGTGATTGTCTTCCTCAACTGCGGGCCACTCGGACAATCACTCGGTACTCTTATTAGCCAGCTCCTTGCAGGTGCTCAGTCGGGCTTCATATAGCTCGTTTGAGAGTTGAGGTGACTCAGCAAGAAGTCTGCTAGATCTTTGAAATTAGTTGGTCATTACGCCTGAGCTGCTTCTAAAGTTTGGCTTGGCTCTAAGGATTTTGGTTACATGAAATTGGTATTCTTAGAACCTCTCAAAATAATGCTTGTCATGTCACTTATTTGGGCATGCATTGAAGTC
Organism: Gastrodia elata; assembly: GCA_016760335.1. Lineage (NCBI taxonomy): Eukaryota > Viridiplantae > Streptophyta > Magnoliopsida > Asparagales > Orchidaceae > Gastrodia > Gastrodia elata. The sequence continues at coordinate 13,655,349 of CM028681.1, read as the reverse complement.
TTTCTTCAAACTTTACCCAAGTATTTTGCCTCTTGGTGGTCTGTGATGTCCTGATGCTGGTTCAGCAGAAACCATTCCGACATCGGGTGTTCACTTACCGCAGGATCATATTGAGTAATGAAAGGAAAGAGACACATAAAAATATAATATATTTCTCATTTATTTCAAACTTCATATTACAAGATCTGACATCGTACTCTTTGTGCAAAAGCAAAAAATAAATATAATATAAAATATAAGCAAAAACAGCATCGTCATAGATTCATTTGCAGATTAAAAAATTTAAGCATTAGAGTTCTTGTTTAAGCTCTTCCAGAAGTACCTGACCTGGTATTGTACAATAAATAATACTGGGATTGAAATTCTCAGTAATTAGAGAGTACTCTAAGTGCCACAGTAATCAATACAGTATTACAATTTATAATAGCAGTGATGCGATTTGAGAAAGAGATACAGGAAAAATATTAAGGTAAAAGTGCAATGAAATAATTTATTTCCTGCAAAAGATATTAGCATAAAAATGCAGGTTACTGATGTCATTTTTCCAGTAACCTGCCACGAATGTTGTTACTGATGTCTTCTTTCCAATAATAACCCATAAATACTATTACCGATGTCATTTTTCGGTAATTAGCCACGAATGCCGTTACTGATGTCATTTTTCCAGTAATTGGCCACGAATGTTATTACTGATGTCTTCTTTCCAGTAATTAGCCACGAATGCTATTACTGATGTCATTTTTCCAGTAACTAGCCACGAATATTGTCACGTTGGTTCCGAACAACCAACCAAGCTTCAAATTAAAATTTTGGTTCAAAGCAATTAAAAGCTAAGTAATAGTAACAATACAAAATGTAATACTTGTCATATACTGAGTATCTTTTTGTCCTTTAAATTTGGATGAGTGACAGTTCGCTCAATTTGCATTTTAAATTTCTGATATTTTAGTATTTTAGCCAATGATTTTAGGAATATTATTTCTTTTTAAAGATTTACATTCTCCTTTCTTGTCTTTATTCTTTCACATTCTTATAATGATATAAGTCCGTAATTATTTAAGTCATTTCATATTTTATTTTTATGACCATGTTAATGATATGAAAGAATAAAGACAAAAATAAAAATGAAAAGAAATACTTAAATGGAAATATTAATTATTTTATAACATTTGAATTGTTCTCATTATTAATTAATGAGAATGATAAAAATGTGAATGACTAAATATAAATTTTCATAAAAATATATAAAGTTGTAAGTTTTAGCAAAAATGTTTTCCTTCAATTTTCTTCGTTTCCAACACCTTTTACCTTAGGGTTAGAATTGCTTGAAGGAAGTTGAAATGGATGATCGGATGGTTAACCGAGGTTGCTGCAGCAAGAGGGCTGGCTGGCGGTGGTAAGAGAGGGTTGTTGGGTGGTTGGCAGCTTGCTGGCTGCTGTGGGCTGAAGGAAAAGCTGTTGTTTGGGCTGGTAGAGGCTGAGGGTGGAGCTAGCAGCTTGCTGGCTGCTATGGGCCGAGGGAGGAGTTGCTGTGGGAGCTGGTAGAGAAGTTGGTAGGGATTTGGAATGGGAGCTGGCTGCTGCTGTGTGGGGAGAGGAGGAGAGGGCTGCTGTTGTGGGTCTGAGGAGAAGATGGCTGCTGTTGTAGGGCTGAAAGGAGGAAAGGGCTGCTGCTGTGGGGCTGAGGAGGAGAGTTGCTGGGAGCTGGTTGGAATGGAGAAGAAGGAGCTGCTGTTTGAGAGGAGAAGGGAGGGAGCTGCTGGCTGTGGGAGAAGAGGGCTGGCTATGGGCTGAGGAGGGGCTGCTGGCTGGGAATGGGGAGAGGGCTTCCGTAGGACTGGTAGGGACTGAGGGAGGAGTTGCTGTGGGGAGAAGGGGGAGGAAGGGCTGCTGTGGGCTGGCTGGCTGTGGAGAGAAGAGGGCTGGAATGGCAGCAGTTTGGAGAGGAGAATGGAGGGAGCTGCTGGCTGTGTGAGAAGAGGGCTGGCTATGGGCTGAGGAGGGGTCGCTGGCTGGGAATGGGGAGAGGGTTGCTGTAGGACTGGTAGGGACTGAGGGAGGAGTTGCTGTGGGGAGAAGGGGGAGGTAGGGCTGCTGTGGGCTGGCTGCCTGTGGAGAGAAGAGGGCTGGAATGGCAGCAGTTTGGAGAGGAGAAGGGAGGGAGCTGCTGTTTGGGGAGAGATGCTGTTTAGAGAGGAGAAGGGAGGGAATGGAGGAGTTAAAATAGGCAAAAAGGAGGGCTGGAATGGCAAAAGATATGGTTGTAGGATAAGGGATAATGATGCCATTAACTGGCGCCATTAATGAGCTAACACCCGCAGGAAATGATGGAAGTTTTGCCAAAAATCGGAACTTGGGGGAGGGGTGGGGGAGAGAGAATTTTAAAGGAAATCTACTTAAACTTAAGTTAATCGTATTTTTCCGTCATTTGGCGTTCAAATACAATGAAACTTGACACCGAGGTGTATTATGATATTACGAACACTCTCGCGCTGAAATTTTTTGATTTGGAATAATATTTTATTTTATATTAATTTTTGAGTTTAAAAATTTCAATAATTAACCACAATCAAACCGGCGCTCAGAATTTGATGAAACTTCTCGAGCAATCTTTAAATAATATACTGATCATAATGACATTGAAAATGATGAATTCGGGCACGTATTTCAATGTTCAAGATTTTTTAGATTTTAATAATTCAGGAAATAAAATGGGAGCTTCCGTTATTCGGATTTCTTTCAAACTATGGTACTTTGGTTTTTTTAAAATAAATCTTACCTATGGTATTTTTGTTTGCCTTAATTCGAAATTTTCCGGGATCCTGATTTCTAAGATGGGTTTTGACCTAATTTGCATAGTAATGACTTTGGGTCGTTACATGGTCCCTTTAGATCTTCTAGGGAGGGTGTGCATGTTGTTTCTCTGGGGAGAGTAGGGGTGCCTCCACTCCTTCGGTAGATTATCCCATTGATGGCTCTATTAAGGCTAATGCTATGATGGCCCCTCTTGCTAGGTTTTCAAGAGCCTAAGCTTTTGTTGTATTCAGAACATCCAGCCATATTCCAATGAAATTTAGTGTATTAGCCTAGGATGAGGATTTTTTGGTCTAATTAGGCACTAGACACATGATGCTTAGCTGGTGTGATCAAGATGGCAAAAATTACACTATTCGTAGAAAGGTAAAAGTAGAATAGCACTAGATATATTAAATATAAAATTCATTTTGCACAAGGAAAGCTCTACAAATCAATAATACTGACTAAGGGTTTGTTAATTAAATAAGTAAATTATTTTTATGAGCCTTGAGTTCTTATGTTGACCATTGTGGTCTAACCATCCTTGTATTAATCTTATTTAAGAAAAACGTTAAGCAACCTCTACCGAAGCCTCATATAGCCCCATAAATAGGAAAATAATTTTAGGTTTTTTTCCTTAAAAAATTATTTCTAAATTTTATAGACTATTTAGGAGCATTGGGAGAAATGTAAGAGTGCTCCTTATTTTTTTTCAATATAATATTATATTACACACACATAGATATGTATATAGATACATAGGTATGTATATATATTTATATATATATATTATATACACACATTAAATCACATATATTATATACATTAAATCATATATAAATAAAATTGTTACTAGAAATAACCGTTAGATCTAGTAAAAGAAAACTTTCGTACTCAGCATCTAATTATTCAAACCCTTTACATTTACACCCATATCAATTTGAACTGTGATTCTCTGTCCTCACGAACTTGGTATGACATGCTTTAACGTATTTAGAGCATTGTTTTATCCGTTTTCAATACCTCATCCACAACTAAGTTTGGCAAGGTAGTAGTTGCTATTACACACACATATATATACACACATTAAATTTTATTAAATTAAATAAAATTGTTACTAGAAATAACCCTTAGATTTAATAAAAAAACTTTCATACTTGGCATCTAATTATTCAAACACTTCATAGTTACAGCCATATCAATTTGAACATCTGTGATTATCTATCCTTAGGGACTTGGCATGCTTTAATGTATTTAGAGCATTGTTTTATCCATTTTCAATTCCTCATCCACAAATAGGTTAGGTATTAGTTGCTTTGTTTTAGGAATTTTTATGAAGGGCAATGCAAGTGGAAGAACATCTAGAATTTGAGTCTCTGAAGTCTCATGAGAGGGTAGAGAGGACTGTCTACTAGAGGGCAACTCCCAACATCTCCAATCCTCTCCATAAAAGTCTTCACCAAGTATTTGGGGCAAATAAGAGTGATTATCTGTGAGGGCCCCGACGCCGATTCAGTGGAAACCGTGCCGACATCGGGTGTTCACTTACCGCAGGATCATATTGAGTAACTTGAGAGAAAAAGAGCATACACATACAAAAGCCAAAAGATAATATTCATTTATTTCAATGTTCACTTTAGAAGGTTTTTTCAACACTCCTCGTACAAAAGTAAAAATAAAGAAAAGATAAAAGATTAACAAGCAAAAATAAAAATAGCGCCAAGGATCTCATCGGCAGTTGAACTTTTTAAGCATTAGGGGTCTTGCGTGTAATCCCCTAGGAGCACCTGACCTGGTATTGTACAACAAACAATATCGGGATTGGAATTCCTAGTAATTAGAGAGTATTCTAAGTGCCACAGTAATCAATGCAGTATTATATTTTATAATAATAGAGATGCGATTTGCAAAGGGGATGCAGGAAAAATATTAAGGTAAAAACGCAAATAAAATAATTAATTTTCTGCAAAAGATATTAGCTCAAAAATGCATGTTACTGATGTCTTCTTTCCAGTAACATGCCACGAATGTTGTTACTGATGTCTTCTTTCCAGTAACAACCCACGCATGATATTACTGATGTCATTTTTCCGGTAATTAGCCACGAATGCCGTTACTGATGTCTTCTTTCCATTAACTGGCCACGAAGGAAAATGATGTTGGTTTCTAACAACCAACTCATTTTTTTAGTAACCCACAAATGTTACCACGTTGGTTCCGAACAATCAACCAAGCTTCAAAATGAAATTTGGCTCGAAGCAATTTAAGCGTAGCAAAACAGTAATAAAAATGCAAAATGTGATACATGTCATGTACTGGGTACCTTCGTTCTTTAAGTTCAGAAGTTCAACAGCTCAAATGAGTGACAGTTCGCTCAATCTGCATTTCCCCGATATTTCTTTAAATTAGTCTCTTTTTTTTAAAAGTGAGGTGATATTTCATGATTTTTACATTCTTCCATTCATATTAAGATTTAAGTCCGTACTTTATAATGTTATGGTATTAAGAGTAACAATAGGAATGAAAAGAAAACTTTAAATGGAAATAGTAGTCGTTTTATAGCATTTTGAATTGTTCCCATTATTAATTAATGAGAATGATCAAAAATGCGAATGACTAAATATAAAATTATAGTAATGTATATAAGATTAGCAAGAAAGTGTTTTCTTCAATCTCCTCCATTTCCAACCTCTCATACCTTAGCTTTTAGGATTGCCGAAAAAACAAGTGAGGGTTGGAACGGGGTAGCCGGATGGCTGGCCGAGGTGGCAACGGCAAGAGGCTGGCTGGCAGCGGTTACTGAGTGTCTTGGCGGCTTGATAGCTGGTCGTCAGAGGCTGCTGGGGGCTGCCGGAGGCTGCTGGAGGCTGCCGGAGAGGGAGCTGGCTGGCTGAAATGGACTGCCGGGGGCTGCCAGGCTGTCGGAAGCTGCTGGAAGGGTCTGCCGGAGGCTGCCGGGAGCTGCTGGATGGAACTGCCGGGGGCTGCTGGAAGGGGCTTCCGGGGGCTGCCGGGATGCCGGAAGGAGGCTGGAGCGGCTGAGGAGGGGCTGGCGCTGGCTGCCGGGGGCTGGACTGCTGTTGGCAGGCTGCCGAAGGCTGGGAGGAGAGAATGGCTGCTTGAGAAGGGAGGGAGCTGGCTGAAAATAAGGAAGAGGGCTGCTGTGGGAGCTGCTGTGAGGTGAGGGAGATGGCTTTTTATAGAGGAAGATGGGCTGAGGGAGAGGGAGCTGCTTGGCCAATTTGGCCGACCGTTCCTGTGCTAAACAGCGCAGGAAGCTCTCTGGCGCGGAAGCTTCCGCGCCAGAAATGTGCGACAGACGTGACAGGGGCGATCGGGGGGTGGGGGGAAAGCAGAGGAAAAAGTGAAGAAGAAATAAAGGAAAAAAAAATAAAATTACTTAAAGTTAAATTTTTCTCATTTTTCCATCGTTCGGCGTCAAAATACAACGAAACTTGGCACCGAGGTGTGTTACGACATGACGAACACTCTCGCGCCGAAAATTTTTGATTCGGACAAATATTTTATTTTTAATTAATTTCTGAAGTTTAAAAACTTCAGAAATTAGCCATGATAAATCCGGCCCTCAGAATTTGATGAAACTTCTCGAGCAGCCTTTAAATAATATACTTAACACGTCGACACTGAAAACGATGAATTCAGACACGCATTTCAATATTTCAATTTTTAAAATTTAGAAATTTCAGAAAATTGATCAGAAGCTTTCGTCTTTCGGATTTTTCCCGAATTAGGGCACTTTGATCTTTAAAGTTGTTTCTATCTACTGGTAGTTTTGTTTGCCCTAAATTGAAATTCCCCGGGATCCTGATTCCTAAGGCAGGATTCTGACCTAATTTGTAAAATAACGACTTTGGGTCGTTACACTCACACACCCCAAAACGGCTGTTCAGAGCATCGACTGATCAGATCCAGCTATATGGACCCATTGCCAACAAATGCTTGGCATACACGCAAAACCTACACTAGTTGCACTGTCCAGAATAGCTAGCAACTAACTCTGAGTTTTGAGCCATGTGTGCTAAGCACCGACAAAAGTCCAACCACACCTCCTCCACCACCTAATGCCAGCAACGACTCAACTAACACTTCCGCCGCTGACTAAAGGATGGATGCCATATTGCAACTTTTGCATCCAGGGCACAACGAAGACCTGTCTTATATATATATATATATACATATAAGTTTTAGGGTTTAGATGGTACCATTTTGTGTTTGATCATGTTTTTTTCAACTGCAGGTAAATCCTGATTTCGTTATGAAACTTGAAAGGGCTGGTCTTTCTTTTGTGGGCAAAGATGAAAGTGCCAGACGAATGGAGGTGTGCCTGCATAACCTTTGTAGATTTTCCTATGTCTTTAAACACTAGATTTAGTTTATTTGATGATTCATATTACCTTTGTACTCTGCAGATTCTTGAGCTGCCTTCTCATCCTTATTATGTTGGAGTCCAGTTCCATCCAGAGTTCAAGTCAAGACATAGAAAACCTTCCGCACTTTTTTTAGGTAATAATACCATCATCATTTTCATTAGTCTTAGTCCTATTATTTGGGCATAGTGGTGTTTCTTTTATTCGAAGTTGTTTTCAGCGCATCATCCTTTTATCAAGATGCAGCCCACCAAAGTCTTGTTACTGGCTCTGAATTTCATCCTTATGCTATCTAAAATTATATTCTTTTTTTTTTCTTTGTTGTTCTCTAACATATACATCATTCAGCATGGGTGCTTTTACCTTTTACAAAAGTACTCTTAATGTTGCTATTAGCATGTGTCATTTGTATATACCGACTCAAGAAAATTTGGTATATACATGTATTTTTGAGATTTGCATTGCAAAAACTGAAGAAAAAAAATTATTTTATGATAATATAAGTAATCATGTCAACTAATCAAATTCAACAATATATGATAAAAGGGATATGAAATATAAAATCAACTATTCTTGTGTATGAAGATTAATTTATGTGATAGTTAACAATAATTTATGTTAGAGCCATCAATCATTGATACACGGTTCTACAGGTCTTATTGCTGCCTCGTGTGGTCAGCTAGAAGTCTCTATCAAATCTCAGGGCCAAGACAGTCTTCTGCCAGCTAAAATGGTGACGAGCAACAATGGCCTTCCTCTCTCTGTGGCCAAGATCTGCCAGAATGGTCACCCCAATCACCTTCCAAATCATCCCTCATATTATGCTGCTAATGACATTAATGGCGTCCATGCGTGACAGTTTCTTTAACCCCATCTCACCTGCGTCTAATTTTGATACTTTTTATATTCATGGTGGTTAGTAATAACTATTACTATTATCATTTGCTATAATGATGATAATTGTATCAGGAAGTTGAGAGTTTGTTCCAGGTTTTTAATGAGGAACAACCGAACAGTCTTCATCTCTCAGGCAGATGTATTATCATCTTTAGCACTCTATTCTTTATTTTATTTATCAGTCTACTTGCATATTAATATATATATATATATATATATATATATATATATGTATGTATGTATGTATATATATGTAATGTATAATATTTTAGATTTGATAGATTTTGAATGGAGGAGGAAAGGTGGTCTTGTCTTGTTTAAAATATCAGTTTCCATTAGCTCGATTGCTTTTCTTGGTTTTCTAAATAGCTAACAGAATATATGTTTCTTGTATCTTGTTCAAAATTGCTTCTAGTTTTGCTGAACTGCTGTCAAATTTAGTGCTTTCGGTCGTCAATAAGAGATGGTGCTGCAGGATTTGAAAGACAGTGAATTAGACTATGTTTCTTTGGCATTGCTTGGGATCATCCTGCCTGGTAAAAAAAGCATGTAGTATTTTAACTCGGCTGTAGTCGGACTTGGAAATTTATCATCTTTTTTTTATAACACATCAAACTCATAATCTAGTTAGCCTGAATTCATTCAATTTCATGTAGTTGCCATTGAATAGCCTGTAGTTCATCACTAGATACTGCAATCTTCCACTTACTGACCAAATCTCAATGGTTGTCAAAGGATGTTAAGCCTTAATGCATGAGTCCTATTTATACTACTAGCAAAATGAGATACTGTTGGCAAGCATTTAATGAAAGAATGTCCTGAGCATTGATTGATAACTGGAAAACTATAACTTTAGGATAACCAATTGATTGATAACTGGGTGTGTGATAGCATTTTGGATCCTTAAGGAGTGTCTCTCTACATTATATCATGTGCAGAAGAATAAAAATGATAATAGATGACTAGTTTTACTACTATGAATGAAATGTTAAAAAACGATGGATCTCATGACAGAATTTACATCCATAGTTGGGTGATTAATATTTGTTGCTAATTAAAAAAAGGTGTTGTTGCTATCTTGTGGAGCCTGATTGATTCAGCTCATAACTTATGGTTGATCCCATTCTCAATTTTTGCCGATCAAGATAATTAAATATTTTGTTTTTTCCGTACTTTCATTATTTTGCAGTTTTGCCTTGACCTGTATATTCTGTTAAGGCTATAGTTGAATGATATGATTTCTATGGTTGTCATCTTCTTCTAAAAGTGAAAAAGTGATACTTGTAACTTTTTCGTTTCTCTTCCTAGTGAATTTTTAGTGTGGTGCAAATTTGTATTTTTTTAGATTATGTTTTTCACATAAATTTGGTGTTATTTGTTTGATTTGATTCTTGCAATATGTTATTCTTGTTTCATTTTTTGTTTAGGTAATTTTTCTACAACTTATAAAAGTTTAATTTTATTTTTAAAAATAATGATTTTCATATATATTTTTAAATTATAATTATTTTTAGTTTGAATAGTGTAATAGATTGAAATAATGTTTAAATTTTATTGAATGAATTTTTTTAGGTGATACGTCAGTGGGTTTAAATAGCATTTTTCTTTTTAAAATGGTAACATTATATATTATATATTAAAATTGATGCAAATTCGATTTACTGATTAGTTGAATATACATGATATTGTTTAATTTTAGAAATATTTATTTTTGAAGAATTGGAATAATAAAACATTGTTTTATTCATTGCATGCTCTATAAAATATTCAACTTTAATCAACAATCATTTCACTTCAATTGAACAATGAAAAAACACACCACAATGCTAACATTAGATTAAAAAATATTTAATTTTTATTTGTCAAATAAAAGATTGGTATTAAAAAGTTGAATGCCTAATCTATTTCATCACAATATAATTCATGTAATTTATTTTATTATGTTTTAGCATTGATATTTAATAATGTGTTGTAATTCATTTTATAAATAAAGTTTTATAAAATACACCTAATATTTTATTTTCTTATATTAGTATAAAGTGGCATCTCAATGTTTAAATAATTTGGATGCTTTGAATAGTTAAGATGAATCCATAATATCACATCTATAAACAACAAATATAAAAAATTGTTGGTGAGACATTGAGTCAAAATTGCATAGAATGATTTAAGGATTTTCAAATGTGGTAATACTTAAATAGAACCAAAAGCCTTAATAAATTTGACCTAAATATAAACAACACTATACTTTTTGTAATTACTTTTTAACACCTTCGAGATTTGATCTTAAGCCTATACCTGTGAAAGCCACATATGCCAACCACTGAACCATTGGTATATGCATATCAGAGTAGTTTTGGAGCCAGTAAGAAAACGTGCCCTGCCATTGCTCTGCACACGATTTGCCCGCAACGATTTTGAAGAATTTACGTATAATTAATAGCAATCAAACTTTAATTGCACTGCCACATGATTCTAAATTAGGTAAAGAATAAATTGGAATTGGTTTGACTCAATTTGAGCTCGATCTGACAATATTTCATAATTTTTTAATTTATGATTTCTTGCGTTAGCTATGGTGCATTAAGATGTTAGGATATTATTTCATCATCTTGGACCGGGTTCTCTTCGGGTTGGTTCTTTGTGGGGTAGATCTTAGCCGTATGATTAAAATAGCGATTGCTTGATTAAATCACTGTCATTTATATGCACCTAATTAGGTCATATAAACTCTAGTTCGATTCGAGACCCATTCGCGTACCTGTTACCGTCCCATCATAAAAACCCTAATTCCTTTCCACGGAACATTCCCGATGTCCAACCAGATCTACTATGGCTCGAGCTACCCCAGCGGAGTAAGCGGGTACTCGCTTCTCAGCGCCAATCCATACCTCACCGCGGCTGTGGTTTCATCCCGTCACTCCACTGACGGGCGCGCCATTGCCGACATCAACGAGCGAGTTTCTTCCCTGTATACGAGCCAGATCAGCGGTTTGAAGGTTCCCAGCAGCGACATCAACGGTGTTGTCGGAGCTGGTAACTACTTTGTGGGAAATTTTGGGGTGAATCCGACATCACTGACGTGGCCTGAGGTTGATGGGTTGAGCGACGCGGGATCGAAGAGGTCTGCGGAAGGTGCGAGTTTCGGACCTTTTTTTTCTTCTTATTGCTGTGAATTATGTTAGTCTGTCGTTTGATTTCAGCAGTTGTTCTGTATAAGCAGTGCTCAATTTTATTGAAAATGCTTGGAACAGTTGAATAGTGTGAATTTCTGTTGGTATTTAGTATAGGCATATTGAGCTGTTTTGACGTCGTATATTAATTGCTATCGCATACTATAGATTCTAGTAAATGCATCGTTAGTTAGGGCTAGCTTTGCTATTTAACATCTAAATGTTATTAAATTGTCTGTTGGCATTATTAGGATGCCATGCTACGCCATTTAGATGTTATGTCATTGCCTGTTAAGTTCAATGTTATGGTAGTTTAGGTGTTTAGCTGATGTTCTCCTGAGTAAAGATTTCCCCCTAAAAGTCTGATTTAAAATAAACAGCAAGAACGACGCTAAAAGTTCATGTAGCAGAGATCTAAAGCAAAAGAAAGCTTGGTGACAGAGTTTGATGGCAGAGATGATGGACTTATGACCATAATCTTTTGAAATTTTGATGGAAATTTCAGACATACAAATGCTGGCTAATTTTTCCAGACAATTAGTTGTCGGGATAGAGTGGCATATTGTATCGATTTCTTACAGCCAAAACATGCCTGTGAATCAAGCTTCTGACATCTTGGAATAACATTGCTTAACATAATATAGCATAATCTTGGTGAACAAAAAATCCCTTATTAAAATAGATGGCTAGTCCAAGGAGAGGAAGCGATATGGGACGCATATCAGAAATTGGAAAAAAACATTGTGCAGGGTGAGCAAGAGTTGGAAACCGAACAGTGTATAGAGTACAAAACATGGTTACTTAAGTTGACCACTGTATTTGGGATGATGATAAGAATAAAGATGTTACTAATCACAGATATTGTGTTGACATTGTATTCTGAATTGATATGCAACAAGGCAAGACTTTGCTTAGTTGAAAGTTCTCATTTTTGTCGTGTTCTCCAGTTTTGTGCATAGAATTTGAATCAAATAGAGGGATATATTGATTTTATTGCTAGAAGTGTGCTTTTTAGGTTTTATTGTTTTAGTTGCTGTTTTTGTTTTTTGATGGTTTTATATGGTAGATAGTGCAGATTAATTGCTTATTTTACTCATGTTTTATATGTGGATTGTAGGAAGAAAATATGCTGCCTTTCCGCACTTGTTATAGATTAATTTGAAGTTAGCAGAAGCTAACTTTTAGAATTTTGAATTCTTTCACTACACAATGTTTTTTGATAGAAAGAGTCGATTTATCTTTTTTCTACCTAAAACATGGTATAGTAATCTTATTTTTTCTCTTATTAGCTGTTTGTTTTGTGTGTGTTTACCGAACTATACCTTTTATGTGCTGAACAAAAAGATATTATCTTTGTAAAGTTGCTTATTCTGGAATCTATTTTATAGAAAGTTATTTAACAGTGTTGTGCTATTAATTTTATGTTCATGATTCAAAATTCACATTTTATGGAACATTGTGCTATTATCTCTTACATGTATACTCGATACTGTTTCCAATTAGTTTGATGACATTTATTGTGGCAATTTATTACATTGCTGTAATACACGTATTGGATGGTTATACCATTGCTTGTGTATTGTACAATTTCATTGGTGGGCAGATAAATCAATCATGACTCCTTTTAGGGTTCATTTATCTACACCTGAATTATATTTCAATCTAATTTTAATGTTGCTCATTTATGTTTTGCTTTTAAAATTTTGGGTAACAAAGTATGTTTTTTAAATATTCTTTTTCATGCTTCAGTTTTCTTATGCTTAATGGAACCTTGCAAAGCTCAATGAGAAACTATGAATGTAAATGAAGAAATGTATGTGTCCTCTAGTTTGCAATTTTTAATAGTATCATTTTATTCATCATTTTTGTTAGTCAAGATATGTATTTAAATGTTGTTTAATGGATATGATTTAAATTATATTTGGAAAATTTTTTACGTACATGTTAAAGTATGCTGTTATAATCAATGCAATATACATCTAACTTGTGCTTTGTGCATCTAAAATAGTTTTCATACATGGATCTGAAAAAGGCTTTCTTGGTTATGCATTGGTAGGTACATTCTTCGGTATGTATGTGCATAATCAAATAGGACTTGTAATGATTATTCTCTAAGAATATGTTGTTCTTGCTTATTTCTATATTTTAAGAGAAATCTATTTTCTTTGAAAAAATATTTCTGCTACGCTCCCTTTGGCTATCCAAAATTGTTAATAAAGTTTGCCATTGAAGTCAGTAGATTGACTGTTTATAGTAATGCATTTTCTGTAAACTTAATTTCTCACAGATTGTGTGGAGTTTCATTCAGTGTGACTTACCTTAAGAAATAGTTGAGTTTGAGAAATTGTGGAACTACATACAAGTTGATTCTTTTCTGAAATGGATATATTGTTATTTTGAAGATCTATTTGTTTTTTTCTGGGGAAAGGTTTGACCCCTCATACTGTGTTCGGGAATGAATGAATGTAAGATGAGGACTAATGAAGTTAAGCAGAAGTAGTTGGAAAAGATAATCATGAAATGATGGTTTATGGCTTTTTGTAAGTTCTCTAGTATCTTTAGATTGGCATTTTGGGCAGATTTTTAAAGACATAATTTGTTGAGGCGTTTGATATTGATAGGGTATGTTTGAAAGTTCATTGGAAACTTAACCAGAGCATTCCAAATCTAAATTAGCTAAGAGATATAGGATTGTCCATGGCTCATTGAAAATGTTGCAGTCTCAAGACAGGTGGTGTTTGCTATGCTTGTTTGATCTACATTTATGCCACATTATTTTGTAATCATATTCAATTTATCAGCAGGCATATATTGAGGGTATGCTTTTGGAATTGAATCACTGGTACTTCAATTTCTCAGCAGGCATATAGTTGGAATTATAATTTTTTTTTCTTCTCTTGTTTGATGGTACTCTCCACTGCTTAGGATCTCCGTATGAATATATTACAGTTAGTTGTCAATATAATGAAGAATCGGGTCAAATTTGGATCATTTATTTTGAGTTGTTCACTTGAATTCCTTTTGATTTCCGTATACATCAGTGCAATTTTAGATTTTTTAGCTCGTTACATATTTGTATTGCCTAATCTTGTATATAGTTCTACATGATACCACATTTTGACGCTCTCTTGATTTCAAATTGTATTAATTCCACCAAAAATAACCGCCCTTTTGTCCCTTTTGTCATTTGCCTGTTATGGTGTTGGATACTTTGGCATACATAGCCACAAAAACTTGTTTTGGTAAATACTATCATTTTTTCATACATAAGAGCAAACAGATGATAATTAATTAACTTTGTGCCAAACATCCATTATTGGAGTTACTGTGATATGTTTATTATTATTACTGGTTTTTCTTTTAGGCATAGTATTTGATTTCTTATGATAGTGTTGCCTACGTCTAGTTGGCAACTGTGGAACCAGAGGAAATTATTTTTTATCCTGATCAGCAATGTTATGATATTATTTGCATGCTCAATGTTAGCTTGCTCAGATAAAAACTCTTTTTTTCAACTCTGATATATTTATTCACAGTATGCATGACACTGTTTTAGTACGTTAAATAATATAGTTAGTGTTAGTTCATATTATATATTATTACTTGAATACTTCTGTTTTCTTATTATATTTTCTACTATCTGCCTATAGCTCTCTACAATCAGAGTATTATGGCACATAACACTATTGGACAAAATGATGCTTTATTGTCGGCATACTCTTTGCTCAAACGCCCTAGAGTTGTAAGTGCAAGCCACCTGCCTATATATCCACAGCGACCTGGAGAGAAGGATTGTGCTCACTATATGATGACAAGAACCTGTAAATTTGGAGATGTTTGCAAGTTTGATCATCCAATTTGGGTTCCTGAAGGTGGAATTCCAGACTGGAAAGAGGTGATTAATACTTTTATTCTTATATATGGGATATTTGACTATTATGGTTAATAGCATAGGATAGTTATCTGTGTTTATGTATTTTTTGTAATAATAATAATGAATTCTTAGAAGTTTCTAGTTATGTTATGTGGGTACTTGTTTAGGTATACTGTATGAGCTGTGTGATTACATCATTAATTTTTTTTTTTGCTTTAAAAACTTGTAACTTTTAATTATTATATCTTATTTTTCTATTAATTTTTCAAGTAGTCTAAGTTTTTTCTTCAAGCTGTTGTCTAAGAAGAATGGGCTAAGAGAGTTTCTTTTTATATTGGTAATTGTAGCCAGCATGCAAATTAGTTTAAAACTGTTAATTGTGCCATATTATTTAAGAATTAAATTAGTTAAACAATTGCTGATGACTGTGCTATTGAATAATTTTATTTTATAATATCAAACACTTTAAAGGTTAGTGGCCATGCTTATTAGATTAAAGTTGAATATTGTCTTTAAATTTAAATTTAACAAAAAAAGACGTGCAACTTCTTTTAGATAGATATAAAATTACTTAAAATGGGCATTTTAGTTTATTTATACTAAACCAAGCTACTGCACTTGGCATATTACTCTACTTCTGTGCTTAAATTAATTTCAACTTTAATAATTGTCATTTTATGCATATTGTTTCTTTCAAAGTTGAATATGACTCATGATTTATGTTTATTTTTAAGTTTTGAGTATTCTTTCAAACACATACCATCTTGTTACGAAGTTTTATTTTTAACATTTGAAAGACATGGCACATTTTTAATTTTGAATTAACAAATCATTTAATTTGCAATTATGTGCATCAAAATTCAAACAACTGTTCTCAATTTTAACTTTAAATGGAATGGCACAACTAGTTTACTAATATTTAGTGATTTATGCAAAGTATTTTATTTATTGTTTTGTTACATACTTATTACGAAGTACAAATATTGAAACAACATGACCATGCTATTCCAAAGCAGGCCACACATTAAAGACATTTTTTTCTACTTATTATTATAAATGTTAATTCAAATGCCAATACTAATATTTTCTATTAAAGTATCACATTGAATTCAAATGCCAATACATATTTTGATGTCTTACATTTTGCACAAGAACTTTAACAATAGTAAAGTAAATGCTATTGTTTATTAGTAGCTTATTAGTGTTTATCTTGTTGCATCTATTAAAGCTAAAGATAAAAGCATCACTTCTTATCTAAGTAATTAACAAATAAAGAGTATTCCAAACCTGTGTCTTGTTCGGGCTTAAAATATTGGGTATTGGGCAAGTGTTTGAATTGCCAGAGGTTTGTTGTGTCTGACACAGACATGAAAGACATTTTGAAGTGTTTACGTTTCTTAGATTTTTTTTATGAAATCAATGAAAAACTTAGTTAAAATTTATTTAATTATATTTTGAAGTGTTTACTTTTCTTAGATTTTTTTTATGAAATCAATGAAAAACTTAGTTAAAATTTATTTAATTATATTTAATATACCTGTTTGATCTTTAACTGTTTCGACTTGTTATATGATGATATTAACAGAGAATGTTTTATTTTTTGCAGTATTTTTATCTTTCCTTGCTGTGCATGCGTATTCTTAGTGTGTACGTGCTCATGAAAAAAGTCATAGGAACACCTTTTTAATTTTAAATAAGATTTTTGTGTGATATTGTATAGAATGCAATATGATCTAGAAGTAATATATTTTCATTAAGTGTCGCTTTAGGCCACATGTATGAATGGCGCTTCTTCAGATACTCAACACAGGGCGTAAAGAGTAATTGGTTGAGTGCTCATTATATTCATTTAGGACGTATTATAAACTTAAACATATTTCAGTATTTGAGCAGTTGTCATAACTATTGGTCAAGCTAGCTAGGGTTACTAAGTTATTTTGCAGGCATGTTTGACCCGACCAAGCAGCCTAGAACTGAAAAAGTCTAGCGATTCCTGCACTTAACTCAAACAAAATATGCTATTGAAGCTCATTGGTCAAACTGGAGATTCTTGATGGATGAATGAAATTTGATTGCTTGTTAAGGCTATTTATTACATTTTTCTAGTCAACCAAGTTTTTCCTTATGTATCAATCTAAGTTGTTTACTCGAGCTCTTCTATCTTCTCCATATCATGTACATGCATATTTTCTTTTCAAAACTTCTACAACTCGCTTGCTGCCTACCATAGATTACTTTTTCTTTGTGCTTAAATATGCATGTCATATACCATATATTTGCATGGCACTGCATCAATCATTAGTTTACTATATACTTGCTTGCACTTAAATGAAGAAACTGTCAAAATTACTATGCTATGAAAAAAATTTGTGCCGATGAAAATTGCTTGAAAATTAGTATGCCTTTTCTGCAAGTGTTGCAGCAAATTAATTTTCATGAGGTTACTTTTACAGATCATAATGGACAAATTAAAAAAAATTGTAGTTGCTTTCATTTGCAAAATTTGCAACCCAACCATTTGAAGCAACCGCAGCTGTATAGGGTTAGTGAATCTGTTATGCTAATGGATGCTGATGAAACTATTGTGGCTGAAACATGGTGTTGTTCTGGAGAATTATCTGCAATATTGATACTATAAAAATGATTATGTTTTTTTGTTTGCTAATCTGCAGTATCTGTTGATTTATAGTTTTTTTTCACATATCTTCACCTCCACATCTTTAGAAGAAAAAATTATACAACAAAAGAAATAGTTGCAAAATAGTTTTTATTGATTTCTATTTCTTAGGTTGGAAACTTCAATGCTTCATTGATGGAAAAGTAAGATATGCAGCTAAGTGATAGAAATATATGTATATATAAACATTTTTTTTTTAGTTTTTCTTTTTTTGGTGCTAGCTTCTACCTGATTTTAATCAAGGGTCACGGTTAGTCCCCCATATTTTGACATTAAGACTCTTTATATATCAATTACAAAAGTGCTTGATTGTCATTGTATTTTATCTTATACTTAGTGTAAGAGTGTTAGAAGTTATCCTGTAGCCTTTTTAATAACATCAAGCTGTTTTATGATAAAGGCAATTGCTATTGATTTTGGTACAAAGTTTAGTTGCTTTGAACAGCGAACAGATAACTTTTCCAATACTTGATAGTTGTGGTAAACTGATAGATGTTTTCTTTTTTTCATTTTTTATAGATTGACAACCCATGAACCAGTATAATATTTGATGACATAATTGATTACATGCTTTGGTACAAATTTTGATAGACTTATAATTTGTATCAATAACTTCTAATATGGAATCTATAATTCTCTTTTATTTAGATAATCATTAGGTGATATTTGGATGGCCTATGCTTAAATTACTTGGTTGCTTTTTTGTAGATTTAGCTAAAGGTTATGCAATGGGATTGATGCAACACACTTTTACTAGGACTTGCTTTGAAGGAAAATGTTTTAAAATATTTAATTGATTTTGAATAGTTAAGTGTGCAATTTTTTGTGACACCATATATTTTTGAGTCACCATAACATTTTCTAATATTTTTTTAAAAACTACAATAACCTAGGTACGTGCTAGAGAATTTTCCTGGCTCATGGTTCATCAAACGTCCATGTTTGAACGTGTAGATTTTATCTACAAATAAAAAAGGCTTTGGTCAGGTTGGGTGTGGGCTTTATTACAAGCCTGATTTTTGCCCACCATGAATGACTTGAGAAAATGAACAGTTTTTTTTTGTTGCCATTCTGTGCTAATTTGGGTTTGTTAATGACTTAAGTAAAATTTTTACAAATAATAAAGAATACGCCCATAATGTTAATGAATAAGAGTTGCGTGGGATGTTTTTTTTAGATTAATATCATAATTACATAATTTAGATGCTCCAATATAATTTTTTCACCCAGGTCCACACCCTGTATGGCCCATCCAGAGTTTCAGTAGGCATTGGAAATGTATCTTGGCTCTGTCTGTTGGCTACGTCGGGCATAGCATAACAAAGTTAAGTCTAGGCCCACACGGAGCTAGCTTGTCCATGGCTCCATTAGCCCATGCCTAGGTCTAATTTACAAATGTGCTACTAGCAAATGAACGTTATAAAAAGCTAATTAATTACTATGATGTTGTGCAATCAACACTACATTAATGGAAATTTTGCAGCGTGATCACAAATTAACTGATGGAGTTCCTACTGAAAATATTCTAATTAAGATTCAAGCAGTTGAACATAAAAAACATGAGGTGGTAAAACAAATTCTCTTTGTATTGCCTATACTAGTTTTTATTTAAACAGAATTTTGTGTCGCACCGACAGTTGTTATGCTTGTGATCATAAATAAATTAACTGATGGAGTTCCTATTGAAACTTTTCTAATTAAGATTCAAGCTGTTCAAAATAGCAAACATGAGATTATACAGTGAATTTTCTTTGTTATGCCTATACTAGTTTTAGTTTAAGCAGCATTTTGTGTAACCCAACAGTTAATATGCCTGTGTTAATAACAGTTTCAACAACTTCACTACTTTTTGTCTTTGGTACTCGATTTAATTATCTTCAAAAATGCATTTTCTTGTTAATAATTGCGATTGATTGATAATTAGCTCTGCTTAAATGAATGGCTTGAACTTATATTCTTTCTGTTTACTTGTAAACATAAGAAAAACATGGTAACTTCTTACATCTGTTCCGTTGATTTGGTCAAATCATAAGACCAATAATGAATACTTTAATAATAATGGCTTCTCTTGCATGTGTAAGAACTATTCAATAGAGTAAATGTGTTGTTGGTTTATGTATATAGGAGCATCCCATAGGACTTTAATCTCTTGGCAGTTCATCTTAATTTGATATTCAGTATCTTATTTTTTGTTTGATCTATTGTTAGTTTGAGTTCTAAATTATAGATGAATTAGGTGTAGTGTTTAATAACAAAAGGTCCCTAATCCTAAATGTGATGTAATAAATTGCCTAAATATAATGAAAGGTGTGCAATGGCTTCTACATTGGTGTTTTGATGTAGTGTCAAGTAAGTGCTCCCATATTATGAAATGATATAAGTAAAGAAGCTTGTTGAAGATGTTAAGAATATGAACATGGTATATTGGTACCTTGACAAATGAGTCATTATGATTAATAAGATGGTTAATATTTATGTCTTCAAGAAATTAAGTAGTACTGTGAGAAAGCTTAAGAAATGTAGTTTCTGCTTCAAGTTTTGGTATGAGGATAAGCATTGAGGATCAACATAGAAATGATTTGTATAATTCTGGATAAAAATTTGAAGGATGATTTTGTGAAAATCATGAAGATGAGAAATATAATCAAATAGATTTAAAGATTGTAGTTATTGGATAATTATTAATAGTGTAAGTGTTTATGTTTCTTAAATAAGATTAAATGTTAAGTATAAAAAAGTTTTGGGATTGTTTGAAATGGTTTTATTGGGGGAGATCTAAATAAGAATGTTGGAAGAGTAGTAGAGAACTTTAACATTGTTAACAATGGTTTTGGTTTTTACTAGAATAATGAACATGGAAAAAAGATCTTGAAGTGTGCTTTAACTTATTATTTCTTATATTATTAGCACATCATTCAATGAAAAAGAGGAACTTGTTATCATATTTAAAAACTTGTTTTCTAATTTTAATATTGATTATTTTTAAAAAAAATTAAATATATTGATTGTAATGTAAAGATTCTATGCTATCTAGCAAAATTTTTTATAATATAAAGTTTGTTATTTGTTTTAAGTTTAAAAATACTTAGTTGGAAAAAATAGACTATGTTATGTTTTAATTGAGCACCTGTTGAATTTTCAGTAATTTATAATTAATTGAATACTGGTTCATTGTTCAAAAAAAAGAATAACATGATTTCATTATTAGAATGATCTTTTACAATTCATATTGATTATTTTCTTACAAAGAAAATAGGTTGATTGTATTATAAAGATTATGAAGTTACTAGAGGAGAATGCTTGACAACCCAACATTGATTGCTCAATTTAGATTTGAAGATATTGAAATGGGAAAATAATAAATTTAAGTTATGTATTAAAGACTAGATGTTTGAATTTTAAGAATGTATGTGTGTGCGTCTCCTTAGCTATAATTATATTTTGTGTTGGAAGCAAGATATTTAATATATGTACCATATATATGTATATATATATATATATTTATAATATAAAGAGAGAAAGCACAAGGAATTTATGAACATAGAATTTAAAGGGAATTGATATGAAGAATTATTGCTATTTGTATCCATAAGGCAACAATATATTTATAGTGAATTTGGAGGGTTGTCCTTTGATTAATGTTTAGTTGTGGAAAGAAAGGTATTTAAGAAAGAATTAGATGTGCTATAAATAGTGATATAAATGCAAGAATTATGAGAAGTAAAAAATATATATTGGCTTTATGAAGTGATGCTGAAACAATGGCTTTCAAGATTTATATGAAAACCAATATTGATGAGGGAGAGACGTTTATGCTGAATAAAAAAAGGACATAAAAAATGGCTTGAGCGTACTAGGAATGTTAAATAAAAAAATACTTTTTCTAGAATAATGATATTCAATATATATATATATATATTATATATATATGAGTTATTTTCATAAATTTTTAAGTTGAAGATTGTAATTGTGATTAATATTAGTGGGATTAGTAGCATTAAAGATGAATTAATTGCTATTTCTTTTGATAATTGAGTAAAATTGACGTTTCAATTGCTTTAAAAATGAAGATTGGAAATTAGTATGATTGGGGATCCCTATTGATATGTGGAGATTTTTGGGTAAAAAGAATTTTTTGGCTTGTCATGTTATTTAATGTAATTTTGATGACTAAAAGGATATTAGATGTATGAATGAGTACTGTGACATTTATATGCAAAAACAAAGGCAATTACAAGGCTAGGAAAATTAGAGTATTGAGCTAGTGAATTGCACTATTAAACTTTGGATGGGTGATTGAACATTAAATGTGGGTAGCCATAGTCTTTTACAATTAGCTTGATTTTATTCTAGGTAGAATGATTGTGTAAGTTATACATTTGTTGTGATGTTTGATGGAAAAGGGAGAAAATAAAGTCTCTATTTGATCTTTTTCATTTTAAAAGACATTCTTTGAAGATTATTGAAAAGGAAATGACATGTTGCTTATTGGAAAATTTACATGCCCTCTATTATATGAAAATTTGGAAAATCATTTTTTTTGTTTGGCTCTATTAAAGTTTAGCGCTAAATTTGTATCTATTTGCATTAATTAGGGGTGTTAACACAGTCAAGGCGCTTTAATGCATGTTGCTTGCCTATGATATTTTTATTTTGGTAAAAATAGATATGGGGTTAAAACATGCATGGCAAATTTTATCGATATTTTTATATAGTGAATTAATTGCTATGGAGATTTGCTTAAGAATATAGAGGTTTTTGTTTTAGTAGATACGTAATAGAGTAAGTGTAGTGTGATTTTAATAATAAAACCTATAATTTCTAGGATATGGCAATTAAATGTAATGTATCAAGAGAAGTCACATTCAAAAAGTATTGGTAAATCCTAAAAAATAACAGCAAAATATTGCGTGATATTTGATCTTAATAGATTAGATGAATCCTAGGAGCACTTATGGGGTGATATGCAATCAAAAGTTCCCTCTCAATGCTAAGGGATAGTTTTACTTAATTGCTATAATACCAAATTTGTTATATGGGGCATATGTTGGTTTACAAACCATAAGAATACTAATAAAAGAGGATACCATTGTACTAAGGATGATAAAATAGATGAGTGGATACACATATAAGGTACGATGAGAAATGGGCACATTCATAGCAAATTTGGAGTAGCTCTGGTTGAGGTTAGTTCATAGAAAATTACCTTAGATGTTTTTGACATATTCAGAATAGACATAGGGTGCCCCTTTGCCTCTATAAGGAAAAATTTCGATAATAATTAACAATGTTAAAAGTGAAAGTCTCAAGAGATGGAAGTACAAACATAAGGTACGATGAGAAGTGAGTACATTCATAGAAAAGTTGGAGTAACTCTGATAGTCTTCAGCTGCCAGACCCTAGCATACCATCAGCGCAGGGTACGATTCAACTGGACTTCCAGAGAGGATTGTCCCTTAGATACGTTGGTGTTACTGTTACTGGTATACCTTCGCGAAGGGCAGACTTCTTAGTTGTTACCGAGCAGATCTGAGGCAGGCTAGGTTGTTGGAGTAGTCACCACCTTTCTTTCGTCGACAGATTGTTCCTGATTAGGTCAGTGCTTGCTACGATCCCCAACTACCAGATGCTGGTGACCCTGATACCGGACTACTGCCTCTCCGACATTGAGGCTATCCTCCGTAAGTTTCTTTGGGAGATAGCGAGAGGTAACGGTCTATACTACGTGAGATGGCAGGAGGTCTGTCGATCACTTGAGTCTGGTGGACTCAAGGTCAGAGATCTGAGGCTCTGAACGACGATACTAGTCGTCCGCCACAGTTTTAGCTACGTCAGCAGAGAGGATCTTTTCTGGGTGAGAGCCATGGAGTTCCGTTACTGCCGCCATGGCGAGGATTTTACTGTTCAGCGTGCTGACTCTGCAGTTCGGAGGGTTTTGGGTTACGGGTAGCTGATTGTTCAACGCAACAATCTGCTTGAGGGGGGGCTGCAATGGCAGGTTGACGACTTCACTAAGAGTCGGGTCAGCCAGATTTATAGAGTTGAGAGGGGAGTTCAGTCCTGGCAGTTTGCGCCCATGTGGGAGATGCCCTGGGCCTGAGGGAGGCTTGCTTCCTATGGAGGTTACTCAACGGCGCTATTCCGACTGGATGTTGGTTGTTCAGGAGAGGGCTCACTCAGTCCGTGGCCTGTGTTTGGGGATGTGACATCGAGGAGGACATGGAGCACTTTGTAGTTCACTGCAGTTACACGAGGGCCATTTTAGAGTCTTTTGTGCGTTGGGGCTTGCTTTTGGCCACTCTGACTTCTTGGGACCATCTTACTGACTTGTTCCCGACTGCCATTGCGACTCGCCGACGTCGCTTCAGCTGTCAGGTTGTGGCCTACTCCCCTTACTAGGCTTGGAGGAGCGAGACTGAGCACTCTCATGGTCCGTTTGATTCTCTCTGTGTTGGTCAATGTTGGGCTACACGACGGGTCTGACTCTTGGCGTTTCACGGCTCACCAGGGCCCCTCCACCTCCTTCAGATGGTGCCCATGTAGGAGATGGCCCTGGGCTTGAGGGAGGCTTGCTTTATGTGGAGGTTACTCAACAACGCTATTTCGATTGGATGTTGATTGTTCAGGAGAGGGCTCACTCAGTCCGCGGCCTGTGTTTGGGGCTGTAATACCGTGGAGGACAGGGAGCACTTTGTGGTTCACTACAATTACACGATGGCAATTTTGGAGTTTTTTGTGCGTTGGGGCCTTCTTCTGGCCACTTTGACTTCTTGGGACCAGCTTACTACCTTGTTCTCGACTGCTACTGTGACTTGCCGACGTTGCTTCAGCTGCAGGATTGTGGCCTACTCCCCTTATCAGGCTTGAAGGAACAGAACTGAGCACTCTCATGCCCGTCCGAACCCGACTATGTTGGGATGTGCGAGTTTGATTCTCTCTGTGTTTGTCAGTGTTGGGCTGCACGATGGGTCTGACTCTTGGGGTTCCATGGCTCACTTAGTCTGCGGCCTGTGTTTGGGGGCAGTGACATTGAAGAGAACAGGGAGCACTTTGTAGTTCACTGCAGTTACACGAAGGCCATTTTGGAGATTTTTGTGCGTTGGGGCTTGCTTCCGGCCATTCTGGCTTCTTGGGACCAGTTTACTACCTTGTTCGCGACTGCCATTGCAACTCGTCAACGTCGCTTCAGCTGCCAGATTGTGGCCTACTCTCCTTATCAGGCTTGGAGGAGCAGGATTGAGCAGTCTCATGGCCGTCCGCACCCGACTCCATTGGGTTGTGCAGGTTCGATTCTCTCTGCATTGGTTAGTGTTGGGCTGCACAGCAGGTCTGACTTCTAGGGTTCCACGGCTCACTAGGGCCCCTCCACCTACTTCAGATGGTGCCCATGTGAGAGATGGTCTTGGGCCTTAAGGAGGCTTGTTTTCTATGGAGGTTACTCAGTGACGTTATTCCGACTAGATGTTGGTTGTTCAGGAGAGGGCTCGCTCAGTCCGTGGCTTGTGTTTGGGGCTGTAACACTGTATTGGACAGGGAGTACTTTGTGGTTCACTGCAGTTACACGAGGGCAATTTTGGAGTTTTTTGTGCGTTGGGGCTTGCTTCCGGCTACTTCGACTTCTTGGGACCAATTTACTACCTTGTTTGCAACTGCCACTGCGACTCTCTGACGTCGCTTCAGCTGCCAGATTGTGGCCTACTCTCCTTACCAAGCTTGGAGGAGTAGGACTGAGCACTCTCATGGACGTCCGAACCCGACTCCGTTGGGTTGTGCGGGTTCGATTCGCTCTGCTTTGATCAGTATTGGGCTGCACGATGGATCTGTCTCCTGGGGTTCCACAGCTCACCAGAACCCCTCCACCTACTTCAAATGGTGCGCTTCCCCCAACCCATTGGCTGAAGGACAACATTGACGCTTTTTACAGCTATGAGGAGCTTGCTGCGTTTGGTGGTGCTATGGTCTGGGATTGTGGAGGCCACTTCCTTGCTGCTGCAGGAGACCGTATCCCGACCTTGTCTCCTCTTCGTGCGGAGATGCAGGCGATTACTGTTCTACGTCAGGCTCTTCTTACTACTGAGGCGATACGGAGGGATTCATCATTGAGGGTGACTGCTTTGGAGCGATTTAGAGACTCAGACGACACTGGGAGAGGAGTCTCCGTTCACGAGGTGGAGAGTGTCATGCTGATCATCTAGCTTTCTTGTTAGATCTTGATCGTGTTATTTTTGTCTACCGATCACGCGATGGAAATCGGGCGGTTGATTTCTCAGTTATGTATTCCTGACAGGGTGATTTTTTTTTTGTTTGGGGAGATGTGCTCCCTGTGAGGCTTTTGTATCTCCTTGCTGATGATATTGTGGAGTTTGATTCTAGTTGATGCTGTACTGATGCTTTTATATATATATATATATGCTTAGGCTACGGCCTTGAGGTTAAGTTCATAGAAAATTATCTTGGATGTTTCTCTCATATTCAGAGTAGACATTAAATGCTTCTTTGCCCCCTCCTAGGAAAAGTTTTGATAATATTTTACCAATGATAAAAGTGGAAGTCCCAAAATGATGTAAAAAAAGCTATTTGGAATGATTCACATTATTGGAGCTTTGGAAGGGTTGCTATTTGGTTGAGCACTCAGATCAAAGTTTATAACTGATTCCACTTAGCAGGTCTAATTTCTTTGGTGTTATTATTTGTTCATTATAATGCCCATAAACTTCTGGTGCAACATTTGTACTGTTTGCATAGTTCAAACTTATGATCATAACAAGAGAGGTGCTTGCTTATTTAGTTGAGCAATACTTTTGTTAAAACCACAATTTTTTTCTTAATGAACACATACTTTTGTATAGAATCACACAAAATAATGAGTTATTTCATTAAACCTCAAGATTAAAGTGTGATTGCAAAATAAAAGGCTTACGAGCCAGGGTTATGCTTTATTTTATGTCACATAGGGCACATTAGATTCATATCATCACAAGAAGCACAGATTTTACAAATTATTTTCTTTGATTATGTAGTGCATTTGTATTATCTTATCTAAGTTCTGTTAACGGGATTAATTCATTTGTTATTTTGAGCATCACCCCTTCTCCTATTAGCACAATGTATCTGTATCCTTGGATTTGCTTTTACTTTGTTGCACCAATAAAACATGCCCTAAATGAAATATATCTATACGTAATTTGTTTTTGGCATTTTTACATGGTTAAAATTGAGTTTTCACGTTATGTTAGTGCATTTTTCTTAGGTTCCAATTTTTCCTGCCACTGAATACCTTCCAGAAAGGCCAGGCGAACCTGATTGTCCGGTAAAACATGAGTTGCGTTATTTATCATATATACTTTTATTTTTATCCTTATAGTTTAACTTAATTTACCTTGTTTTGTTTTTGCAATGTGCAGTACTTTTTGAAAACTCAAAAGTGCAAATATGGCATGAATTGCAAGTTTAACCATCCGAAGGGGATATTAAATTCTCCAACTGATGTATCAGATGTAGGATTTTCCTTTTTTTTAATATTCTTATCTTATATGTTTTTATGCTATATAGACTGTTCTTTTTAAACTTATGGATATGTGGAGCAATGAATTTCAGGTCAATTCAGAATTACCAGAAAGGCCATCAGAACCCATCTGTTCGGTGAATTTTTTTTTTTTCATTTTGAAATCCATATTGTTTTTTTCTCGGTTCTCTGTTGTTTCAAATTTTCAAACTTTTTATGATGACTTTCTTGCTTGATTTCCCTTTTTAGTTTTATGCAAAGACTGGAATCTGTAAGTATGGTGGGACTTGCAAATTTAATCATCCAAAAGACATTGTCTGTGTTGCAAAGGATGATGCTGCCAGCGGTGATATTAATCACATGAGGACATTCGTTCCATCCACACCTGCTTTATGGCATAATTCCAAAGGCCTACCTATACGGCCTGTAAGCTCCTATTTTCCACAGTTGACTGCATGTTAGTTGCAACTATTTTCTATCAATACAGATGTGGACAGCTAAATATCTGTGTTATAACCTATTCTGGAAGTACTAGCATTAGATTTTGCTGTATTTCTAAATAAAAAATTTAATTCATCATCATTTGTTTGGATTTTTAATTATCATATACTAAATGCAAATTTGCTAATAAAACTCATGCAATAACTTACCCAACAAAGTGAATTTTTCTAATTGTTTTTTGTAGGGTGAAGTTGAATGCCCGTTCTACCTAAAGACTGGCAGGTAAGATTATTTGTTTTTTGGTCATGCAAGTTCATAACACTAATTGTATGTTTAGATCTTGAATATTTTATTTATTTTCTCCCCTTTTTGATCAGCTGCAAATACGGTGCTTCTTGTCGATATAGTCATCCCGACAGATATTGTATGTATTCCATGCTACTATACCAGGGCTTTTTTTTTAGTATGCTCTTTTTTTTTCTTTTTTCTTTTTCTATGATTATTGTTTGATTTGCTATCTTCTGCAGTTATCAATACTCCAGTTACAGCCAGTATTAACACTGCAATGATGGCTCCAACTGCTGCTAGTATACCCATTGGAGTCATTAATTCTACATCAACCCTATTCCCAACTTTAGACCCTCATTTTGCTCAGGTTTTTGTATCGTGCCACTTCCAACAAGCACGTTTAAGTATAGGTTTTCATGTTTCATGCTCTAACACTACTCTTTTCTCATACAGCTTGGAGTTGGGCCTACTACATACCCTCAAAGGCCAGGAGAAATTGAATGTGATGTATGCTATCTTTAAACTTTGTGTCATTGCAGTGATTGATGGTTTCCAATGAAACTGCTAGCTTAAATACAACAGTGTGAATCTAATGTGGGATTACTGGATCCCTATGACAGGATTTTAAGAAATTTGGTCTTGGTGAACTAATACAGGCTTCTTTGTGCTATAAAAATGCCTACAATTATCTCTTAAACATAATCAGCTTAAGATTTCTCGATATCAACATTTGTTATTGATAATCATGGTCACTATTATTTTTGTTAGTACATTAAAAAATCAAATCAATCCTTCATTGATCTTGATGCTGCTCTTGGAACTAAATAAACAACTATTTATTTAAAAAATTATTCAATAACTTGTTGCCAAATTTATGCTTAAATTGTTCTTCAGTTCAGTGGGATGGATAAAATAATACAACCGTATGTTGATTGAAACTCATAAACCAAGATATAGTTTTTAAACTAGTAAAAATTTTCAAAAATAATTCAGGCAAAATGTTTTTAAATTGATGATCAAGGTGTGTCTTGATGAGTTAAATGCAACAAGTTTGAGTTTTTCAATTTCCAAGTTTTCATGAATACTAAGACTTATTTTTGTACTTACCAAAGGTCAATGATATGGGATTATTTATTGCATTCTGAATATTTCTCTTATATGGTCAATGTCATCCTCTCAAAAATTTATGAATAGATTTGCACTGCTTCATTTTAGAATATTTAAAATGGTGCGAGCACTTGAGCCCTTAAAACACTTGAGCCCTTATTTTTTTCTTAATTTTGAGCCCCTTTTCTTTTCTTTTTTAAAACCCTATAACCCTTTTCTCTCTCTACAAAATGGGTTAACCTAATTTGTATAACCCACCACTATTATTGACTTAAGATAGCTTCAGGCACAATTCATCATAACCTTTTCTTAGGATGAAGTAACCATACCTGTAATTCTAGCTATTGTCATTGACTTTTGTCATCTTAGAAACCTGCCGTCTACTTTTTGCATGTGGGGAAAATTGAAACTGTAGCCTGTTGCCTCCATTAATTTGCACCATCCGAGACATATGCTACTTTATCGTTTCTTAGGATGGGTGATTTGTAGTTGTATCTTTCTATCATCATCAATATATGCCATCCATTCATTTGTGGTCCTACCTATCTCTTGCAAGATGGAGTGATTCACACCTGTATCCTACCATTGTTGTTGGTTTATGCTATCCAAATTTTTTTAGTCTATTATTCTGCACTATGGAGACAGTGCTTCACAGCTTTTATTCACCTTCTAATACTTTGCCGTCTCTTGACATCCATGACTATTCCCTAGCAAATGTCTGCCATATTTGTTGGTATATGCTTTTTCTGAATCCCTGACCCTCTAAATTGAGTCGTTTGTGTAAACAACTCTTATCTCTATGGATTTAAAGTGTTTTATCAATGGTTTATAGGTGTTCAACTTTTTATGTTTATACTACCCTCATTCGCTACTCACTTCATTGAACAATCAGCTCATAATTTATCTACTATCACCCGAACAATAGTACTTTTACTTGAACCTTCAGTTATTGTCTTTTTAAAAAATAAAGAAGTCAACATTGGGATTTTGGCTTAAAATAAATCTGGCATTTAAGGGGTTTAGGTGATTTATTTTCTCCTAAAATATTACATTGCAATTACTTTACCTCAAACCCAATAACCGTATACTCCTTACTTAGATTTATTTTACTTTTCGCTCGAAATTCATCAAACTAAACAGCCTCTTAATGTGACATCAAAGACTAAACAACATCCTAGACCTGAGTTGCATGCTTTGTTTTTGACGATTTGATAATTCCACTAAAGGTTGAAATTGCAACTGCTAGAGGTTCAGAGATAATGCCTTTATAAACTTCTGGGGTGTGGTTGAGCTTTGTGAATTTCTTTAAAGTGATCCTGCATCTAAATTCTTAGAGAAATTAAATATTTTTACATGCAGAAATTACTTTTGAAAACAAGGTTAACGCATTCCAAAATTCAGAACAAGCCTATAAAATTCTTTATGATAATTAGGAAACTGCACAAAATATACTTTTTTTTTCAGAAGTCATTTAGGCTTGGATTTTAAGAAATCATTCTACTTGTTGAGATGGTTGCCACAGAGCCCACATGACCCTGAAGCATTTTGGAAGCTTCTCAAGAATGTTTGAGGGGTTAAATATTATTTTCAATAAATTTTTATAATGAAAACATGCATTTTAGCACGATGAATCTAACAAATTCAAAATTTACTGATTCTGAATTGGTTTCAATGCTCAAATTTGCACTATTTTACTTGATAAAGGGGTGGTGATGTTAATTGATTAATTAAATGCTTTGAATTTAGGTCAAATGATTGGGGAGATGCCTCTCAAAATTATAGAAAGCAATATCTAATGCATATTGATGGAATTTTAAATTGAGAAAACTCCCAAACTTTTACTGTTATCATTCTACTTCGCTTGATATAGGTTGGTTTTCATCATTACTTCCCCGTTTGCTTTCCACCACTCTTGAAGCCTCTGGTTGTTGGTGCCAGTTGATGGCCACCTCCATTGGTAATTGTCGTATGCTTATATACATCTTCTTATACACATGCAGTCATATCATTCATAGGTTGGGCAGGTCCACATTTTGTAATCTATCGTTGCCTTAGCATATGCCAACTTGCGCCTTAGAACATTAGTCTTTTGAGCACGATAGGGTAACTTGCAATCAGAGGCAATTACTGTTTTACCGTTTGTCACTGAGGATTGAGTAAATTGCATTCATATGGCTTTTCATTCTAGTTTACTTTTATGGAAACTCAGGCACTTGAGATCATATCTCTTCATGCATAATGGAGTGACCGTGGTAGCCTCTCACTACTATTGTCCTTTGTTAGTTCAGGCACTTATGGCTATACCGTTTTGTACTTAATCGGATGACCTGTAGCTGTAGACAGTCACTTCTATTAACCTACACTAGCCAAGGTGCTGTTTGGTAGCAGGATTCTGGATGTTAAACCCCGTAACTCGCTAAGTAGAAATTGGCACAAATGGGGAGATAATGTAATACCATATCCTCCTTCATTGCCTCCCCCTGTATTTCACCTCCACTGCCTGACTATACTAATTCTAAAACTTGCAATTGTATCCTTATTTGGTGAGTGGAGTGACTGCAACTGCCTTTAATTGCCTATTATAATTCTACATCTTTACATGGCCTACGATCGCCATGACCAAGATGCATTGGCATGACCTGTCTTGCTAATTATAAACCCATTTGTAGTTGAGATTGATCAGGATATATATAGAACAAAGATATAACCTACTAAAATCAGAGCAAGCTCGATTTATCTGAAATTCTTGATAGTAGAAATGAATTACCTTTAGCTATAAAGAAAATGGAAAGCTCGAAGGAGGAAGCATGAGATGCATTATTTATTTTTCAATAACTATAGTCTAGCATTTAAATAACTTATCGAACCTATATTTATAAAGCTGATGTTGCATGATAAAACTAGTAATATCTATGAATACAATTATTGAAAACAAGCACAAATTTAGACATTAGGCACTGACATGTTGACACTTTAGAATTCTAAAAGCAGTGCATGATATATTAAGGCCACTATATATCTTTTTGTAAGTTATTAATATGAAATTTCTAATTAAAATCTCCGATACTTATATCTATAAAAGGCAATACATGAATAGTGTATTGTGATATACTTTCATAAGAAATGTTGCACTAATCAAAGGAAATGCTTTAAATATGAAAATTGTACGCAGCACTATATGAAGACCGGGCAATGCAAGTTTGCAGAGAGATGCAGGTTTCATCACCCTATAGACAGGTCAGTATCAACTGCAGCTGCCATCAAGCAAGCTCAACTGGCTGTTAAGCTTAGCCTTGCTGGACTCCCAAGAAGAGAGGTATGCTTTTTTTTTTTTTTTTATTCTTTCCACAGATGCCATGATTATAAAGTTGAACATTCTATTCAGACTTCTTTCAACATGTGTTAGCATGTATTTATTTTAAAATTTGTGGCTACTATGGTATATATTATCTAAAATGTTTTATGCTGGATGCCAAAATTAACTGGTGCAATACAGTACACATCACTGCTAATATAAGAGTAAAATAATGGATTAATGAATGAGTTGTAAGCATAGTAAATTTATGTATTGTATGATTATAAAAACTGTACACATGATTTTTTTCCAAAAGAATCGTTTTCTGTATATTTTGTAGTGAATGGTAAATTTATGTATTTTAATCACAAAAAGTGTAATGTGCGTATGTTACTGGTTATACTTTCATATTGGAAAGCACCCATAAATATAATAATATGAAATTTTATTAGTATATATAATAACTTGTGTTTTATTTATGTAATTCATATTTTTATTCCGAATTTTAAAATAAAAAGCATATAATACACATACATATCAATGCTTGTTTAATATGTGCTCTGTATTTTGCTAACTTGTAATCCATGTTAATGCTAATAAAACATCATGGATTGTATTTTTTTATTTATTTAGGTGCATAAAAGCTTGAAATCTTACTTATTTGTAAATCTGATTGACTTTGTTTTGGGATCTTCTGCACAAACCATATTATATATATAGATTGAGCACGGTGTTGACTCAAAATATGAGTATTTACATAAAATATATAATGTGTATCTTATAATGCATGATGAAGGCATAATATGCTCAGAGGCTTTAAAGCATTTGGATGACTTAACTAGTTTGCCTAAATTTGGCCTATAATATATGTGCTAGTGTGACTTGGTAAGCGGATTCTAGTAAAGGGCGTTGTTTGTTTGAACCAACTATTGTACGAAGTATACTTTGGATCTGATTGAGAATACTGCCTTGGGTTATTTTGCATTTGTAAACGTACATTTAAATTTGAAAAGCTTTCAGAAAGTGTATTAATTAAACTTGGTTGTATTTACATTGTTGACAGATTTGGTCCTTTGATTGAGTTTTCTTTGTCTTAATTTTCTCAATTAATAAGTAGATCAGACAAAACTTGTTGGTCCTGTTATAATGTAAAATTAATTTCATGTGACAATTGGTTTGATTAAAAAATTCTTGGAGTATATGAATTAAAAAAGTCTAAAACAATTTAGATTCAAACATGATGTTTGGAACAAATCTGGTGTTATTAGATTTTGATGTTTGGATTGATGAAAAAGCAAAGTTTCTATGATTGCTCGCAAGTGGTTGATAAGGGTTATTTACGGGTGGCAAGGTTAGGCCAAAGGGGGCTAGGGTTGGCAAGGGCCAACCTAAAATTTTCTTTTGATATGCAAGGTCCAACCCTAATTGCTTGGCAAGGGCCAACCTAAACTTTTCTTTCGACATGCAAGGTCCAACTGGTATTGCCACTGAGAAGTCTGGCCAAGGTTGAAAATCAAACTTGTTTGGTTGACTGGGGTTGGTGATGTCAATCTATAGCCAACGAGTGGCTGGCAAGTGCGGATGGGCTAGACTGCTGCAGTTAGGTTCGATTAGGTTCTATGAGTGCCAATCTAGGGCTTCTTGCTAACATGCAGTGTAAAATACCCCACAGTATGAATATCAATGGAAACATTTATATTACAAATTGTACTCCCTAATAAAAAATCATGATTAGAGCTCCTGTGTCTAGTTGAATTTAAATATAGAACAAAGAAGAAATAGTACATGGCTACTATATACAAGTTATAAGTATTAATAGCAATCCTAGTAACTAGTAATACTTGTGACAAAAACTAGAGGATATCAAAATAGTAACAAAAGTAAAAGAATGGAGCAAAAATTAGATGCCAATCAAAGATTATAAGTACAAAACGCAGAGACAGCCTATAAAGTCGAACTCAAAAACCCTAACTCTCAAGCCATTAATTTGAAATAGATTGTTGAAACCAAAACTCAAAAAATCAGAATACAACTGACTCAGTAATTGATCCCTCTGGGTTGTAATTATGAACTTAAAAACAGCTAGATAGCGGGCTACACATGCAAGATCGGCCAGGAGTAGGCGAGAGCTTGCCGCCGGATAATTGCCTGAATCAGTAATTAGATTTGGGATTCGATTACCCCAAAAGCTCGCTTTACTTTTCCAATTTTACCGAATACTTGCCGCTCCAAATCCATCAATCCAAGCAGCCCTTTATTAAAACTTTGGCTGTGCGAATCAGGTTTTGAGCAAAAGACTAATTAGCTTATTATGTATGATCTTCATTTAGGTTTCAATCAATTTGAGTTTTTGTTTTGTTCTAAAAGACGGAATTTCTTAGATTGGATATATTGATTTTTTGTTGTTGGAATTGTGAAACGTGCATTCCATTTGTTTTTTGCATATTGCAATTATAAATGTTTCTTGGTTTGATTATATCTTAAATATTGCAAAACTATCTCTATTTTACACGAATTAGATCGTCTCACTTATCTGTTTCTTAAAGAACAAAATTTAACTGCGATGCAATGTGCAATGTGTAATAGGGTTCGGTTGCGTGCCCGTTCTATATGAAAACCGGCACATGCAAGTACGGGGCGTTGTGCAAATTTGATCACCCACCACCGGGAGAAGCCATATGTCTGGCAGGCAATCCAGATACTGCTGCAGAGGTTAATGCTGCTGAGATGAGTCATTAGATTATTATTATTGTTATTGTTATTATGATTATTATTATTGGTGGATTAAACCGTGTGCCAGCAGCAGCCTTTTGCAGTAGGGATTTTTGTTAATTGTTGGATGCTTTTGCTACTCTGTAAAGTGTGGCAAGCAGTTGTTAGTGTATGAGAGATGTTTGAGTGTTGGTTCCATTGTTTTTGTCAGAGTTTAAAGGATAATATACACTGATGAAAAGTTTTGAATTTCTTTTAGAACTGCATGCTTATTTCAAGCTACCAAAACAACTGAGCATCCCTTCTGTTATTTTAAAACGAGAGATCAGCCACCCTATGTCAATGTGTGCTTAACATATATATATGCTTTGTATGTATTATTTATGCAATAAGCTTTGTGTATGTATCTACAGTAATTTAGAGTTAGATTTTATAATTTAATTATAACATTGAGTTAATTATTGATTTAAACACTACAAAAAAATGCAAGTGATTGCTCTTAACTTGGATTCTCAGGCTGCTCTTGATCTGGCATATATACTTAGGTAAATTTAGTGTAAATATGTGTATTTTATTATTATTTTGGGATATCACCAAGTTGTAATTATTTATTAAGTGATGCAATCTGCTGAAGTGAAATTGTAAATAAAATGAAATGCAATATCATACCATACTGAAGTGAGCATAATCATGCATAAACTATCAAACTATGCAGAGCATATGTATATTCAATTAAAATTGTATATTGAAAAAGAATATACTATAAAAATATGTTCAACTAATAAGTTGAAAAATATCAGCATGAGTAAAAAAACAAAAAGCAATATTATATTTTACTGATAATTATGCATAAACTATTAAATTGTATAGAGCATATTTATATTTAAAATGGTAAAAATGTAAATTCAAATGAAAGATCTATAAAAATATATGAATTTAAATGTAGCCCCAAATCCTAAAGTATGTGCTAGAGTATCAATATATCTACTATCTTAATTTCTAATACTATGCTTCTTCATCACTCCAATTACTTGGAATAACTTTTGATACAAGTTCCAAAAAATAATATTATTTTATTATTCTAAAATTTATCATTCATAGGTTGAAATTAAAACTTACAAAATCTATCAAATTATACTTTTACATATTACAAGGATTCCAATAAAAGCTTATTTGTACAAAATTGAAGTTCCTATGATTTAAATCACACTAATTACTCTTAATCATCATTAAAAGATTATTAATCAATTTACTTGTCAAAAGTTAATTTTATTTGATATTATTATTAATCTTATTTTCTCTGGTCATTTTTATATATAATTTTATTATATTTCAATTTATATTCCACAAATTATTTGAATACTACATTATGAATATTCAAAGACCCAATGGGTTATGCAAATATTCTAGGAATATTCAATTTTCAAAATAGGTGGCCTTAGTTGGCTTGGCCCGCTCATTTTAACTTCCTCGGCAAATCACTCCATTAGTATTAGCTTTCAACGGTGATTACCCCTTCAACAGGGCACCTTGACCTTTAATTTGGGTGCATAAATAGTCCTCTCATCAAGGCGGTCACGTTAGTGCACAAATCTCTTTGATTGATAACCAATATCGTTAGATCCTTGGTCCATTGTGGCTAACCCTCCTAGGGTTTACTGCAAGTCCTCCATCCTCCATCTATTCTTGCTTGCAGGGTTTCAATGAAAGCCTAAAAAGTTTAGTGCACTAGAGCGGTGTAATTGAATTCGAATACCCCATCTATTATTGCTGGGATCACCGGATCGACCCAAATTAGGGTTTACTATGTATCTTCCCGTAACCTATCACACGTGAATTTCAAATGATAAACTCTACACTTATAGGCCATATCATGCCTTGATTTGGATCCCTACACGTCCCCTGATCCAATTTGTATCCTTATATATAAATGGTTACTTGACTTCACAACCTCATTAATGAACTTGTATTTGATTCAATCTAAAACCCCTCGATGTCGAACTCTAGATCACCATAACCTTAATCTACCCATTTCATTGATTGTTGCTATCGCACCTGGCCATATTGACGACGATTCAAGTTGACTTGGGTTTGTATCATTTCAACATCGCACCTCCATCTCGTGGAATAGGATTTTAATGGAATTAGCAAGCCAATGATGCTCCGAAGTCACCCGAGTGACATCCCTTCAGACTTACAATACGGTTATCTAATTCCATTGGCTTCTCGAGATTGGAGGAATCAATTATGCTCCTATTTGATTCATTATATTAATATATCACATGCTTATTGATTTACAGTTATCAATTACTAGGTTTTAGTTCTAAATGTCATCAATTCATCAACTTAAGATGGCATAGAGGCTTGTACCTTGGGCTTGTCATAGGAAGGTAATGTCAATCTGTCATGGAAATTCCAAGCTCTAGTGAGCTGCTGATATGCTTACTTAGGATTTTATGGTGCTCTCGAGCCCTTTCGGCACGAGTTTGGGCTACTGGATTGTCGATGAGAAGGTCTTGAGCTCATCGGAATTCGTCGGGTTTTAGAGAGGAAATGTCGGAGGTTGAGATTTCTGAGGGGCTTAAAGTTTACGAAAGATCGGAATTGCACAAAGGAAATCTCTTTAGGAGTTCCTAAGTGATTTATAGCCTAATAACTCGATTTTAATCAGTTTTCCGGTTCTCGAGCTAACCGAAGAACCTGATCTTAATGCAATTCGATAAAGACTCAGATTGGATCATGGAAGCGTTGCACGATACTTCCACTGCTACGTATCTTTGGGCGACGTGGCGGGGCCACGGGAAGTGGCGAGGGCGCGTAGATCGTTCGCCCAAACGTTGTTGTCGATGGCTAAAGGAAGAAGACGGATCAGTATTCTGTTTAATCTTTGTCACCGATTTTGAGCTCAAATTCGACATGTCTGATCTCAGCAAATTCTACAAATTTGGAGCTCAACTTAAACTTTTATTATCTCAATCTATCATGTTATGCTAATGGTGTTAGGCATATCTAGACTCAATTCTATTATGTTTATGTAATTGATGTATACATTTAACATAGAAAAAATATATGATTCAGAGAATTAAGAACATAATAATAAAAATTCTAAGTACATTAAGTACCTTGTCACAAGAGAAGAAGGATCTGGAGATCAGTGATCTACGCAAAATTTTCGCAATTTTTTGCAACTAAAAAGAAAACTCAAAAAATATGTTCATCTCAGAAAGAAAATAAAACCATCTAGAATTAACACAAATTGATTATATAATATTTTCTCTGTCACTCAAAAGTAAAATGCAACTAAGCAATCTAGTCCTCTTGAAATGACTCCACCATGCATGTAGGGTCATTTGTCGGCATTTGATTGGCATGTTTGTTTATTTACTTATATTAAAATAATACAAATATTATTTTTAAAGTTTATATTGAAATGATATTCAAATCTCATTATATGAGTTTTTTTAGATGCCACGTCAATGAGTCTAAATAGTATTTATCAAACAAAAAATCACTTTTTTCTTAACGTAAAGCAAAATTGAACGGTCACTGACAAACAAATTAAACTGAACAGTTAATAAAAATTGTAACTGAAGCTGAGCTGAATAATCATCCAAGACTAATTTTATGAGTCAAATTGGTCTCAACTATAGTTCAAGTAGTTGAGTAAGAGTCGAACTCTGACTGAAAATTCTTGAGTTCGAGTCCGGCTCCGAAATGATGCTCAATAGGTACATAAGGCCACATATGGGCGCATGCGCCTGTGCAGCTTAATAGGATATTTGTGCCGGCTGCACATGTCAGTTTGACCAGTGCAATAACAGCCAAGCATGCCGAGCCAGCCAGTTGCCATTTAAATAAATCGAACCCTCTTTTTCTACCCCCTCCCGCCTCTCATTCGCCGATCTCTCTTCCAGTTTCCCTCTTCATCACCGGCAGCGTCTTCAGATCCTGAAAGATATGGCGATCGAGAAGATCAAGGTTGCAAATCCTATTGTGGAGATGGATGGTGCGTTTCTCGTCTACATTTTTTTTATTGAAAGCTCGACCGACAAAGCGCAGATTAGATGCACGCCTTAACTTTTGAGATCTTTAGTAATTTTTTTTTTCTTATGAATCTCTCGCTCTCTCTCTCTCTTGATGTATGTTTTCTATATTCTTTGTAGATCTGCATATTTATCGACATCAGTATTGTTTTTTGGTTCGTCAAATACGCATTTTTTTAGAATTTTATGTTTGTGCTGTTTTTGTTCTGTTGAGTTGATCGAATGTTGATACTCCAATTTGTGAAATACTATTTGGTCTCCGTTTGGTTGCGTGTACTTTCGCACGAGTGTGGTGGGTTGTATTTTGGTTTTGGTTTAGGAAAACGCTACAATACCCCGATAAATACTCCGACACAGTTTTTAATCATGATTATATTATAACATTGAATCTCATTTATTATGAGTTAATTACTAATTTTAAATGTATTAATAATTGTTTTAAATACAATAATAATTGTGAGATATTGGAGGAGATATTTATTGAGGTACTATAGTATGTTTATATATATTGGATGGACATGTGGAAATGTTTTGACGTAGATGGCCTGTAAACTGACGTGTTAGTTCAGGATTTAATATATTTTAACTTGTTTTGATTTGATAGGATTAGTTTCCTGTTTTTAATTCTGATTTGGGATTTATTTCGTTTCTTCGTGAGACAAGCCTTAGGAGCCTTGAATATTAAGAAGAATTGCTTCTGGAGACAGGAGAATTGGGGCATAAATATTGAATTTGTGAGGTTGTATTTGTGGCCCTTTTTAAAAATCCTTTTGCATATATCTTTCAGAACATCATAACAAATAAAAAATAATTATAAAAAACTTTATGTATAGAAGTGTAAATTGCAGTGAGAATATGCAAGGGCCACATTTGTTATTACCTAATTGAATCTGAAACGGAGAATTGTGGAACTTCTCTTAGTAAAATAACTGTACTTCTGCAAATACCAAAATCATGGGGATGAATGAGTCATCCATAAGGATTTATTGAGTCATATTCTCCTACGGTGAAATGTATATGCTGAATCCGTAAGCATATATTTTCTTTTCAAACGGAGCCAAATCACTAGCTTCATCAATGAAATGTGAGTGCAGGAACCATAATGCTCTTACCTTATTCTTGTACATTTGCTCCATTTTGTTTTTTGTGTTACTTGCATTGTTTCCTCATGTGCATGTTGTGTTCCATTAGATATAAACATGAACATTTGTGTTCATAAATTTTGTTTTGCTAGCATATAACACTATAACTTGCTTATATTAGGTATTTCTGCAGTTTTAGATCTTTTTTCTTACATCTTGTATTTTTGTCCTACTTATCAGTTCTTGTGAAAAAAAAATATTTTGAAAATTATAATAATCTTGTGTAATCATGTGGTTGGGGATTACTTCCATAGAGTCTAATGTAAATAATTTTTGTTTAAAGGTAGTTTTGCTTTGAGATTGAACTTTCAATTTACTAAGATTTGAACATTAACTCTTCAAATTGGAGATCATTTTAAACACTCCTCAATCAAGTGGTTGGGGATTTTGTGAGGCAACTATAATTATGTTAGGGTGGGTTGAGCTTGGATGTCTTAAATTTACTTGCCTTTTTACATATATTTACAATTGACTTGAGTGTATGGGTGCATTCGATAGTACTTTGAGCAACATATTTTGATTTCAAAGATTATTTTTGTAAAATCAATTTTAAAGTTAAGTAAAAGAGTTGAAGGTAAAAATTTGTGGGAAATCTCTCCATTTTTCTTTATATGTAAATTATATTTGTAACAATATATAGTGAATTTACAAAAATATCAATTTTATCAGGAGACATGAATAGGGGCATTATACAATTCAATTAACTAGGAAGACACGGTTCCCTAAGAATCCAATGACTAATTAAGAGTTCAATGGATGTTTTGATCAAGAAGATTCATATGAATAGAGATTAATTGCTTATCTGCTCTCTTCATAAGCTGGGCTCTAAATATCCTTTATGCTTCGTTTGCATTGGTTAGAATATTTATAAGACAACTTTGTAGAGATGTATCATAACCTAACTATACTTATAGATTTTCCTTGTGAAATGTCACTCAATTTTGGTTGATGAACTAGATTTCACTAGATTAATAATAACTCGACCCAAACTTGAGTCGGGAAAATCCAGGTTTGGGTCAACCTGTGTGTCAAGAGGGTCAATTTAGGGTTAAACATTTTAACCCGAGCATAGCGCCAGGTCAGGTTCTGGTAAACCCGCATGACCTGGCGGTGACCCCAATAACTCGAGGACGTGTGTTTGAACATGATTGGGTGTCCGAGTGGGAAGATGAAAGTGGGCGGTGGGTTTAAAAAATTAATTGTCGCTTTAATCTTTTTACCAGGTTCGTTTCACACTATGCAAATGAAATGCGATGAAAGTCAGTCTCAAATTTAGATTAAGGAAACCGACATCTCCTCCAATGTCATGTTATTTAAAGATGTCGGAAGAGATGGAGGCTGTTTGGTTTAATGCTATCTAATTATTGACATCTAAAAAATTACCTAAACGCCATCGTCTAATGATATTTGATTGTCGGTCGATTTCGGCCAACATTCAGTTATGATTGCGGACAATCTATCGGAGAGAATAGGGTACTTCGCGCGACCTCCTGCGTACGCGCTCTCCTTGCTTCGTTTGCCATCATTGCCGCCATCGTTGTCGTCGTCGCTGCCAGATGCACGGAAGGTCGCAGAGGTCGCCTGGCTCCCTCTCGTCGCTTGCGGATAACTGCTTCCATCGTTGCCGCCATCGCTGCCAGACGCATGCAAGGTCGCGACTCCTCCTCCTCGCCTCTTGCGCGTGCAAGCGGCGAGCCGATCAGGTGATTTTTTTTTTATGATTTGTTTGATTTGTCATTTGATTATGAACAAAGAGGTTTGGAGAAGAGAATTCCTCTTTGTTAACTTGCTTGCCATGTTGTTTAAGTTATTGTTGCATATTTTGCTTTCGCTATTGAGAGAGTCAGTTTTTCTTGCTTCTTTGAACTCCAACGAATTTCTCCTGAACCCTAACAAAGCATCTCCATAAGTGCTTCTATCATCAACACTCAGGTTCCATATATACAAATACAAAGAAAATATTTTGAGTTTTCGTCCCATAATTTGTTACAAATGCTTTTTACTCGTCTGGCTGTACTGTTGCTGCACTTTTTTTTTCTATTATGCTCTAGAATATTATTGCGATGACCCTAGCTATTTTTGTGTTCTAGTTTCGCATATTCAAAGTTTCATTCTTATTTGCTCAATAGGTATTCAGACTCTGGGTGCATTGATGAGATTGGGTATTGGCCCTCTCTTTATTTAGATTCTTAGATTGATTGTTGCAATGGAGAAAGAAGATGGATCTTTTGTACTATGATGAAAGGCAAGAGCGTACTTCGCTTCCAACAATCATTGCAAATGGATAATATCCATATATGAGTGTTAAAGTGCTAGCTCTATAAGTAAGATATCTAAATACTTAAAATTTGAGCTATTTCAAACTTTAAAAGCAAAATCTTTGAGTTTTCACATGTTTAGGCGCCTAGTTAAGATGGGATAGAGTAAAAGAAGATTAAATAAACCACACTTTTGTTTGAAATACATTCAAACCTCTCGACTTCTTTTGTATCCTTTCACGTTTCTCCTTGTGCAGTATCTTAACTTATTCACAATGCTGTTTTACCTTCTAACGTAAAAAAGAAAGCATCATATTTGCAATTCATGTAGTTCATACGATGCAGTTGAGAAACAATCTCGTGTCTTGTATCATACAGTCAGATTCGCCAGTAGTTTTATATTTTAACAAACATTTCTGCTTCATCTGTTCAATTATCCGTAGGATTAGATGCATTGTTTTGCATAATAATAAAGGGAAGTTTTATAGTAGCACTAAAAAAATATTTATCTAATTATCTGTTAGATATTTGTTGTAATTTTTCAATTTGTATTTAAATTTCAGTGTTTGGGAGTAATCTTACCTCATGTGTAATATAATATGAATGACAACAAATCAAATAGCATGCATCTGAATAACAGTGACATCTATTATTTAAATAAAACTGAACCAATCAGCCCTTGTTGTCAGAATAACACTGCTCTGAATAACATGCTATCTTAATAACTTTTCAAACATTCAACCAAACGACCCCTAAATGACAAGTAAGCATTTATTAGCGTCTTTAGTAAAGTTATCTCATCTTGGTTCTCTCGACTTCTCGTGCCTCGCACTCTCACCTCGGCTGCTCTGTTTCAGATTTCAATCTTCTTCTCTTTCGCTAAGTTCTCCCCTTTTCACGCCTTGCCGCTCACCTCACCAACATCAGAGCGTCAACCTTCAAGCTTTGTTGTTCTGTTCATCTTCAAGTCTTCAATTTTGAGTCTTTAGTTGCAACTGTCGACCTGTTGTAAAGTACTCTAATATTTCTTTCTTTATCTATGTATCTTAGATTTTTAGTGTTGATGTTTGACAGTTAGTGTTAGTTAATTATTTTGACATGCATGATAAAATGATTGCACAAAGAACATGTTTGGCTGTTTAATATCTATCTAGATCTTTTGTGAGTTTTGTTTTCATTTTGCTAGAAATTCATTTGGCTGGGGATTAATTTAAACTTGAAAGCATGCTTTAGTAATATTATTTGAATTACACGCATAAATGTATATTATATCTTTACATCTTAAAGCGTGCTTTCAAGTTTACTTAATTTAAATATATACTATTATCAGTTATCAATTTAATCACTTATCAGTTATAAGTTATCAATTTGTCATTGTATTGAGTCGGTTTGATACAGGTGATTAGGTGAATAAACTCTATTCCGA
The DNA here is from genome assembly GCA_016760335.1 of Gastrodia elata. Classification (NCBI taxonomy): domain Eukaryota; kingdom Viridiplantae; phylum Streptophyta; class Magnoliopsida; order Asparagales; family Orchidaceae; genus Gastrodia; species Gastrodia elata. The sequence continues at coordinate 13,611,327 of CM028681.1, read as the reverse complement.
ATAAAGTTGGCCATGATTAAGTGTAGATAATTTTTTTTCATAAATTCTTAAAATTTACACAAATTTGCATTTCGAGAGAATTATTTCTTGATGAGTATTATAGCGTAGTAAGTAAATTTATGCACACACTTATATATTACCAGTTATACTACCTTCTTACAGGTCATTATTTCACACAAAACTGATAAAATATAGTAAAACACTCTAAATTCTTTTCAATTTTTGCTTAGTTAAAATAGATTGCACTTGAACCAAAGTATAAATAAAACCTTAACCGAGTGTTATAGTCCTTGCAAATTTTCTTACCTTTATCTATGAGCTTTTTTATGGCACAAAATTATGAAAATAAATGTATTTCTCTTAATGTGATTTGAAGGCCCTGAATTCACAATTCATGATTATATAATTCCAAAATCTACAATAAGAGCGCTAAACAAGTTCTCCTTTTGAACAAGAGAATTTGTGTTATTAGGAGTGGTTCTTATGAACAAAACTTCTCACATGCTAGCATATATGGGTGGAAAAGGTTCTGTGCCAGGTTATTTTGGGTAGATAAGAACCTTGGTATTAAATGGCGACTGGACAGAAGTTGTGGTGAGCGTGGATCTTGCTAATATGTAGAAAATGGCTCATCAACATCATCATTTACTAATGGTGGTGAGCATATTTAAAATTTATGGTTATATAAGCTTAATAAAGTTGCATGGAGATTTATTGCAATCAATCACCTGGATCATTTAACAAGAGAAGGGATGGTGATGCTTGAAAAACATGACTTCATTTATAAAGATAATCCTAACAAGATAAACAAAACTTTTTGATGACCTTTCGTAATGTTCCAAGACAAATTGAGCATAAAATAAATAATTTAATCATTAAATAGTTACATTATGAATAATAGACACTTTGCTGTGCTTAATTTGATTTTAATTGAGGTACTTGCACATTATTGATCTTAAAATTTATGTATATGGCCATTAATCAATAAATGAAATAATTTAATTAAATTTTAGTTATGGTAATTAAAAATATTTATTAATTGTTTTATAATTAATCACTTAACTAACTCATTATTTTAGTCTAATGTTTAAGTATTTTCTTGATTAATTAATCACTATTTAACAAGAATTTTTATTTAATTCCTAACTATCAAAAGATTAAATATAGTGATCACTTTAACATAGTTGGTACATCAAATAAAAAATAATAATTTATCAAGCGTGCTTAGGGCTGGCTCGAGCTGTGGTAACCTTGACTCGAACTCGATTGAACTCATTCGAGTCGTTTCGGGTTCAGTTGTTCGACTCGAACTTAAATACAAAATTTTGAGTCGAGTCAAAATGTTTCGAGTTCGAGTTTCGAACCAAATTGCCAGCCCTAAGTGTGTTGTACCTAAAAGTTAATTTTTAATTTGAGCAACTATTAATAAATTAATTTGATAAATTTATTAAGTTCTCTAAGCACTGAATGGATTGATTAAACTTGGTTTGGGCTCGAGTCATTCAGGATAACCTGATCTTAACTTGTGCAATGCTGAGAATATTCATCCATTTAGCGAACAAACAAATCTAATAGTTCTTTTATAAAAGAGCGATTATTATATAATTGGGGTCAGGTATGAGTATCTCTTTTAACTTTGTGTGGCGTGGTTGCAAGGTGTGGAAAAACTATCAATGCCTTTTTATTCCAGATCTGTTGGATCTTGAACGGGAACGAGGTTTTTTTTTTCTAGGGAGCAAGGATTTGACATTACAGAATAACTCTACTTGAACTTGACTCTGAAATTGCAGGTTCTAATCATTCTTTCTTTTAGTTAGATTCTTAGCACTAAAAGGCTTGATTTGATTCTGGTCAGATCTGAGTCAATTAAAAAAACTTGAATTTAACAAGTGTGATGCTAAGTATCTTCATCTTTCTGGCAAATAATTAGATCTTGTCATATTTAAAAATGGTTAGTAACTATCATTGAGACTCTTATTTAAAGACCATGATTAGTAAGATGACATATAGCAGTATTATTTATACAACAGTACAGGTTTGCACAATTTGTAAGCTTGTCGTCCTTGGAATACAAAACTCTCTGTCTACTATATGAACGTGTGAATGTGGTAACAACAATACAATAGGGATATTCATGAAACGGCAAGAGTGGGAAAAGGGTATGAAGAAGAGAACGAAAATTAAGTAAATTCCCTTCCAACCTGCTCTAAATTCTTAATGGATGGTAAGGATATTCTGGCTTTCCTGAGGGCACGTTCTCTCAAAGGCATGTGATAATGATGTAATTGCAACTTTATCTTTAGCTTTATTTTTTTAACTGGGGGGGGTACACATCCAGCTTAATGTTTTTAAAAAGATCATGCTTGCTTGTTTAACATTACTATAATTCAGTTAGTTAATAGCCAGTTGAATATGAACACATTATCTAATGCTCAATTCCTTGATGAACCAAACACAAGCAATATTTTTATTTGTGTTCAACTCATTAAAAGATTGTTCAGACATATTGTTAAATAAATATTAATATATTTTTGTCATAGTAGAGATCAAAAACATAGCAGATGGAGTTTAAGTTTAAAACCTTGTTATAAAGATGAGGATGTTAAGGTGGGCAAATGAGTATACTGGAAAGAATAGAATGAGAAATGAGTTCATTCGTAGCGAGGTTTGGGTAGCTTCAACAGTGGATAAAATTAAATAATGTCATTTTAGATTGTTTGGGCATACCATTTGAGTGTATGAATTTTGTTCATGTTAGAAGGGGATGAGGTAGACCAAAAATGACAAGGGATGCAACCGTTAGAAATTTTCTTATTTATATGGAACTTAGGGAGGGGCTTCTATTTATTAGTGCACAAGGGAAATAAAGGATTCATGCAACCGTCACCACGTAATGGAACTATGGTTTAGTGTTATTGTTATTGCATTAAGTGCTGTCACGTAATGGAACTGAGATTTAGTGTTATTGTTATTGCATTAAGTGCTGTTATGTATTTATGTACAGATTGAAATAATGCCAAAACTATCAGTGGTTGTTGACATTGTTTGATGAAGTTTCAAGTTCTTATCTTTCATTTCTATTCAAAATAGTGAAAGCTCCTCTTTGAATTGGTATGTTTTTTTGTATTCGTTTGTTTGAAAAATATAAACTGACAGTGAACCAAATACAAATTGAGAGATATTTAATATTAGTATTCACAAACTGAGCACAAGACGTGAAAAGAAGTCATGAACCAAACTTAGAACAAAGCGCAGCTAGTTTATGTGATGATCATATACACGAATTCGTAGTTTAAGCCAAGTGAACTGCCCAACTATTTAGGTAGGCTTAGTTCTGTTTAGGTGATCAGGAAAATGCTTCATCTGGAAATCATATAGTTATCCATCAAACGTGACAAGTTTACTGATTTTGTGTGCTAATTATCGGGCCTTGACCAAATGATTGCTGTGAAATCATGTTCTTGTAGGTAGAGGGACTTTGTACTGGTGTAGCGCATAGCAGCAGCAGTCTTGTGTTGTTGTATGCAAGCTGCATTTGCATTCACCCATGAAACTTCTTCTACTAGTCAAAATTGTTGTTTCTTTACCTCTTTACAATTTGAAGCTGCATGTTTATTTGTTTTTCCAGAATCTGTATTTGTCATAATCACCAAAACGAATAACTCTGTGGTGGGATATAGCTGCCATTTTGTAGACTAACTAAGCATGTCAAAGAAACGGTGCTGTAATTATCAACAAAGGGAAAGGCTCGGTTGGTAGTCTTTAATTTTCTCAAAATTGCAAGAAATAAACATTCCATTATTTAAGGTGGAGAAAATTGATGGAGGGAGAAGGTATGGGAAGCATGGCATTAAAAAAAATAAGCTGGGGTATTTTTGGGTTAAATTGGTCACTACAAATTTGCGACAAACTCAGAAAGCATATTAGCATATAACTTTGCACTTCCATTTAGTTTGTTGTCATCTAACATAAGGACCAAAGAACTCATCCTACCTATTAGATTTGCAGATTACATGAAAATGGTGCATAAAACTTAACTACAAATCGTCATTAATAGAAATACACGTTCTTATCCTCTTTATAATGCAACTATGTGAACTAATAAATATTGATTGTTTCAACTAAATGTATAATCCATTATGGTCATAGCATTACCTTTTGAGATACTATAGAATTCTTCCATTAATTTTTGTGATTAATATTAGGTTGGCATTTTTACTCGAAACTTATTTGAATTTTAATTCAACTCAAATTCAAAAGAAAAAAAATTTAAATTGGATTATGAGTCTAAAAAATTTTTCGTGTTTGTTTTGAGTGATTATAACTCGGGTCGACTCAAATTTAATAATAACTATATCATTATGCCTTGCTGATAGAACTAAAAGCAGTTGGTAAAGATAGCCCTCTATATGGGGAAGGTCGCAAGTTCAAATCTATCAATTTGCAAATTTAATTTGGTTGTTTTTGTGAGTTTGTCATAAATTTGAGTCTACTTTGGGTTTGAAGGCCTTTTATTAGGTAGTCAAATTTTTTAAATATGATTTTCAAGCCCATGCTACTCAGTTCTGAACTTGAGTCGAGCCAAATTTGAAATATTCTTTTGACTTGTCATTGATTTATGTTGATCTCAGAGTTTGATTTGAGCAAAACTCGAAAAATTTGAGTTCAATTAAAACACAATTCTGTTGAACTCAACTCGAATCCAGCTCTATTCAACACAATTTTTTGTTTTTTTGCTTGTCATTCATGTACCCCTGTCCTCCATGAAAAAATGTTTTTGTTCATAACAATGTTAAATTATGCCTATGATTGCATTAACTCTGAATGCATGGTGACACACCAGAGTTTGTTTGTCAATGCTGTATATTAACTCATAGAATTCCTTAGATGCTTTAAAGATGGAGAAAAGTCTGTTCAAATTATGTCCACAAGTTTGAAATGATAAAAGCATAAAAATACTGTATTCGCATTTTTTGTAGTTGTTTTGGGCGGTTGAATTCTCATTTTGTGATTTTTAGTATTCTTAAGTAGTCGTGCTTCTTACAATTTCAACTTTTTTGCATATCTTGCTGATTGTGAAGAAAAAACTAACTCTCAACAAAGATCACTAGTTTAAGTTTATGCTTTAAAAACTAACTCTCAACAAAGATCACAAATTTATGTTTTCTCTATATCTTTCTTTCAGGAATGCGTTTTTATTACGTGTATTTTATTTATATTATCACTTTTTTACAGGGGATGAGATGACTAGAGTCATTTGGAAATTAATAAAAGACAAGGTAATGTCTTTCTATACTTCTTTTGCGCTTTTTCATTTTGAATTTGAACTCATTATGTGCTGTGATCTACTGGATTTTGCAGCTTATTCTTCCATTCGTAGATTTGGACATAAAATATTTTGATTTAGGCCTTCCGCACCGTGATTCTACAAATGACAAGGTTACTGTGGAGAGTGCTGAAGCAACTCTAAAGTAAGCTGCATGCTCGGTGCACTATTTCTTTTTCACTGTATTTGAAATGTTTGCCTATGATAATTTATTTTAATGAATACGTGAGATCATAACAAGTTGGATTTTGTTATTCCATCTTTTTGTTTATTTTCAAGTTTTCTTGTACTTTTGTTTTTACGAGTGATTATTCAATTTTTAAGACTGCATTAGCCGTTCTTGGATTTTTCGAAGGTGTTTAAGCTTGGTGTTCTAAAATACTTTGTATAATTGAGGAGGATTCATGTGGGAATATTTCTGTGTATATTTAGAATCCCTTTAACTCAATTGTAGTTCAACAGTTTGCTCAATATACTTCATATTAGATTTTTGTAGGATAAAGCCTCACTTATTCAGAGCAGGAATCTTGCGTCCTGTTCTTTGTTTGGAGATTTTTTTTTTTTTTGGATGGTATTATTTGAGCTAAAGATATGGAAATAATTTTGTGTGCAGATATAATGTTGCCATCAAATGCGCAACAATAACTCCAGGTAATGTTTGAATTATTTGAAACAGATGCATTTTTTATTTTGCTGAAATATTCCGAATCTGTTTTACTGAGCATGCTGCTGCTTATTCATTGTGCTGCTGCTCTTCAGTCAACTAATTTCTAACGGTGAAATGGCAGATGAAGCTCGGGTCAAGGAATTCAACTTGAAGTCCATGTGGAGGAGTCCCAATGGGACAATCAGAAACATTTTGAATGGTCAGATAGCATGCCACGAGTATCGTTGATGGCCCTCTAAAAATCATTAGTTAATATCAATTTAAATCATGATGCAGGCACTGTTTTCAGGGAACCAATCATATGCAAGAATGTCCCAAGACTAGTTCCAGGCAAGCCACTTGTTAATTAAATACTTAATTAATTAATTATTATTAATGATAATAATATTCAGGATGGACAAAGCCGATATGCATTGGAAGGCATGCGTTTGGCGATCAATATAGAGCAACTGACATGGTAGTTAAAGGACCCGGAAAGCTCAAACTAGTTTTTGGTGAGACTTGTGCTTTTGGTTAATAATCATATTGATAATCATGTAATTTGTTGTGCTTTGCATCTCCAGAGGGACAAGAAGAACAGGTTGAGTTAGACGTTTTCAATTTCACTGGGGAAGGTGGAGTAGCACTGTCCATGTACAATACTGATGAGGTTCTTCATAACCAGTGTTTCATATATATATATATATATATATATATATATATATATATATATATATATATATATATATATATATATCTTTTTTCTTTTTTTTTTCTTATGTGTGGTGTGGCCGGTGGGATTTGAACTCATGACCTGGGATAACAAATCCTGAGTCTCAACTACTGGGCTATTACACTATTCACGATATATATATATATATATATATATATATATATATATATATATATATATATATCATTTCTCTTATAATTAGCACTTAATAATGAATCATCTGTGGGTTCTTACATGTGCTGTGCAGTCCATCCGGGCCTTTGCTGAGGCTTCGATGAACACTGCTTATCAGAAGAAGTGGCCTCTGTACCTCAGCACAAAAAATACAATTCTGAAGAAGTATGATGGAAGGTATTTGAGCATTTGTAATGCCTGTGGGAGATTGAGAGTCAGATTTTTATTTTATTTTTAAGTATATATGGGCTTTGATACATTTGCTGCTTTAGATTCAAAGATATATTCCAGGAAGTATATGAATCCAAGTGGAAATCTCAGTTCGAGGCATCCGGTATCTGGTTAGTTTAAACTCAGTAATGCCCATATTTCTATGCCATGCCATTGCTGATATGTAATAAGAATGATAATAATAATAGTAATAATAATAAAATTGATGATGATGATTATAATAATAATAGGTATGAGCATCGGCTGATTGATGATATGGTTGCCTATGCGGTCAAGAGCGAAGGCGCCTACGTGTGGGCTTGCAAGAACTATGATGGAGATGTGCAGAGCGATTTCTTGGCTCAAGGTCTGGATTCTTTTGTTATTATTTCATTTCAGTAGATTGATTTCTTAGCACATTATGTTCAAATTTCTAAGTAGAGTTTTTAAAATCAGATCAAACTGGCCGGTTGAACCTGTTCAGCCCAGTTTTGTGACAACTTAGTGAACCGAAATGGATTGGCAAAAAATGGATTAACTGGTTTAATAATTTTCTTCCAGTTTCTGATGCATTTCAGAGTGTTTAGTTGATATATATAATAACATCTTTATCGAATCGTCTGAAAATATCCTTCTACGCCTTACGACACAAAATTCCATTCATTCGACTTATCGTTTGGAGATGTGTCTAAAACGTTGAGATGCTACTTGACTGAGTTGTTATTATGTATATAATTATGCTACACATAGTTTTGCATGGACAATATATACGAGACATCGAGCAGCAAATGTCGGCTCAATATATTCGATCTGGCACTAGAAATGTGCTGAAAACACTTCGTAACTGAAATTAGAATTTTAATAATCACGACTTAGGCTAATTACTCAAAAATGCATTAATAATCTCTTTATCATTCTTTCCTCAGGATTTGGCTCACTCGGTTTGATGACATCGGTTCTTGTAAGTACCTCTTACCCAAGTAACCCTCAGAACTTAACATTATATGTATTATGTATTCAGTACACAAACTTCGATGTTTTCAAAGTACTTGAAAACTTACATCTTTTGTTCAAGACAGTTCTTTTATTTCTATTATTTTCCGTTTGCAAATTGCTCTTTTAATCTTTTTCAACCATATTTTTGAACGACAAAAAATACTAAGACATTCAAGTAAAGTTTGAAAAGTTATCGACAAAAATGATGTAATATCTATAGCTATATGGTGATTCAGTGGTGGAAGGCCCCCAAATATCAGAAACAATAAGATGTAGAGGTGTAATAGAACAAATATTAGTAGTGGGTAAATGTAAATAAAGTTGCTTGGACATGTGGCATGTAACACAAGTGGAGAGAAACTTCGTTATTATTTGCAAGGATGTCGCAAGTTGCTGAAGTTTGTCTAGGCCGGGATGACCGAGATGTTGATGCCAAAGGACAGTAGCCTCCATATGGCTGATGTTCGAAGATGGACTAAGAGGAACCTAGAATGTAGAGGCCATTAATGAGCATCCTTCGGTGAAGTTCTTGTTTCGTATGAATATCCTTGACAATACAAAATGGAGGGTGAAGTTCAATATATTATTGTCAAGTGTAAAACGGCTGATTGAGATAAGCTTCTTAGAAATATTAGGAACATGAAGGACTTGCAATTTTGTCTGTGGAAGCAGTTGCAGCGGAGTGACCAAAGTTAGCACTGGATGTTTGAGCAACCTTTAGCATCCCCTACCACTAGCAATTCTGCCTCTACCACAGAATGGGTTAGAGCCGTGGAATTGATTTGAGGATATGGGTTTAACGTGTGTTGTATTAGCAAGGACAGGTATAGGGAGAGTTTTAGTGGAGCTTTCGGCGTACATGAGTTTGTGGTTGAGGAGAATGTCGGCGAGTTCATCTAGCTTGATTGGAGTAATCCGAGCCGTGGTGGCTGCAGTTATTGAGGAATATTCAATTCCCAAACTTGCAAGGATACTGAGAATGAGCTGCTGTTTTGTCACAGGGGATCGTGCGATTGTGAGCTGATGCGCAAGGTGGGGCTTGCTGCATGAAGTCGGCCATCTTCTTTGTTCCCTTTTTTAAGCTCCGCAGTGGCTGTTGTAGATGGACTTAGGACAATGAGGCGTATATGGCGGTGAGTGAAGACCACATGGAGGCCGCAGTTTCACGGGAGACTACTTGGGAAAAGACTTTTTAAGGCAGATATGACATCAACCAGCTCAAGATCAGCTGATCTCGTTTGTACCACGCAGTAGCATCGGGATTGGATGGATTTGACGAAGGAGAGCTCGATCTATTCACTTACGACATTAGGTCGTGCAAACGGATGATTGGTAGAAATTGGGATCGTTATAGTTGGTACCTTCAAGTTTTATAGGAAGTAGATGGTGGACGGTGGACGACAGCGATCGGTGAGTTGTTGACACTGAAGAGTGCGAGGAGGAATTCGTCGCCATCGTGCGAGGGATCTGGATTTGGATTAGTGAGATTAGCGAGACGAAGAGGGATCTGGATCGCTGGCATTGGTTTTCTCTGATACGATGATGGAGACGGAGAAGTTTCGCAGCTGAGAGAAAAGAAACTTTAGGTATTGCATGTGTTTGATAACAGTAAAGACAGCATTTTAGTAAATGCGGAGGCTGTTGTCATTTTTGAGTTATCAGCCTAAGTCATGATTATTATAATTCTAACTTCAGATTATGCTAAATTTTATAGGATATATTTTGTGATTAGTACTTTTCTTGGATTATGAACGCAAATTGCTTTATATAAAGTAGCTTCAGCTGCGACAGCTTCGAATAACTCAGTTTATTTCAGGTGTGCCCGGACGGGAAGACGATAGAAGCGGAGGCGGCGCATGGCACTGTGACACGCCACTATCGCGTTTATCAGAAGGGCGGAGAAACTAGCACGAACAGCATCGCATCGATTTTTGCATGGACGCGAGGGTTGGCACACAGGTAATGCACATTCAAATGCTTTTGTAATATATACATATTTAACACCCGATCTTCATGTATTTCGTTGATTAAGGGCGAAACTGGACGAGAATGCTCAGCTGCTCGCATTCACGGAAAAGCTGGAGGCTGCGTGCGTTGGAACCGTGGAGTCTGGGAAGATGACCAAAGATCTCGCCCTCATTATACATGGATCCAAGTAATCTCCTCTCTCTTTCTCTCTGCATCTGTGTCCCCTAATTCTAATCTGATTGCTTATTTTGATATTTGATGCAACAGAGTGAGCAGAGAACAGTATCTGAGCACAGAGGAGTTCATCGATGCTGTTTCAGAGGAGCTGAAAGCAAGGCTCTGATTATCAAACCATGCAGCCATACTTGTTGTTGAAGAAATGAAAAATCAGAATATAATCGATGTCAACTTTCATTTTTAACCTAGTTATATTTTCCTTCAATGATTTGGCTCACAGAACCTCACAAAAAAAAAAGGGGGGGGGGGGGGAGGGGTGGGGGGGGAACTATCATTTGATCGATTTTTCTTGTATTTCCTAATCCATGGGTTATTACATTTCTAACGTTGAATTATGCTTATAAAATTATCCTCCTAAATTTTCCCACATAATACTCACATTTGGATTGGCTAATTATCATGCAATACAACATGAGTACGCATGTATTGTATTAAAATATAAGTATTTATTCAATTTAATAAACCTTTTAAATATTTAATATAAGTTCAAAAAAATAGAAAATAATTTTTGTCTAATAAAAAATCATGATTAAAGCATTTATGTGTTTTGTTAAAAAACTTTATTTTAATAGTTTTAGTTAGTTATCCATTATTTTAGAAAAAATGTTATGTTTATATAAGAATATATATTACAAAGTATTTAATATTTTTTTTTTCTTAAATTAAAAAAAATATATATATATATAGAACGTATCACTTTTTAGTATTCGGCTATAATTGTTTATTTCTAACAGTTTTATGTGATTAAATTAGAATAATATAGTGCTCAAAATTAATCCAAAAATATATGAAAAAAAAAAAGAAGATAGAAAACATTAGCAGTCGGATGAAGAGATATGAGCATCATCATAAAAATTGTATTGGGCTATCTATGGTTAACTTCTTGATATTCGCTCATATTTGATGATTTATATATATATATATATATATATATATATATATGGGAAAACGTCAGTTCATTAAATAATGGACGTTGTGCGATAACCAGTAATGGCAGGACGCAGAGGATGTCTAAAATCACTGGATATTTTTGTCCGCCTCCACTTTTGAAGAACTCGAGAGTCAGGCATCTGTTTGGAGCAAACCTGCGGAAACACAGCTGCACTTCATAAATGCGTTTTCAATGTTTTTTCTTCGCAAATAAACATAAAATGAGGCTATATAACAGCTCCTCCGAATCGAAAAGATCATCGAGCATAAACCAATGGCTTTCCCCCTCTTCTCCTCCATACTTGTTCTTCTTCTTCTTCGGCTTTTCCTGCCCTCTCAGGGGGCTAATTTGGGCAGCCAGAATGCCTTGGATTATGAAAAAAAGGTGTTGGTGTTATTATTTTGCTGGCCCTTGCATAAAAAAGATTTGATAACCATTTAGTTATATGTTCCAGCACGCACTGTATGAAGCCTATCCGCTACATGCCTTCCACGGCGTTCAGGCAAAGTTCTCTGCATGGGGATTGCCAGTCGGCCGCGATCAATACAGCGCCTCTCTGATTGCTCTCACCTTTGCCCAGGATTCAATACAAGTAGGATGGCACGTACGTAGATTTAGTTCAATGCGCTATTACAATCTTAATTACGAAATTACAACCACTAAGATCGATATGCCACCTGTTCTTTCAGATTACCCCCGCATATTATGGCGACAACGACACTCATTTTTTTGTTTTTTGGATGGTAAGTATCCATTTTTTCTTTGTGCTTTTTTACCTTTTTTTTTAACCTAATTTTCGTATAAATTAAGTTGCCCGGGACGAAGAGCTTGGGCTTGAGCACCTGGAGGTGGTCATAGACTAAGTGAGATGATTTCTTAAGAAATTTATAGTATTTTTAAACATACATATTTATATGAATAAAGATTTCATCTAACAAAAAAAAAAAAAAAAAATGGAAGAAATGACTTGATGAGCATGAATAGGCGGGCGAAAAAAGCTGCTACAATCTTGATTGCCCAGGATTTGTTCCAGTACACAGCAGTTCAGCAACAGCTGTTCCGGGTGCTAAAATATGGCCACTTTCTACATATAATGGAACGCAGGAATACCTTCATTGCAAGATATTCAAGGTGACCTTTACATAAATCTCCTTATTGAAAGATTTTGAGGTGCTAATGAAAGAGTATTTGCAGGACGGCAAAACAGGGAATTGGTGGGTTTATGAAGGGGCGAAAAACCACAGCAATCCCGTTGGGTATTTCCCAAAGAGCCTCGTCAGTAACTTAGCTGAAGGTGCCTACACGGTTGTGTTAGGAGGGGTGGCGGCCGCGCCTAGGAAAGAGGTAATTCCGCCAATCGGCAGCGGGCACAACGCGCGCAATAGACGCGGGAAAGCTGCTGCTTTTGAGGACATCCAGTTTATAGATCGAGCAGGTGCTTCTATGGCGCTTCAGGAAGACGAATTTGGTCTCTACGAGCAATCTGATTGCTACAGTCTCACGGAGGTGAAGGTTGAGCATGGAAAGGGGTCATTCTACTATGGCGGCTCTGGGGGCTGTTGAGAGCACACTGAAATCTTATCTCCCTCTCGCTTTGGAGGTATTTATTTACACCGAAATACGTAAATCTCTTATATTTGTGTGATTGTGGGTACGATTGCGCTATGTTCTGTTTGATTTTGTATGCTATTTGGGTGCTTTATGTATGGTGGAGTGGTTTGCTTTTAATGAAAAAAAGGGTGCTCTTCATTTCTTCTTTGGAGTGAGCTTTTTTGATGAATGATGTCTGAATTTGCTACCATACACTCTGACAGCTGAATGAAACCAAGTAACATTAACTGTGTCTTGCATTCCGATTACCATAAGTAATTGGGCATCGAAGATTGTTAATGACAAAGACAACTCTATTGCGAAAACTTTTTTCTATTATAAAGCGATTATGGTAGCAATGTGGGGCTCATAATCATGTATATAATAATCCTCACGAAAGTCCATTGTTTCAATGTTGCTTGCTTAGTATAACAAGGCATGGAAGTCTGTAGGAGGGCTAGATTTGCTAAAGAGGAGGGTGATGTTTGATCTTAATTGCAAGAATATTATTGAACCAAAGCAGAGAAATGTGTTTCTATAGATCAAATTAGAAAGAAGAGATAATGAGAGAAACTTATAGTGTCAATACCAAATAGAGGAGATAAAGTATATCTAGTTAAGCAGCTGTTATTGCTCACAAAGTAGATGGAGACGATGATAGAGCTATAATGCAGACACAACAATTGTGAAAGGATCGACAGAGAAGAAATGTCTAAGCTTAATGTGGAAGTGAGGTTCTGTTAAGGGGAAGTTGAGCAAGGGAAGAGGCTATGAAAGTATGACTCACCGCATGTTGGTGCTTCCTAGTACTCATTTGAGTTGGTTATCTCAGTGAGACAGTGAATAGAAGTCTTATTTGGCTAGTCACATATACTATTGATTGATGATTTACTTTGTTTCTTAATGCTGCTCTTTGTTGGCTTGGTTTATATTGTCTTATATAGTAATACTATTTCTTACTTTATTGAGGAAGTTAATGGAAAGGCTGCCACAGCTTGATACCCGCCAATGGAAGTTTGAAGTCTCCACTTAATGATTCTTTAGCCTTTAAGAAGACTTAGGATGAAGGATGCTAAGCTTGAGGAAGAAGTGAAAGAAAGAGGAGAAGAGAGGGTTTTGAGTGTTTAATGGAGTTATCAATGGAGTTCTGAATGACTATGATTGAAGTGTGCCAAATTTATTTATCTTTAATTGAGGCAAATATTTGCTGGGAAAGAAGAATAATATTCCTAAGGATAAAATTAGAAAGAAATTATTCTAAAATTTCATGTTAATTTGACAAATTGGGTTAAAAATAAAATTTTATAATTTAATTAAATATACTTCACCAAAACACAAATTAAGGGGTTTAAATGAAAAGTTTAGATGAGAGGATTCTATAGACATCAAAATCGCCTAATTCGATTAAGTGGTTGAACAGAATTTTGAATTGGAAATTTCACAATTTCGAGCTCACCGGCCTACTAACAGTGTCGTTTAACGATCGTTCGACCGCTGATGACATCCGTTGGATGATATAAGCAGTGTCAGTTTCCATTACTAGTGTTATGTTGTTTGATGGCTGATTTTTTTAATAATTCAATTATAATTTTATTTAAGTATATTTCATTCAAATCTCCAATATACACATTACTCAATTCTGAAAATTAAATATTTTTATATATTTATTTGAATTTAAACTCTTCTTAAAATAACTAAGAAAAATTATGTTACCTAAAAATTCACAAAATTTGCTATACATTATTTAAGACTACAGTAAAATCTGTCTAAAGTGATATTGCTGGGACCAGAGGTAGGATATCACTTTATACAGATTATCATTTTAGGCAGGTACAGTACATACAGTATCATACACACACGTTTTCCTTTTTTTTACCATTGTCGTTTGTACCGATAGGGCGTTAGTTTCATGGCTGCTCGTACCCGCGTGCCGGGGGAAGTTCCACAGAAAAAAACCCCTGTTTGCGTGTGGGTGTATCGGAGTGGTACGAAGGAGCACGTCGTCGTTTGCCCTCAGCAAACAGAGCCCGCTGTCCACCTCAGGAACCGCGTTGCAAGTACCACCCCGTCACATCCTCGTGTGCAAAGTCTTTTCCATGCCGAAAAAAGGTCAGCAATACACCACGATGACAGACGAGGTCCGCCTCGCCCTCGTACGGTACAAGAAAGATCATCCTGGTGCCACACAGAAAGAGCTGATCGAGTGGCTGGAGGACACTCATCAGCTCAAGGTCAGCCAAGCAACGGTGTCGGGCACACTCAAACGGTCGGCGGAACTGCTCGCCAAGGCCACCACCTCCAACCTCAGCTCCAAGCGTCAGAAGACGGTGAAATTCCCTGTCATGGAGGCTGCCTTAGCTGAATGGTTCCTTGCCAACCAGGAACACGTCAACCTGAGCGGGGACCTCATACGTGAGAACGCAATGAAGATCATTGACCGCCTGTACCCGGATCACCCGCCGTTTGAGTTTTCAAATGGCTGGCTTGAAGCTTTCAATGTCCGTCACGGGATCAAGAAGCATCACAAGTTCGGGGAAAGCGGTTCAGTCGACATGACTACTGTTGCAGCTGCCCTTCCGGGAATTCGTCAAGTTCTTGACGCATACGAATGGTGTGACATCTACAACATGGATGAGAGTGGGTTGTTCTACCGCATGCAGGTACTGTAAGTTCAGAAAGATATCAAATGAGTTTGCCCCTGGCTAACTAAGCATCTTTGCCCGCATTGCAGGCGGACAACTCCCTTGCGACAAAGCAGCTCGAAGGCAGGAAACTAAGCAAGGAGCGCTTGACCCTGGAGCTGTGTTGCAATGGCGACGGCTCTGACAAGCTCCCATTGTGGGTGATTGGCAAGTTTAAGAACCCCAGGTGTTTCAAGAACATCAACGTCACGTCACTTGGGTGCGTATACAGGAACAATGCATCCGCGTGGATGACACAGATCATCTTCCTGGAGTGGCTCCGGGCATTTGATCTCCATGTTTCCGGTCGGAAGGTCCTCCTGATCCTGGATAACTTCAGCGGGCACACTCCGGTGGGAAAGATTTCGGATCACATCCGCCTCCGGAACACGACCATTCTCTACCTGCCTCCGAACATGACCTCGAAGATTCAACCGTGCGATGCCGGCATCATCCGCAACTTCAAGGCCTACTACCATCGCCGCTTCAACCATGCTATTCTCCAGCGCATTGAGGACAAGGTGACGGAGCCGGAGAAGATCGACATTTTGGGGGCCATCCAGTTTGCCATCCCCTCGTGGAATTGTGAAGTCAATCCAACAACGATTACCAACTGCTTCCTACACTGCAAGATCCGGTCGACAGAACAGGCTGAGGCAGTTGAAAACGTCACGGAGGACGACTTGGTGGACCATGAGGTCATCGCGGATCTACAGTCACAAATCCAGCGCTTCTGCTACAGGAACCCAATGGACATCAGGAACCTGCTCAACTACCCGGATGAGCAGATCACGTCATACACGCCGGATCTTGATAGCATCATTGAGGACCACCTTGAAGAAGCCGGACTTGCTCCAGTGCTGCATGAGGAAGAGGACGACAGCAAAGAAGTGCCTGCCATGAGTGCCGCTGACGCTTCCGAGATGCTGGATAAGCTTGTGATCTTTTTCATACAACGACATGATGCGGACGAATCTTGTGTGAATTCCATCCAGAAATTGAAGGATAAGGTGAGTATGATCCGTACCAACCGAATGGTTCAGAAGAACATTGACAGGTTCTTCAAGCTTATCTAGCTTGTTTTGTAGTTTTTTGTCTTTTATTTTTTGAAATGTACTGAATATCACTTTAGATAAGGAGTGGGACCAATAAAAATTATCGGGTATCACTTTACGGAGGTTTATCACATTTTGTATGGGCCCGAGTTGGGACCGAGTCGTGTTTATCACTTTAGACAGGATATCACTTTAGACAGTATGACTTTAGATAGGTTTTACTGTATTCTTGATAATTCTATATTTTTATTTTTCTATTTAATTTTGTAATTTACTTAAATTAAAATAACAGATAAATAAAATCTAAATGTAACTAAGAACTTGATATTTTACACACCAAAAAAAAATAATAATAATAATAATAGAGCTGATTAATCGCAAGAATCAATTAAGCATCAAGATCCAAAGGTGTAACCTCCCAAAAATGTTAAATAAGAAAATCTTACTATTAGAACTTCTTAATTTTTCAAAAAATCATTATTTTGAAATTATTCTCTCAAAATTTAGGAAAAATATTATTCCAAATCTAGGCTAACAAAAATACAAATTAATGCCCAGAAAAAATATAAAATTATTTTGACATCAAACCCCAAATTTGGAGTTTGTATTTATAACTAAATTGAATTAATTAAATCAGTTTTAATTATTTAAATCAGATGACGGGGATCCGCAGTCCCAATCCGAACATGGGACAGCGGATCCATCCAATCCGAATTGTCCAATCCCAATCAAACGGATTGCATCCAGATCATATTTGAACTATTGGATCGGATCATGAATCCGACGGCTTAGATCAGTCCTTTACCCGCCCGTCTGCCGCGTGTTGAGGGCGGGTTCTGGAGGGCGCCAAAGGCCCCACGTCGTCATCGTGTGCCCCGTTCTCGATGGAGCAAACTAGGGAAATACCCATCGTTATCTCCACTACCTATTAGGGTATTTCCAAGCACACGAAAGGCACTCAAAGATCCCAATTTTTTCGATGAAACCCTTGCTGATGTGAAATTTCAACGACATGTACCGCCTCTACCCAGCTTCTTTTCTTTAATTTTTCTTTTTGAAATGTTATTCACGCATGCTACATTTTCCAAAGCTTGCCGGAAAGACTAATCATGGGGATTTGAGTATCATTCGAAAGCTCTCGATGAGAGGATTCCAACGCAGACTGAATCGAGGTGAACGTAGGTCGGACAATATTTTAGTTTTCTTCAAATTGTCTCTATCTTTTTGATTAATTCAATTAAATTTTATATTGATGTATTTGTCTTGAGATGATGATTCCATGGATATCAAAATTATGCAAAATAATTATAAATCAAAAATTAATTATGAAACTCTTGTTTTCGATCCAAAAATTAAAAAATTTACTCAACCAAAAATTACTAAAATTTTATGAATTTTTTTTTAAAAAAAATTAAATTAAAAATTTAAAGAACAAAATTTGATATGAAAAATGCTATTAAGACTCGTTGAAGTGACGTTGAGAAAAACTAATATAATTAGATTCAGATATTATTTCATTAATATTTATTTATTTATATTAAAATAATACAAATATTATTTTAAAGTTTGTATTGAAATGATGCGTCAAATATAATTTAATTGATGGTTTTTTTGAGTCTCAGAGTTTAAATAAAATTTCTAAATTTGATATTCACTTAGTAAGAATTTATATAAAAATTGTAGAAATAATTTGAGGCTAAAAAAATTATTTCCCTCAAAAAAAACCAAAGGCCGCCACCTATGTATGTTCCGAGAGATTTCGAGAACCTTCGTCATTCATCAGGGCTCTTTTCATGCCCCATTTCCAGACTCTTCGTCTCTTCTCGTCCAACTTCCTATGCTCGTCCTCTCTTAAAACAAACCGCTCTCAATTTCCCCATTCAGAAACCACGACGACCAAGCGAAGAAGAAGCGTAGGGAAAGTGCCAGAGGAAGCGAAGAAGGAAAGTCATAGCGAGAGATCCGGATCTAGCAGCAGCCATAGATCGGGGATGGGAGTGGATTACTACAAGGTTCTCCAGGTCGATCGAAACGCAAAGGACGATGATCTTAAGAAGGCATACCGCAAGCTCGCCATGAAGTGGCACCCCGACAAAAACCCTAACAACAAGAAAGAGGCCGAGGCCAAATTCAAACAAATCTCCGAGGCCTACGAGGTATTCCGATTACTGCCCGTTACTTATCTCTGCCTAAAGATATCTCGAATTTTGCCCTAAATTCAATATTTAGTGATTACCCTTCGGATGAGCTTTGCTTTAGGTCTTGAGCGATTCTCAGAAGCGGGCCGTGTTTGATAAGTACGGCGAAGAGGGGCTTAAAGGGGAGATTCCGACGGCTGCTGGTGGAGCTGGTGGGGCTTCTTTCTTCCCCGGAGGCGGTGATGGAGGGCCAAACGTATTTAGGTTTAATCCGAGGAGCGCAGATGACATCTTCTCGGAGTTTTTCGGATTCTCGAGCCCATTTGGGGGAATGGGAGGTGCTAGTAAGGGTGTAAGTGGGATGAGAGGGGGAACGAGGTTCACGTCTTCTCTCTTTGGAGATGATGTCTTTGGATCTGCTTTTGGCGGTATGAGAGAGGGTTCGATGGAATCGCTGAGGCCGCAGAAACCGCCTCCCATAGAGAACAAATTACTCTGCAGTCTGGAGGAGTTGTACAAGGGAACGACGAAGAAGATGAAGATTTCCAGAGAGATTGCCGACAGCAGCGGGTGAGCTATTTTTTTTTCTTTTTCTCCTGATTGATTTCCTGACCTAAATCATGATTTTCCTTTGTTTATTAATGAATTCATAACTTTTATGATGCAAAGAGGTGAATAGTTTGACTTGATCATTAGAGGAATTATGGAAATGTTTATAGCTGAAAGAATCATATGGCTATTAAAAAATTCTTTTTTTAGTATACAAAGATAAGCTGTTTCGCTTTGTAATTGTTCAGATTATGTTAAATATTTTGAAACATTGAGACGCAACACTAGTATTCAGTATAATTATTTTTAGTAGTCCTTCACATAATATGAGCTTGAGCAAATTTAAATATGTCAGAAGTTGTCTCTTAAATAATGTAAGGGTTCTAATGTTTAAAAAACAACATTGCCTTTAGTTCAATGTATTAGATGCCAAAGGTAAATACATTTACAAATAGGGGTTTATACCTGTATAACACTAAAATTTCTAATATTTACTCATAAAACACCTAAATTTTAAATATTACCCACATAACACTCAAAACTTAAAAATTAATCAAACATACCACCCTCCTTCAACCCCATTTAATGCCGTTCAATAAGGTGATTCCCAACATACCTCGCCCCGCGGATGATGACAATCTGCAATCGCGGCTTCTTGAGGCCAACCAGAACCCTCCTCCCACCGACGTCATGGTCTCCGCCACTGGCGGCAAAAGTGGAGATCACCGTAGAATCACCGGCAACAGCGGAACGGTGGAAAATGGTCAGGGGTGGAGAAGGCCCGGGAGGATGTAGTAAGGATGGAGAAGGGAAAAGGAAGAAGCGATAACGGCGCCGACCAGGACAAAGAGAAGGTGCTGTTAGCGGAAGAGATAGGAGGCTACGGATCAAGGGAAGTAAGATCGGGAAGTGTGCTGTTTTTGGAACTTTGCGGGGTATGCGGGGCTGTGAGTCGGGACGTGGCCATGGTTGCGCTTGACTGCATGTGGTTTTGCTTCATGTCGGAAAAAGCACTGAATTATCTGAGTGCAGAACTTGGAAGGAACATAAAGATAAGAGATCCCCCGCTCCCTCGCCGCCGCCGATCGTTTCCATAACGGAAGTTGAACAGCTTTAAATGGGGTTTAAGGAGGGTGGTATGTTTGATTGATTTTAAATTTGAGTGTTATGTGAATAATTTTTAGAATTTAGGTATTTTATGAGAATATTAGAAATTTTAGTGTTATACAGGTAAAAACCCTTTACAAATAATATAACTTGATTTAATCTTTTTTATTATAGCTATTTAAAAAACATTGAATGTTGATATTTATAAAAGGCAGTATTGTTATAGTGCCAAATGAGCCAAAAAATGCCAGAAATTCTTAAGGAAAAAAGAGCCATGAGATATACGAGAGGAGATTTTTGTGAAAACGGTAGCGCATTATCTGTGAAAATTAAGTCTAGGATCATAATTTGGATGCTGTGAATGGTGTTGTGGCTAAGTATTTAGCTCTTGTGTTTGAACTTTTTAACAAATAAAGGCTTCAAATCCCATTGTCCGTATATTTGCTTTTTAAGGCTCAATCAACTTCAAAAAAAAAAAAAAATTTTGGATGACATTATGTATGTGTTGATTGAAACCCTTATTTATTTCCATGCGATTTGAGCAATTGTTTAACTAATAAGCAAACATGGATGCCACACAGGAAGACACTGCCAGTGGAGGAAATCTTGACCATAGACGTAAAGCCGGGATGGAAGAAAGGGACGAAGATTACCTTCCCTGAGAAGGGGAACGAGCAGCCGAACTCCGTCCCGGCAGACGTTGTGTTCATCATTGACGAGAGGCCACACGAACTGTTTCAGAGGGAAGGAAATGATCTGATCTTGAAGCAAAAGGTGTCCTTGTCGGAGGCTCTCACAGGCTACACCGTCCATCTGAAGACTCTAGATGGCCGGAGCATCGCCATTCCCATAAGCTCCATCATTCATTCTGGGTACGAGGAGGTGGTCCCAGGGGAGGGCATGCCCTTGCCAAAGGACCCCTCCAAGAAGGGCAATCTCAGGATCAAGTTTGACATCAAGTTTCCCACAAAGTTAACTCCTGAGCAGAAGGCAGGGATTAAGAAGCTGCTGCCTTCATGAAAGCTCTTCCAAAGGATGGCTGCTGCCCTTCCAGTTGACGCAGAGTTCCATGAAGACAGATTTAGGTGGTACTTGTCTTGCAATTATTCTTCTCTTTTAGTTCCATGCAATAAATAGTAAATATTTTTTGTATCAAAGACATTCCATTCTATAATGAAGACAACATATATTACATATCTATGTATATGTTATCATTTAGTTCATTAGTTCCAAATTTGTTAGAGATGGCTATTCTTTGAAGTGGCAACTCCATATCATGCTATTTGCTTGATGATTATCCGAAAATCTTTTTTTATGCATTACTTTTAATTCTTACATGGATATACCAATATTTGACAGTCTTATATATAATGTACTTGATTAATTAAAAGATATATGGACACCAAAGTGTAATCGAATCATTGTTGATAATGTTTATAGGGGAAGCTGACTTTATATGCAATAAAGAGATTATCAATGCTTTCCATGCTAGAGCTGGCTTAACCACTACTGAGCATAGCTATAGATTCTGCTACAAGAATATGAAAGAGGTTTATGAAGTTATGCTGGCTTGCTACATGAAGTAGTAGATGGTGTTGGCATTATGTTTAGCATGTTTTGATAACCTTTTTGAGGTCTTTTATAATCGACTTTCTTAATTCCATGCAATTGTGACATTTTTGATAAGGTTTGTTGGTGCTAAACTTCATGACTCAATGTTCCTCTCTATAGTAAAAGTTTTGAGGTGTTTTGTGCAAAAGATTCTATGATGCTAGAGCACATCATCTTAGTGTAAATAATCAATATCTTGATACTATCCATAAATTGAATTTCCCTGACCTTGATGTTGTTCTCTTGGACTGTTTGGATGAAGATTTTGATTATGATACATTGCAAAGGTCACATTTTTGTTTTTTTAGCTATATCTTGGTTTAGATGAGTTGATGATATGAGATTGATATGATATATTCTAACATCAGTTGTGCTTTTGTTGAGTGGCTACTGGTTGATTGGTGGATGAACTGGTTTGTTGATTTAAGTTGGAGAAGGACCCTTAATTTCACTATAGCAACAAAAACAAAAGTGGATGATTGTGATGCACTTTTGAATGTGAATATGGGATAAATCCGGGTGCTTGAGCATGGGTGACTTGGGAAGGGTAGCCTCTCAAAGGATTACTATTAAAGTAAAATCCCAAACAGAGACACGCACAATGGTTAATTTTGCACAAAAACATAGCACAATTAAAATTTCTATCATCATGTATAAATAAACTATTTTAAGCAAAATAGGAAAGAGGGATTAACAAAAGAACAAGTTCGAGTCGAATTCGAGTAAGGCTGACTCGACTCAATGTCAGCCCTAAGCATGGGTGACTTGGGCCACAAGAGGCCAAAGGAGCCTGTCGAGGGAGGTTGGTTCAAGCGAGTGGCTGAGACTAATATGCAGCTAATACTTCTCAAAAGGATTATCAACAACTTCATGGAAAAAGAGAAATTTATGATATGCACAGCATCATAACTAATCAATAAACACCTAAAAAACAGATCTAAAACATTTAAATTTAATTCAAATGCATCACAACATCAAATTCAATTTGGCACAAATAAAGAATTATATCTTTATTTTTTATGATAATAAAACTTTTTATTTTTATAAAAAATTGAGAGCTATTGAGAGCTATTAGCTCATTGCCAAATAACCAAAATAACAATATAATTAACTCATAGATTAGTTAGTGGTCAATTTGACTAAAAACTCAAATTCGAAATATTTTGACTGTATTCAAAAATTTTCAAGTCAAGTTCTCGCTGAACGGCTTACTCTAAGCTTATTTAACTGCTCTAAATGACTCGAATTCGAAGTCGACTCAAACTCGAGCTCAAACTAGATTGAGTTGAACTCAACTCCAAAATTTAGAGTTCATGTTTAAGCTGATTTGACTTGAATTTAACTTATAAGTCAGCCCTAGAATTAATAATAACCTAATTAAAAAAAAAAAAAAAACTACAGGTAACCTTAGAAAACTAGTTCGGCGCAATGCTACTACTACTCCATTCCCCCTTCAATGGTCTCCTCCAAAAAAATCCTGACAATAAAATGGGCGGTGCCGTCGTCCCCTTCTCAGGTCCTCCGTCTAATCCGCTCGGAGCCCGACGTCCGCAAAGCCCTTCTGA
The DNA here is from genome assembly GCA_016760335.1 of Gastrodia elata. Lineage (NCBI taxonomy): Eukaryota > Viridiplantae > Streptophyta > Magnoliopsida > Asparagales > Orchidaceae > Gastrodia > Gastrodia elata. The sequence continues at coordinate 13,587,810 of CM028681.1, read as the reverse complement.
TCTTCGACTCCGCCTCGGGCGAGCAATCCTCGGGCTACCGCCATGACCATTCCACCTTCGCTCTAATGGCGTCTCGCCTGGCGGCCTCTGGACAGCCCCGCCAGGCCGAATCCCTCCTTAGCCGCGCCTCCTCCGATCTCGGCAGCCCTCCTTCCGAGTTCTCCTTTATCCCCCTCCTTCGCGCCTATTCCCGCGCCGGCCTCCCTCTCGAAGCCCTCCGCCTTCTCCGCCGCATGGCCTCCGAATTCCTCCTCCATCCCTCCCGCCCTTCCTACAACGCCGTCCTCTCAGCCCTCGTCTCCAGCAACCGCGTCGCCCTCGCCATGTCCCTCTTCCGAGAGATGCGGCTCCGCTCCGTCCCCTTCAATGCCGCCACATTCAACATCCTCCTCCACGCCCTCTGCTCCTCCTCGAGCACTCTCTCCACCGCCCTCCGCCTCTTCCAGAAGCTTCCCGCCCGGGACGCCTGCGCCTACGGCACCCTCATCGCCGGCCTCTGCAAGCACGGCCGCGTTGACGAAGCCCGCAAGCTGTTCGATGAAATGCCCGATCAGGGCTGTCCCCCCAATGTCGTCACCTTCACCTCCATGATCCACGGCCTGTGCCGCGCTGGCCAGACCGACCTCGCCCTCCGGTTGCTCGATGAAATGCCTTCCCGCGGTGTCCGCCCTAACGCCGTCACCTACACCTCGCTGATCGACGGCCTTTGCAAGCACGGGCGGTCGGCGGACGCTGCGCGGCTGATGGGCCGGATGGCCGGAGATGGTTGCTCTCCCAATACCCTCACATACTCCGCACTCGTCAACGGGCTGTGCGGTGAAGGGCGGTTGCAAGAGGCCGCTGACGCTCTCGACGCTATGAGGATGGAGGGGAGGAGGCCGGACGCCGGACTCTACGGCAAGCTCATCAAGGGCCTGTGCGAGTCCCGCAAGCACCAGGAGGCGGCGAACTGCTTGGACGAGATGGTTCTCGGCGGGGTTGTGCCAAACCGGCTGACGTGGAGCCTTCATGTGCGGCTCCACAACATGGTAATTAGAGGGCTCTGCGGCGACGGTGGTAAGGCGGCGGAACGCGCGTTTCGGCAGTACCTCGCATGTCGGAACCGCGGGGTTTCCGTCGAGCGGGAGACGTACGGCCTGCTTGTCGATTGCTTGTGCGGGCGAGGGGAGGCTCATAGGGCTTCCGGTGTTGTTGACGAGATGATCATCGATGGGTGCCTTCCCGACTCCTCTGTGTGGGGCTCAGTTGTGGGTGCTCTTTGCGATCGGAGAAATGTTAGCGAAGAAACCCAGTTGGTGTGGGATCAGCTGGTTAGTGCAGATGATGATCGAAGAAGATCAAAAATTGACTTGTGATTGTACAAGTAGGACGGTTTTATAGTCTAGCGTTTAAGACTTTGAATTTGTTAGCTTATATCATCAGCCTGTTAGACCCAATGAACGATGAGTTTGGTGCCATAACAAAATATTCGTTGGCGGATTCAGCTTGCTTTTCTTAAAATGGCCCTTCTTGTGCTGGTTTGCATGCTTCATTCTCCTGAACCTCTCCGTAGCAACTTCATTCTCTAAGAGCTTCGCTCTCCTCGAACAAGTTAGTAAAATCTACGATGCTTAGTGGTACAAGGCTCATTCTGAATGAATTTCTGAGCTCAGCTAGAAAAATGGCACATCTGGACTCTTCGGTAACTACAAATTTAGGGGCATAATGAGCAAATCTAATGAACTCGGCCTCGTACTCTGTAATAGTTCTGCTCCCTTGAGAGTAAAAGCTCAAGCCAAGACAGTGGGGTCAGGCGGCCCACTTAAGCTCAAGTAGGAACAACGGACGGGTTGGGTGCTCACATGGATCAAACAGGCAGAGGGGTAGAAGCTTAGCCTGCCCAGACGCTCAAATTTTATATCAATGGGTTTAGTGGTAGTATATATAGAGTTGTATGCATACACTTGATGTTAATTATATTATGCCCTTGCAATTTTTTTTCCTCAATATTAACTCAAATAATTATATCATCAAAAATAAATCTCTAATTAAAACAAATGAATCTTCAACTACGCTAAAAAATGGATCGTTAGAGCTTTGAACCCAAGAACTAACTCAAATTGAGTCAATTAATTCACAAGACTACTAGAAATGCTGTTTAATATAGTACTTAAAAAACTATCTAATGGAGTGTGAATAATATTTTAATACAAATTTTTAATATAAGCAAATAAGCACTAATAAAATATTATTCACACTATATTATACGAGCTGTAAATAAAAAATCCATTTTTTGATAAACTATTTTATTCATATTTGTTTTTTCACACTGTATTTGGTGAAGGCCTCCTCCCTTCTTAAGCATCTCTTCCATTATACTCTAGTGCGACCTTTTAGCTTAATAATTTATATACAAATTAATTCGGTACAAAATATTTTTTTTCTCATAAAAATTCACAAGTAAATGAATTTGTCTATAAAATTTTCAAAATATATATATTTTAAATAAATTTATAATTTATTATTATTTTCATATATATATATACAAATGCATTGAAATAATTACTTATTTATATTTTATATGCATTGAAAATTATAGTGTTTAATATATAGTAATAGATTCACTATATATATATATATATATATATTAGATGCTTTTCTACCTAGCTATCCTTCTCAATGGCGGTGAAACGTCCAAAATGAATCAGGTTACCCCGGCATCACTCCACCCTGCATGCCTTTTTAAGCCCTCTTCTTCTTCCTTCTCTCTTTATTTACGCATTTATGCTAAGTTTTTCAAAGCAATTAAGGAGAGAGCAGCCCACTGCTGCACCCTGCAAGTAATTTCTTTCACATTATTTATACGCAAATTCCTTCATTTATTTCTCTTCTTATATTATTCATTCTGCTTTCTTTATACCAACGAAGAAGATGACATGGTTCAGTAGATTCGACAGCGATGATCACAACCGTCAAATCCGTAGATACTCCGCCGCTTCTTTGATCGCCAAGATCTGCTCCTCCTGTGTCCATCCAATTCAAGCGCATGATCAGGTATTCATATAATTTCTCTATAAAAATTATAAATTTTAATATAAATTTCCTAGAAAATAAATAAAACATGAAATAGAGCAATTTATTCATATTTCAATAAATAAATAAACATATTTATAAAAATATAAATATTTATTCTGATAAATAAAAATATATCACATCAACCATATTCTTACACATAATGAATATTTTTTTTTGTCAAATTTCTGTTCTCCCCCTCATTTGATATACATATTGAGGCAAATTTAATCCACGTAACAAGCACACGTGGATACATATATATATATATATATAAACTTATGTACATGTAAATATGTCAGGCAAGAGGAAACAGTGCCGAGGAACTTCCGGGGCTGCCAGCTGGAGTAAAGTTTGATCCGACGGACCAGGAGCTGCTAGAGCATTTGGAGGGGAAGTCAAAGCCGGATTTGAAGAAGCTCCATCCTCTCATTGATGACTTCATTCCAACCATTCAAGGACACAATGGAATTTGCTACACCCACCCAGAAAAGCTCCCAGGTAATGTATGGTGCAATGACCGGTAACATCATAACATATGCTCATTCATTGCAAGAGAGGAATCTGAACTTCTAATATTTATGCAAAATTTTAGCAAATTTGAGATATTTAAATTAATTAAAAGGCAAAATAAGGAAATTCTTGCACAAATTTGTAGTAGTTTGAGTCAACTTTAAATCTTATATTCACTCTTTAAAGATTTGCTCTGTTCAAGCTTCTACTCATAAGAAAGTTGTCATCTTTATTATCCCATAACATGCGAAAACGCTAATCTGGTCACTTATTTATATGTTTTGATCATGGAGTTGCAAAATTTACCCTCCTTATCAAAATCGTTCAATTGGTAGAGCTACTAAGATCCCTACTTCACACAATTTTGCCGCAAAGCTACGGAGCTATCTTCTTTCCTAGGGTTGTGTTGAGACGAAGTTCCCTTGATACTTCCTTTGCAAACTTTGACCATAGAGCTACAGAGTCTTCCCTCATTCTTAATGTTTCTCTAAGGTGAAACTTAATTGATCCATCTTTTGTAAGCTTTGCCTAGAGGAGTTTCTAAAACTTCTCTTGTATAAACCACAAAATTATTGTAAGTCAAATGAACATAGTATTAAATAGAGTCCTTAAGATTGACTTCACAAACTTTAAGAGAGAGCTAATATCTTTCTTGATTATTTCTCTTACATTTGTGATAAGTGGAAAAGTGAATAGCCTGATCCACATTAGATTTTTTTGATCATATCCTTTGATATCTACAAATTTGATTCATAGGGGATTCAATAATATTTTTCCTTGGTAAGTGAATACCCTCATGCACATCTATATTAGATGGCTTGGTATTTAATAAATCTTCAATTTCTTTTTGACATTGAATTTATAAACGAGTGGGGAAACTTTATGAGTGCACCACAACATTCATAATGATGGTAGTATACTCACAAGTGTTAATCATGATGAGCTTGACCTAATATTTATCATTTATGACCATGTCTTTATTATTAAGATGTTAAATCACATGTCCTTTTATAGTCATAATCAAGCTTAAAACCATAATCCCCTCCATAGAATCTATAATTTTTATCACTAATAATTATTGATTAGAATCAACGTAAGGGTCACAATCACAAACAAATCTACAAAATTAAAATTCTAGGCATGCTTAAGTTAAGGATGAAGTTTAAAGCATGAATTAATGATAAAACCCTCAATTGTGTAATTAATCAAAAGTTCATAGAAACTACTTCTTGCTTATATCCAAATATTTTTATGTCTGTTCAAATCTCAAAAGAAAGGTCAAAAACAATGTTCATTTTCATAAAATCTTGGGTTAGAGAAAGCAGAAAACCAATATTTTGTTGGGAGCATTTAAGTGGAGTGGATTAGTAAAGACTAGCACAAAAGGCCTCAACATATTATGGTTAAAAAGTGTATTTTCAATTTTGGAAATGTGCCTCAAGTTTGCCTTTTATGTGGTGACTCTAACATAAATAAAATTAAGTGCCTATTTAAAGATGTAAACTAAGACCCACCAATAAAGATAAAATTCTTAAGAAAATAATAAACTTAGTTTGCACTAGATATTGTCTTAAATAAAATGTACGTGTGATTGGTAATCTCAATAGTGAATCCATGAAGGTTGAGAGCCTATAATGCCTTGTGAATGCATGTCTTTAAGGCCAACAAAAAGAGAATTCCTTAACAAATTATTGAATGTCTTAATCTGAGCCTGAATTCTCTCCAAAAAAAGCATGGTTTCATGTGGTAAGAGGATGAATCCAAGCATGCGCATTAGGATCAGATTGGTGGGATAGCAAATTAATCAATAAATCCTCTAATTATAAGTTTAAGGCATCAAGAATTTGTAAAACATTGTCAACCAAGTTCATCTCACAATATACACATATAACTGAGTTGCATTTAGCAACATTGGTCCTTGCTTTGAAAACAAATAAGATTAATTTTTGTTTTTAATCATGAATTTTATAGCTATTTATTTTATTTGTGAATTGCCTTCCACTTATTATGAATTAATATGCAACACGCTTATGAAAAACATGCATGCCAAAGTTTGTTAAAACAAACTTCACATTATTTCATGCAAAATAGTCCCCTAAACAACAGCATTCATAATCAAATATGTTTAATAAAGTAAGATGAAATTAAGTTATTGTTTCATACACTAGTTATACTAATGTGTCATACTTTACTGCTTTGTTGCAGGAGTAACAAGGGATGGCCTCATTCGCCATTTCTTCCACCGATCATCCAAGGCTTACACCACTGGCACAAGAAAGAGAAGAAAGATTCACACAAATGATAATGGTTTTGAGACTCGATGGCACAAAACCGGCAAAACGAGGCCAATTCTTATAAGCCGTAAGGTGAAGGGCTATAAGAAAATACTGGTTCTCTACAACTATGGAAAGCATAGCAAGCCAGAAAAAACTAATTGGGTCATGCACCAGTACCATTTGGGTTCTGATGAAGAGGAGAGGGATGGAGAGCTCATTGTGTCCAAAATATTTTATCAAACACAACCAAGACAGTGCAACTCAGTGATTATGATGAAAGATTTGAATATTAAGAAGAGATTTAAACATGCCAATGAAGATCATGATAGTAAAAATTTAGATTAAAGTATTGCCAACCACTATAGCTCTTCACAAATCTCTTACAATCAAAGAGGACATCATACATCAAACCCCCCTCATTTGATGCATAGCATTACTGTTCCTTCTAGAGAATCTTTGTTTCTTCATTGATGAGATGAGTAGGTAATAAGAATATATACTCATACTAATGTAGTTGCAATTTTAAACTATTGTGATGGCATATTCATGTATAATATTTGAAGTGAAATTAACTCCATCACTAGTTTTTCTATGTTTTACTTTTTCTCTAGCGAAGATATATTGTTTATCTTGATAAGGAAGATTTAACAAGGAAATTTGAGATTTCAGCCCAAAATAAGTTGCTCATATAATTTAGGGTCTGCCTGTAGCGCTATGTCCCATCGTCGCACGCAACAAAGGTGTTTAAGAAGTAAGCACCCTAAACAGTTGGCAGCGGAACGATGTGTTACTTGAGATGGGTTTCTAAACATTCCCACATGCGAAAGCTAAGAGTCTACGCAATGTAGAACTAAAGACTAATCCTTAAGGCAAGTAGTATTCTTATCTTAAGTATTAGTTGAAATACTTATATAAATTGAACTTAGTAAGATAAGAAGAATATTTCCAATATATATGAGTAATGAATATGAGCATTTGCTACTGATCACATCACAATACTAAGTATAAGTCTGAATAATCAAAGTGTATAAGCTAAGAGCATTTATCCAAACATTTATCACAGAGCCAAGTAGAAGCATTCATCTCAAAAAGAAAATAAAAGAATATACATCCAAATAATTATTACAAACAATTGTTTTAAAATAAAAATAGTAAGAATAAATATCTCTCAATCTCACAACTAAAAGCAACTAAAAGAGTAAATACTAGATCTTCTAGTGCTCCACCGGGTCTTCCTGAATCTCCTCCAATGCTGGTTCACCAAACTGCTATAGATCTAGAAAATTATTGGATCCCAAAGTACCATGTGTTATACAAAAAGTATAACACAAACAAATGCTAGAACATATTTTTATACAATTTACAGAATTTAACATTTAAATAAATCAGGAAAATACTGCAGTAAATACTAAAATAACTAAGAGATGCAACATAAAGCACAACAATAAATGAAAGAAATACTGACATAGTCTATTGTAAAGATTGAAATTTGAATAACTATGATATAATAGAATCATGATGTATGCTAATGTAAACACATCTAAAATGCCACTAAATTGTTATGAATACACAGTTTGATGCCCACATACATCCCATTAGGAATTCAATATCCTGATGCTCGCTACATCCCATAGTTCACCTCTTAATGTATGCTGCATCCCGCAATTCAAATTGGTTCATAATACTTGTGCTTATGCTTATGCAATGTATGTAGAAATGCTCTTAAAACAACTTAACCTTAATATTATCACATATTGGGAGTGCATATACATAAATATTATATTTATAAGAATGGTAACTTGAAACACTTAGTTTATTTAACTATACTTATCAATGCGCACAAAGATAAGGGACATAATTTTTTTACACTTTATTCTATCAAATTAAAATGCTCAATCCCCTTCTTATTAGATAACTTAAAGTGTTCTAAGAAAGATAATTTAATACACTTAGTTTATTTGACTGCGCCTATCGATGCACATAAAGATAAGGGACATAAATCTTTTGTAGTTTATTCTCTCAAACTAAGATATTTAATACACTATTTATAACATATTTGATAGAACTGAGGGATTTATCTAGAGATTCTTGTAGATTCTTCTAACATAAGATAAGAACCTACGATTTCATTCAGGATGAATCATCCAATTACCTATCATTAATAAATCAAATCAGCTTTATAAATATGCACTACAATCTTTAAATGATAAATAGTAATGATATCATTCTATACTAATTATTTAGAAACTAAGAAAATTCAGACTAAAGAATCTATTCTCCATTGGAGGTACTAAGCAATGGGTTTCAAGATTGTGACATAGAAGTCACTCTAATTAACTGAACTATCTCATTTAAGCTCAATATATGGTTCATTAGGTTAATACTACCACAAAATAGAAGCTCAATTATTTAAGTTAAAAAGGTTCATCTAAAGGCTTACGTCAATGTATATTCAATAAGATATCTCCTACCTTAATATTTCCATAATTTAAGGTGTAAAACACTTAATTTAAAAGTATCTTAAAAGACAAGAAGATATTAAAAACTTATAATCACAAGATTTAACCTTCTATCTTAAGTTGAATCATGAGATCAAATTAAAGGTTCAAACACATGAATGGTTCAATAATTATTAATCACTTAATTATAATGGAAGATTAGCAAATTAGATCACTAACTTCTAGGTTTGATTAAAATGATCGTCATGGGATATAATCAATACATTATTAAGAATGGATCATTTGATAATCAAGCATATTTTAGATGACAAGTTTATTTATTCCAATTTCCTTAAGAGAAAATAAGTTTGATCAAGATAATAAATTACAATATTATGCATCATAAGATCTAGATTTGATTCCTAAGCCTTCACTTACTGATTTTAAGAACTTAGGAATGACATAATGTGAGCTAGATGTCATATTATGAAGCTTAAGGGTTATTAGGAATTTCTTAAGAAAAGATTAAAATTTTACTTGGAATTTAATTCCATAAGCGTAAATTATCTAAATTTTATTCTAGATCACTTAATTTACTGAATAGAAGGAATATTTCAGGTTTCCAAGGCTTAAGCACACTTAAACCTAGTCTTGGGCAAAGTGACTATTTTTCCTCTACTTAAGGGTCCAAAATATAACTTTTTGATATATGGTTCAAAATTGAAATTTATTAATACTAAATGATTACTTACTGTCTAATATAAAGATGGACAGTGAGTACACCAAAATTAGACAGGGATTAAGACTAATGAGCTCAAATTAATATTTTAACCATTAGAGTTAAATTAGTAATTTTACTTAGGGAAATATAAAAATTTTATTATACTTGTGTTTTTAACTACCTAAGGATTCCATAGAGTCCAAGATCACTAAATTTTGAGATCATTTGCCCAAGTTATGGCCAAAACAAGATTGTAGTTTAATTATGTAATTTAGGAGTCTTAAGAAAGGTCCACAAATTTAACTTTTTCAAATGATATCCAAATTTAGCAAACTTAGTGGTTATAGCTTCCCTATAATACATTGAGTGTAATGACTAGGAGTAGACCTAATTTGGACTCTATTTGATTTACATGCTAATTAAGATTTGGGATGATTAGGGTTAACTAGGGAACCTAATTACCAAAATTTAAATATTTTTATAGTTTACCATTCTACACATTATCCTGATCAAAATGGTATATTAAATGGCCTAATTTTGAGCTCAAATGATCAAGTTATGGTCAAATGAATTTTAAAGGCTTGAGGGTGTAATTAAGGAAGGGACCAAAAACATCATTAGTCAAAAGACACTCCAAATAGCAAAACTAATACTATTAGAATGTTCTTAGCACTCTTCTGAGCAAAATGAGATATAACTTGACTATGTTTAGAGCTAGAGGTGCAAAGTTATGGATGTTTGAAGATTAGAGTTAATTAGGTCATTAATTATAGATCCTAAATGTCACTATCAGAAATACACATCCTACAAAAAATCTGATGATGTCATAATAATCCTTATATTTTTTGAGTAAAATGGCATATATATATATATATATATATATATATATATATATATATATATATATATATATATATATATATATATACTAGATTTGAATGTATGGATTTAAAGATATTAGTGTTTGAAGTTTAGGCAATTAATTTATTTAAAGGATATAAGTCAATTTCTTAACTAACTAAATTTTCATATCATAATTAATTAAGCATTACGGGTTCCATGAAGTTTGATAGCACGGATGGCACGGCCCCACTGTCAGAACGGCGCTGAAGAAGCGAGCCCCATGGCTGATGTCTACAGTTGACTCATCCTGCAGATCCCACAACCTAGCAACAAAGGCGGGACCCAAGGCTTTGACCACATGAAACGAACTAGCCCAGCGGTTCGACAGGGCCGAAGCTTCTTCCACGACAGCTCGTGGGGGATATGGCATCTAGGGCAGACTCCTATTCGATGGATATAGCTCTAAACAACAAGGTTCATATGCCAAATGAAAGCTAAAGATCTAGCCTTTCGAAGGTACTTAAGATCTAGACCTGGCTCCTCTTATTCACACCATAGAATGATGCCCCAAAACGGCTCTAAGGTTAAGGCAGCAGCTCAGTAAAATTAAGGATTGCCAAAAAAGATCGAACAAAATTAGGTTTGAAATAACTTAATATAATAATGAAACTTATACAATAATTGCACAGGCATAGATTCAAACAATATGGAATTGAAGCAAAGGAATTCGAATTTGGAATAGACTGGTACCTAGAGTATCGATACGGCAGAAGATTCAACTCGAAGGAGGTAGGTGCATGATCGACTTCAGAGCTTCCCTAATCGGTATAGAGGATGAAAAGAAAAGGAGAGAGCTCAATTTGGGGTTCTAATGGTGGGAAGAACAGTGGATGAAGCACTTAGCAGATGAGAGCTATCGTGCGGCATTCGCCTATGGCGCGCAAGGCGGTGAGCGTGATCGAGGGAGATGGAGCTGTAACAACCTAGGTTATTACTTAGGTCATTAGGACTAATTATGATTTCAGTTCACTAATTAAGTCATTAGGAATCTAGCTTTAAGATCCAGTCCAAATCAGGAGTCAAATAGATCAAAACATGATTTTTGGGAATTTCCAAAAACCCTAGAAATTGACCTTTTTATATTAACCTCAAATCAAAAATCTAACTTCACCATTACGCTCATCACCACCAAATTAGCTAGGGGTGATATTTTGGAGGTATTTGGAAGTTGTTGAATTTTTATCAAATATTTTAATAATATTTAAATACCCCGAAAATTCGAATAACTAAATACTCGTCAAATTGAAAATCCAATTTCACCGTTGCATTCAGTACCTCTCAATTAGCTAAGAGTGAAGTTTTCAAAATTTAAAAAAAAAAAATTAATAGTCTAAATTTAAATATGAAATCTTAATTAAATTATTATTATTAAATCAGTTTAATTGAGCGACTGGTGGGACCCACCATTAGGTTATCATGCTGGATCTCGTGCTATTTTCTGCTACCTGACCTGTTAGGCGTGAGAGCTGATCCTGACCATCGAATGATCGATTGCGATCTGTCGGCCCGAGCATCGTCTCTGTCGTGCATCAGCGCGTGGCTCACACGCGGTAGAGACCGCCAGCGTGTGCAAGTTCCCACCGCTGAATCCAATGGGGATGAACTTCATTAAGACTTCATATTTTTTTCTTTGGGGATGAGTTTTGCATTTTTCTGGATCTTTGAGGGGGTGAAGGAATATCGGTTCAACTCTAATTTTCCCGCACCATTGAATCAAGTACTCTCTAATTCCTATTTCAATTCTTTCAATTGCATCTATGATTTGATAAATTCTAATTGCTTGCAAATTATTATGAATTCAATTCAGCTCATATAAACTATTTTGATATTTGAGTCGCATCCAGTGGTACTCTGAATACCCATTAGTCGTAACCCTAAAAATTAGGGCATCAAGTTTTCGGGTGTTACGGGAAGGCTAGAATGAGGATTTTAGATTCAATAGAAAGAGATGATGAAGATTTTTCTTTAGGTATATTGATTTCATGCTAAGGAACTCGGTGCGTCACCTGGTTTGATGCCCTAATTTGCAGCATCGGGCACCTTCGAGCGAAGAAGATAGAATCCTAGGTCGGGCCCGACCCGCTATCGCCATTCGTGCAAGTGGTGGGGCCCACCTATAGTATAAGTTACGGGTTTGGCCCGTGTCCCGCCCGCTGTCCGCATCAGCTGGGGCCCGTTTCTGCCGCTGAAGGCTCATGTGGGTCCCGCTGCCTGTCCAATTAAATGAAATAAAGTAAAACCTAAACTAGTTAAATAAATTTGAGAAAAATTAGTTTAAACAATTTCAGAATTTCGAATTGCTCATAACTTTAAATCCATACATCCAAAAATAGTAAATAAATATATAATTGTGATCAACAAAAATAGAAGATTATTTCGGCACTGTCAAATTTCTATTTGGAGCTATATTTAACCTAGTGACATTTAGGACCCCTAAATTAAACCCTAAATGACACAAAACTTCAATTAGCTATATCTTTACACACACTCACCCAAATATACCCAATATTGGTCTCATTTTAATCAAGAGACTCAGGAATATTCCTATAGGGTTAAAATTTTTGTTTGAGTGATAATTTGACTAATCACTTTTGGACATAAACCCTAATCTTCCAAAGCTCATAACTTTTTAATTACTAATCCAAATATAGGTAATATGGATCTTAAAGTGATCAATAGAACCTCTAGAATAACCTAGTAGTGTTCAATTCTTTGTTTGGATTAGTAATAGCCTAAGCACTTTTAGGACCTAACCTTAATTACCCTAATTAACTCTATATCTTCAATTGATCATAACTTGGTCAATTGAGCTCCAAATTAGGTCTTCCAATATACCATTTTGATTAGGAATACCTAATTAATAGTAAATTATAAAAATATTTTAAATCCAATGGTTAGATCTCTTAATCAACCTTAATCACCTTAAAATTTAATTAGTGAATATTAGCATAATTAATGATCCAAATTGAGTAATTTTAGTTTCTAATTACCCATAGAATAGAGTAGAACCTAATTGTGTGGTTGGTTTAGTAATTTTATAATTAATTTCACTAATCACCTAAACTTTAATTAAGTCATAACTTAACCAAATAAGGTCCAATTTGAGTCTACTCTAGTTAAAGTACTCAATGAGTTATAAGGAAGTTATAACCACTAAATTTACTGAATTTGGATTTAATTTAGAAAAGTTAAGTTTTTGACCCATTTTAGGAAACCATAATTTCCTTAATTAGCCTTAATTCTTGTATTGGCTATAACTTAGTCAATACTTATCAGAATTTAGTAATTTTAGGTTCTCTGAAAACCTTAGACAACAACATTTAATAAATTGATAGAAAATTTAAAATTTATTAAGTAAAATTACCAAATTGCCCCTATGAGTTAAATTCCTTAATTTGATCTCATAATGCTTAATAATCATCCAAAATTGATGTACTTACTATCTAACTTCATATTATACAGTAAGTAATCATTAGCCACTAAAAATTTCCAATTTAAAACCTTAAATCAAAAAGTATATTTTTAGACCCTTAAGGAGAGGCAAATAGTCATTTTGCCCAAATTTAGGGTTTAATGCTTCTAGATTTTAGATTCATGCTTTAATAACTAAAATCAATAAATAGAGAAGTTTAGAAAGAAATTTCATTAATTTAAATCACAATTTAAGTTTTAAGCAAAATCATCATTTTCCTTACTTAGGAAAATTCTAAGTAGTCCTTGAGTGTATGATGTGAGATGTATGATGTGAGATAAATCTCACATCATACCCCCTTTCTTAAGCTTCTTACCTCTTTTCTTTAATCTACCTTATAACATTAGTTAGGTTGTGTGTCTGAAAATTCATCTTAGTATTTAAGAGCTTATTTCCTTAGGAATTAGGATTAGTTCTTAGGTTAAATTTCATATATTGAGTAAATTTGGTTACTTAATATGTGAAGTCTTAATTTTGATAGTTTATAGATTTTCATAGTTTATTATTGATTATTCAATCTCTTAACTTTAGATTTAGGAATAGAGATCTATCATATTAAAGTATGACTTAACTTAATAGGATTTGCCCTAAATATTAATCTATGAGTTTGGGTAGTAAAACCTTAGTCCTTTAGGTTCACCTTTGGATTAAGTAATTGAACCCCAATATTTGGAGTTTAATTCTTAATCATTCCATCTTGATTTGGCTTAATCAAGATGGGCTTGGGATTCTTAAAATTATCAAATAGGTCTATTAATTTACTTATTTCACTTATATAGTCAACATTGATTTAATAAGATTAGAACCTAATTAGTTCTAATTATTTTTCAACTTATAAGATCGTGAATCAGAGTTACACTCGATAGTATGAATTAGAGATCCTGAACTTGTGTAACTTGGAGTAAATAGAATGAATAAATTAGAAAATAATGTGTATCACATGTGTCCTGTAGAGTCTCTTGCTCACTTTGATATTTGATGCTTTGCTTACTTTGCTTTTGAGCCTTATGCCTTGTTCACATCTATTGGACATCAAACATTTAATGAGTATCTTGTGTCAGCTTTGAATTTGCATAAATATCATTTCATTTTATTGGCGCTTTACGACCTAATTAGTCTGCCTCTTCAGATTTGGTTTGGCCTAGTAGTGGGAACACTAGTTTGTCGGTGAAGCCACCTAGTGTTTCACTTATTAGTTTGTCGGAAAGGTATAGTAGTGTTGGTTCGGCCTAGTAGTGGGAACACTAGTTTGTCGGTGAAGCCACCTAGTGTTTCACTTACTAGTTTGTCAGAATGAGATAACGGATTTGATGCAGCCTAGTAGAATGAACACTAGTTTGTAGGTGAAACCACCTAGTGTTTCACTTACTAGCTGTTGTAAAAAGAGAATATATTATATTTGATGTGACTTGAAAAGTCATTTGTTCTGATATGACAGTACTAATCTTAGGTATACCTCTACTTGGGTTCTTCTACCTTAACCCATCAGGCTAAGTGAGTTTTCTTTCAGTTTAATTGGCTTGAGTAGCCAGTATAGCTTCAGTTTAGTGCTTTTAGTTTACTTTTCTGCATTTTAGCACTTTCTTACTTATTGTCTTACTGCATTTTCTAGCTTTATTTACTTATAGGATGCTAGATTTACTTGTTTATATATATATATATATATATATATATATATATATATATATATATATATGTATATATATGATGTTAGTTTTATTTTCAGTTATGTAATGTTCATATGTTCTCTTACTTTATGTCAATTAGCATATAATTGTATTGATCATAAGCATATTTAGACAATTTTCTTTTCAGTTATATTAGTACTTAGTCATCATTTTATACATAATATTATTACAGCTATAGTTGAAGGTATGTGCTTACTTCCTATTTTATTTAGTTATAGACTTATAGTTTATAACTGCCTTTTTCTTTTCATATGCTTTTATGCTCCTATATTGTTGCTTATTTGAGTTTTAATGAAGATATCTAAATTAACATAATGAAAATTATAGCTTAAAATATACTTAGATATTTTGTCAAATTTTATTTTCCTTTTGTTGGCTAGGGCCCTAATATTGTGAACTGACAATGATAAACTCTGAACTATTTGAAATTTTGGAGCCTTCTAAAGACCGGATTCAGGATGAGTATTGAGCTATAGAAGATTATTAGTTCTTTTCCTTTCTGTATTGTGAGGAGGAGTGTTGTCCTTTTTATTACAGTTCTTATCTTTAAGAAAATATTGTAATAATAAGTTAAATTTTATTTTCTTTTACTACTTTTATTCTGGGATGTATGTTCTTACTCTACATTGTGATGGAATGAATTTTATGTTTTTGCTTTCGTATTCTGATTTCTTGTATAGTTCATTTAGTGAATATCTATTGTAAATGATAATTTCCTTAATTATAATGGGTTAGAATATGTGTCTAATTTATTCATAAGCGAGGGACTTGTCATTTGGTGACCATTCCACCGTAATCATGTTAACTTAAGAGTTAACAGGACCACGGCGGGGTAGGGCCACCATAGGAGCGGTTATCGTCCGATCTCACAATCGGACGAATCAAAAGGAACCATTAGGATGGACACCGCGCAAAGGAACGGGGTGACGGTGACAATTAAAGGAAATTAAATATATTTAATTAATTAATAAAATTCCCAATTTTTTTAATTAAATAAAATAATTAATTGACTCCCAAAATTTTCTAAAAAATCACACATAGTTAATTGAAGGGTGAGGAACGCAACGGCAAAGTCGAATTTTGATTTCGATTAGCATTTAATTTTTTCTATTTTTTTGGTATTTTAAATATATTAAAATATTTGACAAAAATTCAATGACTTCCAAATACCTCCAAAATATCACCCCAAAGTAATTTGAGGGTGATGAACGCAATGACAAACTCAGATTTTCAATTTGAGGTTGATTTAAATATGTTAAATTCCTGGGCTCCTGAAATTTCTAAAATCAGGGTTTGATCCAATTGAAATCTGATTTGGATCAAAACTTCAGGGTGAGTTCCTAATGATTTATTTAGAGTGTTAAAACTAAAATCATGACTTTGTTAAGCCCTGATTGACTAAGATAACAATCTAGAATTATTATACTACCATTGACCTTGTTCATGTAATTACATTATATTATCATCATGTTTTTTATAAATTTATTATAGTTAATTTTGCATAGAATGATCCACTATATAAAAGGTGCATTCACAAACCTAGTTGATGGTCACTAACTATAAAAATATTTTGGAATGAAAGAGGTTATTTTCAAACAAAACAAAGAGATAGAGATATACCCTTTAATAGTTTACTGATGGCAAAGCAAAAGTAACAAACGATGTAGAGAACAAAAAAAGACATTAACCATTATAGTTTATATATAACCAATTCATTTTTTGCGGATCAAGCTGAACCCGCTAACTTGGCTACTAAGCTCTTGGTTCTCTAATACAACCAAATCTCACTTGTTCTATTGACAATAACTAATAAGTTCTATAATTATTCATTAAATAG
Organism: Gastrodia elata; assembly: GCA_016760335.1. Taxonomy (NCBI): domain Eukaryota; kingdom Viridiplantae; phylum Streptophyta; class Magnoliopsida; order Asparagales; family Orchidaceae; genus Gastrodia; species Gastrodia elata. The sequence goes on along the minus strand of CM028681.1, from coordinate 13,570,911 downwards.
GAAGTATTCAATTATAATGTTTTAATCATGAATTGTAACTAAGCATGACAAAGACATTAAGTGGGATGTGAATTGGATTTGAACTTTAAACATTAAAAACTCTAAAGTATGATTTTGGGATTCAAAAAAAAAAATAAGGCTTACAAATAAATAATGATCATTAGTTATTAGGCTAAATATTTGACATTCTAAAGTAATTAAGGCTCAAAACATCTTTAGAATTGAGCATGAGCAAATTTAGAATGAAAAATTAAGAATAAAATATTTTTGGATATTTTATTATTATTTAGAAAAGTAAATAATTGAGAAAAATAAAAAAATAACATAATTCTCAAAATCCAAAAACATTGTATTTTTTTTATTCATCATATCAAAATAAATTATGAAATTCATCATATCAAAATTAATTATGAAGTAAAAATTTTGTAATTTTTGAAGTAGAATCGAATAAGAAAATGTTTAAAATACAAATTTAATTTTTTGAATTATTTAATTCAGTTAAAATTTTAAATAAATTTAGTAAGGCTGAGTTTTGAACCCATGACTTGAAGAAGAAAGCAGAAGCCGAACCATTTGGGTTAAGGAGAGAGAAGATGGGACCCTATTCATCTCGCCCATTAAAAGAAAAAAGCAGAAATCACGGAGGAGCTGTTGCGGCCTTTTACAAGAGGGGTGATGGTCTGATTGTGGTTTATTTAAAATCAATTAGAAACTCCTTAAGAAAAGAAACTTTTCCTTTTTTCTTCTTCACTCCCGATGCCCTATTCAAGTCCTCCATTGCCCGACGAAACCCAAGCACTCTGGCGGATTGTTCTCCAGATCAAAATGGTATATTTGATAACTTAATTTGGATTTGAATTCATCACTTTATTCCATTAATTTAAATAAAAATTTTCTATTTATTAAATCGTAGGTTTTAAGTTTGTGTGCTAGAATTAATAGAAGAATTTTAAATATAATAAATGGGGTTATTTAAATACCCCGATCGAAAAGACGCGGGCAGGTCCCAGCCCGGCCCAACTCTGTTCATCTCTCTCGCAAAAAATCCTCAATGCAACTGCAATTGATTACGATCAAATGTCACCAAGTAAAAAATAGCTCCAAATGGAAAATTGACAATATCAAATTATTCCTTGATTTTTGCTGATCAAAATGGCATATAATTTTGATATATTTGGACTTATGAGCCTTAAGATATAGATACTTAAAGATTTTTTAAATTTACCAAGTTAATTTGTATTATGAATTACTAATTTAAATTTTCAATTAACTCCATTTAAAATCATTTGACGGCGGGACCCACGATCCTTCGGACGAGATTGGCGGGACCCGCTCCCAACGTGACTTCAGCGATCATACGGGCAACTTCAAATGATACGGGACCCACTGACAGGTCCAACAATCGACACGTGGCTCCAGCGGAACCCGCCGCATGCTACTAACGAAGGGCACGTGGAACACAGTTCAGGGGTTGAACCGGTCGAAGCACTGCAGGTCGTCCCCGACAGAAGCCGCAACCCTAGCGATTATGGTTGCAATTTACTCGCAACACAGGGGGATTTTGTTGACATATACTATACTAAACTGAAGACACACACAAGAGCTATCGATTGGATATATAGTTTAGATCTAATAGTTATTAAGATCCTCTCAATCATCAGCCCTAGGTTTCAGAATTAAGAGTTAAACACAAGCAGGAAGAGAATATCATATGAATACATTTGATTACGATCTAGTTGATCAATTATTAATTACATAATCAAGACTAATCACTAATAAGCAAACTAAATCATTTGAATGAAATTTAGTAGTTAATCAAAAAAAATTAGGTATCGTGCAGATGATAGAATGACTGAAATTTAAATGAGTGCAGACGAATTCGATTGATCGCCGGATTGATTCACAAGTAATTACAATCACAATCGAATCAATGCAATTAAAATTAAAGACTAGAAAATGGGAAAATGGAAGTTCAAGAGAAATACCTCGCGAAAATAAAAAACTGAGATGCGATTGATCCAATTCGGGGTACCGTCAACTTCTACAGACGACATGTCCAAGTAAAACGGGGCAAAGGATTTGATCGGGGGCTTAATTCATGCTTAGAGCTGCGCTGTTTGACATATGGAGTGGGGGAATCAGCCGTGAATGCCGCACGAATAAAGCTTTGTGTGCCACGCGTTTCCACTTGCGTCACGCGGAGACCGTGTGGGGAAGACGATTCCTCTACGGTCTGATCGGATGATCAGACGGTCACGGTCCATCGCTCAAATTGACGGAAGGAGGGAGACTGTGTGAAGGATTTGCCGAGGGCACGAAATGGATTTAACGGGAATTAATTAAGTAATAAATAATTATATTATTATTTAAATATTTTAAACATATTTTATTAATTAAAATTAATTAACTAAATACATTCCAAAAAAATTCCGATAAATCACCCTTAGCTAATTGATAAGTGAGAAACGCAATGACGAAGACGGATTTTTATTTCGACGATAATTTAATTTCCTCATTTTTCAGGGTATTTTAAATATATTAAAATATTTGCCAAAAATCCAACGAATTCCAAATGCTTCCAAAACTTCACCCATATCTAATTTGGAGGTGATGAGCGCAATGACAAAGTCAAATTTTTGATTTGATGTTAAATTTTAGGGTTCCTGAAATTCTCAAAATCAGGATTTAATGCATTTAACTTTTGATTTGGACTAGGTCTTTATTGTGAACTCTTAATGACTTAATTAGAGTACTAGAATCAAAATTAGAACTTAGTTTAGTCCTAATTGCCCTAAGTAACGACCTAGGTTGTTATAATATGTGAAACATTTAAATAACTGAAAACAATACTAACATCATATATATATATATATAATTATATATAATCAAGCGAGCAAGACTAGCATCCTAAAATATACGTAATATAGCAACTAAAGTAAACAATAAATGTATAAGTGCTGAAATACAGTAAAGCAAACTAAAAATAGTAATATAGACTGAAGAACTATTATGGCCAAACAAGCCATCTGAATTGAAAATATGCATAATATCTCACTTAGCCTGCTAAATTAAGGCAGAAGAACTAAAAATAAAAGTGCACCTAAAATTAATATCACCATATTAAAGATCTAGCTAAACAAGTCATGGAAAAGAAAGGGAAAGAAAGGTCTAATGAATACCATCCTAGGCCACCTTAGGATTAGGCATGGTTAGACATTGTAGTAGCCAGACAAATACTATGGCGCCCCGTTCCCCAAGCCCGCAATTACTAGGCTAAGGAGCGGAGTGTCACTCATGGAGATCACTCACTCAATATTAGATTAGGTGAGATCCACAATCCACTGCTAAGGTAAGGATGTGCATATAATATATATAATATGATCAGTCACTACATCTATATACACAAAGTGCAGAAGCATATGATAAGTAAAGGCTACATCTATTCACCATATATCATACATAAAGTAAAATAAGATAGCTCAAAAAATAATAAAGTGCAGAAAGTAAATCACAATCATAGTACTTGTATTATTACATAATTTAAAATTAATGAAATAAAATAAATACTCTTATCCTCACTATAAAATAAAAATGGCACCTAAATGTCCTCTGGTGCAAGTTGCTGCACCTCCTCGAAGTAAGGCTCCTCCTCATGTACAGGATCCTCAAGCTGCTCAAAATCTGATATTGTCGATTTCACAATGTCAGAGCCCCAGCTAATAAAGGAAAACCTTGTTAAACAAAAATGTCTAAGTACATTTTAGGCAAGTGAATTATTAAGCATTTGTAAATATCACTATTTATATGCTATACCAAGTAAAATGTCTATCTAGCATGGGAGTAAGTAAGCATACAAGGGAAACATGATAAGTTATAAATATAATATTTATAACCAAACAACAAGTGAAGTAAAAGCACACCTCAAGTAAACTAAACAAAGTAGGGCATACATATATAATACAGTAAGTAAATGTACTAAAAGAAAAATCTAAACCTAAATATGCTGATGATCATGTGACATATGCTAATTTAAAATATAAATCTAAAAATTGTACATATAATATAAGCAATAAAGTCTAGCATCATATATAAATATATAAGTAAGCAGGTAAAACATGAAACACATTTTATTGAAATAACATGCATCAGCATCATAATATACAGTAAGCTGAAAAACTGAAAAGAACGTATAACTATCATATCAGAAAGAATTGACCAATCTGGCCCAATATATTCCCATAGCTTTTTTGGGATATGGCAGACAGAAATTCTCATAACCTTTTTGGGCTAGGGCATAAAGAATAGAACATAAGTAAAGCAAAGTTAAAGAGGCAGATAATACTATATTGAATCTTTTAGTTATTTTACTTTTTTTTCGTGGACACACACGAAAATAGCTGGGAGTCAAGCACATCTACAAGACTAGGTGGGTTCCTAGCTTAACGCACACTCCTCAATGAGTAATGTTAATCATCCTTATTTCTCCTTACTCTTGTCCATTGGGGTAATATGCACCATAATCAACCAAAGACTGAACCTGAATACAAATGTTTTCCTAATATTCTAAGTTTTTATTTTTCATATAATAATATTTTTCTTATATGACATGTCCAAGAAAAATAAGCACAAAACTCAAGGAATACGTAGCACAAAGTCAAATAGTAAGCAAGGGACTCTACTAAGCATGGTGATATCATTTGTTTTCTAATTTAACCATTCTAACTATTCCAATTTATACAAGTTTAGGATCTCTAATTCTTACTATCGAGTGTAACTTAGAAGCTTGGCCTTATAAGTTAAAAAGGATTAGAATTGATCAGGTTCTAATCTAATTCAATCAAATACGACTACAAGTTTAGTTAATAAATTATACATCCTAGTTTTATGAATTTAGACATCGTACATGAGATCTAATCAAGATCTACTAAATTATAGATCATGGATTAAATACTTTGAGATTGGACTTAGTTCCATAATCCAAATGGATAAGACAACATGTCTAGGTTTCATTATAAAAGTGATATATTAATTAAAGAAAGTCATATTAAGTAAATAAAACTTAATAGGATGAATCTCATATCATAAATCTAGGATTAACAGACAAAATAATCAAAATAAGTTGTAAAAGTGTAAAAACTAACAAAACTAATGATTTATTTATTGAAAAACTCCATTTTTCAATGAATGAAATCTAGCATATAATATAATCCTAATCTTAGTAGTAGTCCTAATGTGAGGTGAAAAATTATAAGAAAAAACTTAAAAAAGATTAAATTTTTTTTTTTTTGATTGGAAAGCTGATTTTATTCACTTAGATAATTCTAATACACTTTTAATACTAATTTTAGTGATTTACTAAAGAAGTTAATAGTTAAAAATGCTTAACCTAAATTTTAAGCAAAATGACCATTTTGCCCCTACTTAAGGGTCCAAGAATTTACTTTTTGATTTAAGGCTCCAAATTGTAATTTCTTACTGCCAAATGATTCCTTACTGTCTAACATGAAGATAGACAGTAAGTACGCTCAATTTGGATAAGAAACGGATCCTATAGGTCCAAACTTAGATTTTGACCTAAGGGCAATCTTATAATTTACACCTAATGGTTGTGCAGTTATTATTGGTTACTGTTCAAGGATTCCATGGAGTCTAACAACACTACATTCTGAGATCAAATGACTAAGTTATAACTATTTCAATTTTTAAAGGCAATTTGGTAATTTTAGTCTTTAGTCGGTTAACGGGTGACAAAAATTGAATTTTTCTGTTTGAAGTCCAATTTTAACAAGTTTAGTTTCTATAGCTTCCCTATAATATACTCAGTTTCTAAGCCCAATTTGGACTTCAAATGGTCAAATTATGGTCTAACTAAAGTTAGGAGTATTTTGGTTATTTTTTAATTTTCTAGAGTTCAGATCATAGATAATATTTCAGTTTATTGATGACATTAAAATTCTAAGCTAGTTAGCATTTTGAATTTCTGAACTTGGAGTTGAATTGACCAAGTTATGGCCATTGGAAGACTAAGGGTATTTTGGTCATTTTTAGGGTAGGGTCTTAAATGTTATTTTTCAAACTAAGCTCCAAATAGGGAAACTAATACTTCTATAGTATTGGGGTTATTCTCCTGAGTATTTTAAGACCCATAATGACTATGTTTGGACAACTTGGTTAAAAGTTGTGAGAGTTTAATTAGGTCCTAAAATATCACTACATTATACGTACCATGAAACTAATTTTTGCATTACGTCATTTGATTTCTTTTATTTTTCTGAGTAAAATGAGACCTATATTGACTATGTTTGGATCATCCTACAAAAATTATTAAACTTTTAGAGATTTAAAATTAAATAATTTAAATAAATAAAGTTACTATTCATTTATTCAAATCATATTAATTTATTATTCATTACAAAAGTTAAAAATATAATTTTCTGTATTAATTAATTAATTAATTAATTATTCTTAATCTGTATTTAATTAATATTAATTATTAATTAAGAACTAATCTATTATTTAATTAATTCAAATATTTTAATTATATTCTTACTATTTAATTATCATTATAATATTAATAGTAATTAATTAATTACTATTTAAAACCTAATTAGTGAATTCACTATCTATTTAATAATACTTAATATTTCTTTAATTAAGATTATAATTAGTGCTAATTAATTCTTAATTAATTACTATTAATATTATTTTACTATATTTATTAAATTTAAATTAAACCTAATTAATTTACTTAATTATATTCATTATTTATTAATTAAATTAATTAATGCTAATTACTGTTACTATTTACTTAGTGACTAATTAATCTTAATTAAGTTCTGATTAATAAATTATTATTAATAATATAATGTTAATTAACTACAGTTAGTCTAATAATTAATAAACTAATATAATTATTTAACTAATTAATTAATTAATAATGATTAATATTTAATATTTTAATATTTATTTAATTAATTAGAATTAATATAATTACAATTACTGTTCTAATTAATTATTGTTAATTAATTAATCTAATTAATTCACTTACCTTAATTAACTTATTAATATTAACTAGCTAATTAATCACTACTTAATTAATTAATATACTAAGTTATGATTAAATAATATAATTATGTAATTATACTTATTAACCTTTTTTTGTAGGAAATGATGGCAGTGGGATCTGCCATTAACACATGGCAGGCTTTGACTGGGCGGGTCAGAGCCGTGGGTCCCACCACCACCAGCGGCAGAGGCTGTGGCCCCCACCCAAGGCACGTGGCAATGCTTAGCTGGCTGCAGCACAACGGGCGGCCCCACCAGATCAGGCCGAGGACGGACAGCGGGCCCCACTGCCACCCGTCACACCAGATGGGTGTCGCGTGGCACTGCGGTCCCCGCACGCGACACGCGTTCGCCAGTTGGACGAACCCGCAAGAAACGGGTCGAGCCTAGGTTGACCCGGCCCGATCCTTCGCTTTCCTCAACTCGTCCGAGACGAAGGACTTAGGGCATGGCGTTTGCCTGCCCTCCCGGCGTCAACGCAGCTCGGCCTGCACGGCCGACGGTAGACCTCGACGAGGTCTACCCACTGATGCCCGGAACGACGTCGAAGGAGCCCGGAGTCGCGTGATGGGGCTAGCCCTAGCTCATTGGGCTCGGGTGTATCGAGGGATAATGGTTTCAACTGTGGACGATCCCTCGATACGCACCGATTAGGTTCAGCTAGCCACAATCAGAGCCACTACAATCGCAATCCAGACGTTGACATAGATAAACGAAAGTGGCACATTGTGAACAAGCAAGGATCGAAGGAGATAGAGCTACCTAATTTCGACGGCTGCGGGTGATCGGCTCGGTTGCAGGTTCGCTTGGCCCGATTGCACACCAGCGGCCTCAATAAGCGTGGCAATGGGCCTTTATGGCTCACCGACAGAGATTGCGAGGCCGGGGCTGCGCCAGTTGGGCGACGCGAGCGGTCGGGACGCCGCGTGAACTCGGGGAGAATCGATCGAGGATGACGGTTTGACTGCCGACCTAACGGAGCGAGGTTTTAAACAGCTGACGACGTCAGCTCTATTAATGGCGGGCGGTTTAATTAATTAAATAATTATTTATTAATTATTTAATTAATTTAAATATTATAATCCTCGATAAATAAAAAAATGCTTTTAGAAAAATCCCAAATTCTCACTCCTAGTTAATTGATGGATGAGGAACGCAACGGCGAGATCAGATTTTTGATTTGACGAGTATTTTATCTTCCCAATTTTTCGGGTATTTAAATATTATTAAAATATTTGTCAAAATTTTGACGACTTCCGATTGACACGAAAACATCACCCCTAGCTAATTTTGGGGCAATGAGCACAATGACAAAGTCCATTTTTCAATTTGAGATTGTTTTAGACAGGTCAAATTTTAGGGTTTCTAGATTTTACAGAAATCAGGATTCGATCCATTTGACTCCTGAGTTGAACTGGGTCTTCTAGGTTGGCTCCTAATGACTTGATTAACACTTGGGATTAGGATTAAGACTAAGATTATTGCTAATTATTTAAAGTAACAATTTGGGTTATTACAAATACCATCCTAATCATTCTTAGACTTAGGCTTAGCCTGCACTAAAGCAAAAGCAAGAAACTAAAGAGGCATACTAATTAGATCACACTCTACTAAACTAAAAATAAAAAATATTGAGAGAATCTATAAAAATGCAAATAATATTTATGTAATTCAATCTTGACATAAGATGCTCATCAAATATCCTATGCTGATCATATATGCCTAAGGTATAAAGCTTAAATATAAGGTAAGCAAAGCATCAATATCCAAAGTGAGCAATAGACTCAACTAAAATATAAATGATATCCTTTGTTGTCTAATTTATCTGTTCTAACTATTCTAAGTCATATGACTTAGAAACACGACCTTATAAGTTGAAAACAATTAGAACTGATTAGGTTCTAATCTTATTAAATCAATGTCAACTATATAAGTTAAATAAGTAAATCATCAAAGCCTACTTTGATGATTTTAAGCAACTCAAGCCCATCTTGATTAAGACAAATCGAGATGGAAGGATTAAGAATTAAACACCAAAAATTAGGGTTTAATCTCTTAATCCAAAGATGAACCTAAAGGCTAAGGCTTAAAAACCAGTCTCACAGATTGAAGATTATGGCATATCTTATTAAATAAAATCAAACTTAATATGATGGATCTCTGATCTTAAATTTAAGGTTGAAATATCAAATAATTATAAACAAACTATGAAAATTTATAAACTAGTAAAACCAAGGTTTCACCTATTAAGTAACCTAATTTACTCAAGAGATAAAATCTAATATAAGTTATAGTCCTAATTCTTAAGGAAGAAGATCTTAAGGAACTAAGATGAACACTCAAGCACTTATCTTAATTATTCTTGAAGTGAAAGCTTAAATACTGAATTAAAGACTTATAGGAGACATAGTGTGAGATGAACCTCACATTAAGTTACTTAATTTAACTACTTAAGAATGACTTAGGATTTCTCCTAGAAATCTAATTGTGGGGACCCTCATCATGCTGAATTGATATCGGAGGATCAGCCCCGCATAAGGCTCCCCATCGAGGAATTCGATTAAGCAGTTTAAGTAGTATAACAAGTAAGCAAAAATAAGATCATCCATTCAATTAAAATAAAATTACATCACATAGTTTAATTTATTACAATAACATAAAGAAAAAGAAAATAAGAGAGATATGCTAAGTCAATCCTCCACACTTCTCAACTACCTCGATCTTCACTAGCTTCTGACCTGGCACATAAAAGTGCGGGCGTTGAAATGCAGGTTAGTCTCGTAGACTAAGTACAAGATATTAGCATACATTTATAAAAGCATTAGCAGTAAGCAATAAATGGATAAATACATGAAAATATGTGAAGGTCTTATCCTGCAAGGCAAATTATTAGGTTCACAAGAAAATAGAGAAGTGCTAAATTTTATCTCAATATGTCACATAAATTAGTATAATATGATATGTCTTGCATCAGTAAGCATAATCGTAAACAATTTATCATGTTGGGCAAACACAGAATCTTGGGGTCAGACAGAATATGAGTTTATATCATAACAATATACCGTACTGTGCCCCCTCGTAGACTACAACACGCTCCCTTATCTCCCCTCTTAGCTAGCCCGCCATAATTTTCACCCAAGCCACCGTTTCAAGAACCCAAAATAATGTATGTATTCTCAAGATATTTCATTCAGTATTTAAAGTGACAGTAATATATAACTTAAAAAAGAAAGTAAAACTGAATTTAAGGCTCAAAACAGTGCTAAAATGTTTTAAAAAAAGTAAGAAATAAATAAAAAAAAAATATATGGCACATTTCTTGTGTGATCTTGAAACTACCTGCATATTTAGTACTTAATTTAGTTAGTATGATTAATCATCTTAGTGGGTGTGTAAGTTTTATTTCTTAATTATTATTTTATTAAGTTATACAGGTGATTACGAGTACAATGATGGTATTTTCATCAAAATATGAAAATGGCACACTTTACGAGACTAGAATAACTTTTTAAAATTTTAATGTCAAATAAAAAATTTGATAATATTTTTAGAATCTTTGAATTTTTTTGATCATTTTAATATATAATTTCACTATATTTGGACTTCTATTTTGAAATATATAAATTTTTGAAGTTTTGAAAAGTTTTTGAATTTTTAGTATTTTTGGGTTGACAGAATATTTTGTTACCATTAACAGTTTCCGTTAAGTTACCGTTAACGCTAATGGTAACGGTACTGTAGCTGACGAAAAAAGACTATTCCAGGAATATTCTCTTTTCGTTAATGGTGGATGGCGGATGCCATGTGCTGACCACGTGGCTGACACGTGGCAACGGGCACACAAAAATCTGCCACGCGTCATCTGGTGATATGTGGTTGCCACGTGTACAGACAGATACTGCTTAGCTGCCACGTGTCTGCCACGTGGCACTGTGGACCTTCGAATTGCCAGGTGGTAGTTACTGTTTATCTTCTTCGGCATGCCTGACACGAACCTCCGCCTCTGACGAACTTCGGGAGCCTTTTCCGGCGATCTTCTGACGATCCGATGGTTGCCTCCCCTCGGGCTCACTGAGGCCTTTAAATAGGCGGGGGCACCCCCTCGTAGGCTCCATCGCTGCCCCGCCGCCAAATCCCAGCATGACACGTGGCAGTCATCTGTGTGTCAGTGCTACTGTATTGCCACGTGTCACCACGTGGACCAGACGCGTCATGAAGTTGCCACGTGGCACCCCACTAGTTTGTGGCGCAATCAGGAGTCGACGCATGGCACCACGGGTTCCGCAAAGATGGCACGTGTCTGCCACGTGGCATCCGTAGTGACATGGCGCAATAATAGATCGCCATATGGCTGCCACATGGCATTTGCGGTTGCACGACACAACGGGGTGCTGCCACGTGGCACGTGGGGGGGGGACGCGACGCAATAATAAATTGCTAAGTGTCTGCCACGTGGAGCTGCGGTTGCGTGGAGCAACAGGGAGTGGCCACGTGGCACCTGATGATGCGACTTAACGAGGTGCTGCCACGCGGCACCCGAGCCTCCGCGTGCTGCCACGTGGCACCCGAGCCTCCGCGTGCTGCCACATGGCATCCAAGTTTCAGACATTTTGCCATGTGGCACAGGGTGTTGCCGTGTTTTGCCACGTGGCACGATCCTGCTGATTTTGTGCGATCCGACGGTGCTGATTGGTCCAATCCGGTCTCCGCTGTTCGGACCCAGACAGCGAATTTCTCGCCATTTTTAATTAACGAATTTATAAATTTCAAAAAATACAAATTTAATTAAAAACTTTAGAAAAAATTTGATTCCAAATGTATTATGCGCATTTTTCGTCCGTTTAAGCTCCGAAAAATCTGAAATTTTCCCTCCTAGCTAATTTCAACGTTCCGGACCTAAATTTTTGGTCAAAATTTAATTTTAATGTATAAAAATAATTTTAAATATTTTGAGGATGGAAATATTATATTTAATTAATTAATTAATTAATTTGTTTAATTAAAACTTTAGGATATCATAACTTTAAATATATTGATCCAAGCATATCAAATATAGGTCTCATTTTACTCAAAAAAATAAAATGAACCAAATGATAAAATTTAAAAATTCGATTCAAAGATTATTTAACCTAGTGACATTTTAAATCCTAAACAAATCCTTATAACTTTTTACAAAGTTACTCAAATATAGGCAATATGGGTCTTAAAATACTCAAAATAATAGCCCCATCACTGTGGTAGTATTGGTTTTTCTATTTGGAGCTTAGTTTGCAAAGTGACATTTTGGACTCTCTCCCAAAATGACCAAAATGCCCTTGATCTTCAATTAATCATAACTTGATCAATTGAACTCCAATCAAGAAATACAAAGTGCTATATAATTTATAATTTCAGTGTTAATAGTAAACTACAATAGAATTTAAGTTTTGAACTTTAGAAACTTTAAGTTGCTCAAAATACACCTAATTTTAAATAGGTCATAACTTGACCAAATAAAATTTAAATTGGGTCTACTCCTAGTTAAAGTGCTTAGTGTGATATAAAAAATTATAATTACTGAGTTTTTCTATATATATATATATATATATATATTTAATAGTAATTCTATTTAGTGACAACACGGGTCGTCACACTAATTAAAAGCTTAAATTAAGAGAATTTGTTTCTAAATCATTTTAATTACTGATTTAATGATTAGAAAATGATTCTAAAGTTTTAGAATACTTAAACTTAAATTTGGGCAAAATGATCATTTACCCATACTTAAGGGTCTAAAAAGCTATTCTTTGATTTAGGGCTCCAAATTAGAAATTTTCAATAGAAAATGATTATTTACTGTCTAACATGAAAATAGACATTAAGTACACCTAATTTGGATAATAATTAAGCCATATGAGATTAAATTAAGAAATTTGACTCATAGGGGCAAAATAGTAATTTAACCTAATAAAATCTAAAAAATCTATGCAGTTTATTAATGTTTACTGTTCAATGATTCTATAGAATCCAAGAACACTAAATTATGAGGTTTAATAGTTAAGTTACAAGTAAATTAAATTTTGGATTCTATTATGTAAATTAGGGTTTTATAAATAAGGTCAAAAACCTAACTTTTTCATTTGATGTCCAAAATCTACAAATTCAGTGGCTATAGCTTCCCGATAACCCATTGATAAATTTAACTGGGAGTAGACCCAATTTGATCTCGAACAACGAATCTCACCTTTTTATTTAAAATAATTTTTAATATTCAAAAATACAAATTTAATTAAAAACTTTATGAAAAATTTAATTCCAATTGTATTATGTGCATTTTTCGTCCGTTTGAGATCTAGAAATTCTAAAAATTTCCCTCTTAGCTAATTTCAACATTCCAGACCTAAATTTCAGTCAAAATTCAAATCCGAGGTATACAAAATAATTTCTTAATCATATAAAATTTAAATAAATTTAATACAAATTTCTTGTATTTTTTCTTATTTTATGTCCTAAGTTTATGAAATTTTGATAATTTAAATCACCAAAAATTCATTTTGGGAGTTCCCTTAATCCAAATAATCTTAAATTTGGATAATGAGTTCACTTATAATGTGTTTGTTTTAATGACATATTTACTTAATTTTTTATTTTATCAAGTAAGAATTATTTTAAAAACTATATTAATCTAATTTGATATTGATTATACCTTATTAATTAGTTTAACAACCTTGAATTGTTATGACAAGAATAGAGAAAATCTTTAAAACTTGCAATGATGTTAAAACAAGTCCTTCAATCACTCATACATGGTAAAAATTCAATAAGAATTTCTCAAATAAAAAATCACATAGAATGACTATAAGAAAATTTGGTGGTAGCCCTCAATAGGAAATCCTAATAAAGAAAAGAATAAATCAACTCGTAATACTTAAAGTTTGTTTTTCTTGTGTAATGACCTCTCAAGTAGTGTTAAGCGGAATTCTTAAATATTGAGGTGATTTTTCAGATAACGATGAAGTTTCTTATAAGAACTCAAAAATTAATTGTGCTCATATGTGAGCACTCTCAGGATGGTGACATACTGGAAAATTATTTTTTGAGGGCAAAACCATGATACATTTCAGATTAAAGTGAACAATACATTTGTGCTTAAGAGTTTGGGCTATTACATCTTGTCCCACTACGAGTATTGGAGATTTTGTTCTAGCAATTTCTACATGCGAAGTTTCAACATGCTCTGATTCATTTAATGTCAACTCAACGGATAACTTATTTGGATATAACTTCATTTGTGTATCGAAATGGTGCAAGAGCACCTTTGACAATTTATAGTATTTTGCATAAAAAAACACCTATCAATATATGTCGAGTAATTACTTTGCTTTTTTGCATGCTGACAATTTGCAATAATTTGAGTCTCTGTATAATTCAACTTACAATAATAAAGGTGTTGGCTAATTTGTGAGAATTGAGGTTCCAATTTTCTCATTATTTTAAAAATCATATTCATTTAGTAAATATTAAAAAGTGAGAGAATGCCCCCAATTTTTATTTATAAGCACCTAAACCCTATTCATATATGAATTGATAAATAATTAAAAATAGTTCTTATTTAATAAATTACAATTAGATCTTTATAATACATCAAATATCTAGAAAAATAATCAATTTAAATTTTACTGAACGATAATTTTGGTCTCAAATTTTCTCATATTCGTGTTAATACTTTGAGCTAACACGAAAATATCATTTTAATTAAAGTCAACTTAACCCAAAATAATTCAAATTCAAGTCAATTTTAACATCAAACTAATCTAAAATTCTTTGAGCATCAATTTAGATTAGAAGTCAATCTTGTGGCGACGATCAAAATGTTAATCTTGACCCGAAGTAGGCCCGGCCCGGATCTGCTCGATCAATGCCAAGCTTTTTTTATTATTTTTTATAAAGTTTTTTGAGTTGATCAAATTCTTAGCGTTGACCACAATCAATCGTTCGAGCTCTCCAAATGAGGCTGGGCTCTTCGTTCACATTTCCCCTTTGAATCTTTAGCGGATAAATTTGATGAACGTATTCCCACTCACCCTCTCTTCTTGAATTTCTTCCTTTGCAACGACTTCGATGAGCTATTTTCTTCGATGAGCTAGGGTTTTCAAGGTGAGGCATTCGCTTCCTTTTTGCTATTGGAAGCACTCAGATCAGGCGGATTCGGTTTTTAAATCTTAAAGTTTGGTCCCTTGCATCAGATTTATTCATTTCTTTCATCTCTTGCATTTCTCTGCTTTGTGGAATTTACGCCATTTGTTTGTTGCAGATCAGAGAAGGGAGAGCAGCTTATTAAGCTGACACATTGAGAAAGCCGAGGCTTACCTTTTTGGTAGAGAATCTGATGGCGTCAAATGTAATGATAGCTACAACCACAGCGTTGGATTGGGTGTCGGCGGCGTTTGATGCGCCTCTTGCTAGGGCTGTTGTTTTTGGGATACACATTGATGGTAGATTTTTCTTTCTTTCTTTCTTTTTCTGAATGGAGATGAATGGGTTTTCCATTGAAAACTGAAAGTCTATTATTATTATTCTTAACATGTTTCAAAGGGTCAAAACAATAAGAATGAAATTTGGGTTAACCTGATTTTTTCAGTAAGCTTAAAGTTCCTACTTGCAGAATCAATTTTTGAAAGAGAGGTATTTCAGAATATGCTCTTCATTGTGTTTACCGTATATTGAGGATCCTTGTTGTAATTTTTGTGGTGAAGGTCACCTGGTTGTCGAAGTACTTCTGATAGGTGTCATCTTATTTTTACTATCTCGGAAGAGTTACCAGCCTCCAAAGAAGCCACTGACAGAGAAGGTAAATTATTCTTTGATTCATATTTTATCATTTATTTTTGTTTTGACATAGTCCATTAATATATGTGCCAGTTAGGTTTGATGAAATGAGCTCCTTGACAAAAAATTATGTTTTCCTACTGACATACCATTGAAAGTATTGCTAATCAATTGATTGTGATCTATTTAATGCATATATAGATTTGGAATTGATTGTAGGAAATAGATGATCTCTGCGATGAATGGGTTCCTGAGTCATTGTGTCCACCAATTTCAGAAGATAGGCTGGTTCAAGCTCCTATTCTGGAAAGGTAGGTGGTACTCCATATTGTTATTGAGACAGAGTTTAGAGCATGCCTCACTTTAAATATGAAAATAACTTATTGTATAAACAAGCATTAGCAGTTTGTTTGCTCACTTTTCTGTGTTTCATATACTTTATATACTTTGTGCACTCAGTATTTTCGGTATTTGCATGGAGACAACCAAGAGCTGCAATTTTCTCAGACTGGTTAAATTTTATAGTTGCTACTCCATTTTATATGGTTTATTTATTTTGAACAGTGATTCTTATAATTTATCACAAATACTTCTTTGTAAATTATTACAATGTAGTTTGTCTTGTTCACAAAATTATTCTTCAGTTAATGGCGTGCACCTTTCATACAGTGCAGCTGCACCTCACACAATTGTGGATGGGAAAGAAGTTGTGAATTTTGCATCTGCAAATTATCTTGGATTGATAGGACACGAAAAAATAATAGTAAGAATAAGTTTGTCATTTTTGTTCACCACCGTGTTTAGACAATAGACAAATTTTAATGTGAAATTTTAGTATATACATTAGAATTCGGAGATGATAACTTACTTCCGCCCCAGGATTCATGCATTGGCTCGCTAGAGAAATATGGTGTTGGTTCTTGTGGCCCTCGTGGTTTTTATGGAACAATTGGTAAGCTTTTGCAGTTCATTTAAGATTTCAAAGTTATGAACAATCATTATTTATGCTCCAACATACATTCAGTAACAAGTAACAATTTGGTTCTTCTACAGATGTCCACCTTGATTGTGAGAAAAAAATTGCGGATTTTCTTGGAACTCCAGACTCAATTCTTTACTCTTATGGAATATCAACTATTTTCAGTGTTATACCGGCCTTTTGCAAAAAAGGAGACATCATAGTGGCGTAAGCTTACCTTTTCTTTTAATTAATTAACTTTTTCATACTATATATTTTGTATTTTCTTAAGTGTTTTGTTAACTGTCATCCTTAGAAATTCTTGCTAAATTTTCAATTCTCTCCCCCTTCCAACATAAAAGCAGGAAAAACAAAAACAATCGAACACATACTTGATGCTTTAAATTCCCCTAAAGCCATTGTAGTTTCCTGATTTTGCATCGGTGTTGTTCATTTTCAAATTCAGAACAATCAATTTCGTGATACAGAAAAGTAATTTTCAGCTAAGCTCTTTGTTTTTAGTTTTAGACATGGTGATAATACGTTTCAAAAAGGATTTTTACATTTTGAGGTAGAGGTCTATATTATTAATTTTGACGAGTTCACTTAAACTTTGAATATAATTAATATTTCTTATGTGCTTTTATGATATAATATAATCTCATACTATTTTACTATTTTTCATCTTTGTAGTGATGAGGGTGTCCATTGGGGAGTTCAAAATGGGCTTTATTTGTCTAGAAGCACTGTTGTGTATTTCAAGCACAATGACATGGCATCCCTAGAAAGTACTTTAGAGAAATTAACTCGCAAAAATAAGCGGGCAGAAAAATTGAGGCGCTATATTGTAGTAGAAGCTATATACCAGGTATGTTAGGCAATCAATTTATTATCAAAAGCATATATATATACCAGGAAATTTTTTCGCTACGCACTATTGCACTTGTACTGCTATGAATATTTACTAAATACTTCATGATTGATGTGTGTTTCTTTCATGTATGTGGACTGAAACTAGTTTTAATTTATTCATCTAAACTTTCTTTTGATCTTTAAACTTTCATCATAACGGAAAATATGGTCTCGGCTTGTTTATTTCTTTGTTTGTGCGTTGTCTGTGTTTTTTGTTCAACATATTGAATCAGTTGCTTAAATCACTAAATGCATTTTAAAACCTAATACCTTTATCATTCTACCATTGTAATTTTTGTTCATGAATTCTGAACACTCCTTGGAGAAACCTTGTATTATAATCATCTGCCATTGAAATTTGTTCACGTCCCAGATATTGTTGGTCAAAGATGCAATTTTTTCTTCTGAAACTTTAAGTCTTTCTGCTATTTGTGCTTTAGTAGCTCAATTTGAGTTTATAATCATTTTTGGTTTGTAGCAATGAGGGAATTGTTTTATAGTTGTACACTTTTCCATACAGTTATTTAGGGCTGTTTGAATTATATAAGCTTATTGCTGCTCCATAAATAAACTTTGCTTTTTTTTTTGCAGATTTTCTGAATATTTTTTTATGAATTTTAGTCAATTTTTCATATTCCAATTAATGCAGACTTCTGGCCAAGTTGCCCCATTGGATGAAATTGTGCGACTGAAAGAGAAATACCACTACCGTGTTGTATTAGATGAGAGTCATTCATTTGGCGTTCTTGGGAACTCTGGCCGTGGTTTAGCTGAATATTATGGGATCCCGGTAGACCATACTTATTTACTTAATTTTTGCATTTGACTGATTTTATTATTTTCTTACTAATAGATTTTGATGCAGATTGAGAAAATTGATATCATAACTGCTGGAATGGGAAATGCTCTAGCTACTGATGGAGGATTTTGCACAGGGAGTGTCAGAGTTGTTGATCACCAAGTAAGAATTGAGCTGTCGGAATTTGGCTGAGTACTTGAACTACTAATAATTTGTTATTTTCGCTTTAGTTTATTTGATTTCTTATAATTGACTGAGTGAAGTATTTTCTTACAGCGTCTTAGCAGCTCAGGATATGTATTTTCTGCTTCGCTTCCTCCCTACCTTGCAACTGCTGCCATTTCTGCAGTTAATTACTTGGAAGAAAATCCATCTATTCTTGCAACATTGAAGAATAATACTGCATTACTTCGAAAAGGTAAGCATCGGCAAGTATTGCAATTGTCTTATATTTTTTCACATAAATTATCTCTAACATTGCATCATATAGGATTGTTCCAGATTTTTCTACAATTTGGTACATCTCTTATAACAAAGCAATTGAAATATTAAACATTCTCAAATTACATTACCTTCTTCTATACTAAACTATTTAATCCTGCAGTAATTCAACATGTAGCTGTTTATTTGGACATATTGAGCATTGGGGACTAAACTGAGCAAATTTAATAGCCAGAGGCTAGATTGGCTGAATAGAATAATTGGGACTATTGTGGCAATTTTTTTATTAGATTTGTCGGCATTGTTTTGTTTATGAATGTAACCATTATCAAGTGTGCATTTTTATTATACTGCCATGATATATAACAGCTATAAGGCCAGTTTATTTATTAGATCAATTAATCCTGAGATTATTTTAATGAAATTTGTGTTGGTTGATTGTTTAGATTACATTGGTACTATTATTGCAACTTGAGATTAAGTTACCTCAGTGTTGGCCTGATGGTATATCTTTGGTTTGGAGTTCAATGTTGTGGATTTCAAACTTTAAATTGATTTTGAACCATAGCTTGATCAAATAGATTCATGTCTTTGTGATTGGGCTTGAAATTGAATGAATTCAAGTAGCTTGATTTAGAAATCATTCATTTTTTTGGTTGAGTGGAGTTCAATGTGAATCCAAAGGAAATACCCAATAATAAAGATGTTGGAAATAAGATTGTCAAGTTGAGGTTACAGGTAAAAAGGTGTGCTATAAATAATTGTTTAAATGTAAATTTGAGGAAAATTCAAAAAAATATAATATAGCTTATTGTGAATCTAAATTTTCAATTTGTGATGCTAAATGTGCAGTATTTGATGGTTTATATAAAAAATAAAAAAATGCTGAGGGAGAGATACATTTATAAGCTAGCCTAATTAAATGATAAAAAAATAAATATTTTACTCATGTAAAAAATATTAAAGATTAATTTTAAAAAAAATTAGGGATGAAGATATTAATAAGATAACTAAGCTCACATGAGATTAACCTTATCCGTTAATCACATTCTTGATATATGGATGTGATCAATTGCTTTTATTCAATATTAGACTCCCTATTTAAAGAGAGTTGCACCTCCTGTAAAGTTAGTGTCAAAACATATTTTAATTCTAGAATTCAACGGTCTCTCAATTCTTCACATGATATTAGAGAGAGGTTCTCAGCCATCAATAACTCATCTAATCTCTCGGCTCCCTCTTCATTGACCCAAGAACTCATCCAAGCATCAAACAGAAAGCTATCAGCCCACCTCAACTAAAAATCGACTGCTCTAGCCGTGATCAAGAAACCTGCAGCCATGAATCTTGCAGTCGCTTTAGAAACTTGCAGCCGTGATCATGAAAACCTGTAGCTGCTCTAGCATGATTAAGAAGATCCGCCATCAAGTATCGACGCCTTCAAAAACGTCAAGAATCATGCAGCCACTCTAGAAACATGTAGTCACTCTAGCCGTGATCAAGAATATCTGCCATTCGACGGCTTTAATTGCGTGAAGAATTGACCATTAGGAATTAACCGTTGTTTTTGCTACACTTGTCCTCGCCGACGATCTCTCCTTTGAAGACGTCAAGAATCGACGTCAACCATCTGAAGAAGATCTTCTTCATCTTTAGCGAGGGCTTCTCCAACCGATCTTCTCCCACCTCTCACTCGGCGAGTCTAGCCGACGAAATCTTGCACCCTCCCAATCTTTCGGCCACCACCACCATCAGCTTCGGTGATGCCCGCGCCTTGGTAATATTCATCACATCCTCAACGTTAAACTGGACAGAGACAACTACACTCTGTGGAGATCTCAATTCATCCCTCTATTTCGAGTTCATCGACTCCTAGGTTTCATTGACGGCTTTCTAGCACCTCCATCGCAATTCTCCGCTAATGGCGAACAAGTCTTGAATATTCAAGATGGCTTACCATGGATCAACTCATTCTCAGCTGGATCATTTCTTCACTAACAGAATTTGTTCATGCTTAAGTTTTGGGCACGATCTTGCTTATTCTATATGGCAAGCTCTCTCCGAAATTTATGCCTCTACTTCTCAGATCTATCTACAACAATTTAAGTATCAACTGCGTTTTCTTTGGAAAAGTGCTACCCCCATGAATGACTATCTTCAGCATGTAAAGCAACTTGTCCATTAACTAGAGATCTTTGGTTCTCCACTTATGATCAACAGATTGTGATCGATCCTCATTGGCTTGGAATTAGAATTTGCTCCTCCAGCCACCACTATTACAACAAGATTAGAGCCCATCAAAGTTGATGAGCTATGCAGTTTTCTTTTAAAGCATGAGATTCTATGTTCTACAGACACCATTGGCAACAATGTCACCTCTGCCAATCTTGTCAAGCCAACACCAAACCTACACCAAATCACTTCATTTCTCGTTCCAACATCAATTTCAACTGAGTTCTAGGGAGGGGTCGTTTTTGTGGCCGCGGTCACTTCAATGGTCGTGGCCGGTCTTCACTCATCTACCAAGTATGCAATCGATCCGGGCACTCGGCAATCAACTGCTATCATCGTCAAGATGTTTCGGCCTTTCCTCCCTAACGATATTATGGCACCACTGTTGACCAGCCTAATCCTCCCTCTACGCATCATGTGACTTCTAACAACAATGGCTGGTATCCAGACTCTGGGGCAACTCATCACATCACTCCTAATATTAAAAACATTCAATCTGCTCAGTCGTATGAAGGATTAGACATGGTGCATGTTGGTAATGGACGAGGTTTACCTATCCACAATACAGACAATTCTACCTTTTATAAATCTACTGTTTTAAAATTAAGTGACATTCTTCATGCACCCGATATTACTAAAATTTACTTTTCGTAAGTAAGTTTACTAAAGACAATAGTGCATATATTGAATTTTACTCTGATTATTGTATTGTGAAGGATGTTCATACCAAGAAGGAGCTTCTTTGAGGAATAGTTGATTGTGATTTGTACCGCTTTGCTCTCAGCCCTACCCACAAGTCTTCTGCTGCCCATCATATTGAGGAATAGCTTACCTATTCACAATACAGAGAATTCTACCTTTTATAACTCTACTGCTTTAAAACTAAGAGACATTCTTCATGCACCCAATATTATTAAAAGTTTACTTTTCGTAAGCAAGTTAACTAAAGACAATAGTGCATATATTGAATTTTACTCTGATTGTTGTATTGTGAAGAATGTTTATACCAAGAAGGAGCTTCGTTGAGGAATAGTTGATCGTGGTTAGTACCGCTTTGCTCTCAACCCTACCCACACATCTCCTACTGCTCATCATATCAACCGACACACTCCCCTCATATATGGCACAATCGTCTTGGTCACCCCTGACTTCTGTTGTGTCTATTATTGGTCATCGCTTTTACATTATTTTTATTGATGCATACACTCGATTATGTTGGTTATTTCTTCTACATCACAAAAGTGCTGATCTTCCCATCTTTATCAAGTTTAAATCCCTCGTAGAGAATGTCTATAAATGTAAAATAAAACATATTCAATCTGACGACGGGTGAATTTTAGAAATTGACTCCCATTCCTTCGTAATATGGCATTTAACATCGGTTTAGTGCGTCATATGTTCCCCAACAAAATGTCATCGCCGAACGCAAACATCGGCACAATTGAAATTGGTTGTGCCCTCCTGTCCACCTCGTCTCTCTCAAAACTATTGGCTTTATGCTTTTCAAACCTCGTCTCTCTCATTAATAGATTACCTAACAACGACAATACCACCATCTCTCCATTTGAACATCTTCAACGCATCAAACCGGACTATAGCAAATTAAAAGTGTTTGGGTGCTTTTTCTTCCCTTGGCTCAAACATTAAACTTAATCCAAGATTGATAATCAATCTACTCTTTGTATCTCTCTTGGCTACAATAGCTCTCATTCTGCTTATATGTCTTGACCCGAAAAACAGTAAACTTTTCTTTTCTCCTTTTGTGGTGTTTGATGAAGCTAACTTTCCTACGATACCTAACACATCCAAACAACCTCTTAACTCTAATCCAAGAATCATCTATGCTCCCATCTCTCTTTCCCGGCAACAGTTCGAACCCACAAATCACCCGTCAGCTCCTTCCTTTCTGGTGCAGCAACCTACCAACAATCTTCCTGCTCTTGAAACTACAATTGAACCCCACACCTGACCCTTTATCATAACCTATACTCAAACATATACTCGAAAAACAACTTCTACCAATTTACCTGTACCCGAGTCTTCCCCAAACCTTACAAATATGCCTTCACCTGAAGCTATTTCAGAGCCTACCATAATCTTGAAACCTCCACCAATAAATTCTTCTTCAGTTGCACCCCCCAACAAAATACCAACACTCATACAATAATAATTAGACATAAATTTGAGCACCTCAAATATAAGTATTATCTCACATCCAAGCATACAACATGCACCTGTTTTACTGCCATTATTTTCACTACATCTACTCTTCGGAGCTATTCTCAAACTATGCACAATCCTGACTGGCAGCATGCTATGCAATTTGAATACAACGCCCTAATGCGCAATAAGACCTTGTCTATTGTTCCTCGAACTCCTGACATGAATATCATCACTTACAAATAGTTGTATAAGCTTAAAGACAACAATGATGGGATCATCCGCTGGCACAAAGCAAGGTTAATTGCTCGTGGCTATCATCAACAAGGAGTTGATTATCATGAGACTTTTAGTCCCGTGATAAAATCTATCACCATTCGGATAATACTAACACTTGCGGTAACATACACTTAACTCGATTTTGATAATGCTTTTTGTAATGACAATCTGAAAGAACACATTCATGTCTCAACCAGAAGGTTATGTTGACTCAACCTTCCCTACACATGTTTGCAAACTACATAAAGTATTGTATGGTCTTAAGCAAGCTCCTTGTGCATGGTTCTCAAAGTTCTCTGGGTTTCTTCTTAAGCAAGTATTCAACAAAGTGGTGCTGTAACGACCTAAAGTCGTTATTTTGCAAATTATGTCAAATCCCACCTTAGAAATCAGGATCTCGGGGAATTTTGAATTAGGGCAAACAAAAATACCATAGGTAAGAATAATTTTAAAGATCAAGTACCCATAATTTGGGAGAAATCCGAATAACGAAAGCTCATGTTTTATTTTTTGAATTATTCAAATTTTAAAAATCATGAACATTGAAATACGTGCCAGAATTCATCGATTTCATGTCATTATGTCAAGTATATTATTTAAAGGCTACCCGAGAAGCTTCATCAAATTCTGAACGCCGGTTTGATCGTGGTTAATTTTTGAAGTTTTTAAACTAAAAAAATTATATAAAATAAAATATTACTCGTAATTGAAAATTTTCGGCGCGAGGGTGTTCATAATGTCATAACACACCTTGGTGTCAAGTTTCGTTGTATTTGGACGTCAAACGACAGAAAAATATGATTAATTTGAGTTTAAGTAAATTTAAGAATTTCTAAGAAATTCTTTCTTATCTTCTCCCCACACAGCAGCCCTCCTTCTCCTCCCCACACAGCAGCCCTTCCTTCCTCTTCTCCCCACATAGCAGCCCTCCTTCTCTTCTCCAAACAACAGCCCTTCCTCCCTCTTCTCTTGACAGAGCAGCCCTCCTTCTCCTCTCCAAACAGCAGCCCTTCCTCTCTCTTCTCCCCCCACACAGCAGCCTTCCTTCTCCTCTCCAAACAGCAGCCTTTCCTTCCTCTTCTCCCCACACAGCAGCCCTCCATTTCCTCTCCAAACAGCAGCCCTCCTTCTCCTCTCTAAACAGCAGCCCTTTCTCCCTCTTCTCCCCACACAGCAGCCCTCCTTCTCCACTCCAAACAGCAGCCCTTCCTCCCTCTTCTTCCCACACAGCAGCCCTCTCTTCTCCTTCTCCCAGCCAGCACACAGCAGCCCTCCTTCTCCTCTCCAAACAGCAGCCCTTCCTCCCTCTTCTCCCCACACAGCAGCTCTCCCTCCTCCTTCTCCTCTCCAAACAGCAGCTCTTCCTCCCTCTTCTCCCCACACAACAGCCCTCCTTCTCTACTCCAAACAGCAGCCCTTCCTCCCTCTTCTCCCCACACAGCAGCTCTTCCTCCTTCTCCTCTCCAAACAGCAGCTCTTCTTCCCTCTTCTCCCCACACAGCAGCCCTCTCTTCTCCTTCTCCCAGCCAGCACACAGCAGCCCTTCCTCCCTCTTCTCCCCACACAGCAGCTCTCCCTCCTCCTTCTCCTCTTCAAACAGCAGCCCTTCCTCCCTCTTCTCCCCACACAGCAGCCCTCCGTTCTCCTTCTCCCAGCCAGCACACAGTAGCCCTCCTTCTCCTCTCCAAACAGCAGCCCTTCCTCCCTCTTCTCCCCACACAGCAGACTCCTTCTCCTCTCCAAACAGCAGCCCTTCCTCCCTCTTCTCCCCACACAACAGCTCCTCCCTCAGCCCACAGCAGCCAACAAGCTGCCAGCTCCTTCCTCAGCCCCTACCAGCCCCCACAACAGCTCCTCCCTCAGCCCACAGCAGCCAACAAGCGGCCAGCTCCTTCTTCAGCCCCTACCAACCCCCACAGCAGCTTCTCCTTCAGCCCACAGCAGCCAGCAAGCTGCCAGCCACCCAGCAACCCTCTCTTACCACCGCCAGCCAGCCCTCTTGCTGCAGCAACCTCTTTAACCGTCCGGTTATCCATTTCAACTTCATTCATTTTCCAAACAATCTTAATCTAAGGTAAGAAATGGAAAAGAAAAGAAATGAAAATTTTCCTTTTGTGCTTAATCATTAGTTTTAATATCTCAAATACATCATTCACATTATCATAATGGATAACAATGAAAATGTAATAAATATGTCTATTATTTCTAATCAATCAATTTATTTCTGTCTTTATTCTTTCATAACATTAAGATAAATATTATAGGATTACATAAAATAATATAATAATTACGAACTTATATCATTATGAGAATGTGAAAGAATAAAGACAAGAAAGAAGAATGTAAGAAAATCATTAAAAGAAAATAATATTCCTAAAATCATTGGCTAAATACTAAAATATCAAAAACTTAAAATGCAGATTGAGCGAACTATCACTCATCCGAACTTAAAAGACAAAAGGTACCCAGTATATGACATGTATTACATTTTGTATTTTTATTACTGTTTTGCTTCGCTTAATTGTTTCGAGCCAAATTTTGTTTTGAAGCTTGGTTGGTTGTTCGGAACCAATGTGGTAATATTCGTGGGTTACTAGAAAATGACATCAGTAATATTAATGCTTGATTGGTTGTTAGAAACCAACATCCTTTTCATTCGTGGCCAGTTACTAGAAAAAATGACATCAGTAACGGCATTTATGGCTAATTACTGAAAAAATGATATCGGTAATAGCATTCATGGGTTGTTACTGGAAAAATGACATCAGTAACAACATTTATAGCGGGTTACTGGAAAAACAAAATCAATAATCTACATCTTTGGGCTAATATCTTTTGCAGGAAGTTAATTATTTTATTTGCATTTTTATTTTATTATTTTTCCTGCATCTCTTTTTCGCAAATCGCATCTTTACTATTATAAAATGTAATACTGCATTAATTACTGTGACACTTAGAGTACTCTCTAATTACTGGGAATTCCAATCCCGATATTGTTTGTTGTACAATACTAGGTCAGGTACTTCTGGAAGAGCTTAAACCAGAAGTCTAATGCTTAAAAATTTCAATCTGCTAATGGATCTACGACGGCGCTGTTTTTTTTTCTTATCTTTTATATTTTTTTATTTTTCACTTTTGTACGAGGAGTACGATGAAAAACTTTGTAATATGAACTTTTGAAATAAATGAGAAATGTATTTGATTTTTTATACGTGTCACTTTTCTTTTGTTACTCAATATGATCCTGCAGTAAGTGAACACTTGATGTCAGAACGGTTTCTGCTAAACCGGTATCGGGTCATCACAGGAGCAAACAACTTACTATTCTTCTACCGCAATAAACATATTATTCTGTTCTTCCTCATCTATGTCGATGACATTATTCTTATAGGAAATGATTCAATTACTATACTTTAACTCATATTGTCCCTCAGTGATAACTTCGCAGTAAAGACCTTGGTCAAGCACATAATTTTCTCGAGATTTAACTCTATCGCAAGTCTATAGCTCTTTACCTCTCGCAATCCCAATACATTTCAACATTACTTCAACAAATTAATATGGAGAATTCAAAGCCATGTGAAAGTCCCATGTGCTCTATGTCATTCTCCTCATCAGCTACACCGTTATCTAATGCAAAAGCAAAGGATTTTTGAAGCATTGATAGCGGCCTTTTTCTTCATTTAGTGTCAATCACATCTGTCAATTTATGCATTCTCCCACTATTGAATATTTGCATACGCTCAAGCGTATTCTTTGCTGCCTAAAAAGCACAATTAGTCATTGTTATGTTATTCATCCAAATCCTTATCGATACATTCAGGCATATGCTAATTGGGCTGGCTACAAGATTGATAGGAATTCTACTGGTGGATACTTCATTTTTCTTGGACTCACACTTATCTTCTAGTCTTCCAAAAGCAATCAACTATTGCTCGCTCTAGTACTAAAGCAGAATATAAAGCTACAATCAATACAGCTAGTGAAGTTCTTTGGGTAGTTCATGTTCTACAAGAAATTGGCTTCTCTCATGCATTAATACTCACAATATGGTGCGACAATCTTGGAACAACCTATATAACTGTAAGTCCTGTGCTACACACCGCATGAAACATGTGGCTCTTGATATTTATTTATTTGTGAGCTAGTTGCTATGAAAGAAGTTCAAGTGTAGCATATCCTGTTTGAACTATAACTTGCAGTTGTTCTCACAAAGCTACTATCTCCTAAGAACTTTCAAAAGTACATCTCCAAGCTCGTTGTTTCGTTCGGCATGCCTCACTTGCAGGGGTGTAATAAGATGACTAAGCTCACATGAGATTAACCTCATCTGTTAATAACATTCTTGATATGTGGATGTGATCAATTGCTTCTATTTAATGTTAGAGTCTCCCTATTTAAAGAGAGTTGCACCTCTTGTAATTTTAATGTCAAAATATATTCTAATTTCAGAATTCAACGGTCTCTCAATTCTTCACAGATATCAACGTAAATAGATGGATTTTTTTACTAAGCTTTTTTATGAAAGCTGTACCAATACAATTAATATAAGTGAGTTATAAATAGTATCAATTGCATTTTCATTCGATATGTTCGTAAAATTGAGATTTGGAATACTTTATAGTAGATGAACAACGAAAAAGTAGTATGATCGAATGGTATTTCTATTGATTTATGAAAATAATTGGGTGATAAATGATTTTTTTTTGGCTTACCAAGCTATCTAATATTATTTTGAAAATTAAATAGATGTCTGATTAGTAAATAATAAGTATTGTTATACTTATTTACAAGAATAGAGACAATGCTCAAGTCCGTTCAAATTATAGAGCAATCAAGTTAACATGTCATACATTGTAATTTTGGGAGAGAGTAATTGAATACAGATTATGAAGAGATACTTGTGTTTCTCAAAATCAATTTGGTTTTATGTTAGATAGATCTACTAAGAAAGCCATTCATATATAAAGAGGTTTGATTGAAAAAATTTAAGAAAGAAAGGAGATTTTCATTTAATTTTTTTTGATTTTAAAAAGCTTATGATAGAGTACTAAGGGAATTTCTTTGTAGTGCCTTAGTAATTGATTATGGATTTGTGCTTTATATATTGATATTATTAGAGATATGTATTATGGTACTGTAACATGTGTTTTAATGAGTTTTCTATAACTATTGGATTACATCAAGGCTAATGTATTTTTGCTTTAATTATGTATGTTCTTACTGAGCACATTCAAGAGCAAGTTCTTTGGTGCTTGTTTTTTGCAGAGATTATTCTATTAATTGATAAGAATAGAAATAGAGTTAAAGCAAAACTTGAGTTGTGGATGACTACTTTAAAATAGAATTCATGAAGTGTAAGTTCAATTGTTGTATAATTCATAATCTCGAAGACAACTATTGAGAAGAGGCTCAAATACTTTAGTCCAATTATTCAAATAAAGATGAAATATACGGGATGTGATTAATATGATCCATGCCGGTTGGATGAAATGGAGGAACATTTTTGGAGTGGTGTTATTGAAAAATCTCACTTATAATTAAAGGAAAATTTTGTTGAGCAGCTATATGATTAGTTATATTATATGAGGTTGAATGTTGGGCAACAAAAAAAAACATTTACTGATAAAATAAGTGTTACAGAGATGAGGATGTTTAGGTGGATGAGTGGGTATATTCGTATGAATAGAATGAGAAATGAGTTTATTTGTAACAAGGTTGGAGTGGCTCCTATAGTGAATAAGAGATTAAAGATTGTCGCCTTAGATAGTTCATGCATAATAAGCGTAGCCATTCAATGACTCTGTTAGAAAAATTGAGTTTATATATGCCAATATTAAAAGAGGAAAAGGAAAACAAAAAAGATTTTGGAAGAAACTATTATAAAAGATCTTCCCTATTTGGAACTTTGGGAGGGATCTTGTACATTGGAAACAAAGTATCCATTGTTGATCTTGTCTAGTGAGATTAAGACTTGTGGTATTGTTGTTATTGTTGTTGTGAGTTGGGTGCTAATTTTTTAATTTAAGTTTAACTAAATTCAGTGTACTTATTATCTATATTCTTTTTATGTTAAGGTGAACTTCAAATAAAAAGCAAATATGTGGCAAATGAAAATAGAATTCATAATATAATATAATATAATAATTTTTTATTCAACCACTGAACTACAACACCATTCACGCATATGTTGTTTTAGTCTTATGGTTCATTTTGGTTAAAAATAAGGAATTTCCTCTTATATAGCACAAAAATCTTTGCAATTTACTCATAAAGTACCCAATTTTCATATTTACTAATGTGAAAATGGGGAAAAGATTTTGTGTACTGAAATGGGATAAGATTCAATACATAGGATGGCTAAATGTAATATAGAAAATATCAAAGCTTGGGGTACTGAATATTTAGAGTTTATAAATTCTATTTTTGTGTATGTTAAATAATTTGCTTTTTGCGCCTTAGTTCTTAATACAAATCCTTTTCATTTTAAGTTTTCCATTGCAATATTGTTTAATCCAGGCAGCTTTTCTTTACTTTTCACTGATAATATTATTATTAACTACAAAATCAATTACTTAAGTATTAATCTACAACACCATTCACGCATATGTTGTTTTAGTCTTATGGTTCATTTTGGTTAAAAATAAGGAATTTCCTCTTATATAGCACAAAAATCTTTGCAATTTACTCATAAAGTACCCAATTTTCATATTTACTAATGTGAAAATGGGGAAAAGATTTTTGTGTACTGAAATGGGGATAAGATTCCATACATAGGATGGCTAAATGTAATATAGAAATATCAAAGCTTGGGGTACTGAATATTTAGAGTTTATAAATTCTATTTTGTGTATGTAATTATTCTCTTAAATAATTTGCTTTTTGCGCCTTAGTTGTTAATACAAATCCTTTTCATTATAAGCTTTCCATTGCAATATTGTTTAATCCAGGCAGCTTTTCCTTACTTTTCACTGATAATATTATTATTAACTACAAAATCAATTACTCTAGTATTAATAAAATTTTAAAATAATTCAACATTTCTTTTAAATTAACCGATTTAATCTTCAGACTATTCAGCATGCTTACACAGCACCCAACTTTTTTGATTGCTCTTAATTTAGTAAAAAAAATATTCAATTTGATTGATTTGAGACTAAATTAGGATCAAATTCAATGGTTGGAGAAAAGTTGCTTTATAAATTGCTTATACTTTTTAATTCGTCAACTTTAAACATTTGAGGGCCATTTTGATTCCTTGATTCTAGATTTATGATTTTCCTGTGATTTAAGAAAAGCATCGATGCATGGTGCAGAGATAACAAGTAACAATGCGATAAAATAAAATTGACACTTAAAGGTCACTATATTAAATTGTTAATTTAAAAAATAATTTGAACTCATAAAGTTCAATTGTTATTATTTTTATAAATCATTTCATGTTCGCCTTCGTAGCCGACCCCACCTAGTGGGATTAAGGCTTGGTGTTGTTGTATATTATATACGCCATAAGAACGATAAAACCACAGAAGATTTTTCATAGTTACATTAAACATTCAGTCATTAGTGCATCATAGATTTTGTCAATATCACAATTGTTTTGAACTGCAAATGTTTAAAGAAATAGTAACAATAAAAACTTTAGAATACAAAACAAAATACAACTACATGGTTATATGAATGTAAGGTGGATCAACAATTAGATGCTTTGGAGCTAATACACTCAATGCTTGGATCATCATCTCTTGTAGATGCCCCTGCTTCCCCTATAACTTTCACCATCGTTTCAAAAAATTATATTCTAAAATTTGTTCATTAATAAAGAGATTGGCAACTTTAAGAAAATATTTTTTCACACATTGTTGTTAATGTATCCCCAACAACGTCCAACAGCTTACTCTCTCTTGGAGTTTAGTGTTGGGTCCTCTTAGATAAAACATATAGACCGATGTGCACAAACTCCAAATTTTTCCCCGTCGAGAACTAATTATTTTCTCTGAGTGAAACTGATGTAACGGTATGTGCTATAATTTTTTTCACAACATGATAATGACCGGCTGATTTAATAGTTTAGAAGCCAAACTTTATAGTCATGGAGAACTTCACCATAAATCATCTGTCAAAAACTTTTCCATCTACGGTGCTACCAGAAACCACAAGTCATGATCAACAGAAACTCAGTTAAAAAAAAAAAAAAAAACTGGCAACTTTGTAAGCAGCAATTTCTCTTTTCATTATTTGTGAAATTTTATTAAGCAATTGGTCGACTCATCTAATATCTCAATATCTTTATTTGGGAAATGCAAATTGTAGTTTCATTAGCTTAGCATGGCTATAACACCTAAAAACTTAAAATTTGTAGTCGTTCTTAACTAATGATTCATAAATAGGCTTAAATTTATTTTAAATTTACCAGGGGCTTAATGAATGAACTAAACAAAGAATAGGGGTGTTGATTTTGCCCCGTCCACTTTATAAAATGTGGGTTCTTGGTTGTCTTAATTGTGTTGATGTAGTATTCCCTTTCATATTCTCGATCTTGAAATCCCTTGTCATATAAGTGTTTCTTAAATGAAATTATATTATGAATTTTATCATACCGTTTGTCATCCTATTATTCTTGCACAAATATGGGCGTTATCCACATTATCTTCACAATACATGCTCCAGTTGTCATTAATAACTCTAATTTGTAAACTTTATTTAGTAGTTCGGAATTATTTGAGCATGTTAATTATTGTTGATGCAAAATAAGTTTCAACTATAGCCAGCATTTTCAGCTTTATAATGTTATCGTAGAATGTAACTTTGAGTCATTCATAATGAAGTTTTTAATGAAATTTACAGCTATATTTTTTCTAAAATATTTCATTTTATTTGTATTTTTGGAGCACAAATTATTCTTAGTATAGGAGTTAGTGTGTGGGACAATACAAATTGTCTAAAATATATGTTGATATTGGGTTTAAATCATTGATCCTGTTACTTTGAGCTATCTTAGCCAATCTCAAAGATGGCTTCTTTGATGATATTTACTTTATAAAATTTTACAATTATATGCTCTCTAATGTTTGTAAACTGTCCGAATGCAATTTTCAATTGTCTTAACAAGTGTGCCCCTCGCTTTATATTAAGTTTCTTTTGTAGTTATGGTGAAAATTGACATACTAGTCCCACTTTGTTCAACTTGGTAATTTCCACAAAAGCTTATCATCATCATTTATGATTATGAATCTATAGTCCTATTATAAAATGATTACTTATTATAGTAAATGTTAGGTAAGCATGACTTCTTCACGGTTTCTTATATTTATTTTATTTTTCCAAGCGCACAATAAATTGTAACATTTTACTTCAAATTGAACCAAAATCATTTTCCTTTCATTTCAACTCTTAATATCAAGTATATTAACATGCACGAATCTCAACCTGTGTATAGATCTAATAGCCAGTATGAAACAAATGCAGGTTTATCTGATGTTGAAGGACTTGAAATTTCAAGCAGTCCTCTGTCTCCAATAGTTTTTCTTAAGCTGAAGAAATCTGGTGGATCCCAAGACAAGGATTTACAAGTCCTTGAGAAGATAGTCAGTAGGGTTAGTACAAAATTACTTTTGGGCTCATTTGGTTGCTTCAAATTGTTTATCTTTTTTTAATCAATAAATAATATATTAAATATCATTAGTTGCATGTAGATAGCAATCAATATTGGATTTAGATTTGAAATTATCTTTATAATCGGTCAAAAGTCAGATGTGATGATTTCACTTTTACATGCATATAAATCAAAACAATTATCATATTCTAACAACACCCTTGCATGCTCTTTAAAGTTTGGAGCTATGTTAGCAATAGAAACATGAGACTAGAATAACTTTGAGATTGTTACATGCATGCATTGTGCTTGTTTATTATAATTAAGATCTAATGCGGATTTGTAAAAATTTAACAAATAAAGGTGCATTGGTCTCAAACATTTGAGTATAATACATAAATATGTTTATTATATCTTTTTAAAATTAAAATTTATTATTTTTTAATAATATATAAACAAATTTGAAAATAGTACTTTTATATGTAAATCTATATACAACTATATACACAAGAATAGACTAATAAGATTTAGAGCAGCTTATCTGTAAGGAAGAAATTGAATAATGATAGTCTAACTAAATTTGGTTAGCATGACATCTAAATTGTACAAGAGGCCATGCAAATTACACAATCCATAATATAATACTGATTTTGCTGTATAATATAAAGATATTTAAATAAATTAATAATACAAATGTGTCATCCCTTCAACATATGATCTCTGTTAGTAAAATACATTACGTATAATAAACGGATATTAATTCATACATCTATAGTACAGTTTTTATTTTAAAAATCGAAGAAAAGAATATGAGTTATGCTAAATTAGTGTTTAAAAAATGTGTGAATATTGTACTCATCAAATATGT
Source organism: Gastrodia elata (assembly GCA_016760335.1). NCBI lineage: Eukaryota > Viridiplantae > Streptophyta > Magnoliopsida > Asparagales > Orchidaceae > Gastrodia > Gastrodia elata. The sequence goes on along the minus strand of CM028681.1, from coordinate 13,536,794 downwards.
GATATATATATTGGAAAATATTCCGGCCAACTGTTCTTGCGTGTTTTCACAGGTCCTCCGTGAAGATTCAGTTTTCTTAGTGACATCAAAGAGGTGTGCTCTGGACAAATGCCGGCTCCCTGTTGGAATTCGCTTATTTGTTTCGGCGGGCCATTCTGAATCCGATATATTGAGGGCGAGTGACTCGCTGAAGAGAGTTGCAGCATTGGAGCTATCCTAGAGAATAGTCAAGTCACAGAAGGGTTCCATCTTCAGCCATACAGCACAGTCTGATCCGCATCACGTATATTAATAAGTAATCATGTATGTGTTTCATTAGGTAAGGAAATAGGAACAATTTCTTCAGCTGTTGCTTTTGTGTTGAAGAAATTGTATTTTAGCTAGGATGATGCTCTGTGAACATACTTGTAATCTTTGTATTGTAGAGAAATATGCATTTGATTCAGGTGAACAGGAATTAAAATCAATTGATCTTTTATTCTGTTTTTTAGGCAAAATTATTGTGTTATTTTTTTGACGAAATATTGAATAATGCATTGAGATTCGTGGAAGAAGAATCATGTTAATTGCAGCACAAAGGCCTTGGTGATGTTTTGAGATTTGCCTTGGAAAATCTTTTATGGTTTTCATGAGAAGCCTGAGATGCATTTCAGCCTCCCAAAAGGAGAATTCTTTATGTTATCCTTTTCTTTCTCCCTTAAGATTTCTTAATTTAACATGTGGCATGCTATTGAAGATTACATGGGGCTTATTTGGTTAAGGGTTTAGTTTGGGGTTCAAGTTAAATAAATGAAGCTGCTAGGTTAAAGTAGATTGATTGCTAAGGTGATTTAAGTAAAATTTGAATTTGTCTATGTTAGAATTTGTTGTTCAAATATATGTGTAACACTAATGGAGTTCTTGATGCTTCAATCAAATTCATACATAATTCCAAGTTCTAATTTTTTTTTGTAAGAAGTTGAGGCTTATAAGGTAAATATATGGTATGTGTGATTTGAACTTTTTATTCGTCAAGGATTTAATACCAAGAGCTCAATTATTGAGCCACAACATTATTCACGTCAAGTTGTTACTTGTTACTAATTTTATGGGACTCAATAGATATGAGCTTGGTGGGCGAAATTGGGGGCTCCAATGGCCATCAAGACAAAATTTGTTGAAATGTTATTTTATCTTTTTTTGTTTGGAGCCATGGTTGAACCTCCATGTATGTGCTTTTTGCCTTTTTTTTTTTTTTTTTTTTTTTTTTATCTCCTGCTTTTTATTTTTTGAATAAAGAATTTGGACCTCTCTTATGAATTTTATGTTATTGCTTTTCTATTAAGTTTTATGATATAAAACACAATGTCATGTGTTCAGTTCTCATCGAAAACATATTTATTTTTTATTTGAATGTCAATTTTTTTTCAAATAAGGTGTTGTGTTTTATTTTTTGAGTGTATTTTTTGTTAACTATCAAAGATGATAAATGAGATTTTGCAAGTGTACAAATTTAACATAACTTATTTCCAAGTTTTAGCACCATTGATAAACACTATTCAAACACTAAAATAGTACATGAAATACCTATGAGTTTGGCCTTAGCACTTGTTTAATTCACTAAAGGAATATTGGTTGACAAAACATTGAAAAAGCATTTGAGCTTTTAGATAAATTCGGCTTTTCAAATTTATAATCGTTACAACTATATATCACATGAATATAAACTACAATAAAAAATATATTAACTAATATTGTCTTCTTGTAATAGAAGCAACGATGAATTATCTCATAATAAATATGTATTAAATTGAGTTTTCTTCTTATAAAAAAGTATATGAAACAGTGTGTATTTTCTTAAGAAGTGCATGTGCCTCTTTATACATACAAATATTTTTAACTCGAATGGAATTACTCAACCATCTCCATCTTGTAATAAGATCAATTTCATTCCACTTCTTTTCTTATTTTAAGTGAAATTATTTTCTTACTAGAAAATTACATGTAAATATAAACATAATATATATATATATATATATATATATATATATATATATATAATATAAATAGTGATATCTAAACATTTATTACAATTAAATTGAAAATCTAATACCGGCACATTGCACGTGCTAAGTCACGAAGAGAAAGGGAAAGAGTTAGGTCAAACTAAAAAAATGATGGTTGCTACATATTTTATTTTAATTCAATTTATATTTTTTTTGAATAGATTTAAAAATTATGTAAAACTTTAAACATGTATATGAATGTTTGAATGTGATATTATTTTGTGCATTTTTAATTAAATTGAATGAATTTTGTGATAAAAGTGATTCAATGGATTAAACAAATCATATTAAGCATATGGTGTTTAACTAGTCCCTAAATCTAACACTGGATTACCACAATTTGTACCAATCTCTAGGGTGTTTTAATTCTAGTAGCAATGGGGTCACTACACCAAGTGTTGTGCGCTTTGCCCAAATGATCTCGACGAGCATTAGGATCCACACAAGCGCCTGATTCTCAATTTCACAGCTAAGACAATGCTTGAGAGTGCATCCAGTCAAAATCAAACTCTGCTTATAATATTTATTATGATCTTGTTTCATGTTGTCTCACCTCTGGTTGATCTATGACTCAATTAGTTATTTATTCAAAATTCACTTGAAGCTTCATCATTATTTTGATAGCTCTTTGGATTGACATGTTTTATATGTCTAAGTGCGCCCATTTGAGCTCACCTCATTGGGCTACAGTAGATGCTCTGCCAACCCAACACCAACAATTATCTTTCTATTCAACAACTACAATTTTGTTTTCCTCTTGCGCAATACAGCAGTACCAAACAAAGCTGAAGAGATTGAATAAATTCTTTGATCTAAAGTCTGTCTTCCCTTGCCAACAAAAGGAAAGCATCATTGTAGTTTATGGATAAATAGGCATATTGTTGGCGCACCACAGTAAGATGTGAAGATGTTCCATTCGATAACTTAGGTGTGAGGAGTTTGATAATGGAAATAGTTATATATTTTGTCTATTTAAAAAAAAAATAGAATATATATTGTTAAATTTAAAAATTTTAATATTCTATGGGTAATATTTAAAGACTGGATATTATTTTGGTAAAAATTCCTAAAAATTAAAATTAAACTGCAATTATGTCTTCGAACCAAAGTTCTCCCTAGTCGGAGCGGCAACATCTGCGTCCGTTTCTTCTCAGCAGCTCGTCCCGCCTAGCAACCACAAAGCCATCCCCCGTCTCCACATTTTCCTTACCAATCCCCCCCCCAACTTTTGCCCTCATCTTCTCCCCCAAACAAAGCAAGGTTAACCCTTTTCTCCTCTTCTGCAAAGAGGAAGGTGTAATCGATCTCCAAACAATGGAAACCGAGGTAGTGACTATCTCGAGGAAGACGAAGCATGGTCATGGAAAATTCAGCAAAAAGCGCAGGAAGATGAGCTCGAACCCTGATGCCGTGCTGAAATCGAAAAAAACCTAGTAAGAAGATGATGAAGCTCTTTAGAAAGAGGGCCAAAGCCTACAACTCCGATGAAGAAGAGGTGGAAGATGACGGGATGGAGTTGAACCAAGAGGATTCCGGCGAAGAGAAAGATACGACGGGTTCGGTTGATTCCAAGGGTGATAGTGGATCCGAGAACGAAGAGAAGGGCGAGGGTTATGAACTTCAACTGGGGATTACGAAGTTTACAGAAGGTTGTCGTGCTTTCAGAACGGCTTTCATGAACATTATGAAGAAGAATCTCACAAATGATCCGTTGGTTAGTATTTTCTTGTATGACTGATTTATTCACTGAGAAATTTGTTTCGTCACTACAGTTCCCCAATTTTGCATCAGGGACCAGTTTTATCTGCTCACAAGAAGCTTGTTGCCGAGAAGCTAGCGGAAGAGGAAGCTGAACACAAGGCAAAGAGTGAGATTAAAAGGGAGAAACATATGGTTCGTACTCTATTTTTTTTTCTGGCGGCTTTTAGTTGATTCTAGTTTTTAGTACTTTCAAAAAATTTGAGTTTTGTAATTTCTAAATTTTTTACAGGCTGCTGAAAAGGGACATGTAAAACCGGCAGGATTTCTTGATGCTAAGGAGAAATTCTTAGTTAGTGTAGCTACAAAAGGAGGTGAGAATATATTGATTTTTCCTATAAATTTTTTTTCAATGTTTCATTATTTGATTGCCTAGTCTTTTGTTCCTCTTGGAAATTTAAAATTCGCTTAAACTCCTTTTGTGCAATATAACAACCATAGTGAAGAGCTCGATAAATGTTGGCACAAATAGGTTTGCCTAAGTTGTCATGTAACAGAAACTGTGATGAAGGAATTTAAATTTGTGGTTGTTGGTTTTGATAAACTTTTACTAGCTACATAAGGTGTGCTCTATTTCATAAGGTTATCGTCACTGTTTTAGTAATTGACCAATGCAAATCCTATCTTGAATTAACTGCTAAGTCTATAGTTTTGAAGTGAACTTTTGATTTTAAATGGTGTGAAGAAGGATTATGTTTCTAACACAGGAGTTATACAGTCAAGGGGGATTGGGGCTTCTGCATAGGTATTGAAGATATTTTGGCTGGCATTGGAATTATAGAGCAAGGAGATTTAGTGTTTCTGTGTTGATATTGAAGATCTTGTTGATCAAGAGACGGTAGAAGGAACTTGATGGGTAGCCTTGAACAGAATGGCACATTGCTTGGTTGATGCCTTTGAATTAATACCATTGGAGATTAACATGGATAGAGAGATAGAGAGATAGAGAGAGGGAGTGAGAGAAATGGTTTATTTTAAATAAAATGATATATCATTGTTTGATATAAGGTATGTGAAACAAGATGCTCAGGCAGGTCTCTTGATTGAGAATTGAGAAGTGGGAGACAGATTGAGTGATAAAGTAATTTATTGCTTTTGTTTTAATTGTTAAGATCCCAGGACTCATAATTTTTAAAAAAATTGAATCTTATTAATGCCTTTATATAACTTTAATTTAATGCATTTTAGGATCTCTCATCTTTAACTTTCTACATCCATTTAAATTTCAGTTAGTCATCACTTGATTAGCTAGTAGCTTTCGGAGTCTCTTCTTTAGAATAATAGATTGTCTTGTGATTTTATGATAGTTTTCTTAATTCACTCCACATATATCTCTTTTCTCATTTAAAACTGTCCACTTCTAATTGTTATGAAATAATCTTACAAATTAGAGATTAATTTTTTTATTTACTAGTTTATTTTATCAGGGTTGGCTAACTTTGCAATTTTTCACGAGATCCTTAATCACAATTCCTCTTTTATGCCATTTATTTCTACAATAAGTATCCATCACTTAATAATAAAAATTATAAGAGATGAATAATTGGTCTAATATACTTATAAATCTAATTTTTACTCAAACAAAATACTTAGTCTATTTAGTATTAGTACCCTATGCTTTATTTTTATAATTGATATAACTGATATGCATGACTTTTTTGGGTAGAGACTAATTTTTCAATTAGGGATTTATTAATTTTTTCTTTTAGTTAAAAAATTATTTTTAGAGCCTTACCTTATCAGCTCCAAGCACCTTTCAGTTTCATGTATGACCTCTTGTGTATATGACTTATGCAAACACAATCACCATTGGTTTGGCCCCGCATTGTGACGCGAACTTATGCTAAGGAGTTGAATATTTGAAGAATTAACTTTAGTTTATTTTATGGAGTTTTGTTATATTTTATTGTCACAAATATGTCGGTCTAGTTTGTTATGTCGATTCATTTAATGGATCATGTTTTGAGTTTTTGGGTTAATTAGGTGGACCCGATTGTTTATTTTTGTTTTATTTTTATATTTTCATGTACGGGGTTGATGATTAATGTTGTCATAATGCATTAGGTCGTCCTCCATCAAGGTTAAGGAGTGGAATTCACTTGGGAATCTAAGGGGTGTTAAGGAGGGGTATTCTGGTCATTTGATCATGGGTTGGCCCTAGGGTTTGCAAGGGCTATATATTATAATGTTTTTGAATTCTAATGATCAATGCATATTTCTTCTGTGAATTTTGACTTAAGATTTGTAGTTTTGGTGTTGACAACCGAAACGGTCAATGGTGTGCACAACCAACGAAGGTTCGAGATATGTACAATCTCGAAGGGCCAGGGTGTGGATAATCCTAGTAGTTCTCATTTGTTTTTTATTTCATTTTCTATTATTTTCTGATGTGTTTTGAAATGCTCTCTGTTAGCTTCGAAATGCATCTTGTTTTGTTCGATTCTGACTCTGTTTGCCCATTCAATCGTCCATTTAGCGAATATCGTACGAAGTGTGACGTTTGGATATCCACCCATCATATCTCTCTCTAATTCATTTGAAATCAGTGCCTACATTTTTCTAACATCCATAACATTCCAACTTTGTTTGGTCTTCCAAACTGCTGTTCAAAGTCTAATGGTGGTTTTTCCACTTGCAAACCACCTTCACCATTTCACCCCATCATTTTTTGTTTCAGAGCATAGTTTCACGTCTTAGCATAGAATAAAAAGTTGTTTGGCACGTCAAAATCTATCTCCCCAAATTTTTTAGATTTTTTTGAATTTTTTTTTCTTTTTCTCTCTTGCTCGCCGTAAACCGCTGCTGCCGGCTGGCCGCCCCCGCCGGCCCCCACCAGCAAAAATGTCATTTCATTCCTGCAATGCCTAGTAACTGGTTTAGCCGGTCATCTGTCTTCTAGCTATCGGTCCAACAAGTCACCCAAAGCATTCATTTGAAGACAGATTTGTGTAGTGAACTTTCGGGAAGCGCTGCGAACTCATCCAGACTTGGAATTGCAAGCCGAAAGATGCATTGGATTCATGATAGAACAAACTTCGACCCTGAAGTGACAAAAAGTTCAAAATCATTTTTTAGAAGTGTGCTAGGGCTTTTAAAGTGGAGAATTACTCGTGCATCCTGCAAGGAGGTATGATCTTGCAAATTTTGTTTTAAAATCAGTTTGAACTTGTTAATTGAATCTCTTGTTGAGTCTTGGGCTATTGCATGTCTTGTCGCAAGTTTTAAAAGTTGATATTTCATTCTGGTTCATTAATAAGCTCCTCCGCCAAACCTAGCCTATTTCCCCTCACCTATCGAGCCAAATTTGAGTGACCACTTGCGCGAGAGCGTTTCCACACAAAAAAAGAGCCATCCTAAGGTGCAAACCACACGTTTTACCTACTGATTTGAACAATCTATTCTATTTTATTTTTGTTTTTGCTTTGGTTAGTATATTTTAAGTTGATTGTTGTTATTTGTATTTCACTTGATTGCATTCGTGAAAACATGTGATAAAAGATAATTACAACAATGAATGATTAAAACACTCCCCAAGAATCACCTGGAAATGAATTAGAACATAGGGTGCAAGGAGTAGAAGCCACTTTAGTGAGGATAATGGAAGAATAACGTCAATTAAATATGACTATTAGAGAAAACTGTCAAGCTCCACCACCCTCACAACTGAATCCACAATCTCCACGGTGGTCACAATCTCCTAGTCATTGTAGACAGGAACATGAATGATACGGATGATGTTATCACCCTGCTAGGCGAAGAGATTTTCATGAGTCTCCTAGGGTTAAGCTGCAGTTTAGATGTACTGCTAGGAGAGGAAGTATGGAAAGAGAAAAAAATGAGTATGATCCACTGAGAGGTATTAAAGTAGAGGCATCCACTTTTGATGGTACACACTATCTTGATAGATTTATTGATTGGTTGACACAAATTGAAGAACTCTTTGAGTGGCATGAGTTAGATGAATATCAAAGGTGATTTTTGTGAGGATGAAGTTAATTAGTCAAGCTAAAATATTTTGAAATAATTTTTTATTAAAAGAAGAGAGGGGAGGTAGGAGAAGGATTAGTTGGCTTGAGATGAGGTAAGTGATTAGGGACAAGTATTGTCCACATTTTCACCATAAGTAACTACATACTAAGTTGATGACACTCAGATAAAGATCCATGAGAGTTATTGAGTATCTTGACATCTTTGATCTAGTAGCTAGGACTAACTTTCAAGATCTTGATTTGCAGTTGGCTAATAAATTTGTGTTGGGATCAAAGAATGGATCTTAAACATAAAATAGAGTTGAGGGATCCACAAACTTTAGAAGAAGCTGTACATCACGCTTTATTGTTAGAATCCCAATCAAAGGCATCATCATCTCCAAGAGTTTTGTAATGCCAGCTCCAAAGATACCTGTAGCACAGACCGGCAGGACGTTCAAGGATATTATTTGTTATAGGTGTAATAAAAAATGACATATGAAGCATGATTGTAAGTCCATTTTGACTACAACAATTTTAGAAGACTCCGAGGAAGAAGAGCGTGATTATTTCCATGGGGATGATCAGTTTGACGATGAAGAGATTGAACTCAATGAAGATACACATCTAGATGTAATCTGTTGTTTGAGCACCATTATTGGTGAGGAGGATTGGAGTAGGAATATTTTTAGTGTTTCTTATCATGCATGGGGTGGGATGTAGATTGATCAATGATGGAGGTAGTGCAATGAACGTAGTATCTACACACACATTGTTTAAGGCCAAATTAGTTCCTAAGCTACACCCAGTTCCACTCAAGGTTAGTTGGGTCAATAAAGCATCTCTCTATGTGACTCAGAGATGCTTACTACCATCAAAATGGGAAGTTAAGAAGATAAGATCTGGTGCGATGTTCTTCCTATGGACATAGCTCATATACTTTTAGGGAGGCCATAGCTATTTGACATGGATGCAATTCACTATGGGAAGGAAAACACTTGTGTTCAAGTTCAAACAAAAGACGATCAAGTTGTATCCCATGAAACCAACGGTTAGAACACCACCATCTGCTTATAGTGCAACATCTACATCATCAACATCCATACCATCTGTAAGCCCCGTGACTTCCAAACTCACGACTAGTTAGCCTTCAAGTGTAGAACTATCTCTAAAAGTAAAGAAATAAGCTAGATTACAATTGACCACCATATCACCATATATTCCACTACCCATTGATTGCCCACTTCTAACTATAGAACCACCACTTGTAAAATTTCATGTTGAGTACGTGAAATCTTCAAGAAATAGTTTGTTGGATCTTCAATGATGCACATTTTACATGTGAAGGAGATTGTACCTAATTATGATGGTGTGCCCGTGCCACCATGTGTTATGAGATTACTGAAAGATTTTTCTGAAACAAGCTTGGATGAGTTATTTGATGAGTCTTCATGATATCCAACATGCTATTGATTTGGTTCCTGGTGCTCAATTGCCAAATTTATCCCATTATCGACTTAATCCCATTGAACAAGCTGAGTTGCAATGTCAAGTTGATGAGTTATTATAAAAGGGTTTTTTGAGAGAAAATTTAAGCCCTTTAGCTGTGCCCTCTCTATTAAATGTGAAGAAAGATGGCCCTTGGAGAATGTGTGTTAATAGTAGGGCTATAAACAAAATTACTATTTAGTATAGGTTCCCTATTCCTTACTTGAATGATATGTTAGATCTGATAGCCAATTCCACTTTATTCTCCAAGATTGACTCAAGAGTGGCTATCATCAGATTAGAATAAGATCGGGAGATGAATGGAAGATTGCTTTCAAAACATCGAAAGGACTTTATGAATGACTTGTTATGCTATTTGGATTATCCAATGCACCAAGCACTTTTATGAGACTCGTGAATACAAAGTTGAGACTTATTCTTGGAAAATTTGTGGTCATGTATTTTGATGACAGACTCATTTACAACATTAATGAGGAGGGACACCTAGAACATATGAGATTAGTTTTGGAAAAACTTAGAGCAGAGAAGCTGTTCATAAATAAGAAGTGTTCTCTTATGCAATCTAAGGTTATATTTTTAGGATTCATAGTATCATCTTTATGAATCAAATTTGATCCTGTCAAAATTCAAGCAATTGTTGATTGGCCTACACCTACAAGTATCACTGATGTTCAAAGTTTTCATGGGTTTGCAACATTTTGCAAGAGATTTGTTAGAAACTTTAGCTCTATTGTGGCCCCCATTACTGAGGTATTGAAGGGGGATAAGTTTGTTTGAACCCATAAAACTGATAAAGCTTTTCATTATATTAAGAGAGTCATGACAACTTCATCTGTTCTTAAGTTACCTGATTTTGGAAAGAATTTTGAGGTCGTTTGTAATGTCTTGTGGATTGGCATAGGCGGAGTGTTGCAGCAAGATGGACATCCTGTCGCATATTTTAGTGAAAAGTTGAACGAGGAGAAGCAACGATATTCCACATACGATAGAGAGTTATATGCTATCATTCAGTCGCTCAAGCACTGACGACATTATCTGTTACATAGAGAGTTTATTCTGCACTCAAATCACCAAGCTCTGAAATTCATAAACACGCAAAAAAAGTTGAACCATCAGCACTCCAAACTGATAGAATATCTACAAGATTTTTTGTTTATTCAAAAAACAAATCGGGTGTTGAGAATAAACGTGCCGCTGCATTATCACTGATAACTTTAGTGGTATTTCCTTTTTCAAGTGAGATTGTGGGATTTGATAGACTAAAGGATGATTACGAGTGTTGTCCTGATTTTCATATCATATACAACCAAACGAGTGACATTTTGTTGCCCACTAGTTCTAATTATCACATTGTCCAAGGGTATTTATTTAGAGGTCTGGTATTATGTATCCCTTGGACTTGAGGATCTTTCTGATTAGTGAGTTGCATTCTGGAGGGATTGCAGAACACTTATGGCGAGACAAAACAACCCATCTTGTTGAGGAGAAATGTTACTGGCCATCACTAAAGAGAGATGTGTGTAGATTTGTGTCTTAGTGTCGAGTTTGTAGAAAAGCAAAAACAACTAAGCAGAAATATGGTAAGTATTCGGCCCTACCCGTTCCATATAGACCATGGGAAGATCTGTCGATGGATTTTGTGTTAGGATTACCTAGGACAATGCTGTCAATATGAGAGTGTATTTGTGGCAGTGGATAGGTTTTCCAAAATGGCACATTTCATTCCATGTTCTAAGACCACAGACGCATCTCACGTTATTAGGCTTTTCTTTAGAGAGGTTGTTAAGCTACTTGGAGTACCCAACACTATAGTGTATGATCGTGACATAAAGTTTGTTTTCTATTTCTGAAAAACATTATGGAAGTTATTAGATACTACACTTAAGTTTTCTTTGGCTTTTCACTCCCAGATCGATGATCAAACTGAGGTAGTTAATATAAATTTGAGGAATTTGTGGAGGTGTCTAGTTAGGGAGAATTTAGGTAACTGGGATCTTCACATACCTACTGCAGAGTTTACCTATAATAGTACTATCTCCAGAATCACAAAGAAAACACCATTTGAGGTTGTGTATGGTTTTAATCTTAGAAAGCCTTTAGATTTTTTAAAGCTTCCCACTCACCAATATTTAGATGCTGTATATTCTTTTGCCACTGACTTTCAAAAGTTGCATGACACGGTTAAAACACAAATTGAACTTTCAAATATTAAATATGCTAAACAAGTAAATGTAAAAAGGACTGAAAGAGAGTTTAAAGAGGGAGATTATATGTTGGTATGCATCCGCCCTGAGCGGTATGCTACCGCCAAACATAAGAAACTACATGGACGAGCTACTGGCCCATTTAGAGTGAGTAGGAAAATTGAACCCAATGCATATCGCTTTGATTTGCCACCTGACATGCTAATTACTCCTGTATTTAGCATTGAAGATTTGGTTTCATTTTTTATTGATTTAACTTCAAAAGATGCAGGATCTGACTCTATTGTAGGGAATGATGGCAAGTCTATACTTAAGTTTCCTACACCTTCTTATTTGAGATTGAATCTATTGTTACTGATGAGGTTGATGCAAGCATCATGGAGATCATAAGTTTTTTATTAGGTGAAAGAATAAGCAACCTTTTGAGGACACGTGGGTGATAAAAATAGAGCTTCAAAAGTTGGACCTAGATCTTTTGAATGATTACCTATATTTCAACTCTGCAGAGTAGAGTTATTTTGGTAAGGGGGGAAATGATGCAACACAACCACCATAGTTTGCCCTGCATTGTAATATGCTGAGCTGAATATTTGAAGAATTAATATTAATTTATTTTCTTGAGTTTTGTTGTATTTTATTTTCTTATGTGGGCCTAGTTTGTTGCGTCACTTCATTTAATGAGTTATGTTTTGAGTTTTTGGGTTAATCAGGTGGATTTGATTATTTGTTTTTGTTTTATATTTATATTTTCATGTATGGGGTTGATGATTATTGTTTCCATAATGCATTGGGTCATCTTCCATTAAGTTTAAGGAGTGGAAGAGTCACTTGGGAATCCAAGGGGTGTTAAGGAGGGGTATTGTGGTCATTTGATCACATATTATCTCTAGGGTTTGCAAGGGCTATATATTGTAATATTTTTGAATTCTAATGATCAATAAATGTTTCTTCTGTAAATTTTGGCTTAAGCTTTTGAGTTTTGGTGTGGACAACCAGAATGATCGTTGGCGTGCACAACCAATGAAGCTTTGAGGTGTGTACAATCTCAAAGGGCCAGGGTGTAAATAATTCTGGTAGTTATCCTCTGTTTTTCTTTTCATTTTCTATGATTTTTTGGTGTGTTTTGAAGTGCTCTTTGTTAACTTTGAAACACATCATCTTTTGTTCGATTCTGACTCTGTTTGCCCATTCAATCGTCCACTTTGAGAATATCGTACGAAGTATGACGTTTGGACACTCCACCCATCATATCTCTCTCTAATTCCTTTGAAATCGGTGCTTACATTTTTCCAACATCTATCCGCACAACAATCTAAAATTTTATAACATTTCGATTTCGTTTGGTACTCCAAATTGTCATTCGAAGTCAAACTGTGATTTTCCCGCTCACAAACAACCCTCACCATTTCACCCCATCAATGACCAACCTCATCTTAATGACCCATTCAGTTTATATCGATGTACTTTGAGGCTCATGCGTGAATTGTAAGTTCTTTTATGGCTGCATTTAGACTATTAATTTCAGAGTGAGATAAGAGTGTTGCGTTAGGTAGTTAACAATCAGCATAAAATATTGTCGAATCTTCTTACAAATTAAATCATTTAAGAAATTGTGCTAGAGTTAGAGTGTCCCCTAGAAGTGATGCGTTGCATTGCCTTAATACAGTAAAAAGTGTGCAATAGTCACAACATTAGCGCCTGGGTATAGTGTCAAATAAACAAAGATTCGCAGTTTGGATAAATGCGTTTAAAAAAGTTAATTCATGATATTGAACTAAGAATTATAGGTGGAATCTTGACACTTTTATTGGCAAGTTTTTCGAGTTGGTGAATATTATGATTAATAGGATGATAAATATTTTATATCTTCAAGAAACTAAGTTGATGGGAAAGAAAACAAATGTAATTGATTGGCTTTAAAATTTGGTATTTGGTTAAGAAATCTCGTAGGAATAACATAACTATTATCTTGGATGAAAATTTTAAGGATAATTTAGTAGAAATTAAAAAGATAGAAAGATAGAAATATATCTATAAAGTTTATAATTCATGGAATAATTTTAAATATTATAAGTGTTTATGCCCTTAAATAAAATTACATATGAGTATAAATAAAAAATTGTAATGAATTGTATGAGTTAGGTCACAAATATCCCACGATGAGATATTATTTATAGGTGGAGATTTAAATGAGCATATGCTGGAAAGGTGATTGAAGAATTTAATTATATTTATGGTAATTTTATTTTTAGAAAGATCAATAAAGAAGGAAGAATAATTTAATATTGTCTTTAGCTTATGATTGATTATAAATGCTAATACAACTCAAATTGTTTATTTTCTTTTCAAGAAAAGAGAGCACTTATGTAGTAAGGATTGTAAATTTATCCATGATGATTGTTTGATGACCTAATATTGATTTTTGGTTTTAAATTTAAAATAAGAAGCAAAATTTTTAATCTAATTTGTCTAAAAATTAGATTGTAGAATCATAAGAATGATAATATATATATATATACATATATATATATATATATTAGAAGAGATGTTTTAAACTTGAGCAATCAAATTTTTAGGTTGAAGCCAACTTTTTGTGAAATTTAGTTGATAATTGTGTTCGCATTGCAATTAAAAATAAACTTATGAATCTAAAGTCAAAGTACCAAATAATAAAAAGATGTTTAGCGGTAAAAATAGGACATTCAAGTAAATATTAAAGAAACACAAATGTTTAAAGATTGGTTTAAATGTAAGAATGATGAGAGTTGAAATAATTAGCTTATTGTGAATTGAAAATCACAAATTGTGATGCTAAAATTGCAGCATACTAGAATTTTTATGATAATTTAGGAATTGTTGAAAGAGAGATGTATATATAAGTTGGTCAAATTAAGAGAGGAATTAAGAACTTGACTCAAATAAAATATATTTAAATGATTATTACAAAATTATTTTATGGATAATTTTAACAATGGATATATTATTTTCTTAGATTTTTTAATGAAGACTGTATTAATGCAATTAATACAAGTGACTTTATTTATTATAAAATTATATCAATTGCACTTTAATTTGGTGGGCTAGTGAAAATGGGATTTGGAATGCCTTAAGAGGATAAAGAATGGAAAAGTTGTAGGATCAGATGACATCCCTATCAATGTGTTAAAATATTTGAGTAAGGAATTTTTTGGTTTACTAAGCTTTTTTTATTTTAAAAATTAAAAAGTGTTAAATAAGTGGAGGAGTATTATTATCCCTATTTACAATAATAAAAGTGATGCTTAAAATTGTGCAAATTGTAGGGGAATTAAGTTAATGAGATATGTCATAATTTTGAGAGTGAGTGGTTGAATACATATTGTGAAGGGATACTTTACACAAAATCAAATTGGTTTTATGTAAAGTAATTCTATCATGGAAGTTGTGCATTTACTAAGAGGTTTGTTAGAAAGTTTTAGAGAGAAAATAAGATCTTTATTTAATTTTTATTAATCTTGAAAGCTCTTATGATAGAGTCTCAAGATAATTTTTTTGAATAGTTGCGGAGACAAAATAAATTTGTGTGGCATATATTGATGCTATTAAAGAAGTCAGTGTGCAAGACAGTGTATTTAATGGCTTTTTTGTTACTATTGAATGCTCAAGTTCCTATTTCTTGCTTTAATTATGGATTTTCTTAATAAATACATTTTAGAGTAGGTTTCTTGAAGCATGTTTTTTGTAGATGGCATGGAGACTATTTTAGAACCTAAAGGGCTTTGTTTTAGTAGATCTAAAACATTATATATGGAGTATAATTTTAATCATATTAGAAATCATAATCTTGAGGAGATAACTATTGAGGACCATGTAATCAAGAAGAGCGAGAATTTCAAATAACTTAGTTCAATTATTAAAAATAATGGTAAAATAGAGAGCAATGTGATTAATGGGATTTAAGTTGGTTGGATGAAATGAAGGGAGTTTTTTGAGTGTCGTGCGATTGGAAAATCCCCCTCAAAATTAAGGAACGTTTTTAGAGCTGCTATACAATCGGCTATATAGGCTGAATGCTAGTTATTAAAGAATAAAGTTATCAATAAAATAAGTGTTACAAAGATGAGGATGCTAAGGTGGACGAGTGGGTATACTTGAAAAGATAGAACGAGAAATGAATTCATACATAGCAAGGATGGAATGACTCTAATAGTAGATAAGATTAGAGAATGTTGTCTTACATGGTCTGGGTATATTAAGCATAGACCATTTAATGTTTTCTTAGAAAAATTGATTATATGAATTTTGCCCATGCTAAAAGAGGAAAAGAGGAAAAGAGGAAAAGGGAGACCAAAAAGACATGGGAAGAAATATTAGAAATGATCTTCTCTATTTGGAACTTAGGGAACGCTTATTTTTTATTGTAAATAATGGAAACAAATGATTTATGACCTTACCTAGTAGGACTAAGACTTGGTATTTGTTGTTGTTGTTGTTTCTTATTGTCCTTTTTTATTTTGACATATTTTCCATGCCTAATTTTTCATAAGTAATGGCAGATGCGTTGAAAATGAATTTCATATTGCAGGAGAGCTTCAATGATAGTCATGAGTTTATTTAATAAATTTGAATTATTGGACTCAACCTTTTTGTTACTCACTCAATTTTAAAGTGCATTGCTATCCAATGCATATGGTTTTGCGATTATATTGTGGCTTACTCTATTTGTACCCCTGAGTATCTTGCTGCATATTTATTGTTTTAAACTAAACTTGTAGATGCTCTTGATTCTCCTTGGTTAACTTATAGGCCACAACAAGGTATTATGAACTTGTACTTGCTCAAATCTTGTAACCTTGTTCTTTTAAACAATATAGCCAACTCAATCTATTATGATCAGACAATGATGACTGCAATGATGATGATGGTGTTCTTGTAAATCTTATGGAATTTCTTATGAGAAACACTTGCATGTCATAATTAGTTACTAAATCATTTGCATCCATTCCTTTTCTTTTTTATATAAACATGCATGCGCTTGTCCTCATTCATATCTATAAACTACATTTGTGTGTGCATGATATTTCAGGTGACATTTGACAAATTCCCTGACTGCCATAATGCACAATTTTGATTTTGAATTGAAACAAATTATATATATATATATATATATATATGATATATAATACAATTATTAAAACTACCAATTCTCTCTTTTGTTTAATATACAACTATCACTTTTATTATAACTTTTGCATTTTGTGCACAAATTTGAACGTGAAATTTTTTCAATGTTTAACCATTTACCGTACTATCCCATTATTTTTAAATTAACTTTGCAAACTTTAATTTTCCTAGAAGTTAACTATTACATCTAACTCTTTTTACTTTTAAATATGATTAAAAATTAATTGTCATGAGTTTAGTATTTTATTTAAATATTTAATATTATTTATTTCAATTTATGGTTTGTTGTATGTGAACACCATATTTAAAATTGATTTATTTCTTAAACTTTAATCACATCTGCTCAAGCTGGGCATTTGCAATACAAATAAAAAAGTTATATTATTATTATTATTAGGGAAAAATCTTATTTTGTATTTTCACTAAAGTCTCAAATTAGCCCCCATCTTTTATTTAATATTAAACAAGTCTCTAACGTTCTCTAAAATGTTTATTTAGACACTTCCCATTCCCATTTATAAATACTTAAACCCATTATATCGTTGCTTTCGTCCAATGCCCCACCCCTTCTTTGCATTGAAGCCTCAACGTCGGCCTTTAGCATCGTGTTGAAAATCGAGCAGTTTGAGAAGTTCGAGCTCTTGACGAGAAGATCGAGTAGTATGTCAACCTTCAGGAAGATCAAACAGCACTAGTGACAGGAATCAGGCTCCAGCGTCAGGTTGAAGATTGAGCAGTTAGAGCACATGACGGGAAGAAGATTAAGCAGTTAGAGCTCTTGACAGGCCTCGGCCATCTTTTTAGCACATGAGCACCATCTTCAACACCTTTAGAATGCACCATATTGATATACTTTTTTGAGAGATAATTTTTCTTTCTTTGCTTCATTGTCTCTAATTGAAGCTTTCAAATAACATGTCTAGCAAACTACTCTCTTACAAAAAGGATTATAAGCAATTACTGTGGAATGTATTGTTAGTTTTGATGTTTTCTTTTTTAACTAATCATATCAAATGTGCATATTTGTTTTTTGTCTTTAAAGAGTTCTGCAAGCTATATGCTCATAGTGATATTGCTTTTAAATTACAACAAACCTGAAATAAAAAGGGCAGATGCATTAAAAAAGGTTGTTTTGATTCTTTATAATCCTCACGGTGTATGCAATCTTTCTTAAATTACTAGAGTATAAAAAAATGTATTGAGAAGCAATGCACTGAAGCCCAAACACAGTGAAAGAAAATATCCAAGTTTCAAATTGTTGTCGTCAATGATATTAACTAAAGTTTTTCTTTGGAGAAAGTTATATTTAGCCCCTATAATTTTCTTGAAATTCTAATTCTCTAAACTTTTTTCTTGCATCAAATAAATTTTCTTGGGAATTAAAATAAGAATTTTATAAATTACAAGGACTTTTTTGATAATAAAAACTATGTGGACTAATTTGATACTTGAATGAAATTATAAGAACTAAATAAGATTCTCCTTCATTATTATTATTATTATTGTTTCTTTAGAAGAAATTTAATTGTGCTTGTCATCACTTACATTGCTTTGGTATTGACTGTAATGTATCCTACATAAGGCTTTATAAACGATGAAACAAAAATATCAGCTCTCAAATTTTAAGATTAAAGTAGTGAATGGCTTGCAATCTGTATCTATATCTCTATAGTTACTCTGGTGATTTGGATAATAGGGTTTATAAATATTTCTGAATGTTTTTCATAATATTTTGGAATAATACATGTTCATGGTCTTAATCATGATGGGCCACTACTGATTTTATTAGCTTTTACTGACTTTTCCATGATAATTTTGCATGCACGGCGATGATTCTTCAGTGGTCAAGTTATTTAATGCGGTAAGAATTTTTTCTAGGGTGTGCTTTTTGATAAATGTTATGTATTTTACTCCCTGTTTTACATGTTCTTTATTGCTTCTTGAAACTGATGAAAGGATTATGAACTATTATTTTATTGCTGCTCAACAGGTTAATAAGGCACAAAATCCTCAAAAAGGCTTGAATCCTTCCAAATCTAAAGATGCGAAAGGTATACATACTGAAATTTTCATATCTATTAAAGATTGCAATATCATTTTTCAATATTGTTTTCTCAGGTAAAGTATTCTGCTCCTCTCACTGTAGAAGACAGTAGTTAAGCATTTATGAGTAATCCCATATATAGCTGTGTTTATATTCTACTAGAATATCATCGATTAACCTTAAGGAAGAGATGATAGGGTTTTTCTTCTTTATCCTATTCTAACTTTGATGCCTAAGCTTCATAGTTTTCTTCACTTTATATTTGCTAATTAAGCATAATTTTCAAGTAATGGGGATAATGTAGAATTACGTATCAAAAAGCAGGATATTTTTTTGTGAGGGCGTATTGATTCTGTCTTAATAGGAAATAGCATTGAAACTTTTAGGCAAAAAATCTTGTTTTATTGCATAAAGATCGCATCAGTCACCGTGCTACAACTTTTTATTGAACTCATACTTTTGAAGTGTCACCCTTTGTAGCATCTTTATGTCAATGGTCTTTTTTTGAGATATTGATCAAAAGTTGCTTTTGGCGCATATCTATTTGGGAACGGTTGACATTGCAACGGAATTTGCTTCCATCTTTTTATTTCACTTTTAAGATTCGATTATATGAGTTCTTTTCTTTCATGATTTGTAGATGCAAGAGGAATCGCTTTTGTTTGTTCTTTTGAGGTAGATTGGTAGGGTGCCTACTAATTTTTTTTTCACATCTCTCAAGCTGTTGGTTGTTACCTAATATGCATGCATCTTGAAGTGATTGTTTTTGAATATGGATCGTTGCTCCTGTTTTTGGTTATCTTTGACAGCTTGATTTCTGAAAAAAAAATTATGTTTTGTCATTTAAATATAAATAGCAGTTCTGATAAAGTGGTAGTAATAGCAGGGAGATTATTAGCTGTGTTAATAATTGCTTTTTTTTACTTGTTCTTGACATTCATTTGAAGCTAGGACTGTAACATGTGATAGTATTAAAAAGTTTGCTCTTTTTTTGGAGTTGCTTCAATTGCATCAGTTTATCTCAATATTTTTGTATCTTAAGCCTTCACCGCAATAAAATGCTATTAATGAATCTCGCAAGTGTCCTGAAATATATCTTATTATGATATACACAAAAAAGGACAAAAAGTTCATTATTGACCATCCCATTACTTTTAAACATTTCTGGCTAGTAGTGCCAGTCAATATAGAAGTAGAATTATAAGAAAGAAAGCATCTCAAGATAACTATTTCAAACTTACAATTGAACACTGGATAATTCAAATATTTTCCAAGCTCAATGTGCAAATAATTAATTATTATATAATAATAAACAAATACAATATCATAATTGAAATAGTATAAAATTTAAAATGCTGAAAATTGCCTAAACATATTTTCTTTCTGTTGCATTAGAATTAGAATTAAGAAATTCAACTTCATTTCAACTATAAACATTGAATTACATTAGGCCATTGCTGAAATATTTGAATGGAAAATTTGAAATAAATAACTAGATATGGACAAGAAATATAAAATTATTTCTTAACCTATATTGACTAATTACTTAATCTTGGGGGGAACTTTTTGTACTGTGTTTTGCAAACACCAACTGCTACCATATTCTAAGGACTAAGATGGGCAAATTTAAATGAAATTTGTATGAATTATTGGGGGATATTCAGCTTATTGTAAACATTGAGTTTTCTTTTTGAAGAAAATGATGCTTTCTTCCATTCTATCTCTTTTTCATGGTTGTTTGTTTGAACATCTTTTTGTTTTATCAGCATTTCATGTTACAAAATACTTTGATATCAAGTCTAAGATATAAAGCTTGATATTTCTTCGTTGTGATGAGAACAATCAATTTTCAGCTGTTCCTGGCCCAACTTGTTGGAATCGGATAACCCTACAAGCTAGCTCAATCCAATTGATTTGGAGCCATGTTGATTTGAATTGGCTTAATTTTAAGCTGACTTGATTCAATTTTGAGCATGTTAGAAACTAGTTAATTTTAATGTTTTTTAAATCGGTATACATGCGTATATATTTATAAAGTTTGATGCCCAAACACATGTAATATATATATATAGTGTGTGTATGTAAATAAAAAAGTTACAATATTATATTTAAGGCTTGATTTTAAGCTGGCTCAAGCAATTGACAACTGACTCTTAATCGATTAGCTCAATTTGTGCTCATTTCGAGCAAAAATTCTTTTCAATCCTATAGCGATCTAAAAACTTTGAGTTAAAATCTGTGCCCTAATAATTTCATCATTGTTATCGTATTTTCAAGCCTTGGCTAAACAAAGGAAAAAGGCATTTCTATCAGAGCTGAAAAAGCCGTCTTCTACTACCGTCAACTCGTCAAAGGTAAGTAAATTACATATTTCTTACATTTGTTTTTATTCTTGTATTGCACAGTCTTTATTTTAAAGTTCTTCATTGATTGTTGAATCTGTTGCATTTTTTATTTTAGTCTTACCATTTTTTTATTTGTTTTACCTGATTTGATTTGCAATTTTAAGCCGGCTGCACTGTTTATTTTAAATTGGTTAAGTTAAGAAGTTCTCAAAAGGCACCTACATATGTATATATATTGGGGATAGCTTGAAGCCAAGATTAAGGGTCATGTCTATGAACAACTGATGCATCATCGTCACCATGATCATGTTCATCAACCTTGTATTTTTCTTTTGAATGCTTTCTTTTTCCCATCATTTCTTGCTTCATTTTTTTCCTGAAAATGTATTTTGTAACCCTTGTTAAATTTGCATTCATTGTAGTGTAACTATGACCTCTGAGACATATAATTCTCTTTTTAACGAAACTTTCTTTGTTATTAATCGTTTCTTCAATGTAATTGCTGCAAAACTTTCTTTAGTATGCATTCTTCTAACTTTATTTTACTTTCTTTATATTGGTAGCTTTTTTTAATTTCCATGTTCTTATTTTGAAAAACTTGATGTAAGCACCCTTCTCATTAAACATAAACTAACATTAAGCTCTATAAAATAAATTATAGATTACACTGGTTGATAGATTTTATACATCTCATCTTTACAAGAACTAAATGTAATTTAACTTGTAAATCAATCATTTTATCTGACAAATTGAAGATATCTGATTAACTTTTCTGTTTTTCACTTCTCAATTAGATCTATGATGTTCTTTATTTTTATAGACTGGTGCATCACTGTGCTCAAGAATATAAAAGCTGTTCATGAAACAAAGCCAGAGTATGATATTAGTTTTCTTAAGTGGAAATATTGTCAATGCCATTCATAATGTAAAGAACGATGCTTCTATTTTGTTTCAGATTTTTTCTTATTAATTTATGGCCATTATTTTATTATTAGTTATGTTTTGTGAATTTCTTACGTAAATTTTTATCCAACCAAATATGTATGTTTGTGATATTTCTATTCAATTAGTATGTACCTTTGAATTGAAATCAAATATGTATGTAAATATTTTATTAATCTTATTTAGCAGTTTTATCTGTCTACAACCTCTTCATTTTTTTTTCTTTCCAAGTGAATATTTGGTGCACTAATTCATTATTACATTCTCTTTGTCGTTCTCTATTAAATGAGTAACTACATATAGAAAATCTGTAATATGCTTTGCCTTTCTTTGGCACAGACATAAAGATGTCGATTAAATTAATTTCATGCAGATTTCCCATATTGAGTAAACAAAATGATGAACCAGGATGGGCTCCTTTACGTGATGGTTACATGCTGACTAGTTCAAAATTGAAAGACTGGGATAAAATGGAGGTAACATCTTTCATCTTTGCTACTCTCCCTTGTAAATGTAGATTATGAATCTTGGATTCTCTAATCCTTAGTAATTTTTTATTCAGGATTCTGCTTCTATGGGTGGGCACATGAACATGCCATCTGATGAAGACTCCTCTGACGAGGATTAGAATTATGTTTAAACGTGCATACAACTGGTAAATTGGAAAGTAAATGATGATGCCTTAAAATGCGCATGTAATACTTGTTTTTTATCTCATCTATTTTAGGTTTCATTAAATTGCTCTCCAAAGAATTAATATTGGACGTTCTATCCAATGTTTTTTACTTTCATTTTTAATATTATTATTATGCTTTTTGTATGAAGCTTGATCATTAAATGTGTTGGGCGTATATCTCAAATTTGGTTTGGACCCGACCTGAGCTATGTAGATGGGTAGATGGCAGGGGGTTAGGACAGCTTGCTCATATATTTTTACACTTTTTGTTTCTATTCTAGTGCAGCTTTTCTCCTTTTACGTGACTTTTCCAATCAATGATTTTCCAAGTAAAATTGTGTTTTGTACTGTGATTGATGTTTTTGTGGTGCTTTTCTTTGTTGTTTTTTGCTGCTACTTTGATAAACTGGCCCGTCTCAATGTCGACTGCTGCATTCTTTTCGCATCTTGGTTGAAAGAGTTAAATGTGTAATCTAATTTTTTATAAATTATAAAATATTTTTAACACAATTTGTTAGTATTAGATCCAAAACAAGCATGCAATGATCTGCAAGGATATTTGTTATTGAATCTAACTTAAATATTGAGTTATTGTTAGTGCTGAACCATTGAAAAAAATAATAGAAACCCAAGTCGATGTAAAATGGCGTCATATGCACAAGTCATTATCTTTGAGATATTTGCCAAAATAGTCCTCGGCTGTTTTTAGTTTTGTCAATTTAGTCCAAAATATTAAATATGTTCATTTAAATCCCTTAACTGTTAAATTTATCTAATTTAGTCCTTAGTTACTGTTTTAAAGATCAAGTCAGTACCTAAATTTTTATTATTGGGGAATTAATTTTGATTGACTAAATTAAATTAGTCAAGGGACTAAATTAGACAAATTGATTAGTTTGAGCTAAATTTGTCAAATTAAAATAGTTAGAGGGACTATTTCGACAAATTTCTCTTTTATCTCTAGAAATTTAAAAACTAGACGGCGTTATGAGAAGATAGGAAAGTTGTGTAATGTTTAAAATGAACATACATTAAAGAGATAACAAAGTAATCACTCAACCAATGATCAATAGCGTTATAACAAGGTTACATGAAGAAGAACATATTTGGGAAGAAAGAAATCTTCATACTGAGGATATATTTTTATATCTTGTAAATATATTTAAAAGTTTTTATTGTAGTTTATGGTTCTTCATCTTTGCCTTATAGATCTGTGCAGTTTTGAGGAGTTGGAATCTCTTCCTAAATGGTGCGGTGGTGGCTGAAGATTGGGCATTGTTTCTTCTTCTCCGTTTGTAAGTAATTCTGGGTATCTTCATGTGTTGGTTACATATTGTGCGACTGTCATGGAGGCAAAGAGTGATAAGGCCCTTGATGCTTGCTTACCAGTGAACTAGTTTTGGTTTTCCTTGGGTGAATTTTAGGTGACTATTTTGATCAGTGGACTGGTGATAGCCCTCTGTTGCTGGCAAGATTTGTAGCTGGCTTGGCTTGGCTTTGGTTAGTTACAGAGGGTGCTAATTTATTGGATTACTGTATCATTGACAGTGAAAATGATTTCAAACGGAGCAGTTTTCTTCTTGAACCTTCTTGTAATAATCATGCCACATGTGAAACTTTTTTGTCCTGCATCACTCTTCCAGTTTAAACTTCTGTGGGTTCTCAATGACTTTCCAAGCCATTTTCTTACATGGAAGGTTACTCTATGCAGCTTATCTTAAAATCGTTGAACTTTGATCCTGTTGTTGAGCTCTCAATCAAGTTTGTATGTGGCTTTTCCCTAATTAAGAGTTCATTTTTTAATCACTCAGTTTAATGGTCATTAGGCTCAATATTTTGTAAACTTATTATGGTGGATAAAATAACTAAAAGGCATTTGCGTACTTAGTGCTTAGTATCTTGATTGAATTGAGCATCACAATTGATTTTCCTGCTAATGTCTAAATTGGTAGATGGATGTTGAGAAAATAAATGAGAACATATGAAAAAAAGATAGTAGTTCGGGTACCTCTTAATTTTATGTTGTTTTTCGAATAATTTTTCTTTTCTTTAGTATTATTATTATTATTGCTACAGCTTATAATACTCATTAAAGCCTTCATTATGTGGAATTTGGTTCGAATTTTTTGGCAGTCATTTGGCCCTCGCTTAAATCTATGGAGTAGGATTAAAAGATTTATAGGAGTAACTTTGAGCTAAGCTCTTGCAAGTAATTTTGACTTCTGACAATTTTATTTTATTTTTATTTCTTTTTATGAGAAAATATCAAAATGATCGATTAACTTTTGTAATTTATTCATTTTAGTCTTTGAATTTTATATTTGAACAAGTCTATAACTAAAATTAATAAATTGTAAGATTCAATTGATTATTTTGATAATTATTTCTTTTTTTATCGTTAAGCTGATAAATTGTTAAACTAAGTTATAGTGTTGAAGTTTTCTGAAAGCAAGCTGCTAAGCTAATAAGCACAAATGATATGTTTTTGGATGTTTACATATTTGGTATTCTAATTTTGATATTTATATAACTAAAGTTCAGGTATATGCATATTTGACATCCAAATACTCTCACATGTATATAGCTAACATATTGTGTGCAGGTTAAGTGGGTGATAATTTTGATTTATTGATTGGAGATTTAATTGATAATTTTGTAAATATTATATGTTGTGGTATACATGTAAATATGTAGAATTGTGCATGAAATTCTCCTAAACAAAATAACTGCAAGTAGGGCATCTAGCGAATTATAATACATTTAGAGATATATTTTGAAAATCAAATAATAATTTTAAAAACTGTTGTTTTACTTATTATACTCTCATTTAGTAAATATGATGTTAAAATGTTAATTCACTTTTAAAGATGAAAGCAATTACATTTATAGAGATATATTTTGAAAAATAAATATTAATTTTTAAAATTATTATTTTAATTATCACATTCTCATCTAGTAAACATGTTGGTAAAATATCAATTGAGTTTTAGAGATGAAAATAATGATATTTAGATATTTATTTTGAAAGTTAAATAATAATTTTAAAAAATTATTATTTTATTTATTATACTCTTATCTAATGAACATGATGATAAATTATCAATGGACTTTTAAATATGAAAATAATGACATTAAGAGACACATTCTAAATATCAAATAATAATTCAAAAAATTGTTGTTTTGCTTATTATACTCTTATCTAATGAATATAATGGTAAACTATCAATTGACATTTATATATTAAAATAATAGCATTTAGAGATACAATCTGAAAAATAAATAATAATTCTGAAAATTATTGTTTTGCTTATTATACTCTCATCGAGTGAATATGATGGTAAAATATCAATTGACCTTTAGAGATGAAAACAATGACATTTAGAAATACATTCTAAAAAATAAATAATAATTTTTAAAATTATTGTTTTATTTATCATACTCTCTCATCTAGTGAATATGATGATAAAATATCAATTAATCTTCAGAGATGAAAAATAATAGCAGTAAGAGATGTATTTTGAAAATTAAATAATAATTTTGAAAATTGTTATTATGCTTATCATATTATCATTTAATGAACATGATGGTAAACTATTAATTGACATTTATAGTTGAAAATAATAGCATTTAAAGATGCATTTTAAAAATCAAATAATAATTCTAAAAGTTATGTTTTGCTTATCATACTCTCATCTAGTGAACATGATGATAAATTATTAATGGATATTTAGAGATAAAAATAATGACAGTAAGAGACATATTCTGAAAATCAAATAATAATTTTGAAAATTGGTGTTTTACTTATCATACTCTCATCTAGTGAACATAACGATAAATTACTAATTGATTTTTTGAGATAAAAATAATGGCATTTAGAGATATATTCTAAAAAACAAATAATAATTTTAAAAACTATTGTTTTGCTTAACAACCAAAGTTATTACTCAAGTTAATTAGGACTAATTCAAGTCTTAATTTTGATTTTAGTGTACTAATTAAGTTATTAGGAGTTTACCACCAAGATCTAGTCCAAATCAGGGGTCAAATAAATCAAACCCTAATTTTAGGAAATTCAAAAACCCTGGAATTTGACCTAATTATTTTGACCTCAGAACAAAAAATAGGATTTTGCCATTGCACTCATTATCCCCAAATTAGCTAAGGGTGATGTTTTGGTGGCAATCGAAAGTCGTCGAAAATTCATCGAATATTTTAATATATTTAAGATACCCCAAAAATTAGGAAAATAAAATACTCGTCAAAACCAAAATTTGATTCCAAGTTCCTCACCCCTTAATTAGCTAGGGGTGATTTATTGGAAATTTTCTGAAGCCATTTAATTATATATTTTTAATTAAGAAATTAAGAATTTAAATATATTAAATATTAATTAATTAAATTTCCTAAATGGCGCCTTCAAGTCCCTCGTGCTATCTCCATCCCTGCCGTTGGATCAAACGACTAGATCCAGTCGTATGATCACTCGATCAGGCGTTGGACATGTCACCACTCTCGCCCACGAACCCTAAGGGTCCACGCGGCGTTCCGCCGAGGCAGCCAACCAGCCAGTGCTCCCAGAGCCTCGGTGAGTCCGTCCCTACCTTCCTTAAGCCATCATCAATGTGTGTGAGTCATCATTATTGCGAGACTTGAACCTTGCCGACGATCTCAAACTTTAATCTCGCCCCAACCGTCGATCACAAGTACGCTCATTTTCCCTTGATATCCATTCGATTTGCGATTTTTACTTTCGTATATGTATTTCATAAATTTGATTGCTGAATGTGCATGCCTGATCGGATTCTAATGGTCTGATTGTTTGAAATTTCGCTCGTAATCTACATTAGTTTACAATACCTCCCCCTTTAGCAGTAGGTTAGAAGCTAGGGTTCACGTTTGCGACTCACCTAGACCCCCTCGCTGGTCGGTGCACCCGTGGTTGTATTGATCTCGACGAGTCCTTCACACTACCGTGCGGGTTCGACCCAATCGTCGATGGAAGCGCCACCTATCCTCGTGCCATAGGTCCCCTCGTCGCGGTTAGTTCGGGGCGAAGTCTCCATGGCTCGTGGGTCCCGCTTTCGAGAGATGGCACTTCAGGAACCAACCACTCACCCAGCGGAGCCCACCCTTTGTGCTGACGAGTTCCGCGCCTCATCCGCGTGTGCGCCGCGGGGACCACTGCAATCGATCGCCGACATGACCGCGGGGCCCGCGTCTGGAACTATCGGGTTCTGTGGGTTCTCGCCAACGGACCTGCACCAAACCCGGGGCTGCCACGCATCTAAGGGGGACCCGTGTTCCCTCCATCATTAGCCCGTGGGTTCTGCCTTGTCTGTCCGACAAATTCGGCCTTGCCATGCGTCTAGTTATAGGCCCCGCAGCGCCATTTGATTTAATTTAAATATATTAAATGAATTTAATTCAAATAATAAGGTAAATTTAATTCAAATTGAATTAAATTAAATGCATAACTTTAAAGCCTCCTAACTATTTAACCATAAGTCAAAACATATTAAATATATATCTTATTTTGTTCAGAAAAATGAGAAGAATAATTTGATAGTATCAAATTTTCTGTATGATGCATATTTAACATAGTGACATTTTAAGATTTCTACACATTTGAACCAAAATTTCAAACCTTCATAGCTTTGCACACACTCACTCGATCTTATAATAAATAGGAAAGTGTTTAGTTTGCCATGATAGTATTAGTTTTGTTGTTGAATCATTAGTTTGACTAATCACTTTTAGGACCCTACCATAATTACTTTTAAGACTCTAGAAATTCAATTGACCATAACTTGGTCAATTGAACTCAAAATTAGGTCATTCAATATGCTCTATAAATTAAAAAATTATTACCAACAATAAACTGAAATAAAATTAGAGTTTTTACCATTAGAAATCCTAGGTTGATCAAAATACTCCTAACCCTAATTAGGTCATAACTTAATCAATTGAGATCTAATTTAGGTATGCTCTCAATTAAAGTACTCAGTGTATTATAGGAAAGTTATAGCCACTAAATTTGCTGAATTTGGATCTCAAATGGAAAAGTTTTTACCCCCTCTTAACTCTAAAAATGCCACATTTATCCTTAATTTTGAAACACTCATAACTTGATCAATAGACCTCAGAATTTAGTGTTATTGGACTCTATGGAATCTTTGGATAGTAACCAAGAGTAAACTGCACAAAAATTTAGACTTCATTAGATGAAAAGTACTAAATTGCCCCTTTAGGTCAAAATCCTTAGTATGGACCTATATGACCAAATTCTTATCTAAATTGAGTGTACTTATTATCTATCTTCATGTTAGACAGTAAGGAATTAGTAGGTATCAATAAAATCTAATTTGTAGCCCTAAATCAAAATAATAGCATTTTAGACCCTTATGTATGAGCAAATTAGTCATTTTGCCCAAAATTTAAGTGCCCTTAACCTCTAAAATATCATTTAGATCATTAAAATCAATAATAAAACTGATTTAGTATTAATTTAAGTCATAAATTGAGTAACTTAACTAAAATTTCCATTTATGGCTCAAAACCCCTACATAAGGAAAGTGTCCCTTAGCTAGAATGAGTAAAACAGCAAAAAAATTGAATTTCATAAATTTCTAAAATTTCTCTAAGTCATTTCATTAAGGATCACTTTAGAAATCTTCACCTCACATTAGGACCCTTTTTTAAGATTAAGGATAGATCCTAGATTACATTTTATCCATTAAATAAAGTAGGTTATTCAATAAATGAAACTTTAGTTTTATAGTTTCTATAATTTTATAATTTTATTTTGATTATTTTATCTTTCAATCTTAGATTAAGAATAGAAAAATTATCATATTAAGCTTGATTATGCTTAATAGTATTTGCCTTAATTATTAGTTCATATTTAGACTTAAACTTTAGTCCTTAAGCTTTACCTTAGGATTATGTGATTAACTTCAGTTTGTGGTATTTAATTCATAATCCATAACCTTAGTAAATCTTGATTAGATCATAGTTTAAAATGTCTAAATTCATCAATTAGAACATGATAATTTATTATTTAACTTGTAGTCAATTTTGATTGAATTAAATTATAACCTGATTTGTTCTGATTAGTTTTAACTTATAAGGTTGTGCTTCTAAGTTATACTTGATAGTAGGAATTTGATATCCTAAACTTGTGTAATTTAGAATAGTTATAATGGTTTAATAGATAACGACTAATATTATCTGGTGTAATAGAGTCCCTTGCTCACTATTGATTTACTTGTGCTTTCGCATTCCTTATTATTTATGCCATTTTCCTTAGACATATCATATAATAAAACATTGTTGCTTGAAATGAAAACTTAGAATAATTAGAAAAGCATTTGCATTAGGTTCAGTATTCATGTTGATTCTGGTGCACATTTACCTCAATGGACAAGAGTAAGAAGAAATAAGGGATAACTTAGCATTATTCATTGAGGAGCATTGTATTAAGTTTGAAACCCATAGAGTATTGCAGACGTGCTTGACTCCTCAGCTGCTTCTTGACGTGTCCACAGAAGCAAAGTAAAATAATTAAAATTTACTACCTTTGTATTTACTACCTCCTCAGTCTCATTTGTTTAGTTCTGTTCTTCCCTAGCCCAAAAAGGCTTTAGGAATGTTACTGTGGCCTGATTGACCAATTTCTGATATGACGGTTTATACATACTTATTTACTTTTACTGCTTACTATTTTACTGTTGCACTTTAATTCAGTCAATTTTACTTTACCTGCTTACTCGTATATTATAGGATGTTAGATTTGTTTGCTTCTTACTATACATATCACTGTCAAATTGTTTATTTTTAACCTGTATACGTCATATGATCATCAACATATTTAGGATTAGTCTTTCTTTTAGTACTTTTAATATAATATTTACATATGATGCCAAGTCTTATTGTAGCTTATTTTGAGATATGTCTTTTACCTTATTGTTGCTTAATTATAAATGCTGCTATTTATAACTTACCACCTTTTTTATATGCTTGTTGCTCCTATGTTAGTATATTTTGTTTAGTTTAAAGTAAATAGTAACATTAATAAACTTATAAAAATTTATCAGCCTAAAATGTACTTAAATAATTGTCTAATAAGATTTTTCTTTTATTGGCTGGGGCCCTGGCATTGTGAAACTGATAATATCAGAATCTGATCGTTTTGAGGAGCTTGTGCCAGAAGGAGAGGAGTCTTTCTTAAAAGAGGAGCAGTCGGGTGAAGCAGAAGCTGCTTAGTCCTTTTCACTGCTTTATTGTGATAATGAGAGATTGTTATTTTATTTCATTAAACTTATTTAAAATGTTATAATAATACATGTACTTTTATACTGTATTTTTCTTTATTGTACTGTATATTCTGGGTTGTATGATGCATCTTCCTTATGTATTATTGTAAATTAAATGTATTATTTGCTTACTTTGCTTCTGCACTCTGAGTTTGTATTTACTTAATGATCGATTCATGTTGTATGTATTCTGAGCATTTCTCTCCCTTATTAGTAGATTGTGAATTATACATAATCCAATAATAAGTGGGGAATTTGCCATAGTGGTACACCTCCCCTTGACTTAATCTGGTAGATTGGGAGGCGGGCACGATAACTTATTATACTCTCATCGAGTGAACAAAATGGTAAAAATACTAATTGACCTTTAAAGATAAAAATAATGGCATTTAGAGATACATTCTGAAAAATAAAAATAAAAATTTGAAAATTATTATTTTACTTATCATACTCTCATCTAGTGAACATGATGGTAAAATATTAATTGATCTTTAGAGATGAAAACAATAACAATAAGAGATGCATTCTAAAAATTAAATAATAATTTTAAAAACTATTGTTATGCTTATCATTTTCTCATCTAGTGAGCATGATGGTAAACTATCAGTTGATATTTAGAGTTTAAAATAATGGCATTTAGAGATGCATTCTGAAAATCAAGTAATAATTCTAAAAATTATTATTTTATTTATCATACTCTCATAGAGTGAACATGATGGTAAATCACCAATGAACCTTTAGAGATAAAAATAATGGCAGTAAGAGATGTATTCTGAAAATTAAATAATAATTTTGAAAATTGTTATTTTGCTTATTATGCTCTCATCAAGTGAACATAATGGTAAACTACTAATTGTCCTTTATAAATGAATATAATGGATTTTAAAGATAAATTCTAAAAAAAAACAATAATTCTAAAAAATGTTGTTTTGCTTATCATACTTTCATCGAGTGAACATGATGGTAAAATAACAATTGACCTTTATAGATGAAAACAATGGTATTTAGAGATACATTCTGAAAAATAAATAATAATTCTGTAAATTGATGTTTTGCTTTATCATACTCTCATCTAGTGAACATGATGGTAAATTACCAATTGACCTTCAGAGATGAAAATAATGATAGTAAGAGATGCATTCTGAAAATCAAATAATAATTTTGAAAATTACTATTATGCCTATTATACTCTCATTTAGTGAACATGATGGTGAACTACCAATTGATATTTAGAATTGAAAATAATGATATTTAGAGATACATTCTGAAAATCAAATAATAATTCTAAAAATTATTATTTTGCTTATTATACTCTCATCTAGTGAGCATGATTGTAAACTACCAATAGGCCTTTATTAATAAAGACAATATCAGTAAGAGATGCATTCTGAAAATCAAATAATAATTTTAAAAGTTATGGTTATACTTATCATACTCTCATCTAGTGAACATGATGATAAACTATCAATTGACATTTATAATTAAAAATAATGGCATTTAGAGATGCATTCTGAAAATCAAATAATAATTCTAAAAATTATTGTTTTGTTTATCATACTCTCATATAGTGAACATGATGATAAATTACCAATGAACTTTTAGAGATGAAAATAATGGCAGTAAGAGATATATTTTAATAATAATTATGAAAACTATTATTTTGCTTATCATGCTCTCATCTAGTGAACATAATGGTAAACTATCAATTGACCTTTAGA
Source organism: Gastrodia elata (assembly GCA_016760335.1). Classification (NCBI taxonomy): domain Eukaryota; kingdom Viridiplantae; phylum Streptophyta; class Magnoliopsida; order Asparagales; family Orchidaceae; genus Gastrodia; species Gastrodia elata. The sequence continues at coordinate 13,504,110 of CM028681.1, read as the reverse complement.
GATGAAAATAATGACATTTAAAGATATATTCTAATAGATAAATAATAATTCTAAAAAATGTTATTTTACTTATCATACTCTCATCGAGTGAACATGATAATAAAATACTAACTGACCTTTAGAGATAAAAATAATGGCATTTAGAGATACATTTTGAAAAATAAACAATAATTCTGACAATTGTTATTTTGCTTTATCATATTCTCATCTAGTAAATATGATGGTAAAATGTCAATTGATCTTCAGAGATAAAAATAATAACAATAAGAGATGCATTCTGAAAATTAAATAATAATTTTAAAAATTATTGTTATGCCTATCATACTCTCATCTAGTGAACATGATGGTAAACTACTAATTACATTTAGAATTAAGAATTATTATATTTAGAGATATATTCTAAAAATTAAACAATTATTTTAAAAATTGTTGTTTTGCTTATTATACTCTCATCTAGTGAACATAATTGTAAACTACTAATAAGCCTTTACAGATGAAGACATTGGCAGTAATAGATATATTTTGAAAATCAAATAATAATTTTGAAAGCTATTATTATGCTTATCATATTCTCATCTAATAAACATGATGGTAAACTACTAATTGATATTTAAAGTTGAAAATAATGGCATTTAGAGATGTATTCTAAAAATCAAATAATAATTCTAAAAATTATTATTTTATTTATCATACTCTCATCTAATGAACATAATTATAAATTATCAATGGACCTTTATAGATAAAAATAATGGCAGTAAAAGATGAATTCTGAAAATTAAATATTAATTTTGAAAGCTGATGTTATGCTTATCATACTCTCTTCTAGTGAACATGATAGTAAACTATCAATTAACATTTAAAATTGAAAATAGTGGCATTTAGAGATGTATTCTGAAAAAAAAAAATAATTCTAAAAATTATTATTTTACTTATCATACTCTAATTAGTGAATATGATGTTAAACTACCAATGGACATTTATAAATAAAAATAATGACAGTAAGAGATGCATTCTGAAAATCAAATAATAATTTTAAAAGCTGTTGTTTTATTTATAATAATCTTATTTAATAAAATATGATGGTAAACTATAAATGAACATTTATATATGAAAATAATGGCATTTAAAGATGCATTCTATTCGACTATATAATTAGATCATCAATGTTCATTTCAAAATTCAAATCATAACTAACAAAATTAATTGACCCAAGTGCCACAACATCATTTTCCTCTACCATTTGATCCGTTTTGAGGACATCTTCAACTAAGAATTTAATATTTTGTTAGGTTTTTGTAAATATAATGTAATTAAGAAAATGAAAACATAAATTTATAGACACTTACTAATATGTGTTTCACAAGTTTACATGTTGAGTAGAAATAATCGGGATAGCACCATCTTTGTAAATTTCATTTTCCAACTCTCATAAATAAAGTTATATGCTTAGTTCTTCATCTACAACCCAAAAATCAAAGGATTCAATGCATGTGTAATATAAATGATCATAACTCTATTTTTTAAAACATAACGTATAAATATTTAGAAAATATTTAAAACATAATATAAAGAGGGATCACAACTCCATTTTTTAGCAACTATGTTTTGTACAAATTGTACATATTTCTTAAATTCATATTGTATCGAAAATAAACAAGATTATTTAATCTTTGATGCTTCAAATAATTCTTCCGCTTTGTATGAATTTGTTCGAAAACACTCCAATTTCTTTCACATCCAGATGATGAAGACGTTTGGCTAAGAATACAAATAGCTAAATTCTATAGATTTGGAGCACTTGACCCAAACATTCGCCACCATCCATCTATAATTTAAGTATTTAAAATTAACAGTTCAATTTCAGATGAAATTTTAAAATGTAAAATAAATTTAAAAGAACATACATGGCTACATTTCTTTGGCTAATGATAGTGCTATCGGCATACCAAAACTTTCTAAATTATTGTGATATAATCTTACTTTGCTCATTGCTTAATTCAGCTTGCTACATATATTCTTATTTTTGATTAACTCTACTAAGTCTTGCATGACTTCAGGTTTATTGCAAATTTTTATCATGATCATATTGAAACTGAGAGCTTAAATAATATAAATCAGAATAAATTCCTTGGCAAAGTTGCTCATCCCATCTCCTTTTGATGATATCAGTATACGGCTTATAGGGCCTCTTATTATTTCTAAACATTTTCTTAATTATTATTTTTACTCTATGCATGCCATCATAAATATAGCTCATATATAGTGTAATAATCCTAGGTTATTAATTAGTCTAATCTTAGTTTAATCACAGCCTAATTATCATTTTATTGAGTTCATTTAGTCATTAGATCAATCTTCAAAATATTTGGAGCAATTCGGAGCTCAATCAAATAATTGAAATTTTTTAATATATTTAATTAATTAAAAAATTGAGGTATTTAAAATTAATCACGAAATCAAAATATGACTTCGTCATTGCGATCGTTACCCCCAAATTAGCTAGAGGTGATATTTTGGACGTATTTGTAAGTCGTCGGATTTTCACAAATATTTTAATATATTTAAATGCACCAAAAAATAGAATACTTAAATAATCGTCGAAATCAAAATTCGACTTATCATTGAATTCTACACCCCCAAATTAGTTATGGGTAAATTTTTGAGATTATTCAGAGCCCGTTTATTCATCCAAAATTTTTTTTATAAAATTTGAGTTAATTAGAAAATTGAAATTAATTTATTTCTTAAAAGTATTTTCTAGATTTTATATTTCTTCCTGCGCTGGGACTCGCCTCCCACTCCTTCGCCTGTATTCGGCGCCCCCCTGTCCTGGTACACGCAAAGGGGGAAAGCCCCTCTCCTTTCTCCCATAAGCTATGTCTCCCACTCTATTTCTCCTCCTTGAAGAAGAAGCTCAGCCCCTCCTCTTCATTCTTTTGCTCTCAAGCTAAGGTCTCCTCTTCTCCTCCCAAGCTTCTCCTCATTCCTCTATTGTTGAGCTTGTTGCTGAATAAAAGTTCTCAAGCCCTCCATCCTTATAAGATAAGGTACTCATTTGCTACTATCTTCCTTGGCTACTCTTTTAATTTATCAAAGTACTGTGAATGGCATGTTCATTAGTTATTGTATGGAACCTATATATGATATTTGAGCCTTAATTGGACTCAAATGAGTCCGATCGAAGCTCATTTCTCCATTGAAAAATGATATTAAAAATTGTAAAATTTTTGTATACCTGTAGCTAGGGCATCAATTTATATTTGTTAGGATAATCCATCAATACTGATTTTTGTATCAATGAAAAGGTCTCGAAAAGATCTTTCCATCGATATATGACACTTCATGTGAGGTGCCCAAAATTGGGATTATTTGAGTGCGAAAGAAAACCCATTACGATTTTTGCATAGGCGAAATCACCGTCAGGCGCTGCATCACGCTGCAGCGCCCGAAATTTTGAATTTGGGTCCATCGTATCGCTCCATAGCGCGCTATGCGCATCATAGCAGCAAAATAATTTGATGAAGCATATAATTTTGATGAACTTAAATTAAATCTACCGCAGCGCGCCGCAGCACCTGGAAGCATTGTGCGCACCACAACATTGAAATCTCAGAAAATTATGGAGCCTGAAAGCGCTGCAGCGCGCCGTAGTGTCCAGAAATGTCTGAAAGTGCCCATAACTATCCGAAATTTCCCGAATTTAGATTTTCTTGCATTTTAATGACCCTAGGACCTTAATGGGACTGAATATATATCAAATATAAACTTAAATTTAGTAAAATTTAAGTATTGTATGAATATGTAGATGAATTTCAATGGGAAATCCACCATTTTACCATGAGTATCATATTTTAAATCTCCTAATTATTTACTTAAATATTTTGTGCCAAATAATAACTAGTGTAATGGCCATGATTACTTGATGGTTTAATTAATATGATGTTCATATATTTCATTAACAATAGTTGTGTGCTAGAGAACTTTAACTTAATTTTGGCACCTTAATTTACTTAATTTGATAATAAAATAAAATTGAATATAAGAATCATAAGAACTTGATTAAGTAAATGATACTTAATCTAAATATAAAATTTGCCATCAATAATACACCCATAATGCATTGAATGGTCATTAATCTATAAATCAATAAAATAGTCTTAATTGGGTAAGGATAGGGGTTAAACCCTAACTTGTTTAATTAAGACTTGAACCCTTAATCACTTAATCAATTAACTTGATTGAAAAATAATTCAACTGGCATTATTCCAATAATGTGTCTGATTTAGTATTGACCTTAAATCATTAAAGTAGATGTGTAAAGGTTAATAATGAACTTATGTGATTGAAATATCTGAATCTAAGCTTAAGATCCTTGATTTTCTCTTATATAAGACTTTTAGCATAAAAATGATAATAAAACTATATTGATTTATGAAATGATCTAATCCTAATAATATTCTTGATTTTATCCTATGATTGTAGAATAGGATGTGATCAGATGGATCTAACCATCTGATTTGATCCATTTAATCCATGCCCAATAAGTGAATCTTATGAATTTAGTTTAATTGTTAGAAGTGTAAGATCTTGATGATCTTGCTATATGAGTGCTTTGAAATATTTAAAAAACCTAATTAATGCTAATACATTAAGGCAGGAAAGGTTTATTATAACATATTGAGGTAGGAACTTAGATGATCATCCATAACCTTAGAAGTTGATCTTAAACCTTGTGGCAGAATTCATCTAAGATATTAGAATGAGATTTATCCCACATCATAGTAACCTATACTGAGTGACCTTTTGGTCACATTCTTAGAGCCTTGAGTAGGACTCACCCAATTATAGTAAAGATTTATAGTTTGGATAAATCCTTGGTTATTAAATAAAATTGACTGAGCTCGGATTATTGGTTGATTATGATCATACATACCCATGGTACTAAGTCACTTCAGTAATATTTAGGTTTGGATGAGTCACTTCAATGTTGACTTATGACCAGGTGCTTTCCTGAGGGATTAGCTGAATATTGTCTCACTAGAGTAAATCCTCCAAACTTAAGAGTATAAACTAGAATCTTAATTTGAGAGAATAATAACTACAATAGGGTTCTGCATTCTATCTTGTGTGCATCTCGATAAGTGCAATTATAAGAAAATTAAGTGTTAAACTCATCCTCTTTGGAACATACAACCATTGGTATACATCTTTTCTAATTGATTATTTCAAGTAAAATTTCTAAACAAAAGAAACTAATTATTGAAAAACTGAATCTATGAGTTAAAATCTTTCTAGCAGGATTCTGCACAATAGAGATATTTGAGTCATAATTTAATTTTAAAGTATTTTTGGATTTTTTGGATTTTCTTTAGTCACGTAGTGTAGAGACATGAGCATGAGCATAAGCATGATGTATGAGTATCAGTGATGATTTATGAGTTACAGAATATTGCATAAATCAATAAGGAAAACTCAGGATGTTTATACATCACAGTAAATTGTATTTCCCAATACGATGTATGTAGACATTGTACGGCTTATATCAATTCAGTGATAGTTCAGTTGCATATCAGTGGCATACAATATTATGGCATATTTAGATGCATAATTTTAGTGGCATACAATATAGTTTGACATACGATTTACTCTATTTTAGATCATACACCATTTTATTTGCTTTTAATATTCAATATACAGTTAGCTTTACTTTACTCAATTTTATACAGTTTTAGTTATTTAGTTACTTTTACAGTCTTTCTGCATCTTTGTTTACTTTACTATTAAATGTAAATATTTAGAACTGTTTAGATTAGTTTTGATGTGTTAGACTTATTGTCTAACATGTAATACTTTTGGGATTCAGAAATTTACTAGATTTTGAGCAGCATATTGAGCCAGGTCATGAGGACTCTTAGGAGATTCAGGAGGAGTTTATGGAGCTTAGTGGATCCTCATTCAGCCTTGTCATTTTCTTTTTATGTTTATTTCAATTCAGTAGTTATACTTTATTTCAGTACTATTTTCATAAATAGTTTGTAATAATTTTAAATGCATGTACTTTTTAGTTCTGAGATGAATGTTCTTATTTAGTTCTGTGATGAATATTCTGGATGTATGCTTAGCTTCCGCACTCTGTTTATATAATACTTATACATAGTATTATGATGTGATCAATATATTGGAAATATTGATATCTTATATATGTATTAGATTCTTCATATTATATTTTAAATCCAATGTATATATTTATCTAATACTTAGGATTAGAATACTACTATTATTTTAAGTATTAACTCTCAGCCCTCATTTGGGGTTGAGTCAACAGCCTTCAGTTGTAGTTTCAGCTGTTCGGGAAGATGGGATATTCCTTCCCGAGTGGCGCACCACTTTGCCGTCGAAATTAATTATGTTATCTCTTTTGCGCGCGGTCACAAGGCGGGGTGCTGCAGATGGTTTCTCATCAGCATCAACAATTCATATTAATTTAATAAGAGGCTCACATATTTGCGACATAATAAAATAATCACTCTAAAATATTTTATCTAAAATAACAGAAGATGCTTATTTTACTTTGAGAGTTTTTGCGAGCTTTAAATTTGTGTACTCCTTACACGTAACAAAAACTTGAAAATCATGCTTATGAGCATGAACACTATGTAATATAATAAATGTCATTGCAAAACAAGTTGCACCGGGACTGATAATTTCTTACCACTTAGACATTTTTCTTAACCAGACTAATACAAATGTATGATTATAAATAAACAAAGTAATCTTTGAAGCCTTATTGGTGAGCTCATCAACATGTCCCATAGAAACCATATCTTTAAGAATTAAATTCAAATAATGTGTAGCATATGGTGACCAATATATATTTCCATATCTTTTTTGAAGAAGTTCACCCGCTTTCTTATAGTTGGTTGCATTATCAGTTATTAATTAAATAATATTTTTTAGCCCAAGCCATTCAGCAACTTCAGAACACAAATCACATAATGTATTTACATCATTTGCTACAGCAGATACATCGATAGATTTCAAAAATAATAAACCACGTGGACAATATAAATAAGAAAATTGATCAGTATTCTATTTCTATTATATGTCCACCCATCTGCCATTAATATACAACCTATTTTTTTTCAATAATGTTTAAAAGATTCAACTAGCAATGTGCACTCCTCCTTGCAATCTCTTAACAAATTTATCCTCATTCTATAATACGAAGAAAGCTCATGCTCGAGCCTTATGGCTGCTATGGCATCAATAGCTTGTTGTGCATAATGTAAATTTAAAATATTAAGTGGTATGCCACAATCAAAAAACTATCTTGCAATAATCATATATGCTATATGCACATCTTCTTTGGAAGTTATCATACTCTTAATAGAATATTGTGCACCTTTTGTTGTTCTTGTGTCAAAAATTTTATCAATATCATCAAGTTTTCTCTTACCATTATCTACTGAAGGTTGTGAATGATCAGATTTTGATAATGTCAATCATATTTTCTCCACATTACAGGCTTCAGAGTATGTGCAAGCAACTTCTATTAATTCATGTGCTTATTACTTCTTATACAAAATTTCTTTTAATTTTTCTTCAATTTGAAAATAAATATCCTGTGGAACCTTTTTACAATAACCAATATCACCTTTAATACCTGCCAAATATTGTTTCATTCTATTTATACCGCCATCCTTGTAAATAGGACCACACTATAAGCATTTTTATTGCATCTTTCCATCATTATATTTTATCTCAGTAAAATGATTCCATGCTAGATCTATTTTCTCACGCACATCATGCATAGTGCTTGACATGTTCTAAGATCCAGATGCTTCAATAATCAAATAATTTTTCTATATTAGTTGATAAAAGAAATTTCTTAGAATATTCTAACAAAAATTATTTAATCAATATTATCAAAAGTAAAACCAAAAGTATAAAATAACATCAAAACTAAAACTAAAAGCAAAAATTGTGAGACTCAAAACTTAGTGCCTTGGTTAGAAGCATGGCAAAGCCCATGACTCTTTGGGGATCCTATCCATTGCAATATCCAATAATGAGTATCTATCAATTAGCTAAGACCAAGGGCACAGCGTTCCAAACCGGAAAAATGTGGCCCCAATTTCATCATCATCCGTCATTATATCATATTAAAAATTAATAAAGATGAAATATTAAAAATTTATGCTTGACAAAAAATACTATTTTGCAAAGAATCCCCTTCACTTATCAAGATTGAATTAAATGAAAGTTCAAAGAAAAATATATAAAATACATACAATTAAAATGCTAATTTTTGCTCAATAATAATATGTAAATATCATGAAAAGTAACTGCACATGTGTTCAACTTTCAATCGATTTTTGCTCAATAAAAAAATTGCTATTATGTTCCTTGGATGAAATTACGAGAAGCAAAATATCAATTTTCAAAATTATTATTTGATTTTCAAAATGCATCTCTATATACCATTTTTTTTATTTTATCTCAAAATATTATTATTTTCATCTCAAAAAATTCATTTATTGTTTACCTTTATGTTTATTAGATAAGAATATGAAAAACAAAATAATAATTTTCAAAACTATTGTGAGACTCTGGACTCACTGCCTCGATCAGAAGCATGGTGGAGCCCATGACCCTTTGGGGATCATACCGTAGTAGTATCCAATAATGAATATCTGTCAATCAATTAAGACCAAGGAGAAAACTATTCCAAACCAAAGAATGTGGCCCCAATTTCATCATCATCCATCATTGTCTCATATTAAAAAATTAATAAAGATGAAATTTTAAGAACTTAAGCTTGACAGAAAGCACTCTTTTGTAACCCTTTCACTTAATAAATTATTATTTGAATTTTAGAATGCATCCCTAAATGTTATTGTTTTATTTTATTTCTAATGGATGATGTTTTTAATTTTTTATCTCTAAATGTCTATTAGTAGTTTACCATCTTGTTCACTAGGTGAGAGTATGATAAGCAAAATAGCTATTTTCAGAATACATCACTAAATGATATTATTTTCATTTCTAAGAGTTAATTGGTACTTTAGTAGTTTACTTTCATGTTCCATAGATGAGATTATGTTAAATAAAACAACAGTTCTCAAAATTATTATTTAATTTTTAGTGAGTATCTCTAAATACCATTATTTTCATCTCTAAATATTGATTGCTAGTTGACCATCATATTCATTAAATGAGATTATGAAATTATGAGAAGCAAAACATCAGCTTTACAAATTATTATTTGATTTTCAGAAAGTGTCTCAAAAACTCATTGTTACTTGTTAGCACTTAACAGCAGTATACAAAATAATACCATCCCAAAAATTAAAATTGTGAGACTCTGGACTTGGTGCCTCAATCAGATATATGGCAAAGCCCATAACCCTTCAGGGATCCTATCCATGGTAGTATCTAATAATGAGTATCTGTCAATCAGTTAAGACCAATGGGACAATATTCCAAGCCAAAGAATGTGGCCCCAATTTCATTATAATCCATCATATTCTCACATTAAAAGTTCATCAAAATCTAAATCTTAAAATTTAAACCAAAATTAACAATTAGCTTTTAAAGATGAAAATAATAGCTTTTAGAGATGTTCTCTAAAAATCAAATAATGATTTATAAAATGGTTGTTTTGCTTCTCATAATCTCATTAAAAGAACGTGTGTTAAACTAACAATTGACATTTAGAGATGAAAGCAACATCTATTAGAGATAAAATGAAAACAATAATATTTAGAGATATTATCTAAAAATTAAACAATAATTTGTTAAACTGGAGTTTTGTTTCTTAATATCTTATATAATGAATAATTGAATATGATCTTAAACTAACAATCGATCATTAAAGATGAAAATAATAATATTTAGAGATGCTATATGAAATTTAAATAATAAATTTAACTAATGAACATGATGGTAAACTAATAATCAATATTTAGAGATATAAATAACAACTTTTAGAGATAAAATGAAAATAATAATATTTAAAAATACTCTCAGAAAATTAAATAATAATTTTAGAATTGCTATTTTGCTTATCATATTTTCATCTAATAAATATGGTGATAAACTGACAATGGACTTTTAGAGATGAAAATAATAATATTTAGAGATGCATTCTAAAAATCAAATAATAATTACTTTTAATATTTTAATTTTGCTTATCATAATCTCATCAAATAAATATAATGATAAACTACTAATAGATATCTGACTTTATAGATGAAATAATGATATTGTGATATGCTTTCTAAAATTAAACAATAATTTAAAAATTATTATTTTATTACTCTTAATCTCATTCAATGAATATAATGATAAACTACTAATAAACTTTTATAGATGAAAATAATAATATTTATAGATGCATTCTAAAAATCAAACTATAATTTTGAGAACTACTATTTTACTTATCATAATCTCATCTAATAAATATGATAATAAACTATCAATGGATCCTTAAAGATGAAAATAATGATATTTAGATATGCATTCTAAAAATTAAATAATAATTTTGATATATTGTTATTTTGTTACTCTTAATCTCATCTAATGAACATGATAGTAAATTACCAATGGACTCTAAGAGATAAAAATAATAATATTTAGATATACATCTAAAAATCAAACTATAATTTTGAGAATTACTATTTTGCATATCATAATCTCATCTAATAAATATGATAATAAACTACCAATTGATCTTTATAGATAAAAATAATAGCATTTCGAGATGTATTCTGAAAATCAAACAATAATTTTGAAAACTTATATTTTGCTTATCGTAATATAATCTAATGTACATGGTGGTAAACTACCAATTAACTTTTAGAGATAAGAATAATAGCATTTAAAGATGCATTCTGAAAATTAAAAAATAATTCTGAAAACTATTGTTTTGCTTATCATACTATCATATAGTGAATATAATGGTAAACTATCAATTGACATTTATAAATGAAAATAATGCAAGTAAGAGACGCATTCTGAAAATTAAATAATAATTCTGAAAACTATTATTTTGCTTATCAGATTCTCATCTAGTAAACATGATGATAAACTACCAATAGACTCTTAAAGATGAAAATAATGACAGTAAGCGATATATTCTGAAAATTAAATATAAATTATAAAAATGATTGCTTTGCTTATCATACTCTTATCTAGTGAATATAGTGATAAATTATAAAATGATCTTTAGAGATGAAAATAATGACATTTAAATATATATTCTGAATAATAAATAATAATTCTAAAAATTACTATTTTGTTTATCATTATTTTATCAAGTGAATATGATAGTAAAATATCAATTAATATTTAGAGATAAAAATAATGACATTTGGAGATACATTCTGAAAAATAAATAATAATTCTAAAAATTATTATTTTGCTTATCATATTCTTATATAATAAACATGATAGTAAAATATTAATTAACTTTTAGAGATAAAAATAATAATTGTAAGAGATGTATTTTAAAAATCAAATAATAATTTTAAAAGCTATTGTTTTGTATATAATAATCTTATATAATAAATATGATGCTAAATTACAATTGAATTTATAGATATGAAAATAATGACAATAAGATATGTATTCTAAAAATCAAATAATAATTTTAAAAATTATTATTATGTTTATCATACTATCATCTAGTTAATATGATGGTAAACTATTAATTGATATTTAGAGATGCATTTTGAAAATCAAACAATAATTTTGAAATTTGTTATTTTGCTTATCATACTCTCATCTAGTGAATATGATGATAAAATACTAATATATTGTTATAGATGAAAATAATAGCATTTATAGATGCATTCTGAAAATCAAATAATAATTCTAAAAATTGCTGCTTTGCTTATCGTAATATGATCTAATGAGCATGATGATAAGCTATCAATTAACCTTTATATATAAAAATAATGGCTGAATGATATTTTGAGATGTATAATGAAAATCAAACAATAATTTTAAAAAGTATTGTTTTGCTACTCTTACTGATCGAAAAATTGTTGTTATGCTTTTATCGACAGATAAGTGGAGAACATAGAACTCAGAATGAACCAACCAAGCAACTGACGAAACTAGCCAATAACTGATGAAGCCGACATCTAACAGGCGTATTCGATCATGACAAAAAGTGGAAAAGAAAAAGCTGAATAGGTTAAGAAGAATACGGTGATAGTATCGCATATCAGCATATAAGTCGTTCGCCATATGCAAATCCCAACGCTGATTTTTAATCGCAAACCTCGCGTGCGATTAAGAAGAACCGGACGATTCTTTCAAAACCAGTATGATTTTACGGTTCGGCGGTCGAACCGTAAAACAGGCTAGTTTTTTCCCGATTCAATGTTATCCAATTTTTTTCTCATATTCGAACTGGTAATCTGACTGATTTGCAGTTAAACCGATCGGTCCAGTTCTGTTTTTTAAATATTGGTGCTATGTATTCAACTAAACTCTAAACTTGACAAAATTTTGTAATAAAAATAAAATAATTGAATAAAAATGATAAAAATAAAATTGAAAAAATTAAAATAATAATAATAATAACAAATAATATATTATTATTATTAAAATATCTTATTAATTTTATATTATTTCAAAATTTTCACTTACGTTTTCTCGCTCTTTCTCTCTCTTCTTTTGTTCTTCTTTCCCATTTAGAGGGGTTCTATTCACTTCTTTCCCGTTCAAATGAGATCTCCCATTCTTCCTCGTTCAGAGAGGATCTCTTCTCTTTTTCTCATTCATTGAGGATCTTCTGTAGCTAGCGACGGTTGGTGGCCGGCTTAGACGAGGGAGGAGGAGAGCTGCTGCCGAGAATGGGAGAAGGCTCAGGGCACTTTCTATAAAGGAAGAAAGGCGGAAGAGGTAAGGAAGAGAAATAAAGATTTATGTGCCAACAAGGGAGGGTTTGGGGTCTTATTTTAGAGGGAGAAAATAAATATTTTACTTAAGAAATAAGTAGTTTATTGATGAAGTTATTTAATAAAAGATAACTTAGTGATAAAAAAGCTTGCTAAAAAGTAATGTAACTTAACGAAACTTAACTAGGAGTTGCATCTTGATGAACCGAACACACCCATACTAAATTTTTTTAGTTTGGAATTATTTTTTATTTTTTATTAATTTTTGAAGATTAAATTCTTAAAAATTAATTATAGTTAATCCAGAGTTCCAATATTGATGAAACTTTTTATGTAGTTATGTACTAATATTCTCAATCCAACGACACTAAAATTATTAAATTTAAGCTTGTATTTACTTTTCTTAATTTTTCTAAATTTTAAATATTTAAAAATAAATTTAGGAGTATTTGTTATTAAGATTACTCTCAAATATTATAGTACCCAAAATAAATTATATCCAATGATATTTTTAGCTTGATTTAATTTTGAAGTCGTCTAGGATCTTGATTTTTGAGTCGGTTTTAGTTATAATTATCATAGTAACGACTAGTGTCATATGAGCGAGAAATAATTGATATTTATGTTATATAAAGGAAAGAATCCATGGCTAAAATTTGTGGACTTAGAATTTTGTGAAGATTGTGTGTATGGTAAAGCAGAAAAATGTTATCTTCTCAAGGAATGTGAGAGATTTGAAGTCTTAAAAGTTAAAGTTTGTACACACACGAGTGTGTGATAACCAGCTGTAACAACCCTAATGTTGTTACCATTTATTGAGAAGTATAATTAGCTCATTTCACTTATAGTACTCTTATTATAGTATTATGAGCCTCACTTTAAATTTGGTAAAATTTTGGAAATCATTTGTGATCAACGAACATTTATGATTATTTTGATGATTATAAAATGCTTATTTTAATTTGACATCATAATCAAAATCAATATTTGCTATTGGCTATGACAAATTCTCACAATCAATAAGACTGTGATAATCCAATAAATTAATTTGGCCTTCATGATCGACAAATACTACACCAAATCAAATACTACTCCATTGTGTAACAAAAAATAATGGAGAGTAGAGCTAGGCTTGGCCAAGTCCCCACTAGGCTTGGTAAAAATATTAGGTCTTGAAACTTGGGATAATAATTTTCTCACTTGAAAATTGGGTTAGGCCGGTTTTTTGCAAGAATTTTTTTTTCGGATACAGGTCTACTCTAAAAAATCGGCTTAGTGACCCGCAGATGCCTCTTTACTTTCTTTAATTAGGATTGTTATGCTCTACAGTAGAAGCTCGACCCATGACACATCTTATTAATTTTACCCTAGCAAACAACAATTATTGGTTTCTTTTAAGATTTTGAGTGTGAATACTGATTTTATTCTTTTTTATTTGTTACTGGGCCGGCTCCAGCCCAATCCCGCAGCTGACTGGGCTTGAGCTGAATATTGTGGTGGATTCTCAATCGGGCCGAGCCGGACTGGGCCGAGCCGGGTATGTACTCTTTCTTGGTCTCATGAGGTCTGGCCCTAGTCTAGCTTCGTGCCTTGGTCAAATGAAGAGAAATGCGGGGTTACTTACAAATGCATAAAAACAATTTTAAATTTATATTGAGCAACAATTAAATATTTTTCTTAGTACTAGCATTTTTTTATTTCTTAGAACTAGTATTTTTTATTTCTTAGTTCTCGGAAAAAAAATTGAGAATAATTTGCAAGAGAATCTCCGGCTACGTCACTGTCGACAAGCTCTGACCGGAGCACAAACACGAAGCCCTTTGCTTCTCTATAAGTTACCTCGGGCAGGAGAATCAAGTCGGAGCAACGAGTTAGCTTTCACGGACGGCGAGGGAGAATAAGAGGAGGAAGGAGGAGGAGGAGCAGCTGCTTCGAGTTAGGGCAAGGCGATCGTCCATGACTCTCGGAGGATCCGGCGGTTCCAGCGTTGTCGGTGAGAACATCTACCTCCTCCTTTTTTTACTCTCTCGCCTTGCTTTTTTTTTTTTTTTTTCTCAGCATGAATTTTCTGATGGTTGTTATGAAATTTTGGGAAAAGAGGAGGGGTTGTTCAATAGCTGAATCGGATGCGATTTTGGAGTGCGAAGTTGCTCATTAGAGTCGAATATACTTTCGGGGGTTTGGTTAGTTCTTAGTTTTTTTTTTCATTGAGATGGAGATCTATTCAATGATTTGAACTCGGCTTTTGCAGATTATGATCATCCCAACTATTTTCTGATCTTTCGTTTGTTCTTGATGTGATGCAAAAGCGCTAAAGTTTTCTATAAAAATTCAATCCTTTTAGCTTGTAGAACTTCCCCGTCTAATTCCAAAATTTTTTGATGTTAATTTGCTGCGCCTGTATAATTGGAGGTTTATTTTCTATCTCCTTGTAGATGCTCGGATCATGAACTTATTCTCAATAGATGCTAATTCATGTACAAAATTTGACCTGGTTATGCGACACATGGATAAAGTAGCAGTGCTAACTCCATGGCTTATTTTTCTTGAATATCTATAGTTTGTTGTTGAGTTCATGCTTCTGATCTTCAACATACTCTGCTTGGATTTAGAAGTAAATCGGCTGTTTGAATTTTTAAAATGTTTGTGGAAATCTGTAGGATGTATGTTTTGAAAGATTTGGATTAAAATTTTATAAGGGATATATTTCCTTATGTAATAAGGTCGGATAATAAAGTTTAGATTAGCATAGCATCGCAGTATCTCGTTTTTATTTTTTTTGAGGTTGGCTTTATTAATAATTCATCTCATTCAGTTTTATTAATGACTTATATCTTGCATTCAAGTAGCGGGAATGAGGGCCACTATAGTTCTTTTTTTGAACGATCAAAAGGAGAACTGATTACTTTGGTTTGAAATTCTGTTTCATTTTCCCTATTGTAATTTCTTAATTAATTTGTTGCTTTGATAGCTACAATATTCAAATTTATTTTAATTTGGATTATATTTTAAAAGATATACAATGAAATATATAATATGGACAAATAAAAGTAAATAAATTTAAGAGTATTTTTGGGAAGAAGTTGAGCCTTGTGCAATTCCAAGAGCATCAACCATTAGGCTACAACATTACTCCAATAAATTTTAGAGTTGAAAGCTATATATGAATATAATGTGTATAGGTTATGTTTTCTTAGTTTAATTTTTGTGTGTTAATGAATTATAGAGCACTTAGATGCAACTATATTTTTAAAAATATATGTTTGGGTGCGTTGCACTTTTAAAATTTTTGACTATATATAAATGTCGTTATTTTGTTTATGTATAAGATATTTTCATATAGTTATTTCTTACATATCTCCATTTATTTTGCTGCATGTCATACTAATATTTCCAATTATTTTGCTACATGCTATATTAATAAGCTAATTTGAAAATGTAAAAGACGATTCAATTAACTATATAGAAAATTTGATTAAAGAAATTTACTTTATCTTTCAATATAAAAACAATTGGAAGAATCAGTAGATTGATCAATAGAAACCCCTGGTTAGAGTCCCAATTGAGATCATCACTTAATTTACTTTCATTTGTATAAAAGCTTTTTACTTTTTTCTTGAAGATTTAAGAAGTCTTTTCAATTAACTGATAAGTGATAACTTCAGTCTTTTTTTGTTAATGATCAAATTTAATATGGCAAAATTAATAGTGTATTTTGTTACATTTTTTGTGGAATTTTGGTAATATTTGGAAGTGTAGATTATTTTTAATACAATATTAAAGATTTGAATTTTATAAAATTATTTAAAATAAAATATTCATCAAAATTGAATAATTTTAACTCAATTGATTTTTTAATTTTTTATTAGCCAACATCTTAGAATTCATTAAATTTAGAGTTAAAATGAGAAATATTTAATTAATTTAACTTAAATTTTTATTTAAATTATATTTAGTTAAATTTTCAAAAAAATTATAAAATGCGGGGTTGATTTGGACCATTGGACCGTTGCGTGACATGTGGCATGCACCTGATGACCCAACAATCATTACACGTAACGAAAAATGCATTTACCCAATTTGGTCATCGGATTTGATATGACGGCCCCCGATCTTACAAAACTATGGAATCGATCATTACTGTAGGATTAAATAGCCGTGATCTAACAGCTCAGATTTATTATGTAATTTTAATATGATTCGATAGATCACGATCATTAGATTTTAAGCACGACGATCCAACGGTCAAGATTCAACTCACTATTTTCGAAACTTTGGATTGCTAATTCGCCGATCAATCATCACCAATGAATCTAAGATGATGCAATCCAACAGTTAGGATGGAACCCGACGTTTCAAATCCAACCCGACTAGACAATTGGCCCGTTGTTGTTTCTATAATAACCTTAAAATATTAAATTTTATTTTGATCCTATCTTCTCAAATACTTGGTCAAATTGGACAAATTTGGTATTGTTGGAAACATTCGATTGAGTACTTTACAATGAAATAATAACTAGTTAGTGTTGAAGTCTAATTAAACAACAATTAAGCCAAGAATAATTATTTATTAATTGGAGAGAACTTTTAAAAAACTCAACCTTCACTTTTATGCTTTCATTTCTTTCTATTAGAGCCTTTTGAGTGATCTAAAAATTATTTGGAAGCCTTGATGAGGAGAAAATTAGTTTTGAGTCTTCTTTTGATTGAAAGGATTTATGACTTGATGAATTGTACAAAAGCCAAAAAAGTCAATTTGGCTAGCTCAGGAGAATCTCATGACTCTTGTTAAAGCTATGAACTTGATTTGAAGGATTAGATCACTTGATCTTGTTGTTGGAAAGTCAATATAAAGAATTTGGAGATTAAAGTTAATAGTTGGGTATTTCTATTTATACAAGATATTAAGTATATAAATTTAATTGTTTTTATTGCATTTTTTTTCTTTGTTATGCAAATTACATGTCTAAATAGCTTTTCCTTGGCATTCTTATTGTTGCTCTGCACTACGTTTATCTTATATACTGGTGACCGAGTATCGGTGGTGTTAGTCCTTTTTTGGGAGATTTTTTCTATTTTTTATTATATTGATGATGTTAGCAAAACTAAGGAGTGGTATTGCCTCTAGGAAGGTGCTAACAACCAATTATTTCGGACTCACCATGTCTTGGGCCCTATCGATAAGTAGGGAATACCTTCCCGATGCACCTATAAGCCGAGTTATTTCAGGGAGGCAATGGTTGAAAGTTTCAGGAGGCTAGTTTTAGATATAATGGTAGATGACATAATTTTCTTTTTTGTTACATATTCTTACATTGTTGCTATACTTATATTTTGTTTCTCAGTTTCACCTTACTTTTGTCGTAGACATGCTGTAGTGGTATATATTATTTTATTTTTTATGTATTCCTATTTGATTGATAAATATATTTCAAGCATTGATAAATTCTATAAGCTTCACTAGGACTCTTTTGGCAAGAGTTGTTAGGTGAGTAAATATTAATTTTTATAAATTTTATAAGAATTATTTTATTTAGATCGGCTTTGTAGGGGTCTTTTGGGTTTTGATTTTAGCATTTAAACATTTTGAAATTTTTTGAATATAATATTTTTTCTTGTTTTGATTGTTGAGATATTATAATTGATAACAGAGCAAAGTTGAGAATGGGTAAAATTCTTAAGTTGGGAAGCCAAACCACTTAAAACCTTATTTTCACATTGGAAAACCTAAATACTGGTTGTTGAGATATTATAATTGATAACAGAGCAAAGTTGAGAATGGGTAAAATTCTTAAGTTGGGAAGCCAAACCACTTGAAACCTTATTTTCACATTGGAAAACTTAAATACTGGCTATAGAATTTTAGAATGTTGAGGATTGAACAATTGATCTTTAAGAAAATAGACAACTAGATTTTTCTATACCAATGATCTAAATTGTCTTATTCTATAATGTAAAATTCCTTTAAAGATTTTAGAATAAACTTAATATTTTGATTTATGATGATATAACTTTTAATAAAATAGTATATATCAAGAAATTATAGTATGAGCATTTATAAAAGATTAAGATGAAGTTCAATTGTGTTGAAGATACTTTGATTATTTGATGATCATAATTTCTTAGCTTTTGTCTTGTGAATAACACTTTAAGATCTATAGATTGATTTGAGAGATAGTTATCAAAATTATCATTTGACTCTTGCAAAATATTCAAAATGGTTATTTACTCTTGAAAATATTATTTTTAGTATTTGAGTGTTGTTAATTGTTATTTTTGATCTCTATCGTTAATGGCCCTGTTAAACCCCACTTTCTTCTGTCAAAATGGAGAGTATATGCGGAATTATACTTAATTGATTCGTTTTGGCCGCGCTATTCTAAGCATTGTTTGGTTGGTGGACGGGGCACCACTTGTTGCTGTTGGATTCCCACTGTTGATTCTAGTCAGAATTAGCCGCTAGAAATGGCAAGCGACCAATTTCGGCTACTGGAATTTGTCGCTTAACATTTCCGGCGGCCGATTTTTACCGGAATCGCCAGCAGAAATTCAACTGCTGGCTCCCATTGCCGATTCAATTATAGTGGGAATCAGCCACTGGAAACGGCAAGTGGTCGATTCCAGTAACAGGAATTGCCACATGCCATTTATAGAGGTCGATTCCTACTGGAATCCAGTTGCTGGTCCCAACCGGCAAGCAACCGATTCCAGTAGGTGGAACTGGAAATGGCTGCTGGAATCGACCGCTTGCCATTTCTAGGGCCCAATTCCAGTCGATTCCTGCTGGAACCAGTAGTAGGAATTCGCAACTGGTGGTGCCCGTATACTAGCCAAGCAATTCTCGGAATAACACAACTTAAGCGAATCAATTGAGCCTAATTCCGCATCTACTCTCCATTTAACGGAAGAAAGTGGTGGTTAACGGGGACATTAATGGTAGGGACCAAAAATAATCATTAAACAACACTCAAAAGGCCAAAAATAATATTTTCAAGAGTCAAGTACCATTTTTCAAGAGTTCAGGGACCATTTTGATAAACAACTCTTGGTTTGAAGTGTCGAAGAATATTCAAAGAGTTTTATTACATAAAATTCTAATCTTAGTCTTGTTGATATTATATGATTAAATGAATAAGTTACTTGTAGAATTGTGGTTGTTATTTATTCAAGGAAGTCATTAGAAAGAACTTTGGTATTGAAATTTAACTATTAGATTTATTTATCATCTTTTATGAATTCGGAACTTTCAAATAGATTATTAACTGATACAGTAAATAATACTCAAAATATGCTAAAATCACTATTGGAGAGTAATTTAAATTGATCATCGACGCATTTACACTTACAATAATATTTTTGAGGATTCATTATCCATTGAATTAAAAAATTGATAATCACTTTGTTGATATAATGATGACTTTCTATATTACTATTTGAATCAAAAGATAGCGGATGAGATAAATCTTTAAGGATTCTGTTAGATAAAGAAGATTGAAAACATTTTTAAGATTCTCACCATATATGGATCATTCATAGTTTAAATGATTCTAGAAACTAAACGAGAAATATTAGGAAATATCTAAGATAAGAATCATTGTCAAAGAGTGTTTATAAATTATTATGATAAAATGAATTAATTGAATATTAGTATGATGCATTTTCAAGTTTCGAATTATTTTTATAATTTTAAAAGTTATCTAGATGTTCAATGGTTAAATTAATTTGAGAATGTACTTAATTATTTTGAATGATAAATCTTATGGGGAAAACCTATTATAATTTGAGAATAGCTTTTAAATTTTTTGCATATAACGGAGAATCATTATTAAAACCCTTTTAATACTAAATTTCTTAAGAATCGATGTGGCCTTATAAATACAAAACCTCAGTTAGGGTAGAAACAATGATTTTTAAGAAGATCGATACTATTGCTATCATCAAGTAAAAAATAGTTATTAATCTCAATTGGCAATATTAATCCTATTAATTTAGGAAATAATAAAGAAGGCCTTCATTAATGATGATTTATGATTATATGTGAGTGCAAAATCTAAACACCGTAATCTTAGATGTTATCAATCTCAAGTTATGAATGCCTTCATGAGCCTATATAAAGATATATACATGAATCTATCTATAATTTATAGATCAACTTGAGATATTTATGTACTTTTTTATCAATTCAATAATAAGAAACTCATTTAATAATATATTAATAATCAAATTACATGAAGAGTAAGTGAGAATTATCATTTAATTCTAGTGGATGAATCATAAGATTGAAGAATATGTAGAACTAAAATTTCAATTGATGAATAGATTTAGAAATTTCAGATCACAAGAAGATTCTTTGCAATAGATTGCTCACTTATAATTTTTTATTTTCAATTGAATTTGGCAGATGATATTAAATGTTTCACTATTTGGATATTGATAAACTTTTAGAGATTTAATTGTTTTATTTCAAATCATGTTACAATAATAATATTGACCTATGATATTTATTTTTAACTGATCGAAAGAGGAAGTGTAATGTTTAAATAGCTTTGATACTTCTAGAGATTTAATTGATTTAAATATAAACAATTGACAAATGATATTTTGCTCTAAAATTTATGTTAAATGTTCGATGAAAAGATCTTGTATGCACTAAAATTAGATTAAGAGCGTATACTAGTTGACTTTAAAACTTAATAAAAAATAAAATAAAGATACTTAGACAGGAGTTTTCATAAGAGGTAATATTTTAATTCCTCAGAATTGACTCTCATATCAGTCATTCTTACGGTTTGATTGAACTTAAGTAAATGATGGTTGTTGAATATTTATTTTGCAAGTCCAATCCACCGTGGAGGTTTAGCTAAGTAAATTTTGGTATTTGATATTAGAAAAATTGTTATTATATCCATCCTAATGATTATGGTTTTTTGGAAGAGCTATAGAGTAAATGAAGATATTTGAGAAAGAAAAGTAATTAATAATAGGAAATTTATTATCACCAAGTTTTTTTCTAGATTCGTTATTTTTCTTAGATTAATGGACTTAGCGAATTTTCAAAACATAAATAAAGGAATACAAAATAATAATGTATTGAGAGAATACTCAAATACTATATGTCATAATGACATTTGTTTAAGTTGAATAGACTGTAATATCCTTCTAATTAAAATTTGAAAAATAAAATATTATTTGAGAAAATTCAATAATTTTAAAAAATTAAATGCCTTAAGTACTTTTTAATTTATAAATTAAATATGTCAAAATTAAGAGTATATTTTCTTATATTTTTTATAAAAGTTTGATAATTTTGGACGTGCATAGTATTTTAATTCATTATTAAAGATTATAATTATTTAGAATAAAATATTTATCAAAATTAAATATTTTGATTCCATTGGAATCCTCAAAAAATATCCTACGCTTAAATGCACCCTAGATTCAGAAACGCGCTTAGGCTCACTCAAGCGCTCTTTAGATCTCAGCTATTGAAGCTAAGAAAGCTAAGTCGGGTGCCAGTGCCCCGCTCATGCACTGGACATTGTGGTGCTTAGGTGTGCCCTTGTGCCAGGGTCTTGACTGCAAACAGTAAGCCTGGCTTAGGTGTGCTTGAGCGTTAGGGCTTAGATTGCTTGTTCGGCCAAATATAAGAAGCCCAGCGCCCAAACATTGTGTAATTTATGCAGTGGAAGAAATTAAATGGGATTTTGGGACTTGTTTTTGTCATGTAGGGGCCAAGTTTCATGGGAAATGATGTGGCATTTTTGTCATGCCTTATGATAAGATAAAGGGATAAATATAGCAGAGAAAGAGGCACAATATAGTAGATTGTGTGCTAAGAAGAAGGATCAAATTGAGAAGTGTAGGCTGGTGATGTAAAGGTAAGAAGAAAGTCATTTTCATCCTTGAGAGATGGGTGAGATCCATTTTTTGTGTTGTACTTGTGTTTCCCTTCTTTTAGTGGATATTTTTTGTAGTAGTGGTTATGTGGTTTTTTTGCATCTTGGGATTATCCCCGTAAATGATTGTGTGTATGAATGTTCTTCTTTTGCTAAGTTTGTGATTTTTTATGTTTGTAAGCGATTTTGCTTTTGCTATTGTGTACTTACTGTGTAACCAAAGCTTGGATCCGATGCTGAAGTGCTACAAGAACTTTTGTTGTGATTAAGACTTGATACCACCCTATTACACAACAACTAATATCAGAACGATTTTTTGTGGTTAAGCTTAGTTCTAGCGGGAGTGATAGCGGAAGAAGCTAGATATAAGATTGACAAATTCAATAAAATAAACTTTGCATTGTGGAAGATACATATAGAGGATTTTCTATATCAAAAGAAGATGTACCAACCTCTCAGAA
This sequence comes from Gastrodia elata, assembly GCA_016760335.1. Classification (NCBI taxonomy): domain Eukaryota; kingdom Viridiplantae; phylum Streptophyta; class Magnoliopsida; order Asparagales; family Orchidaceae; genus Gastrodia; species Gastrodia elata. The sequence continues at coordinate 13,480,845 of CM028681.1, read as the reverse complement.
GATTACAGAAAATCCCTTAAATATGAGCGAAGAAATGTGAAAGGTTTTTGCTATAAGTGTAAAAAGAATATCCTGGGTATCTGTGTTTGACTATACAAAAATTACTCAAAAATCTGATCAAGAGAGGAAGAAGAAGCAGTTGATGAAGATTCTAGGGACATCAGGGCTCGCCTTTCTTTTTTGCAGTAGGTTTTCTAGGTTCGTCGATTTCGTCAGCTAGGGCGAGGGATCTGAGGAGACGAGGATTGACCGACGTCGAGAAATTCATGGAGAGCGGGAAGGAGTTTTGATTTTTGAAAGTAGACTCAGAGTTTTCCGTTGAGACAGTAAAGGAAAGGCTTGATGCCTAAATACAGGATTTTCAAAAGGTAACAAACGTTCAGTACGTTATGGTTTTGGAAAAGGAAGAGAATGCATCTTAAATGATTCTCTTATTTGAGTCCAAGGAAGGGAAATAACTTTTTCCTTATAGTGTCGGGTCTTTCAAATAAAAGTGAGAAAAAAATGTCTTTTAATAAGGTAAATTTGATTAACTGTTGCCTGAAATTGAAATCTTTAATTAAGTCAAGAAATCTGAAATATTCTATTAATTATTATCGTAATTAATACCAAAAAACATCTATGAATAAGGCAAATTTGAATAATCGTTACTTGAAATTGAGATCTTTAATAAGACAAGTAATTTGAAATATTCTATTATTTGCATTCATAATTAATTTAAAAAAAATACCTTTTAATAAGGCAAATTTGATCAACCTTTGCCTGAGATTGAGATCTTTATTAAGTCATTAAATTTGAAATATTCTATTAATTACATTTGTACTTAATGCAAAAAATGCTTTTTAATAAGGCAAATTTGAACAATCATTACTTGAAATTGAGATATCTAACAGGACAAGTAATTTGAAATACTCTATTATTTACATTCATAATTAATTTAAAAAAATGCCTTTTAATAAGACAAATTTGATCAACCTTTGTCTGAAATTGAGATCTTTATTAAGTCAAGAAATTTGAAATATTCTATTAATTACTTTCGTAATTAATACCTAAATAATGGAACTTTAATATTCATCAAATTTGAGCAGGATGAATATAAAAATTCCAATATATATACAGACATATATATTATTTTATTTGTATTTATTGCCTAAAATAAAAATTCATAAAACAATAATGAATTTGAAATATTCTATTAATTACTTTCGTAATTAACACCTAAATAATGGAACTTTCATATTCATCAAATTTGAGCAGGATGAATATAAAAATTCCAATATATATACAGACATATATATTATTTTATTTGTATTTATTGCCTAAAATAAAACTTCATAAAACAATAATGATTCTTATAAGAGGTTTTAATTAGTCCTACTTATTTCAGCACAACAAAAACGAGCTGGAAAATGACGAAAATAGATTTTAGCGGGGAATTGTAATTGAAATTGGAAAATTGTGGGTAATCAATAGAAACTAAACTAGCGGGGAAATTAACTTCCTTGTAAAAAAATGATTTAACATGAGGAAAATCGAAATCAAAGGGCCGCGCTGATTGTAGGAATTGCTGTAAAAAGGATATCCGAAGGACTACACAACTCCCGAAAAAGGTGCAGCTGTGCGACAATGTGGGGTTGTTGATATGATAAAAAACAGTCTACCAGATGCGTTGATGTTGTCTTTGGACAACACCGAATACTGGGAACTGGATTCAGACACATCATTCATGCTTCACCCAATAAATCTGTGTTCAAGTCTTATGTTGCATGTGAATTTGGGAGCCTATCTTGGAGATGACAAGACATGTGAAATGTTGGCAATGATGATGTTGATCTCAGATTGCCGAATGGCTCAGTATGGCAGCTTAAAAAAATCTAACACATACCAGCTTTGAAAAAGAACTTGGGCTCAATGAACCAACTAGCTTGAGTTAGGTATTGCACAACATTCATGGGGCATTCTTGGTAGTTACCAAATGCTCATTAGATGGCTTGGCTTTACCTGATCAATAATGCATTTGATGCTTCAAGATCAGCAAGTGCAGAGGAATCATGTTTATGCACTGAAGGCTTGGACACATGAACGAGAGAGGGGGAACATCAATGGTTCGCTTTACCTGATCAATAATGCATTTGATGCTTCAAAATCAGCAAGTGCAGAGGAATTGTGTTTATACACTGAAGGCTTGGACACATGAATGAGAGATTATTGAAATCTCTCCTCTCACAAGGTAAAATTTTTGGGCTGAATTTTATGGAGCTAGACTTTTGTGAACATTGTGTAATGGAAATTTGTAGAAGGTTTTTTTGTGAAAACCTAAAGAGAGCCAAAGGAGCAGAAACTTAAACTAGTGCATACGTACATTTTGGGTCTAGTTTCAATTTCTTCCTTGGGTGACTCCAACTATTTTGTTTTCTTTATTGATGCCCACATAATGTGTGTGTTTATTTGAGACGTTCAAGAGATAGCTAAATGCAGTTGAAACTGAAATTGAACTCAAGTTGATGTGCTTGAGATTTGATATTGGTTGTGAATATTGTGGTAAAGAGTAAGAGTGCTAAGCGTTCTCACGACCGTCCGTATCTGACTCCGCTAGTTTGTGCGGGTTTGATCTTCTCAGCGATGGTCATTTCTGGTCTGCATGATGGGTCTTATTCCTGGGGTATCACAGCCCACCAGGGCCCCTCTTGAGATGGTGCCCCCTGACTCGTCGGCTAAAGGCTTTTGGTGGAGCGGTGGTTCGCGACTTAAGAGGTCACTTGCTCGCTGCTGCTGGAGCCCGTTTACAGGTCCTGTCTCCTCTCCATGTTGAGATGCAGGTGGTTACTATTATTCGACAGTTCCTCTTGCCCAGAGATGCTGACACTGAGGGTCATTATAGATGGCGACTGTCTTGGAGCGATTTGGAGGCTCCATCGTTACTGGGAGAGGACACTCTGTTCACGAGGCGGAGAGCGCCACGCCGATCACCTTGCTTTCTTGTTGTACTTTCCTCGTGTGATTTTTGTTCACTGTTCGTGCGATGCGAATCGCACTGCGAATTTTTGTCTATGTTAGCTCAACAATGATTTTTCTTTTGTTAGGGGAGATGTGTTCCCTGGGAGGCTCTTAGACCTCGTTGATGACACCTTGGAGTTTGATCCCGATTGATGTACTCATGCTTTTATTTATTTATGCTTAGGTTACGGCCATATTTCACAAAGAGTTCAAAATTTTTTGTGCTAAGAAAGAGATTTAAAGAGAGTTCACAATTCTTAGAACGCCACAACAAAATTTTGTAGCCGAAAAAGTGAACTAAATAATCACGAAGTCCCATCTATTATGTGACTTTGTCTTACCCGCCATGGTTAGGGCTTTGTTACTTGATGCCAAATCCATTATTCAACACTCTTGTGCCGTCTTGTAACTGCAATAACCCAAACTTTTAAGCAACAATATATTGTTCATTTTGGTCTTAATCGTGATCTTGAGTTAATCTTGAGAGTGCTCCTGCCTAAGCACGTTTAACTTAGAAATTTTTAGCAGAAATTCCATTATTATCTCAAAAGATTTCTTGATATTTAATAGTAATTGTACTTTAGGGATTTCACAACAGCCATCTTGTGGTTGCCCGTGTGCTCATGGTTTGATGTTGGGGGAGGGGTCGAGGTCGCCGCACCCCTTCCCACTCTCTGTTTCCTTGTTTTTGGTTCTTACCTCAACTTCCTTGGCTGGTTTGCTTCACTCTCCCTCGGATGCCTCCTCATTGTCTTTTGCTCCTCACTAATCTATTTTCTCGCTGACCCCTGCTCTAGCTCTTCAAGCACAACATATTGCTTCTAGGAGTGGTTACTCTGTTGGTGTCTTGGCCTCCAGTAATGATGGCAGTGGGCTCGCTACCTTGCCCAGGTCCTCTCCGGTACTTCCCATATCCTGTCCGCTCTATCTCTTTCTTGGAAAAAATTCTTCAATGGATGGTGAACTTGCCCCTCTCATTTTTTAGGAGATTTGTGCACTTGCTCAATTTTTTGAGTTTTCTATCATTGCAAAGTTTTTTGCATGGCAGATTGTCTATATGAACTAAATCAGAGGCCGAACAAGTTCAACTTCTTGGGCCTTTAGTCAACGGTCTCGTTGATTGTTGGCATGTGTTCCTCAAGCTTTCTAGCCAGATTTACTACTCCAACATCTATTTGTGTGTGTTCATTTTGATTGAGGACTTTCCCACTCATCTCATAAAGTAGAAACTGGTGGTTGATTTGGCCGCAAATTCTCTAGTCAAACCGGTTTGGGTGGTTTTCCCTAACCGTACATTTATTTCTTTAATTATGTATTTTATGATCTCCCAGATCTTTCTTTGTGAAACCCTTTAAAATGCTGCAGTTACTGTCCATTTTATTTGTCTCCTCCGATCACTTGCAACTTGGTTGAGTTGGACGTCTCAGCTGATTTTCCGCCTCGAACCGGCACTAATTCAATAGAATTCTAGCAACCGGCCATCTATGAAAATCTCCTAAAGTAATGCTCTCACTGTCATATTATTAGCAATGCCGCAGACTCCTACTTCAAATTTCAAACCGAATTTTTGGTGGGGGTTCTTCTGCTAATTTCTTTGGCTGCAAAAATGATTTCAAGATCTTGACCTCGTCATTTTTTTAAGCAAAAGCAAATTCAAGTAGCAAAAGCACAAGAGAGTACACACAAGGAAACACACGCACAGATATTCTAGGTGGAAAAACTCAAAATAAGGAAAAAACCATGTGGTTACAACACAAAAAATTTTACTATAAAAATAAGTAGAAGATTATAAAGATTTGCGCTTGCCACAGCCTCCACAACCCTCTTTGTCTCACATGCACAGCACAAACAATACTTAAAAATATCTTAGGTATTTATAGTTCTAGCAAAGAAAGCCTCAAAACTATCTAGCTGGGGCCCAATTGACTCCCAATGTAGCAATCTCACTTCACGCTATGTCAGAAGTTTGGGCGCGCCTAGACGTCGGGCCTTTGGATTGATATCATAGCTGCTGGCACTTGGGAGTGCCCAAGCCCGGGCTCTCGGTCTATTCTCCGCTATCTGTGCATCGGTCAACGTTTGGGCATGCCCAACCACCCAAGTCTCGGTTCACTGCTCTTCTTGATCATACCTTTCACGCTTGGCTTCAGCAATTCTCCGGTGCTTCATCGGCACCTAAGTGCAAGTCCGACGGTTAGTCGGCGCTCAACTGGTGCCTAAGTGGAGGTTCCTTTGGAATTCAGCTCGTTTGGCCTGACTCAACCTGTTCTTCCAATTCACCCCTAGTTAAACCGTGGCTAACCCAAAATCACTTCATACCTTGCAATTTCCTAGACGCCGGGACTTTGGATTGATGTCATAGCTGCTGGCACTTGGGAGTGCCCAAGCCCAGGCTCTCGGTCTATGCTTCGCTATCTGTGCATCTGTCAACGTTTGGGCTTGAACCACCCAAGTCTCGGTTCACTGCTCTTCTTGATCATACCTTTGACACTCGGCTTCAGCAATTCCTCCGGTGCTTCATCGGCACCTAAGTGCAAGTCTAACGGTTAGCCAACGCCTAACTGGTGCCTAAGTGCAGGCTCCTTTGGAATTCAGATCGTTTGGCCTGACTCAACCTGTTATTCTTCCAATTCACCCCTAGTTAAACCGTGACTAACCCAAAATCACTTCTTGCCTTTCAATTGTCTTATGACCCACTCCAAGATCACTCCAAGATTACTCCAATGCGATTGAGGATTCACCACCAAGTTCAGTTCCCACTCGCATCGACCACACGTAAGGAAATACTGAACCAAGTTCACCACCAAGTCTAATGTTGTCATAGGATTTTCATTGAACTTGGGCTCAATGAACCAACTAGCTCGAGTTAGGTATTGCACAACATTAGACTTGTCATAGGTTCAAATCTCACCGGCCACACATAAGAAAAAAAATAAAATAATATATATATATATATATATATATATATTTATATATGGTCATGAAAATCAACGCTGTGGACTCCTGCTCAAGTGCTCGGATCATTCTAGCTTCTGCATTTTACTTAAATCTTTCGGTTTCACCTGACTTTGATTGATCATCTCACTGATCATTAATCTGCCTTAAGAACCTTTTCCTATTTTATTAAAAAGAACAATAGAAACATTTTTCTGCTGGGAAAACAATCTTAATGGAAGGGTCAGATATGAAACAACTTTTGCTAAATTGAATGGTATTCTTGTTCTTAGAATGCGTGTTGCAAATGTGGGCCACAGTTTATGATTAGGCTTGCCTGGGTTGTTTCTTTCGAGTTTTTTCTCTTAGTAGGTCTCCTTTATGTATCTTCTTTCATGCATTAATAATTTTTATTTTCTATTTGTATATATATATATATATATATATATATATATTTGTGAGGGGGGCATGCATCTATGAACAAATAGATATATACTTGTATATAATTAAAATGAAAGAGTTACAATTTATCTATTAAAATAATATGAGATGAGAACCGTGCTGGCTGTGTGTTCTGCTCTTGCCCACATCGCACAGCCTTGCGCCAAGCTGCCCAGTTTTTCAATGACTCGCGCTGCCCTACATCGATCTGTCCCGTGCTGCCTTGTCTTGTGTCGCCCCGCGAACCACTCTTTTGCAGGGGTGTGCCTACCCGTGTCAATGCGTATTGCTTGTTTTGCGCTTGTTTTGCGCGCCATGCTTCGATTTGTGCTCGCTCATGTGATAGACTTAGCTACCACGTCAACCTATCCTTTGCCACCTTTACTCCACCATGCCCACACTACACTTGCTTCTCAGTCAAAATCCTTGTCGCTCCGATCTGCTCAGTGCGCCTGTATTTCATCCCAATCCTCGCAGACGCTGCCCTGCTGCTCTCTCATGTTGGCCCATGTCCTGTGCCACTTTGCCACAGGGGTGTGTGTTGCCCTCAAATGTGGGGCCCGCCATGTCTTGTGCCCCAAAACTACTCGCTATTGTGCCAATGTCGCCCCCACACTCAGCTCTATAGTGTGCTCTGCCCTAATTTCTTTTTTTTGGGGCCCATAGTCTTTCCCTGAACGCTCTGCCCCCATGCTCTGTATGTTTTGTGATTCAGTTGGGATTTTATTGTGTTTTTGGCTACAAATTTTTTCATCCCCTGACCCTTTAGTTTAGAATATGGTAACAGTAAACCTAGTTACAGGGTTTGTGGTTCGCAACCTCTGTGGTGTAGATGTTAACTAATATGATAATTTTTTAGTGTAATATTTGATATTTGAATGACTGTCTTCTAATATTTAGAATTTAAATATTATATATATATATATATATATATATATATTCTAACTTAAAGTTTACTGAAATTCTTTTATGATTACCTCATAGGCCAGAGATGCACTAGTCGTCCGTGCCACCCCTTTTTTGCTACTAATTTTCTTATAAATGTTTTTGTTAGTTAATTTAGATTTACTAAGTCTGAAATTAGTCCCTTATTTTATCAAATAAGTTTCAAAGTCTTACAAAAAATCTCATTTTAATTCATCAACTTCAGTTTCTCTTGTTTCATCAATTCCTTTGGTTTGTATTTTCCATTCTGCAAGACAATGCAATTCCATGAATATCTCTGAGGTTATGCACAACTGTCTTTTTCAAAGATTTATCCTATTCTCCTTCTTGTTCTCCAAAATCTTCCTTTTCCTTGACAAGTTTCTCTTGCGCTTCCGTGGCCGCCGCTGACGAGCAAGAAGCTCTTTTAGCTTTATAGCTCTTCCATTTTTTGGTTCAGATAACCCATCCTTGCGCTTCCCCGACCCACACTATTTGCCACCTCATTCTATTTGTGTTGCTTCTTGCAATGTACGGGGCATTTTAAATTTCATTTACATGCTCACCTACCTACACCAATGCTGGCCTTGAACACATCCCCTCTAATAACTTAAATTCTTAAGCGCTAAGGTATTGTTCGATTTGATTTTAATAGCTTTATGATTTTAATCTAAAAAAGTAACTTTTAAGAAGACCGTCCATCCTAGAAGTGCTCCCCCATCAAAGTACGCTTAACTTTGGAGTTATTATAAGAAACTCGACAATTATTCCAAAATATGTCGTTACGTGCACTGACGCTTAACTTTGGCATTTTAAGTTTTCGTGCTCACTTAACTGCACCAACCCTGACCTCAAACTCATCCCATGTAATAACCCAGATATTTAAACACTAAGGTATTGTTCATTTTAATATTACCAACTTTACAATTTTATTATAAAAAGGTAATTTCTTGATAGTTCGTTCATCCTAGAAGTGCTCCCTCATCCTTGTGCACTTAACTTTGGAATGATTATCAGAAACTATACAATTATTCCAAAATATGTCTTTACATGCACCCACACAATTTTGGCATTTTAAATTTTTTTTATGTGCTCATTGACCTTGATCAACGCTGGCCTTAAACCTATCCCCTCTAATAACTCAATTCTTAAACACTAAGTTATTATTTGCTTTGATCTTAGTAGTTTTACGATTTTTTCCTAAAAAGGTAACTTCTCAAAAGATCGTTCATCCTAGAAGTTCTCACCCATCCAAGTACGCCGAGCTTTGGAGCTATTATATGAAACTACAATTATTCTAAAAATATTTTGATGTTTAAGAGTTCAGCTTAATTTTACTTAAGACTGTTTCGCACTCCCATCGTCTGTGACCAACTACCTATGTTATATCCTGCTCTGTTACTCTAAACACACTGCCCTCTCATGCCCCTACACTCGTCGCTATCCTACTTCTTAGCCTCACCCTGCTCCTTAGTGCTCCTTGAGTCACTCCGTTCCTCGCCTACGCGCGGTGCCATCGCACCATTCCCCATCTCCCTCGCGTGTTGCCCCCTGTTTTACTCGCCTGCTTCTGCGCTGTGGCCCAACCAGCTCCCTTTCTCTACCAAATATAAATTTTTGGAGCTTAAAATAAAAATTTAAAAATATAGGCTTAATTTTAAATTGTGTGCTTAATATACCAATTATAAATTCTGGCGGTTTCCTAAACGCTTGTTCTCACTTTGTCTTCATCTGATCGACAGCCGATTCAAGTCAAATTTACTTTTTTTCACTAATTTATTTTCTACTGCAATAATTATATATATAATAAGAGAGAGAGAGATGAGGAGGGACTGCTACATTTAATAGTAAGCACTTGGGGTAGAGCTACATTGAGGGTCTTGAGGCACATGCTTTGAGTGGCCCAACAAATGACCTTATAGATTATTTTAGTTTTAATAAGTTTCTTTTATATCAAAAAATCAATTAAGAGGAAACAAAATGGATTTGCATAGTAGTGGTTACGAATGTTTTAAAGGCCCCTTCTAAAAAGGTTGTGGTGGTAAGTAAAACTCCCCATAAAAAAGTTGTTCTCCATCACACAATTCATCTCCCCGAAAGAACCTCTGATTCTGCCAGTCGTACTTGAAAAAACATCCAATCCTCCGGTCGATCTTGTGCTCCCCAATCTCACCCAATCTGTCTTAATTCTGTAGCTCTCCCCCTTGACTGATTGAGCCCTTCAGCTCTATTTAACTATCTTTCTCTTAAGCAAAAGTTGGCATGATAAACAGGAATAATTGGTTTAGGGATTGACTTTTTAGTGCTAGAAAAGAACAGACTAATAAATGTCTGTATTTGAATTTTCAATTTAATGTTTCAATAAAAAAAAAACTTGCAGTTCCACGGAACTTCAGATTGCTAGAGGAACTAGAGAGAGGGGAGAAAGGAATCGGAGATGGCACTGTGAGCTATGGGATGGATGATGGAGACGACATTTACATGCGCTCGTGGACCGGCACCATTATCGGACCGCTTAATGTTAGCCCCCTTTGATCATATATATATATATACACACACACATGATTAAGATTTACTTGCTGTTTTTTTAAATAATAATTTTTTTATAAAAACAGTGTGTTCATGAGGGACGTATCTATCAGCTGAAGCTATTCTGTGACAAGGACTACCCTGAGAAACCGCCCAGCGTTCGCTTTCACTCCAGAATTAATATGACTTGCGTCAATCCGGAGACTGGTGTGGTAATATTATTGTGTTATTATTATATCCTCCACTATCTGTGTTTCTTTTTGTTAGATTTTACCTTCACTAGCTTTAGCATTTTTGACAGCACTGCTTAATAAAATCTAACATCTAAAAGGCCAACGTGTAGAGCAAGAGAATGCCACTTGTGCTTGTTTGCTAAAAAAAATGATCATACCAGCTTTGAAATGGTTGTTGAAAAATTGTCCTACGGAATTTATCTAGTCATTACTGAGAGGCAGTGTCTCAGTCAACATTTGAAAAGAGAAAGCTCTTTTACTGGTTGAAATTCTGTAGTTTTTTTTTTTTTGTTTTAAATGAGAGGGTCTAAACCTAATAAATTAAGAGTTCTGCTACAAAATATTTGCCAAAATTTCAACCACACGCTCGCAAAATGAGAGAGGGATAAATGTATGGCTGCCAAAACGGCAGCCAGACATAAATTGCAAGCGCTATTTGCCTCCCCCTCCCGCCTGTGTACGCGGGATGCGTGCAAGGGAATTGCATCCCACGGCCATTTTGCGTTCGCGTTGCTGAAAATTTGGCAAACTTTATAATTCAAGTCTGTACAAATGTCTTAAAAAGGCCAACAATTACACAAGTTTTGCAGGACACCTTAACACCAAACTACTGTTACGTAAATGCAAAGGATATAAAGCAAAGAAACTGAAAAAATAATGGAGCTAGAATCAAGCCATGCCGCAGAATCAGTTTTCAGAATGTTTTATGAATAAAGCCATGCCACAGAATTTTCTCATATTCAATAACTATTTGTAGCTGTAGTATCTGAGGTCGGAGAGGCGTTCCAGTCCTGCAAAAGCTGATGAAGGCTGCAATAACTGCTCTAATAAGTTATCCGTAGAGATTTTTGAATTAAAGTGAATGATTGTTTACATGTTATAGCAATCAGATCTATCAATTGGTATCAGAGCAGGATCACATACTTGAATTATGGTTGTGAGGATGTGCCTCGAGATTCGTCAAGTCTCACCGAGGGCTATTATTATTATTATTATTATTATTATTATTATTAATTGGGCTATAATTTCAGGTAGAATCAAGAAAGTTTGGTATGCTGGCTCATTGGCATAGGGATCATACGATGGAGGACATTCTGACACAGCTGAAGAAGGAAATGCTCTCTCCTCAGAATCGTAAGCTTGTTCAGCCACCAGAAGGCACCTTCTTCTGAACACCCTTTGTTTTCTTGTCATGTTCATTTTATTTTTTAGCTGGCATTTAGGGTTTGTTAGCCAAATGATGCATCGTTCCTTGAATGCTTTGTTTAAATTTGTAATTTCCGCTACCAGAAACGCCTTTCTATGCAATTTCAAGTCTCGAGCGCTTTTTAAAGTTTTCGTTAATTAAATTTGGATAAATCTTTTATTTCCCAAAAGAAAAAAAAGCTTTATTTTCTTACTTAATTAAATATCAATAATACAGTTATAATCATGCAATTTCAATTATTATCTGATTAACATTAGGTTTTAGATCTAAATATTGTTGAGGTTTAAGATTTATTATTCTAATTCTTGAATTTAAAATCTACTATTCATATATTTGATTCATATTTAAATCTTATTTAATTTGAAAAAAAAAGTTTTTTTCAGCATGCCGTCCCTCTTAAATATGCTGCTACTTTTATAGAACTTTTGTACTGATTTTATCTCAACTTTTGCTATATTTACACATTAGTATATATTAAAATATATAGATGATGTATCAATCTATTGTGTAATTAGATGATTGGTTGAATATATTTTTTTATAGGATTTATATGCAAAAATATAAAATTTATTGATCATGAATATTTTTTTAGTGTATATTATTATTTTTTTTTGCTAATGACATCTGTTTTCTGCTTAAATCTACAAGTAACATTTCTCTCTTTGATGTTAATTAAAGCATATCTTGATTTCTATATCTTAGAATTATGAGAAATGTTATGCGTATTCAAGTTTTATTTTTAATTTTTGCATATAAGTTTTACCAAATATATATATATATATTTATATTTTGAATTGACATAATATCAATATATTTTGATGTATATTAGTGTGTAAGTATAGTAGTACTCTAGAATTATAGGTGTTAAACACAACCAATTGAAGGAGAATGCTTGTTTTCTTATGCCAATGCTCTCGTATTATTTTTAATAGATTTATAATTATGATTTTGATTAATAGATATCAAATAATACCAGTTTAATACTAAGTTTAGATCTACTAATTGAGTTGTTAGGGTTGTGAAACGTTTATTTTTTAGTTAGTTTCTTAAACAATACATATACAATTATTTTTTCTTTTTTAGTGTGAAGAATTTGCTCAAAAATTTACAAAACCACCATCTCTTAAAAATGGTGATCATAATTTTGTAAAAAGAATTTTAATATAATATATTTTTTAATAAAAAATAATATGATTATACAAAAATATACACTAAAAAGTATTATCACTAATATAATTTTTTTATTTTTAATTTTTGCGTATATGTTTCATAAAAAAGTGTATTCAATTAATAATTTATTTATATATTGAATTAATATATTATCTACTTATTTTGATATATATTAATATGTAAGTATAGCAATTCTCTTATTGCAATACTCAAACAAGAACATAATCGTACATATTTTGAGTTATTTGTTTAGCATCGATAACACCAAATATTAATCAGTATTATATACATCATTAACAAAAAAAAAAAAATAATATAACTCAAATAAATAAGAAATATTAAATATCCGTATGAATTAAGTCATTGATTACGAAATCAAATTTTTTTAATTTAATTTTCAAATAAATAAGAAGTAAATATATTAAGAGCTGCGATGAAAATTGAAATTTTTGATAAATAATAATATATGATGAATACTATTTAGATCTTCATATGATATTCAAAAAAAAAGTCAATTAATTGATTTATACATTATTTTATTAATATTTATTTATTTACATTAAAATAATACATATATTATTATTAAATTTTATATTAAAATTATATCCAAATTTTATTAGATAAATTTTTTTAGGTACCATTTCAATGACTTCATTTCTCATAATAAATTATGTTGACAAATCCTATTTTTATACATAAAAAATATTTAATCATAAGATCTTAACTTTATTTCAAAGTCTAACTTTACTTATTTTATTAATTAATATTTTACGAGAAATGTTATTTAGAATATTATTTTAATACAAATTTTAAAAATAATATTTACATTATTTTAATATAAATAAATAAACATTTCAAGATGAATATTTTTGAATGTCACATTAACAAGTCTAAATAATATTTCTCAAATTTATAATATATATATTTTGTATCAATGGCTCTCCATTAACTTCAAAATAGCATACAAAAAAAATTCTCACAAAAATAATTATTAAATGTATTTTTAGTGTAAACTCATAACAAATAAATACTATAAATCTAAATATAAAATTTTTAATTATTACTATTTTTTGAGAATAAATTGAGGACAAAATAACATTTTTATTGTTAGTTGTGGTGTGACCTATTAGTACTTCAAAGTGTGAAAAACCATTGGAAGCTCGCTCTTCTCCTTCAACCTTTCCCTTCCCTTGATGGCATCTTCTCTCTTGCTATTGACAACCCTAATTTTCTTCTTCCTCCTCCTCAGCTCATCTTCCCCTCTTCTTGGCGAAGAGCCGTATTTTTCAGACATCCTTCGGAGGGCGGAAGAAGAGCTCCCATGGCTTCTCTCCGTCCGCCGCCTCATCCACGAGCACCCCGAGCTTCGATATCAAGAGCACAACACAAGCGAGCTCATCCGATCCCACCTCGACACGCTGAGCATCCCTTACTCATTTCCCTTCGCTGGCACCGGAATCGTCGCTCAAATCGGCTCAGGCGATTCTCCGATCATCGCTCTCCGCGCCGACATGGACGCTCTTCCCATTCAGGTGCGCTTCTCCCCCGCGTTTTTCTTGAGAGGAATATGAGATTGATACGTGGTATTTGATGGGGCGATTTTAGGAATTGGTGGATTGGAAGCACAGGAGCAAGATTGATGGGGTAATGCACGCTTGCGGCCATGATGTTCATGTAGCGATGCTGCTTGGAGCTGCTAAATTGCTTAATGAGCGAAAGAGCGATCTAAAGGTAAATTTCTTAAGCTATACTGTAGGGAATGTGGGGTTCTTGAGTTAGCTTAGCTTGGGAAGGAGAAGTAAAACCCTATTTTACTTGATGTTTTTGTTCAACCCTCACTAACTCAGGGGCTGTTTGGTTCAATATCAGGTGGAATGCTATTATAAGGGGTTGTTTGGTTCAATGTCAGTTGAAAAGTTATTAAGATAGCATATTATTCAGATAACAGGAGTTGTTTGGTTCAGTGTTATTTAAATAACAGATATCAGTGTCATTTAGATATATGTTATTTGATTCATTGTCATTCATGTTATATTATGCATGAGGTCAGATTACCCCAATACTGAGATTCAATTATAAGTTAAAAAGCACAATAAATAACTAAAAAAATAGTTATATAATTAGTACAAAAATGATCATAAAATTTTTATATAAACAACTAAATCAGAAGCCTGCGAAGGCAGCGGAAGCGGATGCTCGAAGGCGAAGCGAAGGCAAAGGCGGCAGAAGCGGAAGCTAGAAGCCGACATGAGGATCTCCATAGTATCGCGTGAAGAACCCTATCGCTTGCGATAGATTGTCGGCAACATTATCTGAATGTCGGCAGATTTCGGTCGACATTCAGATAACTTTTCACATTGGCATTTAGGGAATTTTTGAGATGTCATTAATTAGATAACATCAAACCAAACAGGTCTTATCTTGGTGAACCAAACAGCCCCTAAGATGGCATATATTGTTTAGTTCAATGTTATAGAAATTATCATTTATGTAATGATACAAGTGAGTGAAGATTAACCCCAATAGATAATAGGGTAAAATATTTAGTGGGCAGTGGAGTTCCCCGGCCCTCTTCGAGAACACAGATCTTTGCCATCGCCTCCGGATTTGGCGAAGACGATTCCTTAGGATTAGGAAGCGGTCTTCGCCATCACCGATTCGCCGGGTTCGGCAAAGACGATTCGATAAGAGGAGGAAGGCTCCCTCCTCGATTTGCCTTCGCTAACACCACCGCCGATTCGCCTTCTCTATCGATTCACAGGCGAAGCACCCGATTAGATGAATGTTTTAGATAGTGCCATTTTAAAAATTTTGAGATGTTATCAAAGAGATTGCAATGAACCAAACAGCATGTCAAGCAGATGTCTGGGAACCAAACAGTCCTTTAGCCTGATTGAACCTACCAGTGAACTTACTGAAGAGGTTAGGAAAGCCAAATTGAAGGGTAATTGGGGCAGACTAAGAGCTGATTAGTATTAAAATTCTGTAGAAGAAGAGTTTAAGTGATAGGTAGTGAGTGTGTTCTGAAATGAAGGGAACGGTGAGGCTGCTGTTTCAGCCCGCAGAGGAAGGAGGTGCGGGCGCTTCGCAGATGATAGAGGACGGCGCACTGGAAGGAGTGGAGGCGATATTCGGCATGCACGTTGACTATAACCTGCCGACCGGCATCATTGCCTCTCTTCCCGGTCACTTCCAAGCTGCCGCCTGCTACTTCCAAGCAAGCATCCACAGCCGGGCTTCCCCTCCTCCTCTCAGCAGCGATCCTGTTGCCGTCGCTGCATTCACCATTTTGGCTCTGCAGGGCCTTGTTCGCGCAGAAGACGAAGACCATGCCCTGGTTTGTCAATCAATCCTCCCTCCTCTGTAAATGTCTAGAGGTGCTTGACATTTGATTCTGTAAGCAGGTGGTTTCCGTGACGTTCGTGAGAGGCGGCCCGACTTCTTCTTCTTCTTCTTCTTCTTCCGTGGAATTGGGGGGAACGCTAAGAAGCATGACGACGCAAGGGCTGGTGAACCTGCGACGCCGAGTGCAGGAGGTGATAGATGGGCAGGCGCGGGTGCAGGGATGCAGAGCGGAAGTGAGGCTGGATGCGGGGGATCAGCCGATGTACCCCGGCACGGTGAACGACGCTGAGCTCCACGCGCACGTGCAGGCGGTGGGGAGGTCTCTTCTGGGAAGGGAGAGGGTGAGAACGGGGAAGCGGGTGATGGCCGGAGAGGACTTCTCTTTCTATCAGCAGCTTATTCCCGGCGTCTTCCTCACCATTGGAACCACAAATGAGGAGAAGCACGGCAAGCCTTACCCCGTTCATTCCCCCTTTTTCTTCGTCGACGAGGACGTCCTCCCTCTTGGCGCTGCCCTCCACGCTGCGCTCGCCCAGACCTACCTCCTCTCCCTCCTCCCTCCCCCCAATTAATATTATTTTACATATTGACCCCCGTTTTCTGTTAATATTCTTAACTCAAACTAAAAATCTCAAAAATTATTTATTATTTGTGCTATGCAATGTTATATTTACATATCATATGTTAAATATGTAAAATAAGAATAAATTTATATTATGCATATAAAATTCCTTAATTTTAACAATTTGTCGGGTTAATTATTTTTAAATTAATACAAATACTGCGAACTCTTACTCATAATCGCCAACTAGATATTAATATTATATTTACACTTTAGTTATATCAAAATATGCAGATGATATTAACTGATATGTTAATTTAATGTGTTAGTATATTATTAGTTAAATATATATTTTCTTATAGAATTTATATACAAAATTAGAAAAAAAAAAGAAAATTATTTACTTGTGTTATAGCCTATACAATACTTGAACAAGCATATGGCACTATGGAGGTGATCTCTTACTAGATTTGTTCTTAAGGAAACCGAATAGTTGATGGGCGCCGAGCTCGGGCTTGGGACTCCAGCAACCGCGCACCCCCTCTGCGGCTTGGTGGCCATTAAAGTGGGGGAAGCTTGAGTTAAAATGTCAGTTTTGTTTTGTGAGTTCTTTCTTAAAGTTTGTCATATTTAAGTCAAATTGCCTTAAATATGTAAAATTATAGTATGTTTGTGTTATATATGTAAAAATTTGTATATTAAATTGAGAGAATTTTTTGTTATATTGGAGCAATATAGTAAAACCAAATCAAAATATCTTATATTTTTCTAATTTAATTATTGATGTTTAATAAATTTTTAATTATATTATTTATCAGTTCAATCTCAATGTGCTGTCGTCGCACTCAAAAAAATATATCAAATGAAGTTTGAGCATTATTTCATTAGTGTTTATTAATTTATATTAAAATAATACAAATATTATTTCTAAAGTTTGTATTGAAATGATATTCAAATCTTATTGGATGGTTTTTCTATGTGTCACGTCAACGAGTTTAAATATCATACGCTTATTTGGCACCCAAAAAAACTCATTCAATGAGGTGTGATGAGCATTGGATCACGTCAGCAGGAGATAAATATTTAATAAAATATAATACAATACTACTCACACCATATTGGACGAATTTTTTTGAGTACCAGAAATCTTAAATTTGGCCTTACTTACTTTGACCTTTAAGCTTTATTTTAAATTTTTTTATCAATTTGATTTTTTTTTTTAATTAATTGAGCAAAAGATATATGAAGCATGTGTAATAGATATAATTTGAATTTAAAACATGAGATAATAATACCTTAATCTTAATTACTAGGCTATAACACATCACTATAATCCAAAATATTATGTTCGTATCTCACTAATCACACATCTACTTTATATTAGAATTCAACTAAAAATGATTCATCTTCTTATTAATAATAATTTGCAATAATATGTTTAGGTCTAACCAAATTTAAGAAAAGTAGTGCAAAAATCTATCATAAATCTATCTATTAAAAATATTGATTTGTATTTAAAAAGTATTTTTTATTTAAAAAACATTCATATGTCAATATGGAGTCTCTATTTTTTATATATATTATATTTATTTTTCTCTAATTTTTTACTAAATTATAAAAATAAAGTTACTTTTTAATTTATTTAACATTTTTTTTTTATTGATCAAAGAAAATAAAAATTAAATTATTCAAATAATATATTTAAGTATAAGAAAATCGATAGTTTTTTTAATTTCCTATTATTAAAAAAAGCTCAGCCATAAATAGAAAAAAAGAAAAATAATATGCAATCTCAGCCATTGCTAGAATACCGGCACTGTAATCCAGTCACAGACTCAGAGAACCAATATAAAGAGACGCAATTACCCTTTATTCTGAAAATCTGCCTGTTGCGTTTTCTGTGCCCGATCTCCTCCTCCTCCTCCTCCTCCTCTTCCTCTTCTTCTTGTTCTTGCCTTTGGTTCGTTCATCGAGCGTTAAAAAGCATGCTACGCGTCGGCGGATCGGTCAGATCCGGCGATCATGGTCGCTACGCGCCTCCCTTCGCTCCCTCTTCATCATCATCTACTTTATCGCCATTGGCGCCTCCTTTCAACGTTGATCGATTCCTTCCTGCCTTCACAAACCTTATACCTAATTCCCCTCCCCCTGCCTCCAAGAACACTCTCGCACCTTATTTTATTCCCTCGGTAGATCCGGTTTGGTCATGCCCTTCTCCAAATTCATCGATTTTGACGAACCTAAATTCTGGATTCCGCTCCGTGGGAGGATCTCGTTGTTTTCCATCTTATTATCCGCCAGCGCCTGATTTGGTGAATGATAATATGGAGAGTGCGTCGAATTATAAGGGGTATGTGGGAGGATGGAATGGAGCGTTTGATTTGGAGGAAGGGAGGCTGGCTAGAGGTTCGATGGTGAATTCGTCTTGGATAGATTCTTTGACAAGTTGTCAGATGCCGCCTGACTTCAGGAAAAGTATGGGTTTCTGCTTTTGAAAATTAACAAACTTTTTTTTTAGGATTAATACCTGCATGGTACGCAAAGGTTGTGCGTTTACTATCTTACGTTGAAATGTTGGTATTTACAAAATTTGCAACTAGTCGTGGTTTTTTATTCATTTGCTTTTATTGAAAAAAGAATGTGTGACAATAATTTTGATGTGGTAATAGAAATTTGTGCTGCTGTTTAGTAATATCTAAAATTTGGGAGTGTTAAATATTTCAGTGGCTAGTATGAATATCCCACTTTTTAGACTTTTTTCTATCCATTATTATGCATAAAGGATTTGGATAAATGGATTTAATATGCTTAGGAACATTATGGAGTGTTCGGATAACCGGAGTTGATAAAAATGGGAAGGGGCACTTTCTCTTATCTGTAATTTAGTGCTGAGGAGTGGGTCTTTCAATTTGTTTTTATGCAAATTGAGAAGTATGATATGGTAAAAGTGATCTGGTGTGAGTTTAATATTTGTGTTTCCATTTTGTTTGGATTGAATTTTGAAAAGGGGGCCTAAATTCAGAAAAACATTAGCCAAACTTAGTACATTTTTTTATTGGATTATTTAGGAAAACAATGCTTTAGGTTCACAGCTTAGTACTTTCTCTTGTTTGTGCTCAATTGGTGTGGCAGCTTTTTTCTTAAAGCTGCCAAGAAGCGCAGCTTTGTCTAAGCTCGACAATGATTTTTTTGATCATGACATAAACTACTCAACTGCTTTGATGAATTTAAATTGATCATAAATTTATAAACGTTAGACTGTTTTAAAACGTTCTATATAGT
This sequence comes from Gastrodia elata, assembly GCA_016760335.1. Classification (NCBI taxonomy): domain Eukaryota; kingdom Viridiplantae; phylum Streptophyta; class Magnoliopsida; order Asparagales; family Orchidaceae; genus Gastrodia; species Gastrodia elata. The sequence continues at coordinate 13,461,221 of CM028681.1, read as the reverse complement.
ATGTTGAGAAACAATATTTCCCCTCCAGCTAAATTATTTATCTTTTGTACTCACTTCCCACAACATTGCTAAAATGTTTTACGGCCCCTTTTTCCTTAAATTCCGTCTCCACCACTTACCTTGCTAGACATGTTTTAAGTCTTAGTAGTTTCTATTGATACTGGTCTAGTTGAGTTTTTTTGACATATCTTGAAGTAAAGCATTCATCTGATGCCACCTGATAGTGATGTCTCATTATTTTTCTATTGAGACATTACATTTTTTATACAGGTTCTTGGTCTTGTTTGTATTATGCGCTTCCAGTTTGCCTAATTTCTTAAACTTGATATTAAAAAGTTTTCTTAATGAACAGCATCGTTACCATTTCTCTTTTCTTTTTTCTTAGACCTTCATTTCTTGTTGTCTAGGCTTTTCATGTTTGATGAGAGTACTGTTTAGCTATTTTTGCTGGAATGTTTCATTTGAATCTTAGGTTGTTAATCTTTTCTTTTGTTCTATATTGGTAGCACTTCTAATGGAAACTCTTTTGCTATTTGTTCATTCTGTTATGCTACTAAATGCCAATGATATGACTGTTCTTTTCAATTAACTCTAACCAGATTTATTCATTTATGAAATTTTCTCTAGCTTCATCTTTTTAAAAAGTAGTATCATTATGGTCTTTGAATATTTCTCTTATTGGAAGAGTCTTAACAAATTGGTTTTGATTGTGCTCTCTTAGCTAGTTTAATTAAGCTATTTCACTGGATTTAATCTGTTATTGTTTTGACCGGCAATATAAACTGATACTGTTTTATAGTTGGTAAACACATTTTTCACATGAAATGCAGCTATTTGCTCTCATTTTAGAATCTCATTGACTATACTTATTACAGTATTAAATATCATTGTAAGGTCCTTGTGTCATGATGGTTAAACAGTGGCATAAAATACTTCATGAATTTGAACTTTTATAGACATTGGCATTGAGATTGAAGGCTGCACTTAAAACAACATATACTATGAAACCTCTGATATCTTTGTAGTCATTGTTATTTACCTTGATATTTTCATAAATTTTATTCTTCATTCATTGATTTGTCACTACTATATTTGTGCTTTATTAATTTAATCTATAGGAGTCATCATTTTTATGTGGCATATGGGAATTCTATGTTTGAAGAGTAAGCCCTTATAATTTTCAATATCATTTTGAAATTGCTATGTTGAAGATCTTTTGGATTGTGAAGATGCTTTGGATAGTTATGTGGTTTGATTTGTTATTCTAATTAACTTTATTTTCTGAACAAATTTATTCTAGTTGTATGTTGGCTTTTTATTTTAGTCTATATTCTACACTTGAGATACTTGTTAATTCACATTTAAAAATTATGTTAATGGTTGTGGCGCACATTTTGTTTGAAGTGCAAATCAGAAGATCAATGTATAACAGGGACAATTCTTTTGCCTTAAATTAAGAAAATGATATATTAGCATGTGGATTATCTTAACTTGAGGCTGTTGTTTTGAAGGGAACATTGCGATAACACTGAAAATTAAGTCACCATTGTAGTATTGTGATCGAAAAGGATTGAGGAAGCATCCTTGAGTTTACATTATGTGGAAACCTAGGAGGACTTGTACGAGCACCTGTTGATCTAGTAGAAAGAGCAATTAGTTCACATGGCACAGTTGATCTAGTAGAATTGATGTTTTATGCTACTGTGAGTTTTATGACTTTTTTGCTTTGCTTCTCTTATGTGCTACAATGGTGTTGACCTCCTAGAATTATCTTTTTTATAGGGAAAATAAATGAAAAAAAAAAGGAACAAAGAATTTTTGAAGATCCATTTAAGTTGTTGTGTGTGAGAGAGAGAGAGAGGGAGAGAGAGAGAGCCTTGAATGATTGCCTCCACTGTTTGACCAATTTGTATATGAATTTCTTGACTTCTAAGCTGTTTGCTTGTAGCTTGAAGTTGATTGGATAGCATCATTTTCTTATTTTAAGATGTGTCAATTATTGCAGGAAGCATTTAATGATATGTTCCCACTAAATGCTAACTACTTATTTGGTCATTCCTTTTAATTTGTTGTATCACCTTAACCATAAGTGTGATTCTCCTTTATTGTGTCATCATTATCTCAATTTTTGCGGTGATTGTTTTCTCAACTGGAGCTTTTTTACATTTTATTATTGTCCTTGGAGAGTGTGGTTTAGTGATTGCCCATGATTTTGGGAAGGCATACCTTATTCTAACAGTGTTTGTCTGCTTTTGGGAAAGCTTTTTATTGATGATGAAGAAGGGAACTAGATGCAGAAATAAATAATGAAGGTCTTATGAATGGTTTGAGCTGCTTGAAATCTTCTTTACCTTTGCTGTTACTTGAGGTTGCACCCCTGGCAGATTCATTAAAGCTTGCCTAATTGGAATACCACATTTGCGGTATAATCACCACAAAGTAATTCACATAACAACTAAGTGGTGAATTGGTTGACATACTGTAAATACCCACTTAAGTAGTAATAAGTGAAACTCTTAAATATTGAGGTGACTTTTCAGATAACGGTGGAGTAACTCCAAAGTTAACCGTGCTCATGTGGGAGCACTCCCAGGACAGGTGACCTGCTGGGAAGTTATTTTCTGAGGGAAAAATCGTGAAGCCTTTCAGGCCAAAACGAACAATACTTTAGTGCTTAAGAGTTTGGGCTGTTACAAATGGTATCAGAGCATGCCATAGGGTGTCAAATAGGAGTTAAGTGCCATACAAGGTAAAATATCACTTCATGTGAGCAGCCTCTTGAACCCATGATAGTTAAGGTGCTACATGATTGTGGGTACCTCTTGCGCCTGTAGGGGTCACCTCTAGTCCTATCTACCCAATGGATGGTTCTTGGATATGCGTGTGGATATTGTCAAGGACGTCAGTTACTTAAGTTGGGGAGATTGTAAAGATCCACTTAAGTAGTAATAAGCGAAACTCTTAAATATCGAGATGCCTTTTCAGATAACAGTGGAGTTTCTGATAAGAACTCCAAAGTTAAGCATGCTCATGTGGAAGCACTCCCAGGATGGGTGACCTACAGGAAAATTATCCTCTGAGGGAAAAATTGTGAGGCATTTCAGGTTAAAGCGGATAATACTTTGGTGCTTAAAAGTTTGGGTTGTTACACATACTGAGCTTCAAAGGCTCTGTAAAACTTCCTTTTGATGTTGAAATACCAAACTTCAACATGATTGGCTGATAAGCATATAGCTGATAAGAGCAGAGCATAACTTTTCTAATATCAAATTTAAAGTTTTGCATTTAATTGGCTTGGATTGCTTAGTTAACTGATTAGCAATGCCAATTGGTTTTAATTTTGAAATGTTAAAAGCTCAAGTAATCAAACTTGAAGTCAACCAAACTTATATGAAATTTAATTTGGTTATTTAGTTCACAGTTACGATGAAACCAAATTACTAATGCCAATTATAGAAGAATGAAATGTTAGTTCAATAATTATTGAACTTAAATGTTATATAAGTAAATAAACATATTTCTTTTATTATTTTTATTTATTTATTAAATGTCATATATTCATATAGGTAAATATTGGTAATTAATAGATAGTTTATTTTTCATATATGTGCTCCTCTTATTTAGAAATTTTTTTATCTTGAACACCTTATTGATGAATTTTTATGTAGATGCTCTTTATTGTTAAACTGATAAACAACATTCTTAGCCTCTTTTCAAATTGAGAAGTTTTCTTACCTACAACTTTTTGATAAAAGTTTTAAAAATTGACATGTTATCTTCTTTTCTTTGCATTATTTTATGTCAAGGATTATCCGATAAATATTGTTGATTGCATTAATCAAGATAGACAATCAGCCAAAAGCTTAGAAGAGAAAACCTTGTACATTCTACCCAATCCTAAATATGTGCTCCTATTTAAAATTATTATTTAATCAACTAAGAGCACGCAAAATAAAATTTGATTGGAAAGAAGAGTTAAGAAAGAAATATTTGTTTTCAGCTTATTCTTATTTCTTTTTTTTAAACCATTTTTATGTTTTTTAAATGTTTGTATGTTTTAAATTATTTTTGCAACTTACGTTTTTCTAAGCATGAGTCTTTATGGGAACTTGAGCAAGACCTCATTGATTCAGTACCAATTTCATGTTTCCTTTGTTCTTTCACCTTCTAGTTTAATATTTGCGTGCTTAGTTTTTTGAACATGTCAGTATGTGATTGTTTTGATCAAAATATCATACACTTTGGCTTCATTTTATTGCATAAATCTCATGTTTTAAAAGGTGTGGCATGAGTCTGGGTTTTACATGTAATAAGGGATGTAAGCACTTAGACATATGGTATAAGCCTTGTGTAGCACATGTGTACATGACATAAGTACTTGGAATATATATTTGTATGTTTTACCAAAATAGAGTGCGCAAATATATTACTATATTTTAGAATGAATACAGTTATGGTTATAGCTATTAACTAATATCTAATGATAGTTGGGTGTAGTGCCAGTGCTGGTAATAAGGGATCATTACTAAACCAACACCGAACATCTTACCAAGTCAATTCTACAAGTCGTGTTCTCAGTGCCGATCTACCCAACCAATAACTAATCATCAACAATGGAGCACTTGTAATGCGAACTATTTGTTAGTTGTCAATCTGAAAAAAATGTTAGTTCAATCTATGTGAGCTTGGATCAATCCTAAAATCAACCTTGGAGCCCTTCTAAGCAAATCTTGCTTGAGCTAAATGGTCGAGTATAGTAATAACTCTAAAATCAAGCGTGTTTAAAAAGGAATAGGATGTGTGACATCCTAGGAAGTTATTATTCATGGATTAACTATGGAGCCTGGCATAGGCTTTTAGGAGAAAAGATTGGCAGTAATATACAAAATTTGACAATACTTTTCTTAGAATGTCCTGGGGTGTTTGATTTGTATTTGCGCCCCCACCTTCTCCTATTGGCGTGTATTTTAAGGACACCAAGCAGGAATTAGGGTTTTTATTGACCCAAATTCATGACAATGTGGAGTGATTGGTTGTGTGAAAGGCTCGAATAATGTGCGACTTAGACATGGTATGGCTTCTAATAGGCTTTTAGGAGAAAAGATTGGCAGGAATATACAAATTTGTATTCGGGGAATAAAATATACAAATTTGTATTAAACAAGGCATTTTTAAGATGAAATCGATAAATTCTAATAATAATTTTTAAGTTAGGCATGTTTGTAGTAGAGCGCTCTCAAGATGAGCGGCTTACTGGGATATATTGCATTAGAACATGAGGCCCAGCATAGTATGGAATGAGTTGTATAAAAATACATTGCTTTGCTTTTAGGTATATTTTGTAAAGATATCTATTTTGGCGTGGGGTGTTATATTGAACAATGTTTAAATAATATAAGACATCTATTTTGTTTATAGAATCATTTGTGTGAGGATTTTGTAACTTATTTCATGAATTTATTTTTCTTTTGCTTTTAGAAGAATGTTATTGACATTCGTGCATTTGTCTTTGATTTGTCTTGAAGAAAATTAAAATACATTGTGTTTTTATTAAAATTTGTTTAATTTAGCACTGCATCTGCCATTCAAACCCTAGAGCAGGATAAATGCTACAATTTTTGTTCTACTTTATCAAGTTGGTTTTTTTGAGCCAATAGTTATATTACTTGCTTCTTGGTGCACTCTACGAGATGAACACCTTTTGTTTATGTAGAGCAGTTTGAACTGTGAATTTCTGTCATCAGTAACAGTATCCTTAAGATGCTATAATTAGAGAATAAAATATTTTAGCTATTTTCTTAATCTTGCAGGAGGTACTGCTGAAAATTTCAGTGTCTATGAAGATTCTTTTGGTTCTTGGCATGGAGCTCATAATGAATTATCATCATACATTGGTCATGTTGGATCTGAGCTTTCAGAATGGCTTGATGACAGTCATCGGGAAATATATGTGGAGAAGAGTAGGGGACCAACTGATGGCTCCGGTGTTGCAGAAATAGACGTTACTGCATGGCCCAATCATGGTTCATCTTATTTCTCCACTTCAGAAATTAGTGCTGTGGTCAAGGATCGTGATACCATAATTCCAGGTTCTTACGATAGATATATTTCACAACTTATCTCTTGTTCAAGGGATCCATTAGTACATTATCCAGCTCAAACATCTTCTTCAAGGCAAGCTTATGCTCCATCGATTGAGAGGAATGAATCGTTGCTGACTTGTAATGTTTTGAAACATGGAAACTCTGTAATTAACCATGCAAATCTGCAAACTACGAATGATGATTATGCAGGTTACATAAATGAGATTCAGAATGAGATAGGCATATATGAAAATGCTGAAGGCAAAGAGGATCTTGAAAGGATCAGCATTTCTGGCGATTTAATGCAAAACAACAGTGGAGCTTCATGTTCCTCTTTACCTGCAAAGGGTTTGTCATCAGACAACAGCTCAGTTCTAGGAGTGTCTATCGATTGCTTACAGGATGATGTAAATTGTGGTTTTAACGTGGCAAACTTGAGCTTTTGCAATACTTCTAACTTTGAAAGAAGTGCTTTTATACCTAAGGATTCCTTGCAAACCTCTGATGAATTACCTGATCATCTAATTGTTGGTGTGGATTCTCCATGCTGGAAAGGTGCTTCAGTTTCTCATCGATATTCTTTTAATTCCAATGAAATCTTAGAGCCTGTGGTTGTTAGTTTAACCAATGGTGATGATGTGACTCAAGGTCATAATTCTTTGAAGATTCAATCTGATATAGAACAAGATGGAATTTTTGTTTGCAATGAGACTGGGAAGGATAATTTCTCAGCAACTCCAAAAAATTTGTCTCCAGTTACTGATTTTTTAGGTTCAGATATAAAGCTTGAAGATATTACAGAAAGTGAATCAAATTATATCAGGATAGAGAATGCAGCGGAAACTGAACAGCTTGATAATGGTGGAGATCATATTACTGTGTTAATTGAACAAGATAGCGTTCCACAAGGTAGTGATGATTTTGTGAGACAATCATGTCAGGCAGAAAATGTTGTTTGTGAAGCAATCTCGAGTGCTTGTGAGGCTGTACCCACGGTCAAAAGCTCACATTTTGAAGTTAACCATATACCTTCTCTAATTTGTAATGGTGAAATGAACTTGGCATCTCTTAATGTTAGTCTTCCTGCTGAGCTTAAGAAGGTTGATTTACTAGAAACTTCAAGCAATTGCTTATCGCAAGGGAAAGATGTTCAGGTTTTTGTTAAGGCAATGCTTAGTTTATCAGAAGTTTTGCTATCTCATTATTGCAATAATGATGAGGCCTGGGAAGAAAGTGAGCTTAAAACTATGCAGCAAGTTATTGACAACCTTGAAGCTGTCATTCTACAATACAAAAAGGTGTGTGCTGTCAGGATTTTAACATTTCACTTGTTGATTTGCTATAATTGTTAAAAATACTTGCCTTATTAAATGGTTAACCTAGGCTGTTTAGCTGTCTCATGTGGGCTTGTATGTTTGAAGTCAAATGGAATGCCTCTGGAATGTTATCTTATGGAGCTATAAGATCTAAAATATATGCTGACATTACAAAATTTTTATTTGAACTGTTGCTAAGAACTTTTAATTAGCATTAAGTCATACCAGTTGCACCGTTACATGCATTTTTTATTTTTGAAGTGTCAGTTTAACATATAAAAAGGACATTCTAATTTTCTATGATCAATTTGGTTTATCTTGTATGTATACAAAATGTATATCATTCTTTCAAGTTCTAACTATTGGACCTAAATTATTCAGGTGGTCTTTCATTCATAATCAACTCCTAAAAGTTCAGTCTTGGTTTTTATTGTACTCACTTGGGCATAATCTGTCCACACTTGTCTCTTTTTGTTGGGGGAGCAAAATTTAATAGCCGTTCATTTCTTGATGATGCATCAGTGGTTGAAAGTGTAAACCAAACGCAAGTGCTTAATCATATTTTCTTGATAAATACCCATGTGCTTCTCTTGTCCCTTGTTCTAGCCCTTGCCTTCTGCAATCCAGCGATTCAGGGAACAGTCAATTAGTTTTTCACTTCTCAAAAAAAAATTTCCCTCTATGTTAGGGTTTGTGAGTTTGTGTTGATTTTTATTTAGGGTTATTGTGTTTAGTATTATTGTGTTTCAATAATTACATGTCTGGTTGCTATTTTATTTTAATCATCAAGCAATATATTATTTTTAGGTTATTGTGAATTGTTATCATTAGGAAATTTTTTGAAAAGCAAAATAAGGATTATTTTTATAGTTTTATAATAGACTTGTTATTCATGATACATGTGATATGAGAATTATTGTTAAAACCCATATATGCAATTGTTTTTTATCATTGGAAAAATCTGTAAGTTACTGTAATGATTATAGATAAAAAATTAGTTGTATTATTATTATAGCTATTTTTGTTGGTGTGTGATATGAGAATCCATTAGTTTTTGTATCCTCCTCTAACTTGAGGTCTTGGCTCTATTATATAGTTTTTTCTTGCGATGAATGTGTACGCTTAGCAAATTTCACATGAGTTTATAAATGTCAAGTATTAGCAAAATTTTAGATTTTGCACATTTATGTAATATAGAAAATAAAAGTTTAATACTTTAGATTTGATTATGGAGGTAGATGTGGTACCCATGATGTAGGTAATTGAATTTAATTCAGAATGAATGCACTGGATGCGGAAATATGATGATTATATAATTTTCTTTTAAGTGGATGATAGTAATCTTATAACTACTATTATGATGGTGGCTATAGCTAGAAACTTCGTTATCCGGTTTGGCACAATGAACTCAGCAGAGTGTTGGAGTAAATTTAAGTGAAACATAATATTGATCTATAAATTTCAATTGGCATACCTACATCTAACTTTTTTGTTATGTTATTATCCTAATTTCTAAAATATTGAAACAAAAATGGAAGTTATGGATGATTTATGGTATTCATTGGCAGAGTGGGGATAATGTGAAATTGACCTTTGTAGTAGTTCACTGTCAAATATTTCTCTTTGTTTTTAAGAGATCCTTTTAAGAGCTATAATCTCCCACCCAAGTATAATACGTAGTGTATTAAATATAAAAAGTAAAATAGAAAAACTCAGAGCTATATTTCATGAAATCATATAACCATCCAATTACATGACAAAAAATAATTCTTAGGCATTAGCAAACTTTACAACTCAATGGAATGGGATGTACTTTAGAAGTATTTTGTGTTTTTACAATCTATACTGGCATACTACATGTATTATTGTATGAAGATATTCCCAATGCTTTTTAGTGGTGTTATGTTATAGTAACGACATCAAGAAGCTGCTAAACGGTCAAATAAGCTAGTTTGGCCTAAGCTAAGGGATGGAACGATTAAACTAGTTCATTATTAAATATAATATACGTATCATCATGTGACACAATATCCAAAATAACTCAAGAACTTGACAACACAACTGTTCATTGAAAAATCAATATATTAAAATGTAAAAGTACTAATAGATATGTCTGGAGTACTTGAGAGTTAGAGTTTAGGTCAGCAAAGTTGATGTTTTGTACCAACACGTCCTATCTTCAAAACTTCATCCTCTTTAAAATAAAAACTATTTCACTACTATAGCAAGTGCAAGCTCAATTAGCACCTTTTTTCAATAGTAAAGCCTGAATATTCAAATTGAGAATTGTTTTATCATCTAAATAAGAGTTTTTTTTAGTGCCTCAATTTGATGTGATGACGATTTAGTCTAAGGGAGGATCTCTAGTGATAGGATTGCGAAGGAGTCGATGAAAGAGTGTCAAGTTGCATGTTATTACTATTTGTTAAATTCAATACTTTAAATTTTGTAGAAATTGTAAATCCATTAGAAAAATATAGCACATGCATTATCATTAATTTGTCTCATATCTCAAATTCAGTTTATTTTCTTAAGAATAACTGCTTAATTGTTCTTGCTATAAATCTATCAGTATTACTTTGCTAAAATAAATTTCATCTTCTTATATTTTATGCAACTTTTAAGTGCATCTTGCAACATTGTGTTTGCTACAACTTTCACATTAATTTTTTGATGCAAAACTTGTATGTTTTGTTTGAATGATGATGCAATTGCACCAAACAAATTTGAATAAAAGCTAGTCAAGAAGATCAATTGACTTCTTGATTTGTGCCTAATAATAATAGGAAAATGAGTGTAATAATTCTACTTTTTATATGATTATCTTATACAAACTCTATTGAAGCATGAATTATGTTTTAATTGTAATATCTTGAACTTTGAGCTGTTGAGGATTAGGGTTCAATAAATATAAATGCACACACAGAAGATCACAACACGAGAACACATTTTTACGAGAAAAATTCAAATCAGGAAAAACCACGGAGCTAACATCTCCAAAATATTTCACTATAGAAAGGAGAGGACTTTACAATTTTTACTCACATTGAACAACCCAAATGCACCTTTTCATAAGTTCCGTCATACACACTTATGCAAGTGTCTATGTGTACATGTGCATCTTTGCGTGCATCGCAATCATAGCTCCAAATCGTGTCCCAATTTCACTTGCAGCCACTTGTGCCATGTTTGCACTTGTGCTATGTTTATGCACCTGAGCATGTGTCTGAGAGTGCTTGGGTGCGAGCCATGTGCTTTGCAAAATTAATTTTCTACACATGATACATCTAATTTGGAATTTCTATGCGAGCATGGGCACAAGTTTCAATTGATCTGTAAATCAGTGTTTACGCTGCTACATCTTCGTACGACTAGACCATACTCGGGCTTACCCACTTGCTTCTTAGCGCACGTCTTTGTTATTGAAAACAAAAGCACGACACTCCAGTGCACTCAAGCGTCGAACGTTCGGGAATTGCAGAAGTCCCTTCATGGTTGGATGTGTCCCATAGTGTGCCTGGGCGTGCTGCAAGCAACACTTGCTTCGCCTGACCTTGGGCACACTCAAACACTCTCTTCTAGGGCTTCGGTCGGCTCTCTCGCTCAGGTACACTTAGGTGTCGCACTCATGCTTCTTGGCGCACCTGGTTCGTCTCACACATGTTTGGGTGCGTGGACAGAAGTAGGGTTAGGCTGAATCTCACAAATCTTTTCCAAAATACCCACCATATATCAATTTCTACCAACCACTAGAACATATGGAACGTGCTCAATATCTGTCATATGCCTTTGACACTGAATCTGTTTGACTGTTACATGTAAATTCTCTTTTAAATCCCCATAAAGAACATCCGATTGCTCTACTTGTAAGTTGTAGCTCGTCGTCAACGACAAAACAACTCTGATCAAGGACTTATTCACAATTTGAGAAAGTATCTGCTTAAAGCTTTTTTCAGAACCAGCCTAGCTTTATAATGCAATTTTCCATCACTACCACTTTTCACTCTTTGGATCCACCTGCATTTTAGGGACTTCTTTTCAGGTGGTAATCTCATCAGTTTGTAGACCTACTTTTTCTTAGAGTGACTTCATCTCCTTTATGGCTTTCTACCACTGCTAAACTTTTTTTTCTACCGAGACAGCCTCCTAAATAGTTTTTTGTTCTTCATCATTAGTAATCAATAATCATTGCATGCTGATCTAATGAATATATGGTAGGTCTCTTCTCCCTTGTGGGTCTTATGAGGTCATGTCCTTGTTCTGTAGGTGCTTCTTCTTCTAGCATAGCTCCTTGTCTCCCCCTTAATTGGGAATCTCTTCTTGAATAGATGATGGATCTAGTTTTGAAAAATCTTCATGTTGGGCCTCTTTCTCAACTGTCAATATTGCAAATATTTTAATTTTTCATAAATACAACATCATTTTCTTGACCACCTTTTCTTAAAAAGAATCATAAAACTCGTAATTACTACTGTCCAAATCATACCCAATAAAGACATTATCTTGTCTTTGGGTATGTGCACATAAGCTTGCACCCGAATACCCTAAGATTGTTATAACTAATAATATCCTTCCCTGACAGTCGGTTAGGGACAACAGCTCTCAAGTGGGACCTATGGAGAGAGGTTCATGTACTACAAGACTTAGTGCTTCCTCCTAAAAGATATAAGTGACTGAGGTTGCAATAGTATACACCACACTCTTTTCACTAAAGTGCTTCTACTAGCTATAGCTAAATCTTTAAATTCCTTACAATGTTTTCCCATATTGTCTGTTCATGATACTTAGTGCCTTCCTCCTTAAAGATTTAGGCGAGTGAGGCTGCAATAGCATACACCGCACTCTTTTCTAAAGTGCTTCTTTTGGCTATAGCTAATCATCAAAATCCTTACAATGCTCTCCCGTATTATCTGTTTTTATACATTTAATTTGGTTACACTCCCCCTCTCCAGTTTTATATGAAATTTCTTTAAGATTTCACAGATTTAGTTATTATAATTCACATATAGACCTAAAATTTTTTACTATATCATCAATAAAAGTTATTAAAGTATTGATTCTCCTAAGTCTTTTATTGTCCTATGTTCTTAAAATTGACTTAGTTTCCCAGCCAAGCAGTTTTGGCATTCAATCAAGCCTCCCTCAAATTTTGGAAGCATTCCTCTTTTGTCAATAAGTGTTGGCAGTTTTTGCTCATGTAGCTTAATCTAAAGTGTCACAATTGCAGGTCTTCCTTTTTTTGTGTTACATTATTGTTGGCTTCACTGTCTTCGCTTGCAAGTAAAGCAAGGCGTTCTTGTTCCTGCGAGCTACAATTAGAGATCTCCTCGAGGGCTTCCACTGTCTGTGACTAAATGTATGGGAGTACCCTTTGTTGTCTAGATTCTCTGTGGAGATCTAAATTTAGAAAAATATCATATGTATGCTTTACCTTCTTTAAAATTATTGTGCTCTCATTCTTAGTCTGTAGATGGACAGTTACCATTTTGACAGCTCTCAAGATGCTATTATTCTCCATTTTCATACTTCCAAAATATCTTAGGTATGGGAGGTGAGGTGAAGAAGTCCCTCTTCGAGATGGCATGGATGAAAGAGCTTCATTGTCAACAATTTAGCTAGTCTTTTGACTAGCCGGGTTGATTGTATTTTCCTTATACATCACGAGGAAATTCTTCATTGCAGCTGCAATGTTCTGAGGGTCCTCTCCCACTTTTGTCTTCTTATTTTCTTATTTATGCTTTCAGCAAAATTTGTGTGGCCCTTACCACAATAGATGCATTCAACGTTACTGTGTATTATTCACTGGCTTTGCTCTGATCATGTGGTGGTGGTCCCCGACTTCTATTGTGCTTCGCGGCTCTGCAATGAACACATCTTGCAAAGAGGAAGTGCCTTATGATTTCTTTGCATTTCCTTGTCTAGGAGAGTTGAGTTCACAAGCTCTTTGAAAATAGCTCCATTTGGTGCTGAATTGGGCAGAGATGTCCAGAACATTTCCTAGGAATTCGGCAAAATTCCTAGCAGCCACAGTCCTTAAACATCATTCCTCAAACTTTATGTTCATCCCCGCAAATTGATTGACGATCTTTTGGAATATGTTCTGGTCGTTGATTATGAGCTTGTCGTTAAAATTTGAGGTGCATCATCTATTTTATTACGAACATTTTGCTGTTTCTAGTCTTCCTTGAGTACAGCTCATCGGGCTTTTTTTATACTTCCGTATTTTTCTCCTCGCTGATATGAATCTGGACATCAAATGTAAACCACACACTCGATGGTGTTGAAATTTCCATTCATCCTTGGACTTTTCTTCTGGTCTTGTATTTTTGAAAACAGGTAAATAAATTCATTAACGTTAAAAAGATCTTTCATTTATCCTTTCCACACAGGATAATTTGCTCTCTTCAGCATGCTATACTGCCATAGCCGTCTCTCTAATATTATTGGTTGAGAATCAATGTTTGTCACAACAAATATAAATGCACATTCAGAAGATCACAACACCAGAACACGAGAGCATAGATTCTTACACCGTAAACCCAAATTGAGATAAAACATGGAGTCGACGCCACCAAAAGATTTCATTATAAAGAGGAGAGGAATTTACAGTTCTTGCAATTTTTTCACTTTCAGCAGCCCAAATGCACCATGACGCCCTCGAGTGTTTGTTTACACACTCCTGATGTCTCAATGATAGTAGCCCCAAATGCATCCTTTTGACATGCTGCTGCGTAGTTGTGCAGGCACGTGTCTAGGCGTGAGCCATCCATCCTTGTGTACCTAATCGCGAATTTCATCGTGCTTAGATGCAATTCAACTGATCCATCAATCAATGCTTATGTGGCTGCATCTATGTATGCGTACTACTAGACCATGCTTAACCTCACCGACTTGCGCTTGGGCGCATGTCACCATTGAAAACAGAAAGCACGATGCTTGAACACACTCAAGTATCGTACGTTCAGAACTGTAGAAGTCTCTTCACATCTAGGCATCCTCTGGTGCGTCCTGGCACACTGCGAATATTGCTCGCTTTGGGTACCCAAGTGCTCTCTCCAGGCTCGGACCAGCTTGTTTGCTTGGGCTGGCTCAGTGTCACACCCACAGCTCCCTGGCACACATAGGCGGGCCTCACCTGCAGGGGCGCGTCCACCAAGAAGGGTGGGATAGATCTGACGCGAGCTCTACTTTTATTGAATTTTCAGCTTTTCAATGATAGCCGAGGGAAAATAGATTTTGTCAACTTAATTCACAGGTTTTTCTAAAAACATTACATTGCAATCAAAAGTTAAGAATTAATCATTTTGAGTAGTCTATGTAGGTGATCTATTACACAGAATAATGTGCAAGTCAAATTAGGCACCTTATAGCATGTAATAAAGTGTGCTATCCAAGAAACCCATATGGATTGAACAACTATATTGTTGAGTGGAAATTTTGCTAGGTATTACTCAGGCTATTATTGAAAAGGTTATTAGACAAATTAAAAGCCTGGTCATTATCAAATTTAAGGCGTGAGCTGAGTGGGATTTTGTATCTGTATGGCTAGGTAGATCTAGTGAGTTATGCTGATCTGAGCATCAAAATTTGTTATTAGTAAGAGGGAGTATTACCGACGATGGTTATGATAAGGTAATTTTTTGCAACTAACTTTTGAATTTTAATGAGTCTAAGGAGATGGTTGCTTGGATAGAGAAAATGTTCTGATCCAAATAGCCTTTTCAATGGCCTTAAGTATTGGCTTGTTAAGGCATCGACAATATTTGTTATAATTTGACCTTGAAGATGAGGTTGTGTCACCACCGATGGTTATGACAAGGTAATTTGTATGGTTAACTCTTGAATTTTGATGAATTTGAGGATATGGTTGCTCGTATTGAATGGATGTTCTGATCCAAGTTGCTCTTTCAATGGTGTTAAATAGTGGAGCTTGATCGGAGAGGGGTGCCTGTTGGTTCTTGGCGGGGAGTTGCTTTTAGTTTGGTAACATCTACACGCCTGCACTGATCAGTACACGAGGAGGGAGCTTTGGAATACGATCCTAGTAGTCTGGGTGGAGGCTTCAACTGTGTTCTCTCTCAGGCAGAGAAACGCTGTGGGAAGGCGTTCAGAGTGACGACTGCTCAGACAAACTTCTGGGAGGTTCTCGATATGTGACATCTTCACAACCCAGGCTTTGTTGGTCCACCTTTCACGTGGAATAACAACAAGGAGGGAGCTGGACATATCTGGGAGTGCTTGGATCGGTTTCTTCTCAACATAGAGACGATTGACCTTCTGTCATGTGCAGTCATGCACCACCTCCCCCGAGTACTTCTGATCACTGCCCGATTTTCCTAACAGATGCTTGTCTCAAGTTTCAGAGTACCGAAGCGCGGTATAAGTTCAAGGACACTTGGCTGCAATACCCGGAGGTTTTTCCTGTGGTTGAAAGGACTTGGGGGTGGCAGTCTGGCAGCTCGCTGACCTCAATCTTAACCACAAGCTGGCGCGTACTCTCCGAGCAGTGTGGAAGTCGGGGCCGAGACACACTTCCTGATCTGCAGAGGATATAGAGGCGAATTGAGGTGGCAACCCTGAGCTTGTTCAGAAGCTCTGTGACACCACGCAGGAGCTCTCTCAAGTGGACCCGAGGATGGCGAGCTGGTGGCCGTAGCGCGCCAAGACGCAGTGGATCTCTCAGGGTGACCACTACACCGTAGTGTTTCAGTGGCTTGCGACGCAGCGTCGGAAGTCGAGCACCATGCTGACGCTTTAGGAGGAATTCGGGGAGTTATCGTCTGACCCGGAGCAGATTTGCCAGGTATTTTTGGATTTCTTCCAGGGGAGGTGGGGCACCTCTAGTCCCAAAAGGGATTGCCTAGATGAGCTGATTCCAGACCGTACTCTTGGTGACGCAGCCCTGTGGGACCTTGGCCCCAACCGTTCCCCTATTATTGATGGTATCACCCCCTCTTTCTTTACGGGCTACTAGTGGGTCACTTGGGCTGACACCTTCGCCGCTGTTCACCATTTCTTTGATGGTGGGCGGATGCCACAACGCTGGCGTGACACTCTAGTGGTTCTCATTCCAGAAGAAAAGGAGGCCGCCACTCAGAGGCAGTTCCGCCCTATCAATCTGTGCAACACTGTCTATAAGGTGGTGATCAAAATCTTGGCCATGCACCTTAAGAACAGTGTTACCCCCGTTGATCTTTCGAGAACAGGATGTCTTTGTTCCCGAGAGAGATATCAGTGAGAACTGCCTTACAATCCAGGAGATCTTCACGCGGCTCTCATATTCCACCTCGATGGCCGGTCATATGGCCATCAAGGTGGATATGGAGCAAGCGTACGACCGGATGGAATAGGGGTGCCTACGCTTAGTTCTTAATAGATTTAGCTTCCCACAGAGGTGGACAGACTGGGCCATGCAGTACGTAGAATCTTCCAAGTTCTCGGTTCTGGTCAGTGAGCACGTGCTTCCCTGGATAGTGGGGAAAAGAGGTTTTTAGCGAGGAGGCCCCCTCTCCCCTTACATATTTATTCTGTGCTCGGAGCCCTTTTCCCTCCCGGACAAGCGGCAGCAGCAGATTGAATGCTCAATTGGTATCACTCTCGATCTGGGCGGTCACAGCTTCTCCCACCTCATGTACGCAGAGGATTTGATACTGTTTGCCCTAGCTTCTGAGGCAGCAGGGAGAGAAGTACAACATATTTTGGCAGATTATGGTAGCTGGACTGAACAACTGTGAACTCGCGCAAGTCATTGATTATCTTTAGCCGACAGACCTCTGCATATTGCCAGCGTAGGATTGCGTTCCGGCTGGGTTTCCGGAGAGGGTCGTCGCTCTGATACTTGGGAGTCACAGTCACTGGCCAACCTCCGCAGAAAGCAAATTTTGCAACAGTTATTGAGCATGTCCAAGCTTGGATGGGCTCATGGAGCAGTCGCCGCCTTTCTCTTGTAGGCAAGTTATGCTTGATTAGATCCATGCTCACCATGATCCCCAGCTATTTGATGTTGGTTGCCCCGATTTCGGACTCCTGCCTCTCGAACATTGAGGTTATTTTTTCTAAGTTCCTTTGGGAAGAAGTAGAGGATAGTGGTCTGCATTACGTGAGGCGGCAGGAGGTCTGTCAACCGTTTGAGGCTGGTGGACTCGGGATCAGAGACTTGAGGCTGTGGAGGATTGTTCTTGTAGCTCGACACACATTCAGCTACGTGATCATGGAGGATCTCTTATGGATGAGATCTATGGAGTTCCGCTGCCACCGCCCAGATGAGGACTTTGCTGTTCGGCGTTCTGATTTTGCGGTTTGGATGATACTAGGGTATGGGTGGCCGATCGTCCAGCGCCACACTCTGTCAACAGATAAGAGTTTGCAATGGCAGGTCGATGCTTTCACTGAGAGCCGAGCTAGCCAAATTTACAGAGCGGAGGTGGGTGACTGGCCTTGGCTGTTTGCGGCCATGTGGGCGCTGGCTCTAGGCCCAGGGAGGCTTGTTTCCTGTGGGAATTACTCATTGATGCCATTCCAACGAGGTGTTGGTTGTTCAGGAGGGGACTCACTCAGTCAGTGACTTGTGTCTAGGCCTGTGATGCAGATGAGGACAGGGAGCACTTTGTGACGACCCCAATATTGGAAATCACTTAACTCAATATTGATGCGTCACCACAATACCTAATACTAGATTAGAAGAAAACTAATCCAAATAATTAAGTATTGTGTTTGGCCAAGGATTTAGAAGTGGGTCTTAAATTAAGATGGAAGGAGAGTTATAAATAGTATTTAGAAATTTGTAAATAAAAATGCAACAGATGGATTTAAGAATGAAAGTAAAATAAATTTGAACATGCAATTTATGAAAGAAGACATGAGATAACAACTTAAGCAATTGACATGAGTATATGCAATAGTAATTTAAAATAAATGAATTACCTACATTTAATCCTAGCTATGAGATATTAATTATTTATGGGGAAATTAACATGTGAATTATGGGTTTATATTTTACCCAAATATTCTAAGTTTAGATTTTCTTAAAAATTTCGGTAGAGTCTCCTTTGTAAATGGTTAAGGAAATACCTGCAGAAGTACATGCAATACTCCCATTCCAATGAGAGTTATAATTTAAAAGAAAAAACAACCTAAACTATCATACATTCAATCCACTTTAACTCCAATTCTAATATAGAGTTCAATCTTTTTTTTTATAGAATTGCTCACTTCCAATTCTACAATAGAGTTTAATCTTTTTTATAGGATTGCTCATTTTTAATTCTAAAGTTAAAGGGAGAGAAGTATATGTATAACAATTGTCTACCCTATGGTTTATTTCATCATGACATTCAATATTCATAGGAAGATATGCAAAGATTTAATTAATACACAATTTTTATACATTTGATTTCCATTCATCTATTCATTTACTCATCCATTCATTCATTACAAGCATTTAAGTATATTCTAAGCTCCAACAAGTATGATAAATTAAAGTAAATGACATTATTACAAAACAACAGTAAACTAAATAAGAAAAAAAAATTTACAGCTCACTTGGAGTTCTTAATAAGCTAGAAATTTATAATATATGATAGGCGAAAGCAGTTTTAGTTTTTAGCGTTTGGTCCAGCTCCACTAGCCTCCAAGTGCACCTGATCTATCACATTTTGACATTTAAATGTAGTAGGGCAAAGTCAAAAAAATAGAAAATCTAGTTATACTAAATGGTCTAAGTACATTTTAAGATTTGCTAAACATGTTATTGTTATAATTAGATGTCACAGTTCTAGTTACAAAATAAGCACAAGCATAGGTGCAATATGGTAAGCATATAAGTAAGAAATGGAGAAACAAGTGAGTTAGAATACTCACTTAAGTATATATCCTAGCCTGCAATTAATAGAGGGGCAAAAGCATCCTAAATAGGCTAGAAATAAATTAATGTGCATATGAAATTAAATGAACTAAAACATGTATATGGTCAAATGAACTTATGCTAAATAAGAGAAAATAAACAGTGAAGCATTTAAATGAAATTATACAATATTCACTGTAATCTAAATAAACTATAAACAAGTAAAGTACAGTTCTAAATCATAAAAAATACATAGTAAGAAAATTAGAAGAAGAATCTTAGACTTAAATTTAAGATACATATAGCCTAGGACTATGTAAAGTAATATAGCTAAAAGCTATAGGAAGTCTTAATAATATATAAGATTAAAGATCTCATATATTTATTAATTAAAGTTATTTTAATTTGTGCTCATTCTGTGGGCATATTCAAAATGAGATGAGGAGTTAAATACTTCTGTTTAACATCTAAAGAAAAGCGGGGTCCATTCCTAAAACACTCACATCCATCCTCTAAGAATGCGATCTCCTTATTACTCCATTTTCAGTCTGCCCTAGACTGGTCCACCATATAGAATCCCTAGTAATTTCATGTGAAGTTTTATTCATGCACAATATATTTATGAATGATTCAATGAAAAAGGCTCAAAGCTAAGCATGCCAACAAGGAAAATTCAATATTTGCAATCAAGTGATATCCAAAATTATTTAATTTTAATGATCTACTTAATGATTAGAGCTAATTGAGCTCTCAATTAATTTTAAGGTATTGATCTCAAGTTAATTGTAATATAATAGTAGTTGTGATTTTGAAAATAATAGATTCAATTCATTGAATATGATATGGCAAAATAATTTATAAGTATAATTGTTGTTATTAGAAATTAGTTCTTAATCTTATCCTAAACTGTAAGATCTAATTTCAATAATTAAATCAAGGTTTAGGTGCTTAGTATGTAGAGGTTGATATAATAATTTGTCTAGCTTATGGAATTTGAAACTAAGGCAATTCCACTACCTTTCATTATGGTTCTCTAACTAAGCTATATTTGAATGTTCTAATCGAACAACATTAATCTAGCTAAGTTACAAGTACTTGTAAGATTTAGGATAAGTACTTACTAGACTTAAGAACTATAAGTTCTATGTTTACTATTAATATATATTTAATGAATTCAATAGGATTCCTAAAACTAATCTAAGTTAAGGATTCCTATTACTATATTTTAATTTAATAAAAATAGATTTTATGGATTAGGATGAATAATCGAAGTTCTAGACTAATCACTAAAACTAGATCTAGTTGATTCATAATTCTACAATTACAAATACATTAAGACTATCTATTTTTAATAGATGTAACTGATAGACTTAGGATTCAACTATATATCAATTACAAATCAATCCTAGGGTTTCTACCTTAGGGTTGAAAATTGAATTAAGCACTTGACAATTAATTCATATAATTAGGAAGTTGAAAACTAAGCTCATAAAATTTTTATCTAAGTAGTAAGGGAGGTAATAAATGTGACAAGTTAGCTATCCTAGGATTTTATATGACCTAAAGTAAGCTACCTAGAATTTTAGGTTAATCACAATAACACTAAGTAAGAGTCAAAAACTTAAAAATCATAATTTATTATTCAATGGAAATATTTTATAAATAAATGAAATCCTTATTTCATAAGGAGAAGATTGACACTAAGTTTGTCAATTTTAGACAACTTTGGAAAACTTAAGGTTTTAATGACTCCTAATTAGGTTAAAAAGTGATTAAGAAAATTATGTTTCAAATGTTGGATTTTATTCCATATTATTGTTTCTCATATTTTTGCGAGTGAATTGGACTATTTGATCATTTGATTTGAATCTCAAATGATCAAATTAGGTCACATGGAAGATTAATATTAATTTGAAGTTAATTAATTAATCCTAAATATTGACTTAACAAAATAATTGCCAAAATTGAAATTAAATTTGTATCAAAACGGTATATAAATTTGTATCATTTAGATTATTAATTATAAAGTTATGATTTAATTATGATTCTCATCATTTAATTAATAATTAATGTGAAGTAATTATCGGTTTAATTATATCATTAATAATAGATTAAGTGCATAATTTCCTTCTACACATAAAGAAAAATTGAACGCACGGATTTCAGTGGGAAAATAAATGATCCGTGCGGTAAAGAGGAAACCCGCACGCCATATAGGACGCGTAGGATGCTGACAGGCCAGGTCGTCTTCTTCTTCGCCGAAAGGAAGGAGACGCAAATAGAAATTAGGGTTTGCCCACTGGTCGATCCTGATCACTCCTGGGGACGGCCCGCACATCGGCGAGTTAGTCTCGCCGAAGTTATCCTTCCAGGATCAAAGGACGGACTCGCCCAGTGAAGACGAAGGTAAAAAGGACGATGCTCCTACTCATAGTCGATCAGAGCTCTAAGTGAACTTAAGTGCGAAAGAAATAAACTTGGATATGAGATTTCAAGACGGATGAAGGAGGAAGTACCTGGTGTTCTTGCTCAAATCGGTTCGTCGACAGAGGCTTAAGGTACACGAAGCTCTCTTTTCTCCTTCTCACGACTCGAGTCGTGAGCACCTGCACTCGTCGTTCGCCTCAGGTAGAAGCTGAAGATCCTGCAAAGAAGCTCTCGCAAGCACCTCAGACACTCTCGGCAGCTCAAGGGACCTTCAACTAATGCCAAAATCTCTAAGGAAGGGAATGGAAGGGGATATTAGCCACAAGAAGGCCAGCTGGAGGATCGGACTGTCCTTCCCTGGCGAGCTGCGATCGTTCCTAAGGGGGACGTACCGAGGGAAATGATCTGGCCGCTCGTTTGATCTGTTGATCGAACGGCCAGATCTAGGAAATGGTTTCCCAGATCTGAGTGATTTCTGGTCGCCAGATCAACCTTAGGAGGTAAGTAACGGCTATGATTCTGCTGAACCGCTGTCCCGCGTTTGGGACAAAACAGCGGATTCCCTCCGTTTCTAAATTTTTAACCATTGGATTAAAATTTATTTATAATATTTAACATTCTTTTTAAAAGCTTAATTAATTACTCCCATTAGGAGGCTGTTACACACTTTGTGGCCATACTAGAGAATTTTGTGCGTTGGGGCTTGCTGCCGGTCACTCTGACTTCCTGGGACCAGTTTATGTCTCGCAACTGCCGTTTTTGCTGTCAAGTTGTGGCCTACTCTCTCTACCAGGCTTGGCGGAGTAGGACTAAGCATTCTCACTGTAGTTTGTACTCGACTCCGCTGGTGTGTGCAGGTTCGATTCTCTCAATGATTGTCAGTGCTGGTTTGCATGACGGGTTCCACGGCCCGCTGGGGCCCCTCCACCTCCTTGAGCTGGTGCCCCCCCCCCCCTCTCGACCCATTGGCTGAAGATCAACATTGATGCTTCCTATAGATACGGTACGGGGAGCCTGCTGCTTTCAGTGGAGTTGTGGTCCGCAATTCATGAGGTCATTTGTTCGCTACTGCTGAAGCCCATTTACAGGTCATGTCTCCTCTCCAAGCTGAGATGCAGGCGATTACTATTCTGCGACAGACCCTCCTATTCAGAGACACTGACACTAAGGGAGCCATCATAGAGGGCAACCATTTTGGAGAGATCTGGAGGCTCCAACATCATTGGGGGAGGACTCTCCGTTCACGAGGCGGAGAGCGCCACTCTAATCAATTACTTTTCTGCTGAACTTTCCTCGTGTGATTTTTAATCACCGTTCGCACGATGCGGATCGCATGGCTGACTATTGTTCTATGTTAGCCCGACAGGGCGATTTTTCTTTTGTTATGGGAGATGTGTTCCCCATGAGGCTCTTAGACTTTTCTAAAATAGTGGGGCCCGTAAAGGGATCGATATATTCGATTTCCAGTGCCATATATTGTCCATGTTGAGGATTCATCTAGTATGCTTTAGTTTTAAGAGCATGTTGATTTTGGCTTCTAATTGAACATGCAAATTTTACTAGCCGAAGTGTTTGTTGGCTCTAGTTTTTGGCTCATTGTGACTAAGTTTGCATTGTCAAAGGGTTAATCCCAAACAATTTAAACCAAGTACTTTTCTAATAGCGGTTCAGATACTGAGCTGCCGAAAAAACTTGTAGTTTATGAACAACTTTGTATTAAGCTAGATTGTTAAAGAAAAAAGCCAAATAAACAGAACACTGTGGCAGTGCGATAGGACTGCCTTTGAGAAGTGCTTGTTTATTTCATCTTTTCCTTGAGTTAATTAAAAGATGGCTATATGGTAGAATGAGTTTGCGTTGGGCCTTGCATGCCTAAAAATTCCTAGGCTTGGGAAATTATTGCATTGACTAACATTGGATACGTAGCTTCATCGTTTCAAAATTATACTTGTTTGCCTTGATTGCAAGTTTCCATCACTTGTCCTGTATCTTTGACAATCTTAAGAAACCTCATGTCTATTTCTATATTTTTAACATCTGGTTGGCTAGTTGAATCAAAAGTCGTCATCTCAATCAATTGAATTTGGTTTATACCTCCTCAGAGCATCGCTGGGAGCAGTTCTCATGTTCCTCGGGAGGCAGCGGCGGCGGAGGCACAGCGCGATGGTATCAAAGAATCAACTGTGGACTCAAGCAGCAACAAGAACTCTAAGGATGCCGAGGAAAACGTGAATGCCATGAGCTCAGAAACAAGCATTGACCAGCACGATATCACGGCCAAATCTTCCAGTGCTAATCTCGAAGAATCCGACGGGGTGGTTTCGGTAATGCTTACAAGTTAATCACTCTTCCTGAAATTCCATTTGGGCATTTCCTAACTTTTTTTTTTTTGGGGGGGGGGGGGTTACATCTCCTGCCGTAGTCCTTCTCAAAGGCTCTGGAGAGCGGCTTCACGGAGGACTCCGAAGAGCATCCCAAGATACTCCTGTATAAAAATCTGTGGGTGCAGACTGAGGCTACGCTGTGTTCGCTGAAGCATGACATTGCTCTCATGAAGCTAGAGATGGGAAGCCTCAAGAGCCACATCAAAGGTTGATTGATGTCAAAGAAAATGCTACACTTCCCAAAGCTATAAATTCCCCTTCCCCAAATGCATTGGGAAGTAGAGCATTTTTCTTCAAAATCTTGTACTTCGCATCCCCTCTTTATATGCATGCATCTAAGACTGATTTCAAGTGCAGGCAAATCCCAGCTCCCGTCAAGCGGATCGTCAGAACCCGCAATGGGAACGCCGCCAAGCAAGTTTTTCGAGCACATTACAGAAAGCTGCAAAGACGATGATGAGGCCGAAAATAATCACGTGTTGAAAGAGGACAAGATTGATGCTTCGGTGTTCGCAAGATTCAGGGTTCTAAAAGACCGTGATGGGGAGGCGAGCGGGCCGCCGCCGCCTCCCAATACGGCTGCCACGAACGCCGTTGTGCCGTTCCACAGCACGGGCGATTGTAAGGGTGCTTCGGATGGCTCTGTGATGCAGGCTTACTGCCATAAGAGCCATGCGAAATGGCTGTTCTCAAGTGGCAGTGACAGCCCCTCTTCCGAATGGGAGCATGTGCTCAAGGATGAGTTCACATGGTAGAGAAGCCTTTATACCTTCTTTAGAAATGGGAGCTTGATTACTCTAAAATTTTCTCTTTGTAAATATCTATTATTTATTTATTTTTTGTCTGATGGATGGATGAATGGGGATGCTTTTTAACACATTCTAATGATACATACAAAAAAATTTATGTTTATTTAATTATTTACTTCACTTGAAGTGAACTTGAGTTTATTCGACCTTACCCCCAACAAATAGTTATCATTGTTTTATTATATGGAAAATGCTAATTATCTATACAGTTAACTATTTAAGATCAATATAAATTCTCTTTTCTTATAATGGCTCTAAGACAAAATACTGTACTTAACATCAATCATTTGAATCTACATTGATTATGAAACGATATTTCAATCTTTTTTATATATTGAAAGGTAATTATTTAATATTGGTTACAAAATTAACTCTTTGATTGGAGCTGCAGTCTGTCAAATTAAGCCTGGCTTATGTTCTTGGCTTATTTTGGCCATCAATGTGACAACACTACATGCATAACTTGACAGCTTAAGTTGAGCAGAACCATCTCTTAGTGTCTGTCTATCAGATTTGCTCGGTTATTTTATTATTTTGTTCATTCTCGCTTTATTATACTCGCTATTTTAACACTGATCGTTGTTTAGCACTCCAATTATTTTTCTTGGTTGCTAATATTTCTTTCTTTTATTTAAATATATGGTTTTTGAGATGTTAACTCTTAACTTATCCCTAATTTGCATAGAAAATCAGTGTTATTAATATGAATTTTATGCTGTTTTTATAGAAATTATTTTTAATACATTAGATTATTGAATACTAATTGTTGTTAATCTTATTGTAGAAATGCTACTAATAATATAATGTGATATGATGCTTATATATGATGTAATCTATATATTATGGATGTAAATATTTAGAGCATGCTTGTATATCCTTTGGAAAGCATGGCATCTATCTTCAGCAAAACCCAAAACCTTAAATATGACTACATCTTGAAGAAACAATGAAGAGAATTTGTAACAATTCAAAAGAGAAATTATCAGATATGCTGAATATTATAGAATCAATTAAAATTATTATTTATGAAAACTATCGCTTTGTCATACTTTAAATAGGTCTGGATTCCTCGTTTGAATGTTAACTATTGAATGTATTACGAAAATCTAAATTATCATTTACTTAAAGCATGACCAAATTATAATAATATATCTACTCAAAATTTTTTAATTGCAACTCTTGACATAGACTTTGGGGAATTTATCATTAAATAAAGAAAATTTAGATTTAAAAGATTAAAACTTAATGTCGCTACCTTCTTCACCACGACGCTCCTACAAATCACTTGAAACCCTAATTATTGAAATCGGTTCAAATCATAATCAAATAGAGCCCAATTAGGCTCAATCGACGCGCATGCTTGATTAAAACTTAATGACACTAAAATTAGGGCTTAATTACGCATAAGGAGAATTTCATGTTAAACATTGGAGCTTCAAATGGAAATTACACGCATTTGATGCGTTAAATCAAGCCCTATTTAGCCATGCATCTAGATGAACATTTGGAATCTTTTGGGAGCTTAAAGAAGGCCCCTAGTGATTGGAACGACCAAATCGCCTTTCCTTGTTTTTTCCATTCTAATGAATCATCTCCGGAGCATCTTGACGATCATGGACTGTTGTTGAGATATTCACCATCCTCTTGAGAATAACTTGATGGGATTAGTAAGAATTGAAAGCCTCTAAATCAAGACTTTTTTCACTCAAGAGCCACTTGTTTGAAATGTTTTTTTGCTTCTGGACGATCCCAACCACTTGTATCAATCTTTATCCACTTCTTGGAGTCCAAGAAAGCAATTTGAATCTTTAGATCCATCTGAGAAGCAACAAGTTCCTAGAACTTGAACTACTTAAGAGTCCCAAAGCAATTTGAATCTTTATCCACTTCTTTTTGCATGAATAATAATGATTAGAACCCGATTAACATGGTTTTGATTATATGAGCTTTATTTTAATAAACTTTTTAAGTAATTTGATCTTGAGATTTAGGGTTTAGGGTACCTACTGGCATGAAAAATTTTAAGCTAACATCTAAGTTTCAACTATTTCATGTGACACATAAATGTTGTTGAATAAACATTATTGCAATTAGTTGGCATCTTTATTTTTATATTTCACACTAAATATTAAATATCACATAACATAAATTTTTTATATAATTTTTAGTATAATAATATAAAATAAGTTCAAATTATGTGAAATTTGTGATTTTTAATGTGCATATATATACACACTTTTTTTTAAGGTCATCTTGACAAATTTTATTAACTAAAATAGAGAGGAAACAAAAAAAGAATTTTGAGGTTACAAAACCTAAGAATCTAGAAATCCTAAAAAATAGTCTCAAAAAACTGGGTTTCATGATATAACATAAGAAATCCCAGCGATAAAAAAAGAAAATATAAAAAAGACAGAAATGTTCAAGATAAAAAAAAGAGAGACCTAAAAAACAAAAAATGGATACATAGTCGCACCTACGTCAAACAAATTCAAGGCAACCCAAGGATACAGCGATAGCGAACAACCTTCTTTAAACTCATTGCCTAGATCCCAGCAAACAAAGCACAAAATGACTAGACAGCCCTAGACAGCTTCAGGCATTGGAACAGTAATAAGGTGCGAGCCAGACCTCATTCATAAAGGTGTTCTCAGCTAAAAACCAAAACAACCCAATGATACCAGAACAAAATCAACACATCATGATTATCCAGCAGCAGCACATAAATATAGAAGTGTAACCCATAACAATACATCACCCAAAAACAGACATAGGGTAATGGATTTGCATTGCATTAGTGAAATTCAGACCCAAATCACATAAATCAACATAAAAACAAGCAGTAAGAATATAGGAAAACATCATCAATGAAGCCACAAAATAGCAGTAGAACTGCTTATAGAAATACAAAGCCTCACCATGACATCCAACTAAATAACAGTCAAAAAGCATAAACCACAGCAGCAAAAAGGCTAAAGCATCATAACATAAGCCAAAGTGTAATAGCAATAAAGCACCATGGATAAGGACATGAACTGCAGGGGCCAAATAAACTAGATATAAAGTAAATTCCAACTCATCAATCAACTAGTAGTCCCAATATAACCCATCAAAAGAACTGTATCAGGCCGGACTAGAAAAGGAATTCAAATGCCACAAAAAAACCAAAATCATATATCAATACCACCAGAACCAATAAGAGACCCCAGAAAACCCAAAAGACAAATAACGAGTTCACCAACCCAAAAGAAAATGAAGAGCATTAAAGCATGTATAATCTTTCCTTGATATCAGAGCTTCATTAAGATTATGCCAACAAAAGTTTTTTGCCTCAAAAATTGAGACTATCTCTGACATCATCAATAATTCAAGAAGTAATGACAATTGTATTAAAACTGAAATTAGAATACTTATTCTTATTTATAGCATTCCAGAAGTGCCAAAGAGTGAAAGCATCAAAAAGATGACCAATGAAAAGCTTAGAGCTATTACTAATTGTCTAATGATGAAAAAAGACCCGAATATTAGAAGGAAGAGAAATAGAGTTGCTTAGACAAACAGATTCCAAACAGTTTTACTATAATGGTTATCAAGGAAGACATGGCTTAAGGTTTCAGTAGCATTGCAACACGAACATTTAGAGGAAAAATTATAACCCAACATTTGCATATTAGCATCCACACTAAAATAATTATTGTAAAGCCTCCATAAGAAAATGATAATTTGATTAGGAATATAGTTATGCCAAAACCAGTTTGAGAAGTTGGGAGTAACATGAATTCTACAAATATTCCACATAATGGGGAGGCTAATGTTGTTGTTTTTACAAAAAAGATGAATTAGCCATTTTTTGGGTGCCCAGGGTAGGAGCAAGAGTTATAGTTTTGTTGAGAATCCCAACTGGGAGAATGTTTTGTAAAAGAGGATGTTCCACCCAGTATCAGTGGAGCAACAGTTGCCAAGGTTGAGATTGGGTTGAGTGATTCTTTGGCAGGAGTTGGTTAAAATATTATCATTGTTCCAATTGTCATACCAAAGGGAGATGGACAGGTCAAGAATATCCCAATATAGGGAATCTTCAATCACTTCTCTATAAGAAAGCATTATATTCCAAGTAGGAGAATCAATGACTCTATGTTTTGGCACAATATTTATCAAGCAAAATCATAGCCCAAATAGAAATAGAAGTTCTTAATTTCCACCAGAGTTTCAGAGAAAAAGCTTTATAAATGGATGTCATGTATCTCTGCCCAAGGCCTCCTTCATTAAAAAGGATAGTAATGGTTTACCAAGAACACCAAATAATTTAACTTCCT
Organism: Gastrodia elata; assembly: GCA_016760335.1. Lineage (NCBI taxonomy): Eukaryota > Viridiplantae > Streptophyta > Magnoliopsida > Asparagales > Orchidaceae > Gastrodia > Gastrodia elata. The sequence continues at coordinate 13,432,044 of CM028681.1, read as the reverse complement.
TTAGAGTGAACCCAAAGGAAGTTATTGAAAATAAACTTTAACTTTTTGAATATGAAACGAGTGGGGGAGTTAACTTTAAGCCAATAAAAAGGAATGTTGTTAAGAACATGCTTGATAAGAATGAGCATATCTCCTTGATATAAGTAATTTTTTCCCACCCACGAAGTCTTTTGAAATTAATGTCGATGAGACCCTTATAGTTGTCATTTTTATTGTGACCAATGTAGATCGGAATCCCAAGGTAAGTAAGAGGGAATTTACCTTTTATGAAGTTGAAGATGTTCAAAATTCTATAAATATTTCAAGGCGAAAAATCCCCACTGACAAAAAAATGGGATTTAGAATGGTTGATTTTGAGGCCATAGTCTAATTTCAGAGTGGAAAGGAGAGCTTTTAGATTCTTTAAATAATTGTTACTACCATTGGTGAATATTATAAGATTATCGGCGTAGACAAGGTAGGGAATCATGAGTTTGCCACCAACATTGTTATGAAGGTGAGGATCCTCTATAAAAAGTAAGTCAATATTGTAGAACCAGTAATTGATTGTTAAGATGAAAAGAATGGAAGAAAGAGGATCTCCTTATCTAAGCCCTTTTCTAGAATTAAAATGGCCATTGGAGGTACTATTGAAAATAACAGAGAAGCAATATTTTTGAGTGAGGTGACAAATTTGGAAATGAAGCTATTATTGAAGCCATAAGCTTTAAGCATGTTAATGAATAAGTTCTAGTCAAGATTATCAAAGGTTTTTTATTATCTAATTTAATGATAATATTATGCCCCCAATATTTATTTTTTAAGCAATGAAAGTATAACGCCCCGTTATTAGATTAAATATATTAATTCAACAACGAGTGTTACAGTAGTACTTTATATTGAATTAGGGATTTCTAACATACTACTGAATATTATCTTTGAATAATGTGGATCTATGGGTAGAAGAAAATCAAGCATTCTAATTAAACATTAATTATTTATAATATAAAAATATACAACATAAAATAATAGTTTAAATATCACATAAACATTAATATAAACTAAGGAAATAAACACTCATCCTCATATTAAAGATAAGTTAAAGTTTTCAGCACAGAGCTATGGCTCAGGCTCTTCTTTAGGCACCAAGTTTACTCCAAACTTCTGGTCTATTGTATTTGGTTTATAATATGGTAGGGCGCAGCCATTAAAAAGAAAAAAGTGATTAGGTTTTAAAAAATCCAAGTATAATTTAAGGCAACTAAATACATTTTTGTTATATAGATATCATGTTAAAGTGGAGCATTTGTCATGGAATGAATAAACAAGTAAACAACTACTAAAAATTATAAGATAAGAACGGCTCATATAGTTTAAATAACTTATTCATTCATACATCAAATAGGTTAGTAAGATATTTTGTGAAATATCTAATTTATTAAATAGGAGAAACATGAATATGTCTAATGGATTCTTATGATAAGTAAAAAAACAGTATATATAATTTTGTAGGTGACTTATAAAAAAATACATTGCAAAAGTTATTATGTAAAATTGAAATAATAAACTGATGTAGTGTAATAAATAAAGCAATCTCAATCAAATAAGATTAAATAAATATAGTTATAAGACTATAATAATCATTCACAATTAATAAGATTGAGAGATATGCAATTTATAATTTATTTATCTTATATTTTATTCTATGGGTGCACAACAAGTGAGGATTTGAGCACATATGTTCAACTATTTAAAAGTGGGGTCAATTGTAAATACTGACATTCCCCCTTAAAAAAATTATGTGGTCTCCTAATACTCTAATAGCTTGCTTAGGCTTAATGACAGCCATACTATAATCCATTAAAATAAACCCTCTTAAATATATTTTAAATGTTCATTATTATGCGCAATATCATAATGTATGATTTAATTGAATTAATTTTAATGTGTTATAGTGTTTCAAAAATTATCAAATTATTGTAAACGATATGATATCCATTGTTTTATAGTTTTGATTATTTATCCTAATGATTAGGACTAATCAAGCCCTCAAATTAACTCAAACATCATATCTCTAAGTTAATTTGATACATAACATGATAAGGTTTATTTTGACAAATAGTGATTTAATTAACCTTTATACAATGGAAAAATAATTTATAAATATAATTGCTAAATGAGAGTTAAAATCTATGTTATTTGAATAATTTTATTATCTAAGTTAATAATGATTCAATCACCATTGCTGAATGTGAATTTAGGGTTTTATCAAATTGGGTGCTTCATAATCCAACTTATCTATAATTTAATTATATATGCTAAGTACGATCTTACTATTACTAAGTCTAAGTTATCCTAATTCCCAAGTTATGATGCCTATGAATTAAATTCTATAGTTTAGTTTATTCTAATTAATATAATATCTTCTAATATTCTTTTTAATATCTTAAATTTATGCTTAGACTTTATTTAAGATTTTATATTAACTACAAGTCTGTTAGCAACCTTAAACTTTAAATATTATTTATTATTATTCACACACTAATGCTTATAATGAAGATCCCTTGTATGGAGAATTTACTAATAATAATAGTCTTTCAATCTATCAATTTGAGAATCTCATTGCTAGTAATATATGACTAGGTTCTAAGGTTCTCTACTCAATTATTACTTAATAATATTTTATATGGCTATAATAAGAGAGTTTATTTTTACCTCTAAAATGATAAATATGACATAATAGGCTGATTAATTAGAGTCTCAAAGTCTTATTTTTGAATCTAATGTAATTTAAATGAAGGTTATATCCCTATTCTAATTATACATATATGTAACAACTTTAGGTTATTATTTTACCTAATATTAGCTTAATCGCATCCAAATTATTATTCAATTAGATTCATTTATTCATTAGAACCAAATCTTGAAGATTTGGAGCGATTCAGAACTCAATCGAATATTTGGTTTATTTTAATAATATTTAATTAATTAGAAAATTGAGATAATTAATTTGACATTGGATCAAAAATCCGAGTTCGTCATTGCGCTCGTCACCCCCAAATTAGCTATGGATGATGTTTTGGAAGTATTTGGAAGTCATCGGATTTTCTCAAATATTTTAATGTATTTAAATACCTCAAAAAATAGAATAATTAAATTGATCACAAAATTAAAATCCGACTTCATCGTTGTGTTCCTTATCCTTAAATTAGCTATGAGTAAATTTTTGAGATTTTTTGGAGCACATTTATTGATATGATTTTTAATGCATGAATTAATAATTAGAAATTATTAATTAATTAAATTAAATCTCAATTTCTTCTTTTCCCTCTGCTCTGAACCCCACTACCTTCTCTCGTTTGGTGCCCTATCTCCCCCTTCTGGCATATGCAAGCTTCTTCCCCTCCTTCTCCATGTTGTGGATGGGAAAGTACTTGCTCCCTCTCTTAGCCCATGCCTCTACACCCCTTGCTAAAGGCATCCCCCTCCTTTCCTTTAAGTTTGGAGCCTCAGCCCTCCTGTGGCGCCCCGCTTCTTAAATCCATAATCATTAGACTAAGAAGTGGAGTATCACTCTGGCAAATCCCTCACTTATTATTGGATTAGATAAGATCTATAATCCACTGCTAAGAGAATGATGTGCACAGAATAAATATGAAAATCAGTCACAAAATCTATATATATATATACATACAGAGTACGGAAGTAATAAGAAATAAAGATTATATCCATTCATCATACATCAGACATGAAATAAAATGAAGTAGCTCAAAAAATAATAATGTGAAGAAAGCAAACACTATCAAGAGTACCTGTATTATTACAACCTTTTAATTAAAGTTTAGAAAATGAAATAAAAATACTCTCATCCCTTACAATGAGTATAAAAGCAACTATATATCCTCTGCTCCAAGCTGCTGCACCTCCTCTATGTAAGGCTTCTCCTCAGGCACTGGCTCCTCAAACTGCTAAAGATCTGATATTGTCAGTTTCACAATGTCATGGCCCCAGCTAATAAAAGAAAATCTTATTAGACAAAATATCTAAGTACATTTTAAGCAAGTAAATTATTAAGCATTTGTTAATATCATCATTTTACTCTAACTAAAATGAAACATCTATCTAGCATGGGAGTAAGTAAGCATATAAGGGATTGATGATAAGTTATAAATATAATATTTATAACTAAGTAAGAATTGAGGTAAAAGTACATCTCAAGTAACTAATTAAGGTAGGGCATACATATGTAATACTATAAGTAAAAATACTGAAAATAAAAGCCTAACTTAAATATGTTGATGATCATTTGACATGTGCTAATTTAAAACATAAATCTAAAAATGATGCATATAATAAGCTGTGAAGTTCAATATCTTATATATGTATTTACTCAAGTAAGCAGGTAGAACAGAAAAAATATAGCTAACTGAAATAAAATGCATTAACAACATAAAAAATAGTAAGTTGAACTAAAATGGAACGTATAGTTGCCATATCAGAAATAAATAGCCAATCTGGCCCAATATATTCCCATAGCCTTTATGGGCTTTGGCGGATATAATATAATAATATAGTACAATATGACTGAAGAGACAGATAATACTTTGTAAATATCTTTTAGTTATTTACTTTTATTTCTGTGGACAATTTCAAAAATAGCTGAGGAGTCAAGCATGCCTGCAAGACTGAACGAGTCCCAAGCTTAACACACTCTCCTCAATGAGTATTGTTAAGCATCCTGATCTCTTCTTACCCCTGTCCATTGGAATAATGTGCACCACAATCCACCATGAACTGAACCCAAATGCAAATGTTTTCCTAATATTCTAAGTTTTTATTTTCATGCAACAATATTTTTCTTATATGACATGTTCAAAGAAAAATAATCACAAAATTTAAGGATTGTATAGCACTAGTCAAATAGTAAGCAATTGACTCTACTAAACATGATGATTTTATTTGTTGTCTAATTAAATGTTATAATTATTCTAAGCTACACAAGTTCAGGATCTCCAATTTCTACTATCGTAACTTAGAAATACACCCTTATAGGTTATAAAATATTAGAACTAGCTAGGTCCTAATATTTTTATTATAGATTGACTATAATGAATAATCACAGCCTAATTTATGAGTTCAGATGTCCTAAGCTATTAGCTGACCAAAATCTACAAACTAGAGATTATGGATTTAACACCATGAGATTGGGCTAAATCACATAATCCCAAAGGTAAGACTTAAGATTTAGGTTTTAGTCTAAAAGTGACCTATTGATTAAGGAAGACCCTATTAAATAAATTAAACTTAATAGGATGAATCTCTTATCCTAAATCTAGGGTTAAAAGATAAAATAATTAAAATAAGTTGTAAGAATCTAGAAACTAGTAAAAGTAAAGATTTATTTATTGAAAAACCTTATTTTTCAATGAATGAAATCTAACATATGATCTAATCCTAATATCAGGAGTAGTCATAATGTGAAGTGAAACGATCCTAAAGAAAAGACTTGGAAGAAAATTAAGGAATTTTTAAATTTGTCATAGTAGTTGATTTAACTTACTTAGAAGATTCTAATACAGTTCTAATACTAGTTTTATTGACTTAGAAGATAATTTAGAGTCTAAGGATGCTTAACCTAAATTTTGGGCAAAATGACTATTTTGCCCCTACTTAAGGGTTTAAAAAGCTATTTTTTGAATTAGGGTTCTAAATTGGAGTTTTTTATTGCCAAATGATTCTTTACTATCTAACATGAAGATAGATAGTAAGTACGCTCAATTTGAACACGAAACGGATCATATAGGTCCGAACTAATGTTTTTGACCTATGGGGCATTTTAGTGATTTACACTTAATGGAATCTAAATTTTTGTGCAGTTTACTAATGGTTACTATTTAGAGATTCCATAGAGTTTAAGAACACTACATTCTGAGGTCAAATGGCTAAGTTATAGTTATTTTAATTTCTAAGGGCAATTCAGTAATTTTGTCGGTCGACAGGACAAAAACTGAACTTTTCTGTTTAAAGTCCAATTTTAGCAAACTTAGTTTTTATAGTTTCTCTATATTATACTGAGTGTGTTGACAAGGAGTAAGCCCAATTTGGACTTCAAATGGTCAAGTTATGGCCTAATTAGGGTTAGGGGTATTTTGGTCATTTCTAATTTTCTAGATTTCAGATCCTAAATATTATTTCAGTTTATTGATAAAACTAAAATTCTAAGCTAGTTAGCACTTTGAATTTTTAAATTTGGAGTTGAATTGACCAAATTATGATTAATTGAATACTATGAGCATTTTGGTCATTTTTAGGATAGGGTCCTAAATGTTACTTTTCAAACTAAGCTCCTAATGGAATGTCTCTAGAGGAAAGACACACCATCAATTCATATATGTTGATTTTCACAACTATTTTGCAGGGCAAAAATTAAATTTGAAAATTGCTTACTTTATTTGAAGTCTTTCAGTTATTTTTATATTTGATTTATACCTATTATAGGATGTTAGATTTATTCTTATAAGAACAATTTGCGTACTCCTACCTGACTGGTAAACTGAATTTTTTTCAGGTTTTGATAATTAAAAAGCTTAGAAGATCTGTCAAGATTAAAAGAAGAAGAATTAAAAGAAGCAGAAGAATGTAGATATTTCTTATTTTGTAAAATTCAAACTATTGTAACTTTTCATATATGCTTTGGCTCTATGTATAAAAGGACTGTGGATTTTATTATTTTATTTTATTATGTCCTTTTTGAATTATAAAAATATATATTTTTTCAATTGACATGAATTATTCTTTAAAGACTCTCGAACTTCGATCCCCGGTCGTCACATGGGAAAATTAATACTTCTAGTATTGGGGCTGTTCTCTTGAGTTATTTAAGACCCATATTGCCTATATTTGGACAACTAGGTTAAAAGTTATGATAGTTTAATTAGATCATAAAATGTCATTACGTTATATATATCCCAAAACTAATTTTTGAATTACGTCATTTGATTCCTTTTATTTTTCTGAGTAAAATGAGACATATATTTGCTATGTTTGGATTATCCTACAAAAAGTTATTAAACTTAAAATTTTTGAATTAAATCATTTAAATTAAATAATGAAAATTGCTATTCATTTATTTAATTTGTATTCTTTTACTGTTCATTCCTAAAGTTAAAAATGAATTTATTATATTTTTAATTATGTAATTAATTATTCATAATTTGTATTTAATTAACATTAATTATTAATTACTCTATTTAGTTGAATTAATCCTAACTAAATATTAATTACTATTTGTTAAATCATTAATATTAGATAAATTATTAGTCATACTATTAAGAATTAAGTATTAATACTTTAATAATTACTATTAATTATTGTTTAATTATCATTAACAGCAAGATTATTTAACCTAACTATTATTAATTAACCTAATTAATCTAATTTTACATAATATAGAATAATATATATATATATATACCTATCTGTATAATTATAATTATATGAATCTTTATGTATAAATATTATATATATATAATATATATATATATATATATATATTTAAATTTAAATTTATCTGCAGCCATCGATGGCGCGGGGCCCACGGGATGCCACGTGGCATCCCCGATTGGATGCGGCAGAGGCTCGCGAGGCCCACAGGACACACGACAGCACCCTGTTGGATATGGGGCTGTAATGCCTGTTATTAGATTAAGTAATCTAACCCAATAACGAGTGTTACTGTAGTACTTAATACTGATTTAGTGAGACTAAGCTCACTATTAAGTACTACGGGGAATTTATGATCCTGAAGGGGATAAACCAGATGCATAACTAATGAAAATAAATATTTATATCATTCCAATCATTCATATAATAAAAAAATAAATGTATCACAGATTTGTAAAGTAACATACAACATTAAAAATATTTATACAGCTTTTAATGAAAGACGTATGTCATCTAAAATAAATACAGTAAAAGTCTGGAACAAGGAAGGTGCACGAACTACCATAATTGGACACGATCCATCTCGAGTCCAAAGTTCATAACAAGCTCCTGAATCTATCGTATTTTGGTTTTTAAATATGGTAGGGCGTAACCAAAAAAAGAAAAAGGTGGTCAGACTTCAAAAGCTTAAGTATATTTTAAAAGTAGGCTAAACACATTATTAAGTATATATCACATTAGCCATTTACAATATATTTAAGCGGAGAAAAATGCAAAAGACTGAACAAAAAGGAAAAGCAATGTCAAAGACTGTAAAGAATATAAATAAATTTGCTCAGTAATTTAAGATGTTCAATCCTACATTAAATATATTAATAAGGCATAAAAGCACTTAAAAAGGGGAGCATCATTATGTCCAAATAAGCAAATACAAGGTAATAGTAGAAAACAATGTAGAAATATATGAAAATAGTAAGTAAAGCTACACTATGAGTATATAAAGCTGTAAAGTAAAGTGCTGCAATAAAGTAAATAAGTAAACAATCTCACTCTCAAGGACTGAATGTACGAAAATACAATCATAAAGATTGTAATCTATAAATATTATTTAATTATCTTATATTTTTGTTCTGTTGGCGCAGAACAAGTGAAGAGTTGAGTGCGTCTACTCAACTTATCTGTAAGTGGGGTCAAAAACAAACACACACATTCCCCCTCAAAAGAATTATGTAGTCTCCAGATACTCCAGTAGCCTTGCTCAGGCAAATGACAGCTGTACTAAAAATCCTCCATATAAACCTCTCTGAAATGTTTTGTTAAGAAGTTTATTAAATGCACAGAATCTTAATGTATGAATCAAGGTTGTAAGTTCAATGCATTGCAGCACAAGAATTTTATCAAAATTTTATAAACCATATGATATCCATTATTTTTTATTTTTCTTTTTCTATCCTAATAATTGCACATTCACAATGATTGCCCACACATGGGCCATCCAAATTGTGATATGGCATTAAAAGAAATTATAAAGAATGATGTCATTCTACAATTTATAATGTATTCACGAGTCTAAATTTTGAATAGCACATTGGAAAATTGAATATATTAATGCTGAGCATATGAGACATCATGATCAGTAAACAACAAGTACCTTTTCTAAAAAAGTTGAATCTACATTTCTTTATAAATAGTATCAGAGTATAACTTTTGTAAGTTTATAAGTTTAAATTCTTTTTCCTTAACACTCATCAACAGAAAATAAGTTAAATCTATCTCGAGTCAATACTATAGAATTAATGTAAACAATCGCAACAATATTGCTGGAATTTAGTGCCACTGAAAATATTAAGTAATTGTTTTACAACTTCTTGTGATTGGCAAAAATTCAATAATAGCAAACAACTCAAATAACTCAAAATTGTTGCAAAAGAAACAAAACAAAATTAAGTTATAAAAATAAACATAACACCAAAACTTTGAATAGCTTTTAGAGGCATTAATTGATTTAACAAGGCAGGTTCAAGACTAACATGAATGATTAGCACATATCTAAGAATAAACATGCAATTTATGCAATTTAATCAAGAGGTAAATTTCCAATTCAGTTTTTAGTAACTGCAGAGTCATGATGGAAATTAGTTTAAAAGCAACTGCCGGTAAATACTAGCACATGCATCAAATATCGCATAGTTACAAAGTGGTTTCTATATATTTAAGAAGAAATCTACCTCCAACTCTATAATAATAAAGTGAAATTAATGAGAATAATGTCATAAAATTTGGATGAATTTAGAATAAGAACACAAAACATAGCCATTTTATTAAGAATAGTTGGGAGCTTTTATTAAGAATAAGAACACAAAAAGAATGAATTTCATATAAATAAAAAGTTTCACTATAAACAAAGGCGTGAACAAGCCATTATATCAACTGCCAATATAATCAAAATGATTTCATTAATTATCCTTCAAGCAGATTATTCACAAAAAGAAGTGAAGCTACTCTTTGATTTAGTATCATATAATTGAATTAATTTTATTACACTTTGTTATCGTATAATCATACTCCTCATTTTGTTTTATTATTTATGAATTAATATATTTATTTATATATGTATATAAACTAGAAATGTAAAATTTAATATGCATGCAGCTCAAGCATAGTATCAGATTTTTGCCATGTTCCTTGAATCATCATATGGAATATTCTTAATATTTTGTAAACAACCTAACCACTATCTCAAGAATTACATGAATATACTAAAATTTTCCCCATTAAGTAGGAAATAGCCAACAACATTAATAGGTAGAATTTGCATCATAATATAAGATAATCAAATAGGCAAAGGTACAAAATTTATTCATGTGGCGACCCTCACCCTTAACCCTCAATAGGTTTAGATTAAGGGTGGAGTGTCACTCTGGTTAACCCCTCACTTAGCATTGGATTAGGATAAACTCCACAATCCACCTGATTAGAGAAAGGTTAACTCAGAATCAATCAAGCTGTCACTATATAAGTAAAAATACAGAGTGCGGAAGCGATAAATAAATGACATCCAAGCATCATAATATATATAAGAAGAGAAATATAACTCAGAAAAGTAGCATAGTGAAATCTGAACACACAGTCACAGGTACCTGTATTATTACATTAATTAAAATTTAACAAAATAAATGTTCAAAATCCACTCATCCTCACAAGTAGTAAATGACTAGATATCTTCTGGCCCCAACTGCTGCACCTCCTCTAAGTAAGGCTCCTCCTCGGGTGCAGACTCCTCAAACTGCTCTAAGCTTGACATTGTCGGTTTCACAATGTAGGGCCCCAGCCAAAAAAAGAAAATCTGGTTAGACAATTGTCTAAGTACATTTTAAGCTGAATTTTTAATAAGGTTATATAATATCACCATTTTACCATTTACTTCTAAGCATGATGTATAAATACAGGAGCAGTAAGCAACACAAGTAAAAAGGCAAACTATAGACTATGCTCTATAGTATAAACAAGGCAAAGAAATGAGGCTGAAGCATGCCTCGCATAACAAGTAATCAAGGAAAGGCATATAAGTGTAAATATAATTGAATAATGCTGGAAGAAAAATTCTACATCCTAAATATGCTGGTGATCAATAAAAATAACATGCTAATTAAAAATGAATAACTTAGCAGTGATATATACATATAGCAGCAAGATTCTACATCCTAAATATATATAAAGCAGTACAAGGAAATAGCTGACTGAAAAAGAATATACTGAAACAACCACAACTGCATATAAAACTATAATACATCCACTGCCATACAGAAAAGAGCTACACTAGCTCGCCAAAAGAAACTGAAGATCTTAGCACGATACGGCTAGGGCTACTCCTAGCTCGATACGGCTAAGCCAACAACAGTCACATATATGGCCCTAACACGATACGACTAGGGCTACTCCTAGCTCGATACGGTTAGGTCACCAACTATCATACCGAAATATCCTAGCACAGTACGGCTAGGGCAACTCCTAGCACGATACGGCTAGGGCAACATTCAGTATGATCAAAAGAACACTGAGAGGCAGCTCAATCACATCAAATCATTATCATTTCACTTATTTACTTTAATATTTTCATAAGGAATCTAAGGAGTCTCCATAATTTCCTAACATTTTATTTATGCATCAAATGTCTTATATGATATGTTCAAAGAAAATATAAGGCACAAAATTACAAGGTATGCGTAGCAACAAATAACAAGTAAGCAAGAGACTCGACTACACATGGTGATATCATTTGTTTTCTACTTAACCAGCTAACTATTCCAAGTTACACAAGTTCAGGATCACCATTTTCCTACTATCGAGTGTAACTCGGAAATTCGTCCTTATAAGTTAAAAAGGATTGGAACTGATCAGGTTCCAATCTAGTTCAATCAGATAGACGACTATGAATTAAACAAATAAATCATACGTCCTAATTTTGTGAATTTAGACGTTCTAACTAAGATCTGATCAAGATCTTCTACACCTATAGATTATGGATTAAACACTATGAGATTTTAGGTTTAATCACATAATCCAAACTGGATAAGACCTAAGTTCTAAGTTTTATACTATAAGTGATCTACTAGTTAAGGCAGATCCTATTAAGTAATCAAACTTAATAAGATGAATCTCCTATCTTAAATCTAAAATTAAAAGATAAACTAATCAGAATGGGTTGTAAAACAAAATAATATCTAGAAACTATTAAAACTAAGGTTTCACCCATAGGGTATCCCAATTTACCCCAATGAATAAACACTAACCTATGATCTAGTCCTACTCTCAGGAAAGGTCCTTAAGGGGGGATGCTTAAGACTTAGGAAAAAAAATTATTGGAATTCAATTTAATGACTTGTTTTATTTACTTACATGGTACTAATATGATTACATTATTAAACCTAGTATTCTAAGATTTTAATTAAGGGCTAAAGTTGTGCATTTCCAATTTTAAGGTAAAATGACTATTTTGCCCCTACTTTATGGGTCAATCAACTTTTGATTTAGGGGCCCAAACTGAGTTTTATCTTCTCCACCTAATTCCTTACTGTCTAACTTGAAGATAGACAGTAAGTACGTCCAATTTGGACGAGAAACGGCCGAGTTATGGCTAAAATAAGGCTAGGGGTATTTTGGTCATTTCCCTAAATTTTAGGGTTCAAATCCTAAATATTATTTATGTGAAAATGATGACATTGAAATTCTAAACTAGGTAGCTTCTTGAATTTTTGGATTTGGAGTTAAATTGACCAAGTTATGGCCATTTGAAGTCCAAGGGCATTTTGGTCATTTTTCACTACAGTCAACTCTAAATTCTAGAGTTGACTTTTTGTCCTGATGTCCAAATTGGAAAACTAATACTACCACGGTGATGGGGCCTCTCTCCTGAGCATTTTAAGACCCATATTGACTATGTTTCGATAATCGGGTAAAAAGTTATGGGGTCTTAAAGAGGCTCTAAAATGCTACCTCGTTATGCGTACCCTGAAACGAAATTTTACATTACGCCATTTGATCCTAAATATTTTTCTGAGTATTTTAAGACCCATATTGGCTATGTTTGGATCATCCTACAAAAAGTTATTAAACTTTTAAGATTTACTATTCAAAAATACAATTTGAATTAATTTACTATTCATTTATTCAAATTGAATGATTTTACTGTTCATTCCTAAAGTTTTTATTTAATTAATCACTGTTTAATTATTAATTAATTAATTATTTAATTTTACTGTAGTAAAGTAATTAGTGCTAATTACTGTTTAATTAATCTTAATTAATCTCTAATTATATTTATTTATTTAAAATTACTGTTCATTCATAAAGTTTTTATTTAATTAATCACTATTTAATTATTAATTAATTAATTAAATAATTTTACTGTAGTAAAGTAATTAGTGCTAATTACTGTTTAATTAATATTAATTAATCTCTAATTATATTTAATTATTTAAATTTACTGTTCATTCCTAAAGTTTTTATTTAATTAATCACTATTTAATTATTAATTAATTAATTAAATAATTTTACTGTTCAAAAGTAATTAATTATCCTAATTACTATTTAAGATTTAATTAACAGTTAATTAATCCTTAATTAATCTTTAATTATAATTATTTAATTAAAATTATTGTTTAAAAGTAATTAGTACTAACCCTAACTTAATTAACCACTAACAGTAATTAATTATGGCTAAACAGTAATTAATTAACACTAACATTAATTTAATTAATTTCTAATTAACTGACAGTGGGCCCACTGACACGTGGCACCTTCAGAGGCTGCCACGTGGCACAGTGGACCCCACGGGCTGCTGACTCAGCTCGGGTGACTGGGCAGTGGGTCCCACCTGACACGTGGCACTGCCAGAGGCTGCCACGTGGCTCTGTGGGTCCCACGGGCTGCTAACTCAGCTCGGGTGACTGGACAGTGGGTCCCACCTGACACGTGGCACTGCCAGAGGCTGCCACGTGGCGCTGTGGGTCCCATGGGCTGCTGACTCAGCTCGGGTGACTGGACAGTGGGTCCCACCTGACACGTGGCACTGCCAGAGGCTGCCACGTGGCACTGCCAGAGGCTGCCACGTGGCACTGTGGGTCCCACGGGCTGCTGACTCAGCTCGGGTGACTGGACAGTGGGTCCCACCTGACACGTGGCACTGCCAGAGGCTGCCACGTGGCACTGTGGGTCCCATGGCTGCTGACTCAGCCTGGCTGACGGGGCTGTGGGCCCCCCCCCCCACTTGACACGTGGCGGGCCCGTAGGCGGCCACGTGGCCGGGGGGGCCCCACCCACGCTGACGCGGACCCGACCCGGACGGGTCGGGCTCGGGTCGGCCCGGCCCGACCCGAAGGCGTGACCCTTCGCCTTCCGGGGGTTCGGCGGACCGAACCCAGTCCACTTCGGGGACCTGGTGCGCTCGATCGGGTGGATTTTAGCCCGATCGGAATGGTGGATGTGAAGATGACATGTTGATCTACCTATCATACAATTTTTGCAACGATCGAACGGTAAACGAGGGAGATCGGGGTACCTGAAGTTTGGATCGGCGAAGGATTCGGCGGAAAAAAAAAAGGGCTGACTTCCGGGCTTGATTCCGGCTCGATCCGGGCTCCGATCGGTGAAAACTCGTAGCCTAGGGGTAGGCCGAGGTCTTATAGACCGGACGGCGACCTCGCCGAGGCCTGGATGTGGCCGGATTGGCCAGAAAATGCGACGGGCCGCCGCGTGTCACGCGGGCGGAGAGGGCGAGGAAGACGCCTCCGGACCGTCGGATCTGTGCGATCGCGGACGGTCCGGATCGCTCTAGACCACGCGACGCGGATCGCGGCCGAGGGCCGTCGGATCCGCGCGCGATCGGACGGTCTGGATCGCTCCAGACCGCGTGACGCGGATCGCGGCCGAGAGCTGTTGGATCCGCGCGCGATCGGACGGTCCGGATGGATCCGTCCGATCTAACGGCGCCGTTAACTGGAGTTAACGGCGTCGTACGGCGCCGTTAATTAATTAATTATTTAATTAATTAATTATTATTTTTTTTATTTTTTTTTTTAAAAACATTTTCAGAAAAAAGAAATTTTGAACATGTTTTTCCTAGCTAATTTGGGGTCAAGGAATTCAATGGCACAGTCGGATTTTCGATCCGACGAGTATTTTGACACCTCGATTTCCGTGATATTTTTATTATTATAATATTCGTCGAAATTTCGACGGCTTCCGATTGACACGAAAACTTCACCCCAAGCTAATTTGGGGTCAAGGAATTCAATGGCGTAGTCGGATTTTTGATCCGACGAGTATTTTGATACCTCGATTTCCGTGATATTTTTATTATTAAAATATTCGTTGAAATTTCGACGACTTCCGATTGACACGAAAACTTCACCCCAAGCTAATTTGGGGTCAAGGAACGCAATGGCGGTGTCCATTTTTCGATCGGAGGTCAATTTAAATATGTCAATTTTCGAGGTTCATGAAATTCTCAAAATAAAGATTTAATCTGTTTGACCTCTGGTTTGGACCGGATCTTGGTAGTTGACTCCAAATGACCTAATTAGCACTTAAGATTATGTTTAAGACTTAGGGTTAGTCTTAATCAATCATGGTAACAACTTGGGTTGTTACAATTCAGCTGTACAATAACCATATAAGCATGCATATTGTAAAACGTATTGATCCTTTCATATCAATCCAATGCCACGATAATACATTTACTTATGAATAATTTCATACATATGAAGGCAAAGCTATGCTGCATTATTTAGTAGTTGATTAATCATATATATATATATATATATATATATATATATATATATATATATATATATATATGTTTCTAAAAGCATTAAATTAAAAAGGGCAAATGAAAATATTCCAACAAAATCTAAAACTCGTTAAATGATTCATGAATGAAGCGACAAATCCAAACTATATAACTTTTAGTATGATCACAAGGTCTTTAGTAACATTAGAGATGCAAAATAGAGCTAAGCAATTATGGAAAAAGTAGAGCTATATTGTTAAATGAAACATAACAAGTTTATGTGATTCATGTATAAGCAAACTTTTGTACATGCAAGAATCTATATTTGAATTAACTAAACAAATTAATAAAAACAAGTAAAGCCTAGAAAAGTGTATAGTGATTTAATTAGAAACATTATAGTAATGGATTAAGTTAAGCACTTTATTAAAGCATTGATGAAGTGAGGTTAAGAAAAAGTACTCTAAATAGATTATAAATTAGAAAGAGGCTTATTATATTCTTTGTAAGCATGTATCTTTAAAGCAATAATATATAAACTTCAACATGTACATGCCTTGAATTATTATTTAAGAAACATGATAAATTCAAACTCATGATGCTAATTATTTATGGGGTTAAGTAAATATATTAAATGTATGTCCCAATTTTTAGATCACATCATCTAGATAATATTTAAGCATGCATGACTGGAAATAATTACATGAACTAATAGTGTGAAAGAGGTAGATATTAGAACTATTAAATATCTTTACAAGTTATTGATCTCATGAAATCATGCAAGAGTTAAAGTGGGTAACCAAATAAGTAAAAAAAAAAAGTAAGAGAAAATTTAAAGTACTTGTTTAAATGTATATGTAAAAATTTAAAGCCATGCTTGTATTTTTGTTGGAATCAAATATCAATATTATGTCGGCTCTCTTTTACTTAAGAACACAGTTATAAATTATCGTATTTAAGAGATATTACTTATCTGGGTAACTGTGCTTTATATAAAACTAATTTGTCCAACTGCCTCTTGTCGAATTGTTTTGCAGTTCTTTAGTCATAGGTATCCAGCAACCCTCCATATAAGAAAATATATACAGCAGTTTTCACCTTAAACTTAATCAGTTACCAATAAAATAGCACTTTATAAATCTGCTGCTCATAACATCAAACCTTCTAATGATGCAAACACTAACAGATAAATTTTGAACCTAATTAATTTTGTGCTGAGCTTGAATAAATAAATATTGATTACATCAATTTCATCATTAGTGAAACTCAATCAAGCTTGGCTTAATCACTGATCCAATCACTACCATAGGAATTAAATCCTTGAAAGGGTTATTAATATATAAACCCATCAAACATTTCCTTTTTACCAATTACCTCCAATTTTTTTAAAAAATATGCATTCTAGCTATCTATGCCATTTTCTGCTACTACAAGGATTTAAGTTTTTCACTAAACTCTTATTCCTCTTTAATAGTATTTCAACTGCAGTTTCATTGGATTGGATTTAAGAATCTTACCACAAGTATTAATCTAAGGCATTACCTAAATGAAAAATTTTAAACCAATTTTGGTATTAAAATTAGCAAATAAAATTGTAACTCACTCCAACTTCTTCAACCAATGTCCGATAGATTCAAAAAAAGAAGAAGCTATATTGTAACAAATTTATATCTAGAGTTCTATAACTAACAACCTAAGATACATTTGCAAGGTGTAGTTAAAGTATACTTCAGGCTATTTTCCAGCATCATATTAAAATCGATAAGCATTTTAAATCACTATAGAAACAAGGTTAAGATTTAATTCACTTCTTATTTTAGGAAACTAAAGCACTTTAATAGTTAATCAGAATTGTGTCAAATCATGAATACTGTCCTTAAAGCTTACTGATTACTTCAAAAAAATCTTTGCTATAAAGGCACGATGGTGAATTTAAATAATTTAATTGTATTAACGTATTATCCATATAGGTTGAGACACTTTCAGAAAAAAAAATTTAAGTAATTTTAGATATGCTGTTATGATGCAAAAAATTACAACAGACGTTATTTGGAATCCAGCATAAATGGAAAATGAAAATTTTCGATTCGAAATCAATGAACTGAAGTTTTGTGAATAGGAAGATAACGGAATTTAATATAAACATTATAGTGCAAGGTCAATTAATCCCCTTTAAATTTATGATTTAAATTACATATCTCGCAAATCATTATGAAGACAATATGAAAGATAATTTCTTTCATATGTGTGAAGCCTTGTCAAATAATCGTAAAAAGAATCACCTTCAAACATTTTAAAAAAATTCAAACCTTCAATAATAAATCATGGTCAAAGATTTGCATGCATATGTCAACCTGATAAAATTCAAATTTTTATTTAACCTTTGAAATCATAGAAGTTAAAATTTTGTTTAAATAAATAGTAACACAACATCAGATTATTTGGTTGCATATAATTTAAATATGAATCATCTTCTCAATTTCAACTTGAATATATTGCTCAAGGAATACCATTTTCTAATGAAATATAAATAAATTTGAGAATCATAAATCATATTTCCATATAAATGTACACAATAAATAATCAATCCCTAACAAAGCATGTGTAACCATTTAACCATACTAAAGAATAATTGATATAGTAAAATATCTACATATTAGAAATCAACTCAACGTAAGTGTAAGAACCCATAATAATGATTATGTCGGATCATTTTGTCAAGTGTCTTTTGCCAGCAAGCAAGCAAACATCTACTATTTTAGGCACATTTGTGCGAGAAGTTAAGAAAGAATATTATGTTGCTAAATGCATTTTATTACTAAACCTATACAAGCATGTATTCAACCCTTTATGTAAAAAAAATGTAGAATATCTTGTGCAATTTATAAATAGACTTTATTATGTCTATTTACATTAAGACGAAAGTACTTAATCAGAGGATTACAACAAACTTAGCTTTAATAGAATCCGATTTGGATTCAATTAGACCCTAATGAATTCTCTGTTTGATAGGGTAAAGCCTTAAATTAACATTGATTTTTATGTAACTATACTTAGGAGGAAATCGGGTGGAGTACCTGTTGGGTTGACGATGGTTTGCCGTTAAGGTTAAGTTCGCAAATGTGTTCTTCCAAATCGCATAATGGACTCAGAATCCTCCTTTCTTAAAGGCATGAGAAGTATGGTCATGGATGACTATCTAATTTCCACTTAGCTTTCTATTGGTGCAAAACTGCGGCGTGAGGCATGCGTCGATGGCCGCTCGCCTCAATCGAGCGACATCATCAATGCAAGCCGCTTGAATAGGATAGGGATGAGAGGGCTCGGTCACGAGTAGATAATTAGGGCAGAGTATGAAATGAAATAATGGAATTAAGTATCTATATGTATATATATATATATATATAATGTATTATTTGATTTAGAAATTTTATCTTGATTATTTGTTTCTAAAGAAAATTTAGAAAATTACTTTTTAGCTAAATTGGGGGTAACGGACTCAAAAATGTAGTCAAAATTTTAATCAGAAGTCAATTTAATTATTTCATTTATCAAATTTTTAAAAATATAATAAAATAATCAAGAAATTTTGACTATCTCCAAAACTCATCAAAATTTTACCCCAAGTTAATTTAGGTGTGAGGAATACAATAGCAAAATTCGATTTTTAATCTGAGGTTAAAATAATTTTCTCAATTTCTTGATTTCAAGAAATTTATTCAAAATTAGGGTTTTGTTCATTTGAATCCCAAATTTGACCAAAACTTTGGAACTTACTTTTAATGATAAATTGAGATATTTAGAAAATATTTAAGGTTAATTGGGTTATTAAGTGATCATTTACAACCTTGGGTTGTTACAGGGGTTGCGCGTGGGGAGCTGACGCGGGCAGGGCTCGCCTAACGCACGTGCGACACGCGTTAGGCTCGCACGATATCGCGTGGGCGGGCCCGACCCGGCTCGGCCCGCAGACCTTTCGTCTCTCCCGCGGCGCACCGAGGGCTCGTGGAGACTAGGGCTCGCGAAACTAGGGTCTTCCCGTCGCCACCAGCGCACGACCCACCCACCATTGGAAAGGCCTCGGCGATACCTTTCTAATGGTGGCAAGAACTCCGCCGGAGGTGAGTGTGCCGCCGGCAGGTCGAACCCTAAGCGACTAGGTGCGACGAACGAAGTAGTTAACGGTTTACACTGTGGACCCTTACGCAAATTGATCTGAACGGACCCGATCGAACACGATCGGGTCCGTTTAATTGCTAATACATCAAATGAAATAGGTTTCGAAACAAGAAATTGAAGAATGCATTGAGAACGGGGAGAGATCGAGTACTTTAGGTTCAATGGTCCAAAGGGTTAGGGCTTCGATCGAGCTCGCCACGGACTGGATATGCGCAAACAATCCTTCTCACGCATAGGCGGGGATCTTATCGACGTCTGGACGGAGAAGCCGAAGCCGGAGGCTCGCAGATTGGTCGGGCGAGGATGCGATTTGTCGCGTGTTGCGGGTGACCTCAGCGAGGAAGAATAAAGCTTCTAGGCCGTCGGATCTGTCCCGTATCGGACGGCTCCCGCGGATCCGATCCGCGGGTTCGGATCCCAACCGTTAACGTGTCGGATCCGACCCGTTAACCCGATTTTAATAATACAATTTAAATAATGTAAATAATTAAAAATCTTATTTTAATAATAAATTCTAAAATATTTAATTGATTTTCAAAAATTCTCAAATACTCACCCCTAGCTAATTAAGGGGTGAGGAACGCAATTGTGAGATCAAATTTTTTATTCGATAAGTATTTTACTTTCCCAAATTTTGAGGTATTTAATTATTATTAAAATATTCATCAAAACTTTGACGACTTCAGATTGGCACGAAAACATCACCCATAACTAATTTGGGGGCAATGAGCGCAATAGCGAAGTCCATTTTTTGATATGAGGTCATTTTAGACAGATCAAATTTTAGAATTTTTGAATTTTTCCCAAAATCAGATTTTGACTTCTGATTTGGACTAGGTGTTAGAGGATGACTCCTAATTACTTAATTAATACTTAGAACTAAGATTAGGACTAAGATTAGTCCTAATTGACTAAGATAATAACTTGGGTTGTTACACCTCCTCCCTCTCCATTTGCTGACAGCTGAAGCTCCTTCCTCCCAAGCTCCTGAAGAACTCTCAACTCTCTTTCTCCTCTTGCTAGTAGTAGAAGAAGAAGCTCATTCCTCACAAACTCTTGAAGAACTCTATCTTCTTCTATTTGCAAGCTCAAGCACCCCTCTTATATCCTTCCTTGTACCTTTTATTTCTCCCATTGGTCAATCCAATGGCTACTTTGTTTCATTTGAATGCCTAATACTTGTCCTCAATAACTTGCATTTTAGTAATTGAACTCAATAGAGTTCGATCTGAATCCAATATTGAAAGAAGCTGTGTAAAAAGAAATATCGCATAGGTAGCTAAGGCATCATTGTTTGCAATATTAGAATAGTATTTTTGTGTTGATTTTGGGAAAGACCTTTCCATTGGTATATGGAACTGCACTTAAGATGTCCTGAATCGAGAGCATTTGGGTGCAAAAGGGGACACGTTCTATTTTTCATCCAGGCAAAATGATCGTCGAGCGCTGTAGCGCGCCATAGCGCCTGGTGCTCGGCTAGGCAAGCGCTACGGGCATGCTAGAGCGCCCACCTCTCCAGAAATATGGCCCCTAAAGGTGTAGCAGCATGCCGTAGCACCCGCGTCTTGGGATGTTTAGAGCCATAATGCACCTGAGCGCCGAAAAGCGGTGTTGCACGCCACAGCACTGAAATCTGCCGGAGCGTGTTGTGCGCGCTACCGCACATAAATCTGTCACAGCGCACCGTAGCGTAACATACACCACCGCATGCCATAGCGCCTGACTCTCGATCAGGTAAGTGCTACCGCATGCCGTAGTGCACAGAACTGCCCAATTTTGCCCAAACTTTATATTTTTGATATTTTAATGACTCCAAAATCTTAATAATACAAAAATATACCAAAATAAAATCATACACTAGATAATATATGTGATTTTTAAATATGAAATTTATGCATAGGATATTTAAACTTTTTGAACATATGCTTGTATGACAAACTTGCACTTGTAGTTATTTTCTTTTAATTGAATTAATATATTATTGTTTCTTAGAATCTAAGATAATTGTGTCAATTAAATAGTTTCATTATATTGCTTGGAATGTGGAACATTAATCTTGAAAATTGTGATAAGTTATTAAGATGCTTAGATATTTGTTTGTTCAATCCGATTTAAATTTTGAATTATTGTTAAATGGATTTTGAATTCTTAATATTGATTTTTTTAGCTCATAATTAGTGAATGGTAGCATTTATTTTATAATTAATATTATTAACTTACCATGTGATTTAGATTTATTAAGTCAACATTAATTTCAACTTTAATCTACCTTAATTAAACTCAAAGAAAAGTTAATCTAAATTGAACTTCTTGATTTGGCATTTCATAATATGCATGAATATATTTAACACTTGCTGATTTGACATTCGATTCTAGACTAGTAAACCATCAGTTCTTAAAGCTTATAATAATTCATGTGATTTATAATATTAACTTAATCTTAAGATCTTAGGTTTTCTCTTAATCAAGATAACTACCATGAATTAACCTTAGGAAGACATGCCTGATTTACAAATTATTACTTCTCAATATATGGCATGATTTTACCCCTCAATCAATAAGCTTGATTAAGTTATGATATTGGAGAATTGCATACTTGATTTTTGGCATCTAAACCATATAATTGAACTAGAACCTTACATGGAATTTCATTATCTTAGATATTAGTTTATCACTTTAATAGAATGATTGTCATTTTAGATCTTTAAAATGTAAAGATAACTTTGAATCAAGTAAATGCTAGACCCTTAAGTAGGCTAACTTTTGAGGTAGGAAAGGCTTAATTATCTTATTTTGAGGTGGGAGCTTAGTGTACCTTAACAACCTTAGATAATGATCCTAAAATCTTTTGGTATAATAACCTAAAGATTTTAGATTGAGATTACCCCTTGTTGTAGTATCCTGTGTTGAGTGGCATTCATGCCGCATCCTTGTAATTTTTTGAAGGACTCACCACAATGGAGGAAGGATTCAAAGTTTGTTACTCTAATTCTTAAATAGTATTATTAGAATGAACACCAATTGTGTTGTCATATGGGGATGATAGTGCATATCCTAGAGCTGAACTATTCAGCATAAAATAGAATTAGTTGATTTACCGTAGATAGAACTATAGAGTCTCAGACTTATTCTAAGTAATTGGATAAGTACAGTTCAGTTTAGAATAAACATCTTAAGTTCAAAGTGATTTAAAAGTAGGGGATGGAATAACTTAGTTTGAGAGAATAAATTGTAAAAAGATTGTCTCTATCTTTGTATGCATTGATAAGTGCAGTTAAACAAACCAAGTATTTCAAATTACCTTTCTTAGGACACTTTAAGTTATGTTTATAAGTTGGGGATTTAATAACTTATTTTGAGAGAATAAACTGTAAAAAAATTATGTCCCTTATCTTTATGTGCATTGATATGTACAATTAAGCAAATTAAGTGTTAAAGCCACGCTTCATAGAATATGCTAAATCATGTGTATGCAACCTCTCCATGTGATGATTTAGGGTTTAATTATAGTGAGAACCGTAAAATTCAGTAATATTGGACCAGGAGTCATAATTTATTTAAATGAATTCTGCACAATCAAGACAAATGGGTTTATTACCTGGTTTTTTATCATCATTTGGTTTTAACGATTTAATGCATATAATTAAGCCTTGGAATACCATGAAATTCATAACTCATATCAGCATTAGCGGAGCAATGTGCTCGCCTATGATCTATTAACAAAGTAATGTGCTCACCTATGATCTATTAGCGGAGCATTCGCTCACATAGGATTATGTGGGATATCATCTGATATCGAGTCAGGCATACTTGTGGCATACAGTTCTATAATATATTCAAATGCATATACATATATTCAATGGTATATAACACAGTTTTATTTTAGTATTTATTTAATTTTGATTTCCTTATTGCTTTCCCTATTTTTAGAACTTAATTTTTAGTTATCATTTTACTTTACTTTTAGTTTTATGCTGTTTTAAACTTTTCAACTATTTTAGTGCCTTTTTTTATAGTTTTGTTTAATTGTTTAAATGTTAAGCTTTATATAACTATAACGGTTTAGAGTAACTTTAAATGTGTTAGACTCATTGTCTAACACGTGATACTTTTAGAATCTGGCAATTTGCTTGAACCAAATCATTCTGCGGAACAATCTCAGGAGGCTTCATTGGAGACCCGCAAAAGTTTGTGGAACATTAATGGACTCAGCATCAACATCTACTTTTTTGCTTTAGTTTTATTTTCAGTTCGAGTGAGAGACACTTTTACTGTTATTTTATTTAAGCAAACAGTCTGTAATAATTAAATTTTGGATGTATTTTTTTTCTTTTCTGAGATAAATACTTTCTTTAGCTTTTGTGATGAATGATCTGGATGATTGCTTTTAGCTTTCGCACATTGTACTTACTGCTACTTATATTTAGTATTGTAATATGATCAGCATATAAGAAATAAGTTTGGATTGATCACAATACTTCAAATCAATAATTCAATACTTTAAGCTATTAATCTCACTATTAAGATTAGAGATTTACTCCAAGCAATATAATTAAATTATCGTTACTTAATCTCCTATAATATAATATTTTAAGGTTCACTTAAGCACCACTTAAATTATCCATGTTATCCTAGGTTATGGAAAACTAATAATGTATTGATTCAATACACTTGATTTTCATTAAATCATAAGAGAATGCCACAAATGCAAGTTTACTATACAAAGTCCATATTTAAAATGATCCAAACATCTTTAGTAATGAATCCATATTTATATTGCATATTTTTACTAATTGGACATTGTAACGTTATTTTATTGTATTTTTATGCTATTTAAGTTCTGAAGTTGGCAGATTACAAAATTATGAAATTATTGAAAATTGGGTACTGTGCGTGCCACAACGGGCTACGCGTGCCTCTGCGCCAAAAGTCCCATGGATCTATGGATGGAAGGAAATTCAATTATTATAATTTAAACATTCATTATCCAAAATATGAAACTATAAATAAGATGAAAGAATAGTTTATCAACATCACACAAATATTTAAATTACAAGTTCTTAAGAATAAAACTCTCATTCTCACTTAATGAAATAGAAGTAAACTAGCTCCTTAATCTAGTTAATGCTCAGGTTCTTCTTTTACTGCAGCACCTGATCCAAGCTCCTGATCTACCGTATTTTGGTTTTTAAATACAGTAGGGCATAACTAAAAAAAAAGAAAAAGGTGGTTAGACTTCAAAAATCTAAGTACATTTTAAAAGTAGGTTATTCTATTAACTTAAAATATAGTCAATCTTAAAATATGCTTAGACTGTTTGGTCTAACTATATTTTTTTCTTTTATTAGCTTTGCCCTATCATATTTAAATACCAAAATATGATAGATCAAGAGCTATTTGATTCAGGTAATGCAGGTCCTAGTGCTTAAAGAGCTCCTAAAATGAAAGGCTTCTGCTTACTAATTAAATTTTCTTGCACTTTTAGTTTAATGAAGAGAATGGTTGTATTCTCTCTTTCCTTTTCATTTAAATGGATTTGTAATAATTAAACTTAAAATTGCTTGAGTTATTTTTACCTATCTTTGCAATTCTGTGTTGTGATTACCTATTTTGAAATTGTTTGGGATGAATGAGTGGATTATATTAATTGCTTGTATTACTTATACTTGCAATATTTTCATGTATCTCCTTAACATGTAACTTCAATTGCTACCAATTGCATAATTTACTTTAACTTAACATTTGCTCACCAATGGATTTGACTACTTAGCATCTATATTTGATTAGTTTTCTTCTAATTGAGTATTAGGTGCAAGGTAACATCTCAATATTTAGATTAATCTCCTATCAAATTATTGGGATCATTACAGTATGAATGTTATCTTGAATTTTTCTATGAGAGACAAAACTAGATTAATTGATTTTAATGAGAGAGGGGAGCAAGTTTTGAAACCTTTTCGCAAGAATTTTGGAAATAATTTTGTTGATGGTAGTACAAACGCTAATGGGTCTAAAGTTAATCCACTAAATGGCTTTATTCAATTTAGGGATAAAAGAAAATAAAGTGTGGGTAAAGAACTTGGGCAATGTGACATTGTAGAAGAATTCTTTAATGCCATTGCAAACATCAAGTTTAATAATATCTCAAAATTTACAAAACAATTCCTTAGAAAAACTATTCAAAATTAGGAAAGAGTTATTTTTCAAAGCACTTAAATTAACTTGGCTGTTATCATCTGAGGAAATAAGAGAATTGGAAACTGGAAGGCTCATAGAAGATCAAGAAGAAATATTGCAATTAAAAGCATCTTTACATTAATTAATAGCCGACAATTGCATATCAAGAAGGTTCGAGCACTTAACCCCATTAGGGAAGGTGATTACATTAATGTGATTATTATGTTTTCTTTTGTTTACCCAGTAATGACAAAAAGAGGTGTTACGCTCTCTAACAACTCAAACTTATTATTGGAATAATTAGCTCCAATGTCATGAGGATATGCAAATTATATAAAAATCAAATAAAAATACTTTTAAATAGAGTCTAATGTAAGTATTCAACTGCCTAAGTTTGAGATGATTGAGATACTGTATCGTCATAAATTAATTTTTAAAGTTTTAAATTCAGAAATTAATAGAAAATAAAACATAAAAAGGAATTTATAACTTTTTATAGTTTTAGATTAAGCATCAAATGACAATATTCGTCTAAATTTAAAGTTTTTCCAATTAAAAATTAATATAAAATAAAATAGTCGTCTAAATTTAATAATTTTAATGCGTGTACGTTTATCTCATCGAGACACTCAAATCAGTTTAAATTTATATTTCTTAAAATTAGAATATCGGTCCATCTCAACTTTAAAATAAAGGGTCATTATTAGCCACCTGATCCCAATTAAATGGCCTCGACTTTTTTAAGGCAATTATTTATAAGGCTAAGCCCTAGACCCTAAACCATTTCCATCCCGACACTCTCGATTTGGCCGCATGAATGAAATCTTAACATCACATCTTCCAATCGGCGCAAGCTAGAGCTGCAGATCCCCTCTTTTCCCTTGAAGAACTCGCCAATCCCTTACCATCTTCTTCTTCGGCACAGTTTCCAGCTCCGATGAGGACCCCATAATGTTTCTTCTCTTTATCAGCTTTTTGGCTTGGTTTCGAGATCATATACTGTAGATTCATCGACAAAGCGGCCTTGCGATCCTTATTGCATCGCTGGGAGACTTCCGCTTGTGCGGTATAGAGCTTGAAATCAGAGGACTAAGCTTTATTTTAATCTTTAAGGTTTATTTTTAAATCCTGAAACTTTTTAAATTAAAAAATTATTTGTGGGTATAGGCTTCAACTCCAATTCGTTGGAATGTTCAGAAGGTTTCTTTAGTATAATTTAATTTTTATTGATTTGCTTAGAAACATATCAAAATGCTGCTTTCATTAATTATGTTCTCTTCTTTCAAAACCAAAGAAAGAAAGACGACAGGGTTCAAATATTAGTATGTAGAGCGAGTTTATACAGCTCACTTCGATATTTAGTAAGAGTTTTTGTCAAAAGCAAGCAAATAAATAAAAAAATAATAGAGGAGAATATATTTAGAATTTTCAGTAGATTTGCGAGACGGGGCGTTACAATATAAGTTTGGATTGATCACAATTTTTCAAATCTAATATTCAATACTTTAAGCTATTAATCTCACTATTAAGATTAGAGATTTACTCCAAGCAATATAATTAAATTATTATTACTTAATCTCCTCTAATATAATGTTTTAAGGTTCACTTAAGCACCACTTAAATTATCCATGTTGTCCTAGGTTATGGAGAACAATAATGCATTGATTCAATACACTAATTTCCATTAAGTCATAAGATATTGCCACAAATGCAAGTTTACTATACAAAGTCCATATTTAAAATGATCCAAACATCTTATAGTAATGAATCCATATATATAATACATATTTTTACTAATTGAACATTGTAGCTTTATTTTATTGTATTTTTATTCTATTTAAGTTCTGAAGTTCGCAGATTGCAAAATTGTGAAATTATTGAAAATTGGGCACTGTGTGTGCCACAACGGGATACGCGTGCCTCTGCGCCAGAAGTCCCGTGGAACTATGGGTGGAAGGAAATTCAATTATTCTAATTTAAAAATTTATTATCCAAAATATGAAACTGTAAATAAGATGAAAGAATAGTTTACAAACATCACATAATATTTAAATTATAAGTTCTTAAGAATAAAACTCTCATTCTCACTTGATGAAAAGAAGTAAACTAGCTCCTTAATCTAGTTACTGCTCAGGTTCTTCTTTTACTGTAGCACCTGATTCAAGCTCGTGATCTACCGTATTTTGATTTTTAAATACGGTAGGGCACAACTATGAAAAAAGAAAAATGTGGTTAGACTTCAAAAATCTAATTACATTTTAAAAGTAGGTTATTATATTAACTTAAAATGTGATCAATCTTAAAATGTGCTTAGACTGTTTAGTCTAACTATATTTTTTTCTTTTATTGGCTTTACCCTATCATATTTAAATACCAAAATATGATAGATCAAGAGCTAATTGATTCAGGTAATGCAGGTCCTAGTACTTGAAGAGCTCCTAAAATAAAAGGCTTCTGCTTATTATTTAAATTTTCTTGCACTTTTGATTTAATGAAGGGAATGATTGTATTCTCTCTTTCCTTTTCATTTAAATGGATTTGTAATAATTAAACTTAAAATTGCTTGAGTTATTTTTACCTATCTTTGCAATTCTGTGTTGTGATTACCTATTTTGAAATTGCTTGGGATGAATGAATAGATTATATTAATTATTTATATTATTTATACTTGTAATATTTTCATGTATCTCTTTAACATGTAACTTCAATTGCTACCAATTGCATAATTTACTTTAACTTAACATTTGCTCACCAATGGATTTGACTACTTAGCATCTATATTTGATTAGTTTTCTTCTAATTGAGTATTAGGTGCAAGGTAACATCTCAATATTTAGATTAATCTCCTATCAAATTATTGGGGTCGTTACAGTATGAATGTTATCGTGAATTTTTCTATGAGAGGCAGAACTAGATTAATTGATTTCAATGAGAGAGGGGAGCAAGTTTTGAAACCTTTTTGTAAGAATTTTGGAAATAATTTTGTTGATGGTAGTACAAAGGCTAATGGGTCTAAAGTTAATCCACTAAAAGGCTTTATTCGATTTAGGGATAAGAGAAAGAATAATGTGGGTAAAGAACTTGGGAAATGTGACATTGTAGAAGAATTCCTTAATGTCATTGCAAACATCAAGTTTAATAATATCTCAAAATTTACAAAAACATTCCTTAGAAAAATTATTCAAAATTAGATAAGAATTATTTTCAAAGCACTTAAATTAATTTGATTGTTATCCTCTGAGGAAATAAGAGAATTAGGAACTGGAATGCTCATAGAAGATTGAGAAGAAATAAATGAGTACCTTATCTTATAAGGATGGAGGGCTTGAGAACTTTTATTCAGCAACAAGCTCAACAATAGAGGAATGAGGAGAAGCTTGGGAGGAGAAGAGGAGACCTTAGCTTGAGAGCAAAAGAATGAAGAGGAGGGGTTGAGCTTCTTCTTCAAGGAGGAGAAATAGAGTGGGAGACATAGCTTATAGGAGAAAGGAGAGGGGCTTTCCCCCTTTGCGTGTACCAGGACAGGGGGGCGCCGAATACAGGCGAAGGAGTGGGAGGCGAGTCCCAGCGCAGGAAGAAATATAAAATCTAGAAAATACTTTTAAGAAATAAATTAATTTCAATTTTCTAATTAACTCAAATTTTATAAAAGCATCTTTGTAGTAATTAATAGCCGATAATTACATATTAAGAAGGTTCGAGCACTTAACCCAATTAGGGGAGGTGATTACATTAATGTGGGTTATTATGCTTTCTTTTGTTTACCTAATTATGATAAAAAGAGTTGTTACGCTCTGTAACAACTCAAAGTTGCTATTGGAATAATTAGCTCCAATGTCACGAGGATTAAGTCGAAATCAAAATATTGATTCAAATTATATAAAAATCAAATAAAAATACTTTTAAATAGAGTCTAATGTAAGTATTCAACTGCCTAAGTTTGAGCGCGATTGAGATCTTGGATCGTCATAAATTAATTTTTAAAGTTAAAAATTCAGAAATTAATAGAAAATAAAACATAAATAGGAATTTAGAACTTTTTACAGTTTTAGATTAAGCATATGATATTTGTCTAAATTTAAAGTTTTTTCAATTAAAAATTAATATAAAATAAAATAGTCATCTAAATTTAATAATTTTCATGCGTGTACTTTCATCTCATCAAGACACTCAAATCAGCCTAAATTTATATTTTTTTAAATTAAAATATCGGTCCATCTAAACTTAAAAATAAAGGGCCATTATTAGCCACATGATCCCAACTAAATGGCCTCGATTTTTTTAAGACAGTTATTTATAAGGCTAAGCCCTAGAACTCTAAACCCTTTCCATCCTGACACTCTCCGATTTGGCCGCATAAATGAAATCTTAACATCACATCTTCCAATCGTTGCAAGCTAGAGCTGCAGATCCCCTCTTTTCCCTTGAAGAGCTCGCCAATCCCTTACCATCTTCTTCTTCGGCACAGTTTTCGGCTCTGATGAGGACCTCATAATGTTTCTTCTCTTCATCAGCTTTTTGGCTTGGTTTCTGGATCATATACCGTAGATTCATCGATAAGGCGGCCTTGCGATCCTTATTGCATCGCTGGACTTCTCCTTGTGAGGTATAGATCTTGAAATCAGGGGACTATGATTTATTTTAATCTTTAAGGTTTATTTTTAAATCTTGAAACTTTTTAAAGTAAGAAATTATTTGTTAGTATATGCTTCAACTCCAGTTCGTTGGAATGTCCAGAAAGTTTCTTTAGTATAATTTACTTTTTATTGATTTGCTTAGAAACATATGAAAATGTTGCTTTCATTAATTATGTTATCTTCTTTCAAAACAAAAGAAAGAAAGACTACAGGGTTCAAATATTAGTATGTAGAGCGAATTTATACAGTTTACTTCAATATTTAGTAAGAGTTCTTGTCAAAAGCAAGCAAATAAATAAAAAAATAATAAAGGAGAATATATTTAGAATTTTCATGAGCTCTGCGGGATGGTGCGTTACGATATAAGTTTGGATTGATCACAATATTTCAAATCTAATATTCAATACTTTAAGCTATTAATCTCACTATTAAGATTAGAGATTTACTCCAAGCAATATAATTAAATTATCATTACTTAAACTCCTCTAATATAATATTTTTAAGGTTCACTTAAGCACCACTTAAATGATTCATGTTGTCCTAGGTTATGGAAAACAATAATACATTAATTCAATACACTTGATTTCCATTAAGTCATAAGAGAATGCCACAAATGCAAGTTTATTATACAAAGTCCATATTTAAAATGATCCAAACATCTTTATTAATGAATCCATATTTATAATGCATATTTTTACTAATTGGACATTGTAGTGTTATTTTATTGTATTTTTATGCTATTTAAGTTCTGAAGTTGGCAAATTGCAAAATTGTGAAATTATTAAAAATTGGGCACTGTGCGTGCCACAACGGGCTATGCGTACCTCTGCGCTAGAAGTCTCGTAGATCTATGGGTGGAAGGAAATTCAATTATTCTAATTTCAACATTCATTATCCAAAATATGAAACTATAAATAAGATGAAAGAATAGTTTACAAACATCAAACAATATTTAAATTACAAGTTCTTAAGAATAAAACTCTCATTCTCACTTAATGAAATAAAAGTAAACCAGCTCCTTAATCTAGTTATTGCTCAGGTTCTTCTTTTACTGCAGCACCTGATCCAAGCACCTGATCTACCGTATTTTGGTTTTTAAATATGGTAGGGCACAACTAAAAAAAAAAGAAAAATATGGTTAGACTTCAAAAGTCTAAGTATATTTTAAAAATAGGTTATTCTATTAACTTAAAATATAGTCAATCTTAAAATGTGCTTAAACTGTTTAGTCTAACTACATTTTTTCTTTTATTAGTTTTGTCCAAAAAGCTTATGCTTACTATTTAAATTTTCTTGCACTTTTGGTTTAATGAAAGAATTGTTGTATTCTCTCTTTCTTTTTCATTTTAATGTATTTGTAATAATTAAACTTAAAATTGCTTGAGTTATTTTTACCTATCTTTGTAATTATGTGTTGTCATTACCTATTTTGAAATTGCTTGGGATGAATGAGTGGATTATATTAATTGCTTGTATTATTTATACTTGTAATATTTTTATGTATCTCCTTAACATGTAACTTTAATTGCTACCAATTGCATAATTTACTTTAACTTAATATTTGCTCACAAAAAGACTTAACTAGTTAGCATCTATATTTGATTAGTTTTCTTCTAATTGAGTATATGGTACTAAGGTCACATCTCAATGTTTGGATTAATCTCCTATCAAATTATTGGGATCATTATAGTATGAATGTTTTCTTGAATTTTTCTATGAGAGACAAAACTAGATTAATTGATTTCAATGAGAGAGGGGAGCAAGTTTTGAAAATTTTTTGCAAGAATTTTGGAAATAATATTGTTGATGGTAGTTATAACAGCCCAAAATCTTAAGCACCAAGGTATTATTCGATTTGGCTTGAAAAGCCTCATAATTTTACTCTCAGAAGATAACTTCCCAGCATGCCACCCATCCTAGGAGTGCTCCCACCTGAGCACACTTAACTTTAGAGTTCTTATCAGAAAATTCACCGTTATCTGAAAAGGCACCTCGATGTTTAAGAGTTTCACTTATTACTACTTAAGCGGGTCTTCACAATCTCCCCAACTTAAGTAACTGACATCCTCATCAATATCAACACACAGATTCAAGAACCATCCATTAGGTAGTTAGGACTAGAGGTGACCCCTATAGGCTCAAGAGGTACTCATAACTATGTAGCACCTTAACCATCATAGATTCAAGAGGATGCTCTTATGAAGTGGTACTTTACCCTATATGGCACTTAGCTCCTATCAGACACCCTATGGCTTGCTCTGATACTATTTGTAATAGCCCAACTCTTAAGCACCAAGGTATTGCCCGATTTGGCATGAAAGGCATCATGATTTTGCCCTCACAAGATAACTTTCTAGCAAATCACCCATCCTAGGAGTGCTCCCACCTGAGTACGCTTAACTTTGAAGTTCTTATCAGAAACTCCACCGTTATCTGAAAAGGTGCCTTGATGTTTAAGAGTTTCACTTATTACTACTTAAGCGGGTCTTCACAGTAGTACAGAGGCTAATGGGTCTAAAGTTAATCTACTAAAAAGCTTTATTCGATTTAGGGATAAGAGAAATCATAGTGTGTGTAAAGAACTTGGGCAATGTGACATTGTAGAAGAATTCCTTAATGTCATTACAAACATCAAGTTTAATAATATCTCAAAATTTACAAAATAATTCCTTAGAAAAACTATTCAAAATTAAAGAAGAGTTATTTTTCAAAGCACTTAAATTAGTTTGATTGTTATCCTCTGAGGAAATAAGAGAATTAGGAACTGGAAGGCTTATAGAAGATCGAAAAGAAATATTGCAATTAAAAGCATCTTTGTAGTAATTAATAGTCGATAATTACATATCAAGAAGGTTCGAGCACTTAACCCCATTAGGGGAGGTGATTATATTAATGTGGTTATTATGCTTTCTTTTGTTTACCCAATTATAATAAAAAGAGGTGTTACGCTCTGTAACAACTCAAAGTTGTTATAGGAATAATTAGCTCCAATGTCACGAGGATTAAGTCGAAATTAGAATATTTATTCAAATTATATAAAAATCAAATAAAAATACTTTTAAATAGAATCTAATGTAAGTATTCAACTGCCTAAGTTTGAGCGTGATTAAGATCTTGGATCATCATAAATTAATTTTTAAAGTTTTAAATTCGATAAATTAATAGAAAATAAAACATAAATAGGAATTTAGAACTTTTTATAGTTTTAGATTAAGCATCAAATAATGATATTCGTCTAAATTTAAAATTTTTTCAATTAAAAATTAATATAAAATAAAATATTTGTCTAAATTTAATAATTTTTATGCGTGTACGTTCATCTCATCGAGACACTCAAATCAGTCTAAATTTATATTTTTTAAAATTAAAATATCAGTCCATCTAAATTTAAAAATAAAGGGCCATTATTAGCCACCTGATCCCAATTAAATGGCCCCAATTTTTTTTAAGGCGGTTATTTATAAGGCTATGCACTAGAACCCTAAACCCTTTCCATCCCAACACTCTCCGATTTGGCTGCATGAATGAAATCTTAACATCACATCTTTCAATCGTCGCAAGCTAGAGCTGCAGATCCCCTATTTTCCCTTGAAGAGCTCACCAATCCCTTACCATCTTCTTCTTCGGCACAGTTTTCGGCTCCGACGAGGACCCCATAATGTTTCTTCTCTTCATCAGCTTTTTGGCTTGGTTTCCGGATCATATACCGTAGATTCATCGACAAGACGGGCTTGCGATCCTTATTGCATCGCTGGGAGACTTCCGCTTGTGAGGTATTGATCTTGAAATCAGGAGACTATGATTTATTTTAATCTTTAATGTTTATTTTTAAATCTTGAAACTTTTTAAATTAAAAAATTATTTGTTGGTATATGCTTCAACTCCAATTCGTTAGAAAGTCCAAAAAATTTCTTTAGTGTAATTTAATTTTTATTGATTTGCTTAGAAACATATGAAAATGCTGCTTTCATTAATTATGTTATCTTCTTTCAAAACAAAAGAAAGAAAGACTACAGGGTTCAAATATTAGTATGTAGAGCGAGTTTATACAGCTTACTTCAATATTTAGTAAGAGTTCTTGTCAAAAGCAAGCAAATAAATATAAAAATAATAGAGGAGAATATATTTAGAATTTTCAGGAGCTCTGCGGTATAGGGCGTTACGATATAAGTTTGGATTGATCACAATATTTCAACCCTAATATTCACTACTTTAAGCTATTAATCTCACTATTAAGATTAGGGATTTACTACAAGCAATATAATTAAATTATCATTACTTAATCTCCTCTAATATAATGTTTTAAGGTTCACTTAAGCACCACTTAAATTATCCATGTTGTCCTAGGTTATGGAAAACAATAATGCATTGATTCAATACACTTGATTTCCATTAAGTCATAAGAGATTACCACAAATGCAAATTTACTATACAAAGTCCATATTTAAAATGATCCAAATATCTTTAGTAATGAATTCATATTTATAATGCATATTTTTACTAATTGAACATTGTAGCATTATTTTATTGTATTTTTATTCTATTTAAGTTCTGAAGTTGTGAGATTGCAAAATTGTGAAATTATTGAAAATTGGGCACTGTGCGTGCCACAACGTGCTACGCGTGCCTCTGTGCTAGAAGTCCTGTGGATCTATGGGTGGAAGGAAATTCAATTATTATAATTTAAACATTCTTTATCTAAAATATGAAACTATAAATAAGATGAAAGAATAGTCTACAAACATCACATAATATTTAAATTACAAATTCTTAAGAATAAAATTCTCATTCTCACTTAATGAAATAGAAGTAAACTAGCTCATTAATCTAGTTACTGCTCAGGTTCTTCTTTTACAGCAGCACCTAATCCAAACTCCCGATCTACCGTATTTTGGTTTTTAAATACGGTAGGGCGCAACTAAAAAAAAGAAAAATGTGGTTAGACTTCAAAAGTCTAAGTACATTTTAAAAATAGGTTATTATATTAACTTAAAATGTAGTCAATCTTAAATTGTGTTTAGACTATTTAGTTTAACTATATTTTTTTCTTTTATTAGCTTTGTCCTATCATATTTAAATACCAAAATATAATAGATCAAGAGTTATTTGATTCAAGTAATGCAGGTCCTAGTGCTTGAAAAGCTCATAAAATGAAAGGCTTTGCTTACTATTTAATTTTTCTTGCACTTTTGGTTTAATGAAAAGAATGGTTGTATTCTCTCTTTCTTTTTCATTTAAATGAATTTATAATAATTAAACTTAAAATTGCTTGAATTATTTTTATCTATGTTTGCAATTCTGTGTTGTGATTACCTATTTTGAAATTGTTTGGGATGAATGAGTGAATTATATTAATTGTTAGTACTATTTATACTTGCAATATTTTCATATATCTCTTTAACATGTAACTTCAATTGCTACAAATTGCATAATTTACTTTAGCTTAACATTTGCTCATAAAGAGATTTGACCACTTAGCATTTATATTTGATTAGTTTTATTCTAATTGAGTAATAGGTGCTAAGGTAACATCTTAATGTTTGGATTAATTTCATATCAAATTATTGGGGTCATTACAATATGAATGTTATCTTGAATTTTTCTATGAGAGACAAAACTAGATTAATTGATTTCAATGAGAGAGGGGAGCAAGTTTTGAAACCTTTTCACAAGAATCTTAAAAATAATTTTGTTGATGGTAGTACAGAGGCTAACGGGTCTAAAGTTAATCCACTAAAAAGCTTTATTCAATTTAAGGATAAAAGAAAGCATAGTGTGGGTAAAGAACTTGGGCAATGTGACATTGTAGAAGAATTCATTAATGCCATTGCAAACATCAAGTTTAATAATATTTCAAAATTTACAAAAAAATTCTTTAGAAAAACTATTCAAAATTAGAGAAGAGTTATTTTTCAAAGTACTTAAATTAGTTTGATTATTATCCTCTGAGAAAATAAGAGAATTAGGAACTGGAAGGCTCATAGAAGATCGAGAAGAAATATTGCAATTAAAAGCATCTTTGCAGTAATTAATACCCGACAATTACATATCAAGAAGGTTCGAGCACTTAACCCCATTAGGGGAGGTGATTACATTAATGTGGTTATTATGCTTTCTTTTGTTTGCCCAATTATAATAAAAAGAGGTGTTACACTCTGTAACAACTCAAAGTTGTTATTGGAATAATTAGCTCCAATGTCACGAGGATTAAGTCAAAATCATAATATTGATTCAAATTATATAAAAATCAAATAAAAATACTTTTAAATAGAGTCTAATGTAAGTATTCAACTGCTTAAGTTTGAGCGCGATTAAGATCTTGGATCGTCATAAATTAATTTTTAAAGTTTTAAATTCAGAAAGTAATAGAAAATAAAACATAAATAGGAATTTATAACTTTTTATAGTTTTAGATTAAGCATCAAATGACGATATTCGTCTAAATTTAAAATTTTTTCAATTAAAAATTAATATAAAATAAAATAGTCATCTAAATTTAATAATATTTATGCGTGTACGTTCATCTCATCCAGACACTCAAATCAATCTAAATTTATAGTTTTTAAAATTAAAATATCGGTCCATCTAAACTTAAAAATAAAGGGCCATTATTAGCCACCTGAACCCTAAACTCTTTCCATCCCAACACTCTGATTTGGCCGCATGAATGAAATCTTAACATCACATCTTCCAATCATCGCAAGCTAGAGCTGTAGATCCCCTCTTTTCCCTTGAAGAACTCGCCAATCCCTCACCATCTTCTTCTTCGGCACAGTCTCCGGCTCCGACGAGGACCCCATTTTGTTTCTTCTCTTCATCAGCTTTTTGGCTTGGCTTCCGGATCATATACCGTAGATTCATCGACAAGGTGGCCTTGCGATCCTTATTGCATCGCTGGGAGACTTTCGCTTGTCAAGTATAGATCTTGAAACAGGGGACTATGATTTATTTTAATCTTTAAGGTTTATTTTAAATCCTGAAACTTTTTAAATTAAAAAATTATTTGTTGTATATGCTTCAACTCCAATTCGTTGGAATGTCCAGAAAATTCCTTTAGTATAATTTAATTTTTATTGATTTACTTAAAAACATATGAAAATGCTACTTTCATTAATTATGTTATCTTCTTTCAAAATTAAAAAAAAAGAAAGATAATAGGGTTCAAATATGAGTATGTAGAGTGAGTTTATACAGTTTACTTCGATATTTAGTAAGAGTTCTTGTCAAAAACAAGCAAATAAATAAAAAAATAATAGATTATGATATTTTTAGGGGTTGTTTGGCTTAGTGTTATTTGAAAAGTTATTAAAATAGCATGTTATTCAGATGACATGTTATTCAAATAACAGTGTTATTCGGATAACATGGGCTGTTTGGTTCAATGTTATTTAAATAACAGATGTTAGTGTTATTCAGATATATGATGTTGGTCTAGTGTCATTCATGTTATATTACACATAATATAAGAATACCCACAAATAGGACCCTTTCATTTCATAAAAAATTTTAATTTCATATATTTATAGACAATAAAATATAAATTAGAATTTAAATTTTTTTGTAATTTTAGATTAAGTATCAAATAAGGATGTTGTGTTTCAAGTTTTATCAATTTTTGATCTCCGAAGATTTACTATAGTGAATTTTAAAAATTTTTATTTAAAAATTAGTATAAAATAAAATACTCATCCAAATTCAATAATTTTTGAACGTGTGAGTTTGTCTCATCAAGATTCTCGAATCGATTTTAAATTTATAATTTTGGAAGTTCAATCGGCGATCGATTTTAAGGCCATTGTTAGACACCCGATCGCCGATTGAACTTAATTATCTTAAATTTGGGAGACATTTTTAATTTTGATCTTAATTAATAATATTTTGGATTGAACTTAATTATCTTAAATTCTGAAAACTTAATTAAAAATCTCTAACATTGAGCTGGAGATAATGGAGATAATTTGGAGACATTTTTAATTACGTCGATCGACGTGTATACAGGCTCCAGCCCAAAGGAGCGGCAGCCGAGCATCAACCCTAAAACGCAAGCAGACCGAATACCCTAAATCGCAAGCTAGCAGCCTCTATTCGCGCAGATCCTTGATCTCCCGACATCCATTCACGCCGACCCTTTTCCTTCCTCACTCGAATGTCGCTCCTTATTGAACTCGCCTCTTCCTTCCTTTGAAGACTCGCCGATCCTTCTCTTACTTTGGAGAATTCATCGATTCCTCCATCTTCACCCTCCATGCGGTAAGGATCTTTCTTTCTTTCGTAGGTTATCTTTTTTACTGTAATAGCACTACTATGCTCTTCCTACTTCTCTTCCGATACCTCTCTTCCGTAATCACGGAGTACCCTACATCTCTTCCGTAATCTTCCGTAATGTTATCTGAATGTCGGTTGAAATCGACCGACATTCAGGTAATTTTTGAGTCAGATAACATTATACGATGGCTTTTAGGTAATTTTTGAGTCAGGTAACATAATATAACATCAAACCAAACACCTGTTAACTTAACAACAGTTTTAAATAACATAACATTACCTCAAATAACTGCAAACCAAACAGCCCCTTAGAATTTTCAGGAGCTCTGTTGCACGAAAATGTGAAAGAATGTTTCGATGTAATACATTGAGAATTTTGTTAAGATGTGGTTTTCTTAGAGGAGTTGCACGCAAATAAAGTGTAGGGTTGAGTTAATAAAGAAGTCTGCGTAGTCCTGAAGTTAGTGATCATACTTCTATATGAATAAAACTTTTTTTCGATTTTGTGTATATTATTATATTTCTAAATCATTATTAGTTGTATTGCCTCTGAGATGTTTTAAAATACATAGAAGATTTTAAGTAATATAGCAGTGCACACTCAGCTGTATAATTATACTTCTGCCATGCATCTTTGAACATATTTTTATTACACTTTATTAACTGGAATTTGATTTCATAGTAAAAGCTTGCTTGTGGTGAGCTAAGCATTAATTTAACCACTCAAGGAATATCATTTCTGACAAGTTTTACTGTCTTGATGCTTTTATTTCCATGCACAATTTATACCAATCATAATAATCATTTACTTGTTCTACTAATCAATAACATATGTTTGCTTTAAAACCCCAATTGAGCCTTTTATCAGTTCATGTGTTGAATAAATTATAATTGTGGTAATAATACAGGATTTGATTGGAAAATATGAGTTTCATTTAATGTGTTTGAGCCTTTAAATTCACTGCTTAATTTAGTTATTCGCAAGAAGTTTTAAACTATTTGTTGGCTTTATTGCTATAATCATAATTAATTATTGACATTAGATTCAACATTTCACATATATAAATTGGCTTATTATTGCTGATGAATGTATGTTGCAATACCGTTATTTTTACTTTTATAGTTAGTGCAATGATTCATGGATTATAAAGTGCAAATACATTATTTGATTGAACTACACATGAACTTTATTTTTTTGTTTAAGTCTTAGAACTAAACCCTTATGTTAATAAAACTCATAATACATCAAGTATTATAGTATTGATACTTTGCTGACAGCTTTGCTGAAATAAGCTCTGTTGTCACATGTTCTGAAAAATTAGCTAATGTTGCTGTACTCTGAAGGAATCACACTTTACTATTATTCAACACTATAATACTCAGTTTCTTGTCAATCCCTAGTTAGACCTAATCTATTATAAAATAAATTTTTGCGACATGCCATATTATCTTTTCATTCGCTCTATATGATGATGCTTCAGTTTTAAGACTCAACTTAATATTTCAAAATACTTGAAATCGGGCTAATGAAATTGAGCATTTATGTATTAAAATAATTCACTTGTTTCATTGCTTTTAATGATTTGGGGATTAATTAGTTCCTAATAGAATCTGTACATTATTAATTCAAGACACTTTTTACATTGAAACATTTCTCTTATTGAAAATTCAGATGACGAAGTAAATTTTCTTTGAACGAAAATTCTTAAAATCTCGATGGCGATAACTTGCCATCATGATTATAGTATTCATTTATGACATTGATTACCATGTTAGATGCTTTGTTTATGTATTGGTTCATTAGTGTAACATGGCTCATTTGCTTGAAATTATTTTCATAATATATTTACTTGAGCAAATGAGAACTATGGTGTGCATCATTGTCATTGTGTAACTTAGATTATATGATGATTAAGTTATGAGTGATTATATGTGTGATTATTTCATAAAATAATTTTAATTCAAATACAATGAACGCATGTATTGTTTAATGTTATACCTTAAATTAGTTAGTTAGATGAAATGCTAAACTTTAGATATTGTGAGATGTGCAACTTATTATCAATTTTATTAAAGCAAGCGTGCCACAAATTCCTTGTTAGGATATTGCATTTGAGGTTTGCATAATATCAACTATGAAGCTAGATTTAAATCAAAGCTTAATATTAATTTTTGGCTATTAAAATAAGTGTGATTCCTTTATCATGATACATATTTTGAAAAGTAAATGCTAGAATTAAAATGCATTCCTTTTTGTTCTATTTCCACTAATTTTGTGATGCCGAATTATTAGAGCTTCATGTATTGCTTGATAATAATGCTCGCCAAGGATCTTTTATTAGCAGTAAGATTATTGTCTCAAATATTTTCAGTATTTTTACAGTAAATATATATTTGCAACAATACATATGTACTACCATGTTGCTCATTCATTGATCCATGATATATGTATGCATATGTATCTCCAAATGAATTTGAGTTTAGAACTTAATAAATAATGAAAAATGCAAATGCTTAAGTTTATTTTACAAATGTTATTGAACACTATGAAAATTGGGAAGTTTAAACCTAATCAATCTAAGAAGAAGATTGCAATAATTCTTTTTAATATGAGGCTAACAAAAATAAATATAATAAATGCTTGCAGATACATTTAACTCTTAACACGATTGGCATAAAAGTAAAGCTATCCAGATACCTTCATTTACTTTTAAATTGTGCCCCATTCATCATATTTTGTAGGTTTCTGTAGGTGTTTTGGCAAACAGTATCAAATGTAACACATATCTAAATGCATTTGTGATTAACATCTATTTTGCAGGGAAATCAGTATTATTGCCTTAAAAGAGGCTTGCCATTTATTTTATTTTTGCATTACGATTTATTATTGCATGCTATTATTTACATTGTGCTAATTGCCAATTTAGTTGCAAACGTTGTTATCTGCGACTAGAGAAGTTCTTTAATACACTGCACATCTCATTTCTACTAAAGCCTTGTAATAATCTAGATAATATTATAGTTTGCATTTTCTATCTTAAGTTGAATGGAAATGAATGTTGCTTTTCTAAATGGCTGTTGAATAAATTGCTGAAAATTTATTTTATTTTTGCCACTTTGCTTAATCACCCAATAGGATCTTGGGTAGTTAACACCTAGTGTCGGTTTAGCTTCATTAACCTGACATACGGATGTTACAAATGGTATTAGAGCAGTACATAATTTCAGATAAGAGCTAAGTGCCATGCAGGGAAAATTACCACTTCATGTGAGCAGCCTCTTGATCCCATGATGGTTAAGGTGCTACATGATTGTGGGTACCTCTTGAGCATGTACGTACTACCTCTAGTCTTATTTACCCAATGGATGGTTCTTGGATCTGTGTGGATACTAGCGAGGATGTCAGCTACTTAAGTTGGGGAGATTGTAAAAACTCACTTAAGTAGTAATAAGTGAAATTCTTAAACATCAAGACGCCTATTTAAATAACGGTGGAGTTTTTTATGAGAACTCCAAAGTTAAGCGTGCTCAGGTGAGAGCACTCCTAGGATAGGTGATTTGCTGAGAATTTATCTTCTGAGGGTAAAACCGTGAGATATATTTGATCAAAGCGGACAATACTTTGGTGCCTAAGAGTTTCGGGCTGTTATAGTTGACATCAGAGCAGGATTGGGGCAATTAAGTAAGGTGGTACAAATACAGAGCCACATAAGTCCATTTAATTTAATTTGAGAATATGAAATTAATAGACAATTATAATTATCAAACTTAGCTGTACTAATGTAGAATAGATAGATGACACTTAGAAACAATAATGTGAGTATATAGCAAGTATGTGATCTTCTTCAATCATTCCATTTAAATAGAAACTACTAGACAAACAATTGACATACAAACAACATGTGCAAACACTAGTGGCATTTGGAAAATATTAGTTTAGAAAACAATAGCACGAGTCATTTGGAAAACATTTGTTTAGAAAATGTTAGCCAGGAAACATTGTGACATTAGTGACATTTGACATTTGGAAATGATATTTGAACATAGGTCATTGTGTTTTTACAACTCAGATTTCCTTAGAGAATAAATTTAGTAATTCAAGATAAGTTGGCATTGAACATTAACAATGAACACAAAATATTATGATAAGAGTACTAGGTGATCATACTAAGAATGTAAGTCTTGGAATAAAGTTAAACATTATTTAGGATTCTCATGAAAATGAAGGGTAATAGTAGTATAAAATACAATGATAGTATAGATACATAATACTTTTCATGCTTAAAGTTATAATGACTTCTCAAACACTATATATGAGCGCGTTTAGAGGAACAACTAAAACTAATTTAAGCTTATTTTTTTAGATGAATCCATAATCACCCTCCTCTGAAATTCCAATCAAAGCCTCAGTGGCTAGTTTTTCTTCTGACAAGATCGACAAACTTATAGACTTGGTCACTCTCATGGTGGAGCACCAAGCTCAATCTACTC
This sequence comes from Gastrodia elata, assembly GCA_016760335.1. Classification (NCBI taxonomy): domain Eukaryota; kingdom Viridiplantae; phylum Streptophyta; class Magnoliopsida; order Asparagales; family Orchidaceae; genus Gastrodia; species Gastrodia elata. The sequence continues at coordinate 13,388,583 of CM028681.1, read as the reverse complement.
TAAAGCCTCCTACCACACATGTTCCTCAGATCATTCATGTTAACTCTTAGTTAGCATCTAGTTCTGGAGTAGATGGATCATTCCACAACTTCCTTCGTCTCAATCCCCCAACTTTTAGTGGGTTAAGTCCTCCTATGTAGATGACTAAATGGATCAAAATAGTTGAAAAGAAATTGGCAAGCATTAAGTGCTCCGCTCTAAAGTTATCAGACTGACTACTCATTTGTTTTGCGATGTTGCTGAGCATTGGTGGGAAAATGAATTGGCCACCAGATTCTTAGGAGTGGACATTGAGGACATTTAGTGGGAGGCATTTGTAGAAGACTTCTAAGAAGAGTTCATTCCCCTTCTGCACAAATCATTTTAGAAGATGAATTCCTCCAATTGACTCAAAGGATTAAGACAATATTGGAATATGAAATGAAGTTTAGAAGGTTTTCTAGATTCACTTCAGGATTGGCGTTAACTGGAGTTGCTCGTTGCAATCGCTTCTTGAAAGGATTGCGGGACTGGATTAAGGACAACATAGTATCTCTTCAGCACACAAATTTTCCAAAGTTGCTGGAGGCCACTAGATTGGCAGAACATCACCAAATATAGAAAGAACGGAAGAAAAAATTCCTATGAACTCCAATAGGGAAGCAAGCTTCTACTTCTGTCATTATGCCACCACCTGTAGCAGCTCAAACTCCAAGGAATGGACCACCAGCTGTCCCAAGAATCCATTTCGAAGTAGAGGCCAAAAAACTTAGGCCCAACCTACCTCCAATTATTGTACATCAGATAGGACTTGAACCACACAGACCAGCACCAATAGAGAAGTGTCAATTACCACACCCATACAGTAAATGTTATCACGACGTCAAGTGATGTTACGTATGTGGTCATACTAGCCACTGTAAGTGAAAATGCAGAGCTTACAAGATGATATACGAAGAAGTTATTCAAAGGATGGGATAGTCCAGCGATTACTACTTATAATAAACATAAGGTGATGCTAAGGTGGCCCGTAAAAGGTTAGTCAATATAAATTTTAATTTAGGAATATCATGTATTTATATTATCCCTCTATTCTATCTATTGCATTGCAAGTACCTTGCAAACCATGTTAAGTCAATTACTTTATATAGTATTTATTCTTATGTTTGTTAATGTGTGTGATTGTTGGATTAATAGGACATAGAACACTTCTAAGCATAATACTTGATTTTTAGTGCAAAGGTAAATAAGTTTTTCCATCATTTTCTAGTATTATACATCACCAAATAAAGGATTTTTTACATGAGAATGCAACTTGAAAGAAATTGGCATTAGCTAATAATATTCTTACAAATTGTAGAAATCATTAATTTCAAGCGAACATCCAACTAATATCACCATAGAAATATGTAATCAATAATTAGTTTGTGTAAATTTTTATAGATTGTCTAGGATTTGTTTTACTTCCACATTGCTTATTGTATATATTGATCTTGTCATTTAGGATTCTTAGAATATGTTTAAAAAGTCTAAAGTAACATAACTTGTATGAGGGTAGTATCGACTAAACTAATCTCAGGATGTAATAGCTTGAAGTAGAGCCCATGTTTTGTAGTTAAACAAATTAGGACCTAAACATCTTGATGAGATGTAGTTGCAGTCTATAGAACATATTGTTGATTCTCATGCGTAGAGAACAATGAATATTTTTCGAGTGTGAAAGTTTATCGACACTATCGTATTCAGTTTGATAGTGTCATTATTTAAATAATGACTGTTCGAAATATGTTTGAACAAAAATATTTAAGTTAATTATGAAACATAGAGAATTAAAAATAATTATATATAAATTAAATGAGATCGTCTTAAAGAAGAATTGATAGTTTTAGCCCATTATTTAAGAGAATAGTCTTTCCCAGCGTTTTGGTCTTAATTAGACATGATATGGATTATTATTTGATTTAGATTGTATGTGGGTCCAATATGAAGCCTGCGAATCTAATTGTTTGAATAGATTCATATATTCCTTAGGTTGTATGCAGGCCCGATATGGAGCCTGCCAACTTGATTGAATTGACAGATTCTGATACACATCAGATTGTGTGTGAACTCTATATGGTGTATGCCAATCTAATTGTTTAGAAGATTGTATGTGGACCCTACATGGTGTTTGCCAATCTTATTTCTCAATAGATTGTATATCCTTATATGGTGTCTGCCAATCTTATATAATAACTTTAGTAGATTGTATGTCAACCCAAAATTGCATGCATTGAACACTAGATGTATTCCAAACGTCCTACTTTGTGTCATGCAGCCTCTGCATTTTGTTTTTAATTCTAAAGGGAAATCTATATGGATTTATGTGTATCATTTGTTATACGAATCAGCATAATTTTGCAACAAGCTAGCAAACTATAAACAAACGTGTGCAATAAAAGAAATGATATGATACTAATATTCATATATATAAAGGAATAAATTGTGTCATTCCTAATGTGTAAGACTAATATGCATCTTAGCTCCAAAATGTCAAGTTCTTCACCCCACACGCGAAGTCTCTCAGCTAGGCAGCAAAGATCGCAAGGTCGTTTCCAATCACAGATAACGTGGTAACGTTTCTAGTTATAGTCGAGATCTTCACTCACTGTCACTTCTATTCGTTGCATCGTCAAGGTCGAAAGCGAGGCTTGTCGCCGTTCGAAGTCGCCTCCAATGGCCGAGTGGTGGGCGGGAGCCCTAATTATTACGACTCATTTTTTTTATTTTTTTGTTAAAAAGGGAGAGGGATTAAACTTAAGCCTCGATCATTCATCTACAAGATCGTTCACAATATTATTAAAGGACTATGCCACAACACCCCCTCACAATATTATTTAGAGGGTGATTCTGGATTCACTTAAAAAAAGAATAAGCTTAAATTAGTTTTGGTTGTTTCCCTAAACACATTCATATATAGTGCTTGAGAAGTTATTATAACTTTAAGCATATAAAAGTATTATGTATCAATCATTATATATTATACTACTATTACCCTTCATTTCCTTTAGAATTCTTAATAATGTTTAACTTTATTTAAGACTGACTCACTTTTACAAGTGAGATTATCTAGTACTCATTTCATAATCCTTCCTATATTCAACGTTCATGTTCAATGCCAACTTATCTTGTATTACTAAGGTTGTTCTCTATAGAAAAACTACTTTGTAAAAAACACAATGTTTTATGTTCAACTATCATTTCCTCATGTCACTAATGTCACTAATGTCAATATTTTCTAAGCTAATGTTTTTCCAAATGTCGCTAGTGTTTGCACATGTGTTGTTTGTGCCTCATGTTCTAACAATTTCTATTCAAATGGAATGGTGGAAAAGGATCACATGTTTGTCATATGTTCATGTCATTGTTTCTAAGTGTCATCTATTCATTCTACATTAGTATTGCTAAGTTTAATAATTATAGTTGTGGAATAGTTTCATATTTTTAAATTAAATTGAATAGAATTATGTGGCTTTGTGTTTGTACCATTTTACTTAAATGTTCCCAAATTCTGCTCTGATTCCAACTGTAACGATGTGGTGTTGGGTAAGTGAAGCTAAACCGACATTAGGCGTTAACTGCCCATGATCCTACCATGATCCTATTGGGTGATCAAGCAAAGTGGCAAAAAGGAAATGAACAAAAGAAATTCAAAGCCATTTAAGAGAAAATGTAACATTTACTCCATTCAGTTTAAAGTAGAAAATGCAAGCTATTACAATGTCCAAATTATCACAACACTTAAATAGGAATAAAATTTGTATTAAACTAAAGTCATATAAATAATCTTAGCTTTGTCTTTTGCTCTTCCTAGTGGCAAAGCACTTCTCTCATAAGCATTGATGACTTGTTTTTGAAAAAAAAATGTTGATTTTGTGTATTAGAGAATTTTTCTAATACCTCAGATAATGACGTTTACAATTAAATTGGCTGTTAGCGCAATGTAAATAATAATATGCAATAATAAAATCGTAAGGCAGAAACAAAATCAATGCATGAAATAAATGGCAAGCCTCTTTTGAGGCTACAATACTGATGTCCCTGCAAAACAGATGTTTATCACAAATGCATACATATGTGTGTCATATTTGACACTAAATGCCAAAACACATGCAAAAACTTGCAAAATAAGGAAAATGTGGCACAATTTAAAAGTAAATGAAGGTATTTGGGTACCTTTTCTTGTATGATAAACTGGTCCAAAATCAAACGCATCCGCAAGTATTATTATGTTCAATTTGACATTTATGCACCATTTCTATGGCTTCTTATATTTTTGTATGTATCCAATACCCCCACATTATAAGTGTGTGAGTATATTTACAAGTGCATAGGAGTAATATTTGTGTGTATACATGTAAACTTATGTATGTGTATAAATCAGTGGGTGTAGGTGTATGTAAATAGGTGTATTTGTACAAGAAGAGTTCACAAGTTTAAATCAATTTTGAAACAATATTAGCAAGCACCAACGAGGATGTCGATAGGCAACACATGACTTTATAATGGAGGTTTATGCATATTAGGGAATAAATTTAAAGAATCATTTAACACTCAAAAACTTTATTATTAAAAAGTGAACTACTTTAAATATTCTACTCTGTCTTTTAAATAATATAATTTGTAAAAGTATGCGATTAGAGAATCTCATGTGGTGATCGAGATACTAAGCATGTAAATTACTAAATATTGAGTACCCTATATAGAACATCTTAGCTGCAGCATCACAAAGTACTATCAACGAAAAAGCGTAGTTGATCAATCAATAAGCCAAAAAAATTGTATGATTTAATGAGTTCACATAGAGATGAAAAATAATGAAGCAAAACATCCCACCATAAAGGTTTATGTCAAACATCATTTTTTCTATTTATTTGTAATTTTAAGGTGGATGTAAAGGTTGTTTGGTGGCATGATTTTACCAAAATTAAGCAGAATTTAATAAAAATTATTGCTGATGATTCATGAATGTAAGAATTTAAAATGCAACAAAGTAGGTGGGTTCTCAATAAATTGTATCGGCAGCGGCAGTTGTGACAAGGTGCATGCTTTATGAAAACGAAATTAAATAGAAACGTTATAAGAGAAAAAGTCTCAAGCTGAAGTACACAAATAATGAGCCTATAGATCTCACAGAACAATAAAAATAATTGACAATCATGCCTGCTATGCGTAATATCATATTTTACAGATTTAATTGCTTAAAAGTTTTAAACACAAACATTTAATATAGTATTTACCTATAAGATTATGTTAATTTGCATAGAACATCTTCCAAAATTGGATCTAAATAAATAAGGAACGCAATGATTGAAGCAAAACATAGTATAACAAGCTACACTAAAAGTTTTATTATGAAATAGCATGATATATAATTGTGATAATTCTGAACTAGAATGCTGCCAATAACAGAAACTATAGTTTGATGGCTAGTGACATGTGATTAAAAGATTTAAGGGTAAAAGTTAAATCAAGGACTTAAGTTTAATAAATTATGATGGCTAAAGTTTTCTAGTTACAATTATCATGATAGTTAACCAAGAAATGCACCAAAACAAGGTTGGGCTGCAGCGGTAGAAATGCCAATACTTAACAAATTCGATGCATCAAGAGGTGCAGCAGGAGGATAGATCTTTGTCTAAAGGCAGTGATGGCAGTAACAATAATAAAGATACATGGTAGAGAACAATTAGTGCCTTTTTAATTATTATTAAGATGAAATCATTCAAAAAAATAGCTCCGGGAAAACAAAGAAGAAGATAATAACATCATAGGTGCAGATGAGATTTGAACTGAAACTATCTGGAAGCTTGTTCATATAAAGAGATTGAAAGAATTATGCAGCCAGCAAATCTGAAAAAAATTGCAAGCAGCCAGCCAGCAAATCTGGAAGAAAATGCAAGCAGCCAGCAAATCTGAAAAATAAAATGTAAGGAGCCAGCAAATCTGAAAAAAAATGCAAGCAACCAGTAAATTAAAAAAAATGCAAGCAACCAGTAAATTAAAAAAATTTGCAAGCAGCCAGCACCTATACAACTTAGATTAGCTTTTCTTTTGCTCAACTAATTCAGATTCTGAGAATGGGTGAATTAGAAGGGGTGAGAAACCTGTTATAGTGTAGAGCTACTATTTATTCTAAAATATAAACATCACAACAGCTATTTCAAACTCAAATATGTTCAACAAAAGTCTAAAGCACTTTAAGTTGCACAAAACTATCAAAATTTGTCTAAATTAATTGTCTCAAGATCATTGCATATGCACTTCTCCTAAAATAAAAATCTAGAAGGGCCCTTCGATCGAATCGGGTGTGGCTAGGATTCTCCCAAACTTTCTAAATTGAGATCGACTCGAACAAAAGTTATTGAACTTTGACGAGTATTTTATTTATATCAAATTTTAAATGAAAAACTTTAAAAATTCAATATGGTCAATCCAAAATTTAAAAATTGATGAAACTTGAAACATAGCTTCCTCATTAGATGCTTAATTTAAAATTACAAAAAATTTTAAGTTTCAATTAATTTATTATTAATTTCTAAAGTTAAAACTTTAAAAATTAATTTTGGAAGATCCAAGATCCCAATTGTGCTCAAACTTTTGCAGTTGAATCCTTACATTGGGCTCTATTTAAGGGTATTTTTATTTAATTTTATTTGACTTGAATCGGGATCCTAATTTTTTATTTAATCCTTTTAAATTTGGAGCTTAATTACTTCAATAACAACCTCAGATTGTTACACTTAGAATCCTGTCTCTTCTTTGGAAATTATTTATGATAGTGTTCCCTCTGATGCCAACAAGGAATTAAAAATCGGACCGGATGTCAAACCGCCAAGGCGAGAGGTTCGATGGTCGAACCGGGGTCGGATCGGAGGTCGAACTGCGATGACGTAATAAATAATATTTTAATTATATAATGAATATAAACATTAAAAATGAGTTATTTAAATAACATTTGATTATATATAATATACAAGAAAAAAAGAAAAAAATCATAGAGATGAAAACATTGGTATTTAGAGATACATTTTGAAAGTCAAATAATAATTTTAAAAATTGCTGTTTTGTTTGTCATACTCTCATCTAGTGAATATGATGGTAAAATATTAATTGATCTTTAGAGATAAAATAATGAGTTAATGGCAGTAAGAGATGCATTCTGAAAAACAAACTATAATTTTAAAAATTGTTGTTTTGCTTATCATACTATCATATAATGAACATAATGGTAAAATACCAATTGACCTTCAGAGATAAAAATAATGACAGTAAGAGATGCGTTCTGAAAAATAAACAATAATTCTGAAAATTGTTATTTTGCTTATTTCACTATTATATGATGAACATGATGGTAAAATATGAATTGATCTTCAGAGATAAAAATAATGATATAATAATAGACGCATTCTGAAAAACAAACAATCATTCTGAAAGTTACTGTTTTGCTTATCATACTCTCATTTAGTAAATATAATAGTAAAATATCAATTGACCTTTAGAGATAAAAATAATGGCAATAAGAGATGTATTTTGAAAATCAAACAATAATTCTGAAAATTATTGTTTTGTTTAGGCAGTAAGAGATGTATTCTTAAAATTGAATAATAATTCTGAAAATTGTTGTTATGCTTATCATACTCTTATCTCAGTTAGAAGCATGGCAGAGCCCATGACCCTTCGGGGATCCTATCCATAGTAGTATCCAATAGTGAGTATCTGTCAATTAGCTAAGACCAAAGGGACAACGTTTCAAACAGAAGAATGTGGCTCCTGTTTCATTATTATCTGTCAGTCTCATATTAAAATTTCATCAAAATCTAAATCTTAAAATTTAAACCAAAACTAACAATTGACATTTAGAGATGAAAGTAACATCTATTAGAAATAAAATGAAAATTATAATATTTAGAGATGCTATTTGAAAATTAAATCATAATTTTTAGAACTGTTGTTTTGCTTATCATAATTTTATTTAATAAATATGATTAACTATCAATGGACCTTTAGAGATGAAAATAATAGCATTTAGAGATGTATTCTGAAAAGCAAATAATAATTACCTTTAATACTGCAATTTTTTTTATCATAATCACATCTAATAAACATGATGTTAAACTACCAATAGATCTTTAGAATTTAGAGATGAAAATAATGACATTTAGCGATACATTCTGAAAATTAAATAATAATTCTGAAAATTGATGTTTTGTTTATTATACTCTCATCTAGTGAACATGATGGTAACTTATCAATTGACTTTTATAGATGAAAATAATGATATTTAGAGATATATTTTGAAAATCAAATAATAATTTTAAAAATTTTTATTTTGCTACTCTTAATCTTATCCAATAAATATGATGGTAAACTACCAATGGATCTTTACATATGAAAATAATGATATTTAGATATACATTTTGAAAATCAAATCACAATTTTGAGAACTGTTGCTATGCTTATCATAATCTCATCTAATAAACATGATTATAGACTACCAATAGATGTTTAGAGATGGAAATAATGATATTTAGAGATGTATTCTAAAAATCAAACAATAATTTTGAAATTTATTGTTTTGCTATTTTTAATCGCATCTAATGAACATGATAGTAAACTACCAATGGAGTTTTAGAGATGAAAATAATGATATATAGAGATGTATTCTGAAAATCAAACTATAATTTTGATAATTGCTATTTTGCTTATCATAATCATCTAACAAATATGATGATATACTACAAATAGATATTTATAAATGAAAATAATGATATTTAGAGAAGCATTTTGAAAATCAAACAGTAATTTTAAAAGTTGCTATTTTGCTTATTGTAATTTGATACAGTGAACATGATGGAAAACTATCAATTAGCCTTTAGAGATGAAAATAATAGCATTTAGAGATGCATTCTGAAAATCAAATAATAATTTTGAAAATTAATATTTTATTTATTATACTCTCATCTAGTGAGCATGATGGTAAATTATTAAGTACCAATTGACCTTTAGAGATGAAAATAATGATAATAAGAAATGCATTCTGAAAATCAAATAATAATTTTAAAAATTATTATTTTATTTATCATACTCTTATCTGGTGAATATAATGTTAAACTATTAATTGATCTTTATTGATGAAAATAATGGCATTTATAGATACATTCTGAAAAATAAATAATAATTTTAAAAATTGTTATTTTACTTATCATACTCTCATTTAGTGAACATGATGGTAAAATATCAATTGACCTTTAAAGATGAAAATAATGTATTCTGAAAAGCAAACAATAATTATGAAAATTGCTATTTTGCTCATACTCTTATCTAGTGAACATTATGGTAAAATACCAATTGACATTTAGAGATGAAAACAATGACATTTATAGATACATTCTTAAGAATAAACAATAATTTTAAAAATTGCTGTTTTGCTTATCATATTCTCATCTAGGTGTACATGATACTAAAATATCAATTGATCTTTAAAAATAAAAATAATACATTTAGAGATATATTTTGAAAATCAAGCAATACTTTTAAAAATTATTGTTTTGCTTATCATACTCTCATCTAGTGAACATGATGGTAAAATACCAATTGACATTAAAGATAAAAATAATGCATTTAGAGATACATTCTGAATAACATTCAATAATTTTGAAAATTGCTATTTTGTTTATCATACTCTCATTTAGTAAACATGATGGTAAATACCAATTAACCTTTAGAAATGAAAACAATGACATTTATTGATACATTCTAAAAAATAAATAATAATTCTAAAATTGATATTTTGCTTATTATACTCTCATCTAGTGAATATGATGGTAAAATATCAATTGATTTTTAAAGATGAAAATAATACATTTAGAGACACATTCTGAATAACAAACAATAATTCTGAAAATAATGGCAGTAAAAAATGCAGTATGAAAATTAAATAATTTTTTTGAAAAGTGTTGTTTTGCTTATCATACTCTCATCTAGTGAACATGATGGTAAAATACAAATTAATCTTTAGAGATGAAAATAATGATATTTATAGATATATTTTGAAAAATAAACAGTAATTCTAAAAATTGCTATTTTGCTTATCGTACTCTTATCTAGTGAACATGATGGTAAAATATCAATTGATCTTTAAAGATGAAAATAATATATTTAGAGATACATTCTGAATAACAAACAATAATTCTGAAAATAATGGTAGTAAGAAATGAAGTCTTAAAATCAAATAATAATTTTGAAAATTGCTGTTTTGCTTATCATATGCTCAACTAGTGAACATGATGGTAAAATACTAATTGACCTTTAGAAATGAAAACAATAACAGTAAGAGTTGCATTCTGAAAATCAAATAATAATTTTGCTACGTTTACCGATCGAAAAATTACTGTTATGCTCTTACCGACTAAGAATGAGCCGACCAAGCAATTGACAAAGCCAGCCAACAACCGACGTAGTCTGCCAACAACCCACGAAGTCAGCCAGCAACCAACGAAGTTGACACCCGACAAGAGGAAAAGTTGAAATGCAAAATAGGTTAAGAAGAAAACGACGAGGCAACTAGGCATTTCAGATTCCATATTCGCAGGCAATGAGTTATATTCGAGCGTTCATTTTAAATAGCACGCTTCGCATGCAATTAAGAAGAACCGAACGGTTCTCTCAAAACCGGTCCGGCTTTACGGTTTGGCTGTCGAACCGCTAAACCGGCCGATTTTTTCCCGGATCGACATTTTGTTGTTTAATTATTTGAATCGAACCGGTTAACCGACTGACGGTTGAATCGGCCGGTCTGATTCGATTTTTAATTCCTTGGATGCCAATAAAATTGTTGTTTCCAAGGTAAAGCCCATTTAATTCAAAATCATAATGATGTGGAATCCTTTTGGAAACAAAAATGCAGTTTGAATTGGAAAATTGATGGGGAGCGTGTAACGTCCTGATGTCGGGTTAGTGAAGCTAAACTGACAGTAGGTGTTAACTACCCATGATTCTATTGGGTGATCAAGTAAAGTGGCAAAAATAAAATAAAATTTTCAGCAATTCATTTCACCGCCATTTAGAAGAAAAACAACATTCATTTCAATTCAACTTAAGATAGAATTGGGTGATTTCATCACTAGTGTGTTGAACTCTAAAGATAATACAAAATCTTACATTATTGAAAGCATTTACATCCTTAAACTGCAATAATACTAATATTTTCGTAGCACTGACATTAAAATATCATTGAATTATACAGCTCTAAGTGGAAAAAAGGAGCTTTGTTGAATTCAATCTTCTAAAGTGTAGGCCAGAAAAAATACACTTTCAAGATGCAGCACGATGATGTTATATGGGATGTCATCAGGCACCACCATTGCAGCTTCATGGCTAAGTACTTTAAAGTTTCTTTTCACATTTGATGGTTGTAACCTATTCTTACGTATTTGAATTCAGTTGCATGTCATGCTAATGCTAGTTTTTTGTGTAGGATTACTACTGGAATTTTCTGCAGGAATCCATATAATGTTACTGGAATTTGCAATCGAAGTTCATGCCCTCTTGCTAATAGTCGGTATGCCACAATTCGTGATCATGAAGGTCTTGATCATCTTCACTTTATATTGATTTTGAAGTTCAAGTGTTATTTTTTATCGTTCATGGCCTTTATGAAACTTTTCAAGTTTTCATCCAATGATTATACTTTGTTGTAATAATAAATCGGTATCTGTTATTTTTTTTAGTTATTTAGGAGTTTTAATGACAGTAATGTTTAGCATGGAGCATTATAGTTCTTAATTATCTGATTTGTGAGACATTAATGCTTTTACCTTAATTGTTTTTCACTGAATCTTTCAGTTTCCTCTCAGTGAAAATTGTGATTACATTATAGTTCAAAAGGCTTACCGCTGATTCGAGTTTTGAGTATGTGCTGTTTTTTACTTGTACATAAGATCCTCTTCTACGTTGGGTTTTCTTATCAGCCATTGACATTTGGGTTTGAGATATGAATAGTCTATGGGTTTTACTTAATTTATTGATATTAATGACATTCGATATATTTTTTACATAGAAATTAAATATTGTTAAACTAAGCTAAGTTGAGCTAAGTTAAGCAATAGTTAAGCTATTCAATTGATATGCTGACTTAAGTTGGATTAAGTTATTTAAACTGGATGAAATAAACATATAAACAGAAGTTGTTTTAATGATTGGTTTAATGTAAACTTTTAGTTTATAAATTACTAATTAATGATATCAAGTTGGATGAATAAATTTTATATATATATATAAACACTGTATATTATATTATTTGAATTATTAAGTTCATGTTATTAACTAATAATTAATTATGTCAATTATTCTTATTCGTTTATAACATTAGTTATATTATTAATTAGGTTAAGTAAGTGATTATGCTGTTTAATTAATAAATTAACTAGTTTTATTATTATATAATTAACTAAATGAAATAATTAGCACATTATTGATTATTGCATTTAATTTATTGTGTTAATTAATTAAGTTATTATTAAAATAAGTGATTATGTTAATTAGTTTTAATTATATGCTGTAATTTTTTTAATTGTTTACATTATTTTTTTAGTTAATTAATTTAGTTAATTAATTATGTAACTAATAAGTTAGGTTAATGAATTAAATTTGTTAGTTTTATTGATTAATTTCAATGCAACAAGTGTTTATGTTAATAGTATTAATTATATCATATACATTATAAAATTAACAACAATGAAGAATTAGTTTATTTAAATAATCAATATATTTGCTTATAACTGATTAAATTATTGTTTTATTAAGCTGTGGTATTATTTATTATTTGTTTACTTATTGTGCCTATGATCAATATTTACATAATAATTAATTGATTATATTATTTTTAATTACATTTATTATGATTGTTAAATGACTACAATGAATAAACATTCGCTATATAAAATAATCTATAGAATATAAGGAAAGCCTTTGTGAGTGGTAAAAGCTGTCACCATGTGACTAGAATCACAGGTTCGAGTCGTGGAAATTACCTATTGTAGTATTTGTTCCATTATGAAACCTGTTTACTCATTTGTCTATTTGTTCATTAATGCAACACAGCAAAGTAATGGTTGCCTATAAATGTACATGTCAACCATGATACCCCGTGACACTGTAAGAGTAGAAAAAATGAATCATGATATCTAAAGCAAATTACAAAAGAGATTCATATTTACATACCTAACGCTGCTGGATTGTTGTACGCCTGATCAGCATCTCACTCTCCCTCTCTGTATATAGAAAAATTGCTATGATACCCTACAAAAGTTAATAAAACCATTATTTGGCAGAATGAAATTTGAACCAAATCAACCAAATATGATATTACATAGGATACAGACTTAAATTGTTGAAATAATTTTAGGGAAAAATGGAAATTAAAGCAGTTAGAGATATGCAGCCTCATTTCATTTGGTAGAATAGTTGGATCATTGGCTTGATATGATATTATCAGCTTCTATAGAAGCACATATTATTGGAAATATTAGCATCGAACTATTAAATGCTGTAAATCAAGAGAGCATAAATGCAAAAAAAAAATGATGAAAGAGTTTCAGCCTTTGATAGAGCCATGCCAATTAACGATGATTCTTGCTTGCTGCTAAATTAGTTATGATAACTTCTTAAAAAAATAAATTATTAAAAAAATGAATGTTTTTTGAATTTTTTAATTGTGCCAGGTATAAGAAAACAGCACCATTTCAACCAAAGAAAAAAGTATATTCAGTTAGATATCCCAGTTTTTAAAGCAGCATTCATTTTTGCTTTTTGGCATGATATCATAACAATTTGATCTGGAAGATTTATTGAGACCGAAAGCACTCTAAATCCTCAAATATATTGGAATCGGCCAAATTTTAACCTTGAAAATATCATTTTAAGAATCAATTAAGACTGAATTTATAGAATAGTCAATTGTATGTGAGCCATACCAGTTACGATTTGTCTGTTTTCATAAGCACGTGCTTAACAATCAGATGCATAAATGGATACAATACACTAGACCAAAGAAATTAAAACTACAGGCCTTGTATAATATGCATGCCCAGTGTGATGGAAGCCAACATTTGGGACTACTTTTAAATTTGAGCCATTGTCAGGACCCAGAACCGCAACATGAATTCAGTAGAATAATAATAAGGAATCACAAAAGAATGGTTTGATTTCTATGTAATTGCTTGCAGAACAGCAACAACCTAAATAACATTAAGTGCAAGTGCGCACCAAACCTTAAAAAAACATGAAAAATTCAATAGAAAGGCTGCTTTGAATCACTTGCTGAAAGAAATAATGGGAGGCACTGAATTTCTCCAAATATATAATTCAAATGTCTAGAATTTGAATGACACTCAAAGGGAAAAACTTGATACTAGCTCAAAAATTTGAAGAAACGTATGATTATTTTTTGTGCCTGAAACTATAAGACTTCTTACCGACTTAGTAAACACTATCTTTCTTGTTAAGGGTAACTATGCACCCTGAAAAACCTCTGCTCTGGGATGGAACGTTCTCTCCTGCAGTGCCACCAGATGCATTCCTGTATCTTAACTAGCTAGTTAAAGGCCATCTTGTTGCTGTCCGGCTTTAGCCCTTTTCTTGGGAAGCCCTCCTGCTGCAAATGTACCTGGATCTGGCATTATAAAAGGCTTTGCTGCTTCTACCAGCTGAGAGGAAATTTTCTTGCCATCTCACAAAATTATATGAGTTGGAAGCAAAATGTTCCTGTCCCTCACCCCTTCCCCATGACAGCAGGCCATCAAGTCACCAGTTCTGATCCTAAAGGCATTTTCATTTTTTTTGGCAAGGTGCTGAGCTTAACGTCCACTGGAGCATGAGATTTAACTGTTCACAAATAAAAAAAACTAAACCCTGAGACAGGAAAGAGATGAAAATTGTAGTCGAGAGAAAAACCTATAAGGCAGAGGAACCAGGTGAAAACAGGAGATTGAGTGCAAGTTTTTTTTGTAAAAACATTTACTGGCATGTGATTCCCTTTGCTACAATTTAGCACAAAATTGTAGCAAATTTTGCTTCAGATTTTAATTCTGTAGCTAAAATGTTACCAATTTTGTAGGAATATTTATATTTATCCTCAAAGTCAATCTATATATCAAATCTGTATATAATTGGTCACTTATTAGGCACAGATTTTCTTTGTAACAGTCTTTTTGTAACTAAGTCGATTTTTTTTAAAATATTTAATACCTTTATGAGATATTGACAGCCGCGTGTTAATTATTTTTCTGTAAAAGACTTGTGAAATATATTTGTAGCTTTGAAAATATGTTGTTAGTCTTATGGAATATAGAATTGATATTAGTTTTAAAACAGTTTGAGGTTTGATGTTTGGGGATAAATGCTTAGTTCTGTTTTGAATTATTAAGAGAAGCAACTGACGTTAAGGAAATGTGGAATGGAGCAACTTTGTAAGTGTCTTTCATGTGTGGCTTAGGGGCAAACGTGGATGTTATAAAAATATGTCTTGGTATTTGCCTTTCGATCAATGCCAATTTTCTTTAAGCTTTTATTGTTGTTGATATGTTAAAAATATTATGTAGGGGTGTTTTACCTATACATGAAAACTATTGAAAGGGCTCATATGCCAAATAAATTATGGGAAAGAGTTAAGCTGCACAGAAATTATGAGAAGGCCTTGGAGACTATTGACAAACATTTGGTAAATGACCACTACAATTTTTTATCATAATAAATTATTTTGTTTTTTTTCATTTCAATATATTCACATATGTTGTTTTTTGCAGCAATACTGGCCTAAATTACTCATACACAAAATAAAACAACGTCTCACCAAAATGACACAATATCAAATACGGATGCGAAAGCTTCAGTTGAAAGTGAGGTATTCCATCATATCAAATATCTTTGCCATTTATTGATTTATAAAATGGAGCTAAATACTTTGACATTTAATGTTACACATTATTTTCTTTAATTTTCATGGCGGTTGAGCGTTTTAATTTGCCTTTTGTTTCCATATTGTATTTGTTGTTTGTGTTAGTGGCTCTTTGTCAAACTTTTGTTGTATTGACATGAAATTGGGGAGATGTTATATTACACAACAAGAGCAAGCCTTTTCTTACTAGATAGGGTTGGCTGGATGAATCTTTTGTTTCTATATTGCACAATCAAATATAAGTTTCTCCCTTAGCTCCAAATAGAGAAGATCCTTTCTAATGGTTTCTTACCTTGTCTTTCTTGTTCTTTCTCTTTCATTTGTAATATGGGCAAATATCATGGACTTGAATTTCTAGTAGGAGCATCAAATAGTTTATGCTTAAGATATACACATATCATCTAAGATGACTTCTCTAATCTTGCTCACTTTTGGAGCCACTAACCTTGCTATAAATGAATTCATTTCTTATTCATCATTTCAAGTATATCAATTCATCAACCTTAGCATTCTCATCTTTGTAACACTTATTTTATCGATACGTCTGATCTTGTTAGCCAACATTCAGCCCCATATAACATAGCTATTGTACAGGTATGTTATAAAATTGTACATCTTATATTTTTTTGCTATTTACATGTGTCACTATGTCTATAGTTATGTTAGGAAATTGGAATCATTTAATCTGAACTGTTGTGCATTAGTTGAACTAGCCATTAAGGCTCAAAATAAAATAAAATAATGATTTCCTTTAATAAAATTGAATGTAAACTCTTGCCTCAATTTTATTTAATTAAAATGAATTTATCAAAAAAATATTTAATACAATTGTGTCTCAATATGTTGAGAAGCCACTCTATCTGTAAATCACACTTTAAGAAATTTCCATATTACCATTGAAGGCTTCAATATGTGACGATTATATTTCTAACAAAGTTTGAATTTATCTTCTTTCTTTTCACTTGAGCGCATAGTATTTAGACCCCTTAGCTATTTCTTACCTTTTTTACTAGCAACATAGTTGCTTTAATTTTTTCTTTTTTCTAACATTTAGTTTATCATGATCAAGATTGATCAAGCTTGATAATTGTGCTGAACTGCAGTGTCATGTGGTCCTCAACCTCTATTGCATATGAACTTGATATCTATACCTTATTGCATGACAAGTTTTTTTCTTTGTCTGTATTTGATCTATATTCTCTTCCCTATGTCAACTCATATATCATTGATTTTTGATGTACTTGTGTTTGACTTTTCTACTTGATCACTGAGATTACTTGTCATGTTGTTCAATCATCCCAAGCCTATTGTCAATGAGCTTTAGCTTTTTACGTGGTTTGTTGGCCGCTATTTACTGACTCACTCAATACATATTTGAGTCAACTCTCACTTTCTCGGTCTTATGATCTAAAAAATTAAACACTTTGAGAAAATATTATATGCAATTTGATAACAATTATGAAGAGGTTCGAAACTTTAACAACATTTTGTAATATCAATGAAGTTAAAGAATTTCCAAAATTTCATGGTGATTTACAACACATTAGTGTCACATGCCTCCTCAATGGCAATAATTTTCTTAAAGGAAATCAATTAATTTGATTTGCAAAGACAAAAAAGCTCTTTCACATCTTGAGATTGGAACTTGAATAAGATGATCCGAGTTTCCTATTTGGAAGGAAAGATTCATTAATTATAGTTTGACTATGAAGCGCTATATTGTTTAACATTTGTAAAACTTGTATGCTTCTCGCTGCTGCAAATGCTATATGGAACTTGCATATAAATCATACTAGGAAGTCAACAATACTTAAATTTATGAGTAGGAAACCGAACTCACATTCACAAAACAAGAAGTTATGTGCAGTACCATAAACCATGCAGAGAATTGAATTGTCCTCTTTAGTCCAACCCATCCCTTATTAAGCTGAGCTTTACAGTTTTGTCCTTGGATTAAAATCTTTCAGATAGTCACCTATCATAAGAGTGTCTCATTGCTAGCACACTTCATTTTTTGACTCTAAGAAATTTTATCAGGCATCTCAAAAAATGTCATTCTTATTATTTTCAATTTTTACTTATATAATTCTATAGTTTTCCTCTAATTAGTGTCTGTCTTGCATAGTTTTTCAATAGTAATTTATCTCTTGCAGGCTGATTCAATTTAACCTTGCTACCCTTCTCTTTTAGAAGCTTGCCAGAAGCCAGTCCTTGTGCAAGTCACACATTGTTCGAATCTTCACTCCCTACGATCACTTCGAAGACCAATTTGTGCTTACTTCAGATTTGGGTTGTCATAGCCTCTACAGTTTTTGCTTGTCTTGTTTCTAGATTGCACAGCGAACTAGAGGAGGTTGGGCTCGCATTTCAACTATTACACTTTTGGCCATATTAAGCAAAATGCTATCCACTTTGACTTTACTTCTCCCATACTAGGACAGAGTTTACAGTTTGTATTTTGATGATAATGTTTTCGATAGTCACTGATCATATGAGCGCTAACTACGAGCTTGGTTAACTTTGGATCAATAATTTCACTAGATATCTTAAAATGCATCTTGCTTAGCATTTCATCATTTTTTACCTGTATAGTTTTGACTTTTTTTCTTTCCCGTTTGATATAGATTTTATTCTTATATAGAAGGCTGTTAGGAGTTGTCTTTGTTTGGGACTTCATGCCTTGGCAATTCACCATCTTTGGATTTAGATCTTTTAGTATTACAGTTGCTAAATATGTTCACTTGCAAGTAATAAATAACTATTGAGTGATTTAGATGAAGAACTGTGAAGATGCTCCTCTTTCAAATTCTTCATTGAGAAAGATTGAACATATGATATCTTGGCTTGCCTAAGTGTAGAGTTTGATCATTTACGTGTACAGATACTTGGCAAGCATGACTTACTTTCTCTCAATGAATTTGTTTGTTCTTGTGCTTGCTGAAGTAAAAGATGAAGTGTAAAGTTTGGAAACCAAACTTGGTGCAGGATCAGCTTTGCTTACTAATAGTTAAACACCTTTTGAGGAAAAGACTTGACAAAAATGAAGCAATCATCTGTAGGGAAAATATGATTATTACTCATTATGGTGCTCATATCGCAGCAAACCATGATAAAAAAAAACCTTGAAACTACATGAAAAACCTTCCAGCAAAAAGATGGGGGAATTATGGATGATGAAGAAGTTAAGCTATAATTAGAAAACTCTATTAGATGTTGAAAATTCAAAGATTTGATAGTTTCTTGAGCGTGGAAAAATAATTCATTCAAGTTATCTTTCAATATCATGCGGTAGATGTTTTTGAAAATTCTTTCTTAGACTCCTAGGTACAGGTTCTGAAGTGTCTAATATTGTGGCACTCCCCAAATATTTAATCTTTTCTTTTTCTAGTTATAGAAAACTAAGTATAATTGATGGAAAACTTGCTACTATTTACTAGTAGTTGGGACTATATAACTTGGGAAGTTCTCGGCCATTCCCCACTAATGTTGTCCTCGAACTCACTAGCACTGACCTATTTATTACTTAAGTAGCTTCACAATTTAACTAGCTTAGTTTATCCATTGTAAGTTAAAGTATGCTAAATCAATCGGCCCTAAATGTGAACTGAATTTAGTATTATTATCTTATCAATGAAGGGAGACCTGTAAAGGTTATAATACTTTTTGGCAATAAAGAGCAACCTGGTTAGTAAATAAATATGCACCAATCTAGCAATGTTTCTTACTTTTTAATCCCCAGAGCAAACATGTTTTTTTGTCTTTTTTTTTTTATTTTCAACCATTAAGTTTACTTTATAACCCTTGGTGCATAATTTCTTCAAATTTGTGTTGACTATGCTAAAACCAAGATACAGTGCCTTGTGTAGTGGTGCCATGTAACGAAGGGAAAAAATGTTCATTTTCTTATGATGGCCCATAAGAATTTCTTTCATACGCCTCATGATACACTGCATTTTATATTAACTTTAATCCATCACTTACAGTGCCTTGTGTAGTGCCATGTAATGAAGGGAAAAAATATTCATTTACTTATGCCTCTAGGAAATAAGGCCTTTATCTTTTTCCAAACATTTCACATGATAGACACTGCATTTTTTATGATTTTAATCCAGTATGGTTCTTACTTTCTATTAACCTGATTGCCCTGTTATTCAGGGAGAAAACTATGACAGTTCCTAGGAAAGAGAAAAAGAGAGAAGCTAGAAGGGAAGAAAAGGCTGAAAGAGCTGCTGTGCTTGACAAGGTTAACTTTATTCCTTTTAAAAAGTGCTTGGTATTTCCTCCTACATTCTCATTGATGCCTCCATTACAAATAGATAGAAATTAATCAGAGAAATTTTGATGAGTCTCAATTGATCATCATTAGCCACGTAGGCTTGGCAGCACTTTAAGCGTGCGTTAGTTTCAGTGCAGTTCACAGGCATAGGTGTGCTATTGACCATCTTTTCTATTTTTGACTTGTGAATTGACAAGCATTTTGCATTTTCATTTTGTAGAGTATTGAGAACGAGTTGCTGGAGCGCTTGAAGAAAGGTGTATATGGTGATATTTATAATTATCCTGTTGAGGCCTACAACAATGTTCTTGAAATGGAAGGGCTTCAGCCTACTGGAGAAGAAGAAGAGGAAGTATGTTTACAACTCATTTTCATATCTTGTTTAACAAATTCTTTTTTTAATTTCCATTGTCTACAGAAGTGCTGAAATGCTTGTTTCTTAAATCTTTAAAACATATAGCGTGTATCTATTACTGGGTATTTTTGCGTTTTTACATGTTAACAATTTAATGTATCTGTTCATGCAGGAGCCCGAAATAGAATATGTTGAAGGCTACGAAGAGCTTGAAGAGGAAGAAGATATTGAAGATTTTGGCAATTTTGTAGACGAACATAGCTCGGCCGATGACGAACCTGGTAAAAGCTACTAAGCTCAAATTAGATTTTTTTTCCTCAAGTTTTTAACTTATATATTTTTTCTCAATTTAGATAAGACCACCATTAACTTTCTATTCCTAGTGTAAATTTATCTTATTAATTATTATTTGTTCCTTGGCAGAAGAAGCTATTGAAGATATGAATGCTGTTCCACCAAAGAAAAAACATAGAAAATTTAGTTCTGTTTCCGAAAAGGCCGACAAAACTGTTTCCAATTCAAAAATTAAAAGAAAAGGAAGAGTACTCATTGAGGTTAGTACAGCGCTGTGGTTATTTCCTGTATGCCACTAACTTTACTATATTTCATGTTCAAGTCTTAAAATATTACATGCATATCGCCATCTCCTACTGCATATTTAATATATATATATATATATATATATATATATATTTTTTTTTTTTTTTTTGTGATGTGCATGAAGTATTTAAAAACTTACTAAACAATGGAAATAATTACTCCGGATCTGATTGATTCATCTGTTGTTAATGTTTTGCACAATCATGTTACAATAATATTTAGGGATTGTTTCACATGAGAAACTTAAGTTTAAAATAATTTGATTACTTTACTGTTATTTGATAAATTTATAAGAAACTTAGATTTTTTTTTTAAAATAAATTAATCCGCGAGTGTTGTGTTTTGAGTAATATAGGGGTAAAAAGTGTTTTTTTCTGCAAAAGCTTCGATCATTTAGAGATAGAAACAAATCGTGTAACAGTTATTTGATGGTTTTACTTTTGATTGCATTTGATTAATTGAACAAATTTGATAGGTGGAAGATGATCACTATGAGATTGCAGATTTACGGAAATCGCAATTTTGAAATTCATCAGAATCTTTCAGCACATTCATTTATTGTAATCATTTTTGTGAACTGACAAAGTAAGCTTATATTGTTAATTTTGTATTAGGCAGCTGCTTATTTTTTATTTAGTTTTGAGCTCTTTTGCTAAGTATGAGCTATTCTTTTTATTGCATTTCATTTTCTTTATGACATCAATCTAATATATATTTTTTGTTCTACTGAACCCTAAATATAAACCCATATATATATATATATATATATATATATATATATATATATATTAAATCCTTAAATATATCAAGAAGATTGCACAATCTTTTGAGGATATAATTAGAACTCTAGTCTCCATAGCTAAAATAGTTTGAACAAGGGTCATTGCATCAACTCATATAATAAAGATGCCTTGAGATATGCAGATTTTCAATCCTTTAATTAGAGCATTGACCTAAGAGATTCAATTGATGAAGAACAGCACAAACATTTATATGGTAATTGAAAACCTCTGCTCTACAAAGTTTTATAAACAGAAATTGCGTTTTGGAATAACATAACATCGTACACAAGAAAGGAATAGATGGTATAATAGACATACCTAATGGAAATTTACACCAAGATCTAACAATATCAAAGCTATTTTAAACAAGTGATTATATCCAGAACATTAATAATAATTATATGATTTATTTCTTCCACAATATTAGAATTGTAACAGCTATAGCTACCATATCTACAGCATGTTTAATCTCGTCTGTCGCCTAACACCAGCCGCTTAGTTAGCTCAATTCGACTTTATCGTGCTTACTCTTCCTGTCATCTTCAGAATAGTCTTGGTTGATTGATTTTGTCTGTCTACGTTTGGCTAAAGCTTTGTCTTTGTCATCTGCTGTTGTCTTTGATAGAGATTTTCCTGGTTGTTCATGGTTTTTGGCCTCTGCCTGTTATCTGTGCTGTTTTGTGGGTGGTTAACTCGTTGGGCAGGTTGAAGTTGGGATTCTTCATGTCATATTGACATGACATTGGGACTAATGTCTTCTCCATTGTTGCCTTTTGTCTCAATGCTTTGCCTTATTTAGCTTGGGGGGGTCATTATTGTTCCTTCAATGACAAGCCATCTCTCTTTTTTTCTGACATAAATTTTAGATTTGGGGCAATCTTTCAAATTCCTCGTGGCAGTTAAAAGATAAATGATGCATTAGTAATTACAAATGTAGAATATCTGCATATATGTCTTCTTTCGCAGGAGAACTCATTATAACAGTTATATTTAGTATTAGTAATACTTTGCACCTCACTTAATTTATATGGGGCTCATTTTTACTTTCCTTTTAGTCAGTTTTACAATTTCCTATTATGTGATTTATATGCATAAGCTCTATTCAAATGAGATTCATATCCATTCTAAGTCATAATTATTACTTATAATTAAAAGGTCTATTAAGATAGGAGTACAATAGATAATGCAATCCATAGACCAAGGATACAAGATGAAGAAAATAGATATAAACTATAGACAGTATGCACAACTTCAAAATCAATACTAATCTCATAGCACAATATCAAATATTGGAGCTACATTGAGAAACATTGAGACGATGAAGTCAATAATTATCCATACATAATCAAATACATAAATATTACATGAATTATTTAATATTACAATAAAAGTTAAATTCAAGTAAAAAAAAAATTCATCTCCTACTCGCTTTTTAAATTTAAGTTCTTTTTTTACTCAAGTTCTTATTCTTATGATTAACAAAATTTGAAAATTTAATAACAGTTGCCAGTGAGGCAGAAGTATGTAGATTATTCTTATAAGAGTTAATTTCTAGCATCTTATATAAAGTATAAATTAATGTGAGTGATATATACAGCTTTGCATCAAAAGTAAGGAAATATAAACATTTGTTATATATATCTAAATTTTGCTATACATGTTAGATATGAATTATATATATATATATATATATATATATATATATATATATATATATATAAAAGTATGAAATAAATTTCATTAAAAGCATTATGCGACATGAAATCGAGTCTGAAGATTCCTAAGCCTAAATGGATAAATTCAGTAGGCATAGCCTTTAGGAAGTTTCGTGACTACCCATTCATAGCTTATTAGTCATTTCTTAAATAACGGTGTGACTTTCCTTTAGATTTGTCAACTTCTTGAAAAGGCTAAATCTCTCCATATAACTTCCACTAGCTGTCAACTGGCCAATTCTGTACAGATTTTCACTGTTGCTTTTCTCCATTCAAAGATAAACATTGTGATACATTTCATTTTTTTTGTCACATGTCTTTTGATAATATCTTTACAATTTATTAAGCGGTAAGCGTATCAAAAGCATAATTCAAACGAAAATTAATGTCTTAGCTTTTGAGGGTGAGAAATTTAACGGTGAACTCCGATTTTAGTTTAAAAGTAGGTTTAATTATTTAAAATATTTTAATTAAAATTATACATTAAAATAACCCAGAAGAGTCTGATATAAGAAAAATTCTCTCAAATTATCAAAAATTCTATGAAAATATACTTAATGATGGCAAACTTTTATATTAACAATTTAATGCGTTATTGGATTAAATTAAAAATATGGATAAACAAAAATAAGATTTTAAATTAAAACTTATATTTTACAAACATAAACGATTTAACTCCCTCAAACATTTCCACCAAGTCATTCTTAGCCTATAATATTTTGAGAAATCTTGTACTACAAATATTTTTCTACTCTTTGGTTGGACAATGGATGTAAAGTCCTAAACCATATAACCTTAAAACCATATGCTCCAAATATAAAAGTCCAGCCACACACAATAGATCTACCTTCCTAAGCCTTCTAAAAGAGAAAAATGGGATGATCAAAATACTACTGAAAATCTTGACATACCCACAAGTACCCAATAATAGGATCTCCCTTATAAATAATACAAGATAGTAGTCTACTCATCTTGTTTTGAAGATCTAAGCTTTGCTTCTTATAGGACATATAACTTCTGGTTTTTATAGCAGATTAAGTTAAGACCTATGTGGGTGTATGCTTGAGGTTATTATAAGTTATGATTCTATAACTAGAGGTAGCATGTAATAGTTTGTGTGGTCTTAATTAAGTGAATCTTACTATTTGGCCACTAAAGTTACTAGATTGTCACACAAGTCCATTTAAAGCACGAAGAGTAAAAGGGTCTATTTCTTGATCATGTAAGTCCCTACTACAAGCTTAGTCTCAAGCTAAGACTTCATCCTTAATATTTGATTGAACATGAGAAGAACATATAATAGTGATTTAGATAGTGGTACTAAATTAGGTGGTTTACATTTATGTACTCCATGTAGGTTAGTTTAGTTTAAGCCAAAGGGAGGAAAGAAAACCTCATGGCTCATGCATATAACTCATATTCATATGTTCAATTTCTTTTAGTTCATATTTCAAAACATTCTTATGAAGGAGGTGGATCACATTCAAATTACTTTTATATATATATATATATATATATATATATATATATATATATATATATATATATATATATATATATATATATATGATATTAGGAGTTTAGGATGTTAAATCACATGGTGCCCTAGCTAGTCAAGGTGAGTACCTGAGAAGACTCAAGCTCAATCCAAGTTGAGAGCGAGTCAATGATGTTTTGCTGACCACCATCCAACTTTGGAGGCCTTGGATGGGGTTGGGTCAACTTTAGTTAAGTCTTGGTTGACCTAAACTCAAGGAAGTGCCAAAGAGTGGCTTCAAATAGAAGGTACTTGAGTCATTACTAAGCGTAAGGTTATGTTCTTGAATTTATTACTTGTCAGTTAGGTTAGACCTAAGACTCTAACAATCAAAATTATCTATCTAGACATCAAGGGTATAGGTACGAGTTACCCATAACCTAGAGGGACAACCTTATAAAATATACATAGAGAAATGAGGTCAAGCCGTTATGCTTTTAGGAAGATAGTTCCACAAGCTGTGCCAAAGGTTGGGGAAGGCTCTAAGGTTTTGATTGAACTCTAGGTTAGCTAGTTCATACCACTCAAGAACTAAACAGGTGAACTCAACAATCTTCAATATATTATAAGAGGCTAGACATTTTTTAGGCTTTGGAGTTCAAGATTGCAACGAGATTAATTAAAAGCTGGAGAGGTTTAAATAGATGTCTTGGGGAGCCGTGGGGTGGATGGAATTGCCGAGCCCATCAATGGATGGATCTCGACCATGGAACTTGGAGGGTTAAGATCCATCCTTTGATTTAGATGAAATTAGTCAAATCAGAGGGTTCAATGGTGTCCAGAGAGTAATTTGGGTTCATGTCAGTATAAGGTGTTTGTTGGATGGTGAGTTGGTGACCAAATGTCTTGGGTTAGACAGATCTTAGATCACAAAAATTGAATTTAGTCTTTTCAAAGTAAACCTTCAAGCCACTGCATAATTTTAGGTTCCAATTGTAGCTAAAGGAATGGCGCATAATTTTTTGTTGCACTACATATATTTTTTAATTCAGATTTTAATAATTTGTGTGTATATATATATATATATATATATATATATATATAGATTGATAGATTAGAGGGAATAATAATTCGGATGAAAACAAACTTATGCTCTGAAACCATTCTTATAATTTCAAAACAAGCATATTCGATCACTTTAGGATAAAATGATAAAAAACTACCATTCTTCTTTATATTTATCCATATCATTTGCTTGAATGAACTATTAAGAAGCATATAATATCATGATTTAGTGATTAAGTTCTTAAATTTGTACTCTTAATATACTAATATTCAAATCCCACAAATCACATATTTATCTCATTAAATTCAAAATCAAGATGCTAACTCTTCAAATTGAAAATAAGAAAATAATACAAAATTTGTTTTTTTTATTCTTTTACAAGTAAAGTAAAAGTATATCAAATGCTTACACATAAGTTTATCACTTAATCTATATTTTATTATATATATATATTTAAATAAATATAATAATATAGTTAATTAAATATCAAATAATTAATTTAATAATGTGTTTAACATACTTATTTAAAATAAACAATAAAAGCTTTATATAATTAATTAAAAATAATCAAATTATTTAACTATATATAGTATGATCCCTAATACTTTTATAATACTTAAATATAATAATATGATCAACTAAACTCTTATAATCATTAGCTAAATTTGATTAAATCAGAAATATTTGATTTAAACTTAATTTAAGTTAAATTGACAAAATTGAAAATTTTTAAATAAAATATAGAGGAGCTAATAATATACAAATCATGAATAATAAAGTTTGATCCATCAAAAAGTTTAAATCAAATAATTTAGGGTAATTTAAAAAATAATAAGAAAATAAATGAAAAATAATATGTTATACACTAAAGAATATTCAGGACTAATATAAAATTTTTTTAATTTTTAAAATTTTTTTACTTGTAAATCTTACAAAAAAATATATTCAAACAATAATTTATTTACATATTAAATTGACAAATAATCTATATATTTTAGTATATATTAATATACAAAAAAAAAAAAAAAGAAACCTTTAGTAGATGCCAAAGGAAAAACTTATTCTCATATACACAACAGAAAAGCTTCTTTCTAAATACCAAGAAACTGCAGCGAAACGCACTTATGAAAAACCAGACTTTTTATGCACAATTCAATTATTTTTCTTGCTCACAGGTGAGTGATGAAGAAGCTGAAATCATGGTGATGAACCCTCAGCTGCCTAAGCCATGAGTCAGCAGCATTGTACAGTGTCATGAGCTTTTCATGATCCGAAGTTTCAGAATTTAACCACAGATTTCCCTGCATTTTGTAGGCTGCAAGGCCAAATGGAGGAAGGCTGCTGCATTTACTCGTATTTTTAGCAGTACCGGGACTTCTCCCTCGTTTCGCCGGAGAAACACTCGTCAAGTCTTTCTCGGCGTTGATGGAATTGTCATCTGCGGTTGGATCGCGAAAAGCTTAATTAAAATCATGTATTTGGATAAAATAATTAGACCTGTCAATCGGTGTTGCCGGGTTGGGTTCGAGTCTGACCCGAAATTAAATCGACTCAATACAAACCAACCCGAACACAGCCAGTCCGATAGAATGTGTTCAAACCTCAACCTGAAATTGATATGTTTGGGTTGAACCAGAGTTGACTCGGTTTAACTTGTTAGGATCAAACTCGAAGTCCAAGGTGAACAGAGAACTTAAGGTCCATGACTTGAGGAGATGAAAACGACAAAACCTGAACACATTGAGAACTGAGAAGCCGAGAACTTGGCAGAAGAAATGAAGATCCTCGGCCACTAAATTCGCATTTGTCGTTTCGTCTGCATTTCTCACAGGAACTTGCATTCCATTTCAACCCGGCGCAATGTTATCGTGTTACCCGGGTCAGCTTCGGGTGACGCGGGTTGACCCAAACCCTAACACGATATTGTTACCTGGTCAGAAATTTTAACACTAACCCAACCCGTTTGACTCATGTCTTGCTTTTATTCAGTTCAAGTCTGAATCGGGTTATTTCAAATTTTGACAGGTCTAAGAATTATACAAGAAATAGCAGTTACTTAAGCTGAAGCTGTGCTCAGATACCTTGGAAGGAGGAAGAGATAGTATGAAAAGTCAGGAATGAAGTAGATAGATCTTTAGCATTCTTGCAAGCAGGTATATGATAGATAGGGTACCTATGAACGAATTCATGATAAAATTCACAAGAAATAACATCTTTAGTAAGAAAGACCAAACAAATTATCTATATTCTTATGTAGAAAATCAACATCATACCATGCAACAGACATCCAACTAGCAGGTGAAAGTTCAGCACTCTTGAATGACACTAAACCCGGATAACATCGCGAGAGCTCATGAACCTGCAAAATCATATCAAAATGAATGAAAAAGTAAAAGATTTTATATCAAGCAAATTAAGATATGCCCAAACAATAAAATCTTACCTTATCCACAAGTGGAATTCTTCCCCATGGAGGAGAGCATTCTATATACTGAAAGTACAAGTAACCCAACCGATTCGACGGCCACGATCCATCTTGATCAAAAATTGTATCATCAAATGCAGCATCCCATGACCTTGATAGCTTTTCGCTGTCACTATCATCGCTCCACGAATCGCTCTCACTTTCCTCTCCCAGAGCTCTGAGCATGAGTATCGAAATGTAGTTCATAGTTTGAATCAAAGGACTATAAAATATCAAATGTTAATCCAAAGCTTAATAATCTCAACAAGACCTTAGAGAAGCTAAAGATTTGCTTGTGTATATTTGGATGGCTGACAGGTAAGGGACATAGTATTGGGCTACAGTTTCACCGCCCGGGAAGAAAATTGGAACGCCTGCTCCATAAGCACTCCATTCATTATACTGATCCCAAAGATCTCCTAGATTGAAGTATTCAACTTCTTCCTTGCCAATTGGCTGCCACAGACTGTTCAAATCTCTGAAGCATGGCTACAATCAAAGGAATAGGCTTCATGTCATACATATCGAATGCTATCCTATTATAAAATAATTAAATGCAAGAAAATCACATGCGGTGATTTTTCATGCCTTAAAAATAAGGGGCATCTTGATGTTATTAAAATGACAGTATTATTGATTTGATTTTTAGGTGAAGCTAATCTCTAAAGTAATCACTAATTCTTTACATACAAATGTATATAACTTCTATTCATTTTAATAGTACTTACTGAAAAATAATCTATTATAACATAATTATATACAAAAAGAGCAGATGAGGTGATTATCATGCCTTATAAATAAGGGCCATCTTGATGTTATTAGGTTGACAGTATTGTTGAGATGTCATGTTATTTAGATAAAAGTGTTCATTTGGTTTGAAGTTTTTATATTTGGTGTGATTTTTAGGTGAAATAATCTCTATACTAATTACTTTCTCTTTAAATAATCAGTGAACTCGCCGATTAATTATATTGTACATGCTCACCTAAAGTCACAACTTCGCCATTGGGAGGTTCTCCTACGAATCGTCGGCCGCCGTGAAGAACTTTAAGAATCTACATCTAGATGTTTGGGCAAACATCTAGAAGTAGCTGGATAATGGCATTTTTGTAGGTTTTTGGAAGTTCAAGATAACTTCTCCTAATAATACAACATAACATAGCATTGCTTCAAGACGTGGGTGAACTAAACAGCCTCAAAAGAGTTGGGTATAGATGACCTTTACAGAGGTTGACCAAGAGAATAAAAATACATTTCAATTCAACTTGTATCAATTATAAACTAGAAGCAATTCAACTACTGCTATGAACTTTATAAAATATAATACATGGTGTTGAAACTGGAGAAATGAACCAAAGGCTTTTACCAATCTCTATATAATAATTGACTAATAATCAAATATTCAAACCAATCTTTAAAGCACTTAGCTTTTAGGACCAGTTTCTAAACAAGGGCAACAGGAGAGTTTTAAATGTTTTCCACTACAATACAAGCAAAAATATGCTCTACACCATAAAGAAAAAAGCACATAATCATACAAAAGCAACATCCAAAAAGCGAAAATTACAGGCTTCATTAAACACAAATTTAAATAAGCAGAATCTCCTCTCAGAGAAAAAAATGGTGTCTTTTGCAGATAGAAATCGCAATCTTTGCAGAAATTTATTAATGAATAAGCATGCGTGGGTAGAGATAGACTGTAGAAAAAAAAAATCTGTTTCTAATACCTTAGGAAGAGATTGCGAGGCAACCGAGGCTGTGGTGCTGTCAAGAAAGCATTGCAGATTAGAATGTCTTCTCAATTTTGAAGCCATGCTTTTCTTTTCTTCCTATTTCTTGTCGAGCGAGTTTTCTAACACTATGGCTTCCCCTGTTTGTCTTTAGCTCTATACTAAAATCTTTTTCTGCAATAACTAAAAAAGGGGGAAAAATATAAAAAAAAAGCCTACAAGGAAGAAACAAATAAGATGGTGGGTGAAGTAACAGAAATCGTAAAAATTCATTTTTTTTTCTTCCCCTTTCTAAGATAGTATTATCGTTCCTAAAACAGAGCGGAAGAAGGAAAGGGCAGTGAAAGAAAAAAGAATAATTCTAATGCAGAAAACTAAAATTCCAAATCCCATATACATCAACACCTCTGTCTTTTGCTCTAAACTATAGTCTTCTTCGACGCGAACTAAAAAGGGGCGACAAAACCGTAAAAAAAGGCCTTTTTTTTTTCTTACCCTTTCTAAAATACTATTTTCTTCTCTAAAACAGAGCGAACGAAAAAATAAGACGAATGCAGAAAATTAAAATTCCGAATTTTATATCACATTCTATATGATTTCACCCGAAGGTTTGGCTTTCCCATCAACACCTGTCTTTAGTTCTATGCTATAATCTTCTTTGACATGAACTAAAAAATGGCAAAAATAGCAAAGAGAATCCTTTTTTATGGAAGAAACGAAGAAGTTGACGAAGACACCGCAAAAAGGCCTTCTTTTCCTCCCCTTTTCTAAAATACTATTTTCTTTCTCTAAAACAGAGCGAAATAAGAAGAAAACAGTGAGAGGAAAAGAAGAAGATAAATGCAGAAAATAAAAATTCCGAATTTTATATCACATACTACATGATTTCAGAGAAAGGTTCGGTTTTCCCACACGCTATTTAATCTAATTTTAGAAACCGTCAATCTCACTCATCAATGCTGACTCCTTGTCTCTCCACCACACCCCGCGAACAGTTTTCTACCAAAAAGCCTTCTCAATCTCTTCAGTTCTTCCACGGCCCATAAAGACTGTTCCTTTTTTCTTCTATTCTCAGAGAAAAGAAAGCCGCGAATGCAGGGGAGGAACGAAGAAGACAAAAAAAAGGCTCATCTCTCTTCTCTGTCTGTGCCCAACCAGAAATAGAAGTGCCAAAGGACAGAAGAATGAAGAAGACAAAAAAGTGTTTCTGTCTGAATGGCACAGCGAGAGGAGCCCGAGGTTCCAAAAAAAAGAGATCTATCTTTACTAATAGAACTTTAACTTAATAGTATATAGCAAGCATCCTACTTTGTTTTTTTTTTCCGATCATTTTTAGTTAAAATTGACTTGGCTTCAAATTATAATAATAAAAAGCAAATACTAACGTCAACTACTCATTTTTCTCTCATTTCCATCATTAATCATTGATATTATCTCTCACTTTTGAGAAGAGGTCTTGTTAGAAATATTGTATTAGGGTTTCTTTGAAAAAGATTATCTTTGCTTTTAAATACAAAGGCTAAATTTGAAATTTTAAGGAATTGCTTAGCTTAGGAGCACTAATGATGTAGTATTTTCATGGCTGATCATAATTTTTTTCAATAATTACTTTCTAATGAAATCTTGGACATTTTTCCCTTTGACTTTTGCCTATACAGGTAAAGTTTCTGACCTCTTTCGACATATATGGACTAATTCAGGCATCTAGAAGGTGGCCAGTGTTATTGGTTGATTATAATTTTGATGTCTACACATACTTCATGTCTCAAATCTCTTGTGAACGAGTATTTGTATAAATCACCATCATCTTCATCTTCTTATAAACTTTGAAACTCGTTAATAGCAAATAAGTTACACGTTTTACAACAAAGTTGTTGTTGTAAGAGGACACAAAAGATCTTGGCGAATATAATATCATGTTCATTACACAGCTTTCATTTCCTCTACTAAACTTGCCCATCCCATGAATGTTAATCCACCTGTATCAACTGGTATGCTTACTATAAATGAAATTTCTCTATCCTCGCACTTCTTTATCTTCTTCCTTTTATGAATCTTATTTTTCAAAAATGCCCTCTGAAATAGATCTTCATCCTAGTGATGAATATTTATTAATGAGTTTAAATTTGGTGGTAACTAGTGGAAGGAGTAGGTCGCGCCCTAAACATGCATGCTAACTCATTTTGTTGTTTATGTTTTCCCTTACCCCTCTCCCTTTATTTCTATTTCTAGCACTACCAAATATTGCATCATTGAATGTTTGTGGTTTTCATTTTGATGTTCATGTATTTGTGTGAATAATTTGATTCCATTGCCATTATAGGACTTCAAATTTATTTTGAGAAGCTTTACATATTTTCTTGTCTACGAAATATCATTTGTTTGAAATGGAATCCGACTATCATACCTTTAGTATTGATATTCTAAATTAGAATCTAGATCAAGTAAAAAGGAGATTAAATCACCTACTCACCTTTCATTGTATTTTATTAAATCATATAGGTAATTTCAAGATCTAATGATAACTCATGATGGCTTACTTTTGTGTATATGGTTAATTTAAAAGCAAGGAAATCAAGAACATACCATTTAGGCAATATTATGCATTTTTTCATACTATAATCTCGCATTCATCACACCATCAATATTTTTCAAAGTTTTACAACCTTGTAAAAACTCAATCTAAATCATACTGCTTACATTCTAAATAAGATATTTCTACCAAAAATAAGAGATTTTTACTCTGCTAACAAAACACTTAAATTTTTCTTTTATATTTATGATTATCAAATTTCTTAGTTTCTTAGTAAAATAATTTAAAAAATATTAGTTAGGCTCCTTGTTCAATAATTTGAGGATGATTCCAAAATATTTATAATATAAAACAAAAAGTGCTAAAGCTTTTTGTGGAATTATAGAAATCCTTAAGTTTATCCATTCAAAATAACTCATATAGATGATTTTTAATATTAGCTTTAAATAAATTTTATTAGGTGAAATAATTTGACCTAAGTATTATTTTAATAAATATTATGATTGTTCATAAATAGATATTAAACAATAGTGTGAGAAACTTTTATAACTTTAACTTCGAAACCTATATGATAATGTGCTAATTTCTAAAGAAGTATACTATAATAAGGACAAATTTATTACTCACAATTTCAACCAAATTATTTAAAATCATTTATTTAAATCTTAAGAATAAAAACTTTTCTTTAAAGCTATAAATAAGATCCAGATCACTACTCCTTTAAGATTTTAACACATATATAATCTCTTAAAAAATTATTTGAACTTTTTCTTATCTTTTCAAATAATTAAGCTTTGATATATATAATTATATTATTACTAAGAAAAAGATAAATATATACCTAATTCATTAGTGAGCTAACAATTTATTGTGATGAAACCCATTGACTATATAGCCCCACTTTAAATTATTATTCTTATAGCAAGTAATATTACACTTTAAGCTTAACCTTTCCATGGAACCGATACTCAACTAAGTTATGTAGTAGCTAATTAAACTATAAGGAACTCCATAAGTCATATTAGACCATTTTGAATCAATGAAACTTAGGCTGGAGATTATCATGCACAAATGTACTCAAGTGTTACCTCAGCCTTGGCCTTACAAAATTTATGATAAATTGCTATCCTTAACCTCAAATAGAATAAATTTATATGGTTTAGATCCATACTAAACTAGAATTCAAGAGTTAGGGTTAGCAAACAGAAAATTCACTACTCTTATTCACTTGAAATCATAAAACATACTAATAAATTTATTTCTTATTTAGTGTAAGGCTTCTTAACTTACTAATTGATCCAATTTAATTGAAGAAAAGCATATCAAAATAAATTTTAAGGCAAAAATTTATCTTACATCATAAGAAGCTATTTAAGACTTAACTAAGAAAATTGGTATCATTTGTCATTAAAGCATAAACATATCAAGGTAAATTTTACCTTATAAATGAAATTCTTATTGCAAATAATATTAATATTGATTTAATAATTAAAGTCATGGAAATCAGATTCCAAGAGTGAATTTGAGAAAAGCCCATTAAAGAACCAAATAATAAGGTGTAAGTGCTAAATTCTTACTCAATGTCTAAAGTTTAATGATTTTAGTTTAAGCTACAAAATTATACATGTAAATAGATAAAAATGCATGCCAAATCTATCCAACTTTTAAGCATGATTTAAGTCATATAAGTGTAAGCTAAGAAATCATAAGTGAGTTTTTAACCTAAAAAAAGTTAAACTAAACTACTTAGTCATTTTTTGAGTACAAAATTGTAAAGGTAAACTGATTTGTTTTTATATTTATGTGTTATTTTTCATTCTTCTGTTTTTGTACTGTTTTTGAACCTCTATATATGATTTTATTATACTATCATATTGTAAATATACTATCATGTGTTTGCCATACTCTTAGTAATTGATATTATACAATGTATGAAACTATAAAATGAAAAAGGTTCTTGGGTAGATTTTATAAGTATGTGTTAGAGCTGGCTTCGAGTCAAGTCAGCTCATACTCATACTCAATCAAACTTGTTCGAGTTCGAGTTCGAGTCAGGATATATGACTCGAACTCGACTCCAAAATTTTCAAGTCAAGTTCGGTCGAGTCAAAGAGTTCGAATTTCTAGTTTCTAATAAAATTGCCGCCCCTACTTTATATAGACATATTTGGATGGGGCTAGTTGATTAAGGGGGGGTGTAGGGAGACTGTACGAATGAATATAGATATGATATCATCATTGAACTCAAGAAATTCAACATACAATGTGTTCAATTATACGCAAGCTATGTTTCTATTTTCTTAAATTGTGGCACATTTTTGTTTTAGTGATATATATATATATATATATATATATATATATAAGCCTTAAAAAATTAATAAAACTAAGTACAAATGTTAATTTGTACTTAGTGGGTCCTATGCTTGCTATGCAAGACTATTTTATTTTTTATACTTTAAGTTTAATTTGAATCAAGCTAAGTAAGCTCAAATTCAAAATGTCTGAAGTTCCAAATTTATATTTTTATTCCAAGGAAAATTGATTCAGATTTAGAGAAAAAAAAAACTGCATAATTTTGATTATTTATATATAAAATCAGACCTTCGAAATTAAATCTTAATACTTCCATACATAAATATAAGTTGAAACAAAAATATAATTTGAAATCAGAAATTTCAAACAAATGAAACTATCCTCAAATGTTGCATAAAATTACATCCATGGCATCATTTAAGAAGAAAATTGAAAATTGATCACTAAGAAATTATATTATACTCTCTATTCTTCAAAAATAAATAATAAGAATTATCATCATTAACAACATCATTAGCATGACAAATGTATGATTCCATCCATGTTACACATGAAGAGAATGAAAGATACAAGCCTTTTATAAAGGAATCTGTTAGAACACATTAGCATCTTCCTGCGGGCCTATGGAGGATTAGCAGCTTCTGTAAGTCATGGTTAATTAATCTGCTCATTCACAAAAGGCTTAAAATAGTACAATGAAGCATTTACAAAGTAAAAAATTTAAAAAATTAATATCAACGGCCGCCGGATCGCATTAACCAGCAGCTTCCTGCAGGGCAATGTTCAGCTCGTGCGCAGACTTTGCAATCGATCCTCCTCTCCTGCAAAAAAATTCAAGAAAAAAATTCTGATCTTGCAGCATAAACATTAGACTTTGGGCGGACCGGACTAGTTGGGATGCAAATTTGGTTTATAGATCGCTCAAAAATACAGAGCTAGCTCATCTCTGATATAAGTGCGCACCGGACTAGTTGGGATGCAAATTTGGTTTATAGATCGCTCAAAAATACAGAGCTAGCTCATCTCTGATATAAGTACAATGAACTAACTCTTTCTTTAGATCAAACATAAATCAAATTGAGCATGAATGAAGTTAGACAAGGATTCATACTATTAGCTCCGGACTAAATTGCATCAAAATGAAAATGTGCATGTAAATTCATATTATATAAAGTAATACAAACATACATATAATACAAACAAGGAATGCATACACACATTACCATAGTATACAAAAACAATAACAACAACACTACCCCGTAACATCATTTGTTTCTTTGTGTACGATCAAAAATAGAAGTCCCACTCTAAATTCCAAATAGAGAAGATCCTTCTTAGTAGTTTTTTCTAGTGTGTTTATTGGCCCTCTTCCTTTTTTTTAATATAGGTGAAATTCATACTTTCAATTCTTCTAACAAGGATGTTGCATGATCCACGCTTAATATGCCCGAACCATATAAGACGGCTACATTAATGCAGTATGCATGTATAAAATATAAGTTTTAATTGAAGTCACTGAATCTGTTTTCAGCTATAGGCTGTTTTGATCCAATAAAAATACATACTAATGTACTTGTAACTTCATAGTTTTATAATTGTATTGCCCAAGGTGTGTGAAGTTATGTTTTTTATCCTTCCAATAAAAGATACATACTAATGTAGTTGTAACTTCAGTCATAGTTTTATGATTGTATTGCCCAAGGTGTGTTAAGTTATGTTTTTATCCTTCTGAAGGGTATTGTAACTTAATAAGAAAATGCACTACAAAAGCAGCTAAAACTCGATCTGTTTTTTATAAGGTAAGCTTGAGAACGGAATGCTAACAGTTCTGATAGCTATAGATAAAGCTACAGAGAATTAATGGGAACAAAAGCAAACCTGGTAAGAGGGAGAAGGCAGCTCTTAACCTTTTCTAACTCAATGAAGCATAAATTGCAACGCTCCAACCTGTACAGAACAATCATAGGAAAAAATTTTCAACAACTTGATTCAATCAAAAAATTAAAGCAAATAAATTTCTGAAAAATGTCAAAGGAACCTTTGCTCGGCATGAAGATCAACGCCAACAGATGAACCAGCAGATAATGTTGAATGGATTACGGGTCCAAAGGTATTTACAAGTTTCAGTAGCATTTCAAGCGAAACGCCTAAGTGCCTAATTTGAAGATAAAAATAAGCTACTTAAAAGATGCCCAATAGTGCAGGAAGACATCACAAAAAAAGGAATAGTTCAAACCTTGAATGAATGGTACATCAAAGCATTACATAATCAGAATAATTGAGCATACGCATATGTTAAAATCTCAGACGTCAATAAGAGTTTAGCCTTTAGCCCAATCCACCTTAAACTTAACTAGCGAATATATCAAAATTTTCAAATAAATCAGCGGCAATATACGTTCACTGAAAAACACCCAAGTTGTTGTAAGAAATAAGTTTCAAGTTTTTCCGATTTAAAAGCTACATACCGAGTAATCATGCCAAACAAGTTGGATATGGTCAAACGAACTTGGGTTAATTGTTTCCAAACAAGACATGAATCCAATCAAAATATACATTTTGACACTCCTAGTTACTAGCAGTTTCCGGAATATAATTGCATTTAAAGTGGAATAAGACATTACGGTAAGATCACAATTATCATTTTCCATGCTCCGAATGATGATGATGATGATGATCACCGCGATAGGGTATAGTTCAATAAAAACTATAAATATGAAATCAACACTGAAGCATCAAACTAATGAAAAAAGGACGTCATGTATGGCTGAATAGTTCAATAAAAAAATGCCTCTAGCACATACCTATCCATCTTACTGTCTAAAAGGATTATCAGCAACGGCAGGAGACAAGTGCACAAATCCAATGTAATGACATCAGTTTTTATCATTAAAACACTAAGTACATCTGCGGACACCTGCATTGTTAAATAAAAAATAAAAATGGCTCATCTTACAAAAATAGCATTGCTTTATGATACCTACAGCATGATCAGACATCCTCCCCAACGCACTGATTAGACCCTTTAGATCCTTCCTCCTCCAAAGTGGTTGTACGACCTGATTTCATGTACAAAGATTAGAAGCTTATTCCAGCGTCTACTCAATTCATTCATAAGAAATTTAGATGCTGCATTGAAAAGCAGGAGTAATCGGACAGCACAAGTCTGGAATGGTTAGAAAGCTCCCATAAGTTAAGAAATGTGTAGTTTGAGCGTTCATCAAAACAGTAAAAGTTTTTTATCTATTCAGAATGCGATGAAGTTGAAATAAAATACTAGTTCAAGTTTTAAAAACCGTAAAAGAATCACAAACTACTTTGCCCATCACCAAGTTTCTCATTGTCGTCAGCAACTTTGGTCAACAATCCCTAAAAGCGTGCTTTGCTTCCTTCCATAACTGTCCCTAACCATGATCAGCAACAATCATCCAAATTTAGCTTTCCCCTCTTCCTCTGCCAGTCTCTGCCTCTCCATCAGTTGTCCCATCCGTTAGGACACAATTATTTTTATTAATAATTAAGTTTACTGTGCGCCAAACCAAATGCCAAGAATTGATTTCCATGTAAGAAATTCCAAGCATACTAAAAATATTTGCATCTCTTTTGCATATGAATTCTAAAATCACAAAACAAAGTAAAATTCTTTTAAGTTCAGTAGAAAAGACAATAGCTATAAAACACTAAAAGATTCTTTTTTTTTTTCTTAACGCATAACAGTAGAAAATATTGGTTAAAAAAGGTTCGAACTTCAACTGATTTAAATGCAACTGTACTTGTTTAATAAAGAAAAAAAAATTTAGACTAAAAAAACAAATGGAAAACAATAAATTTAGGCTCAACAATGACAGCACAAAACCTTAATCCCACTGATGAGATCATCAGCATGAATCCTTAGCCTTTGTTATGCTCAATCAATTGGCAAGCCCTAACTAAGCTCCAATAGGTCCCTAATAGTTTCATGACAAATTTTTTTTGGTATTATTATTCCTCTTTAAACATAAGCAAAATTAATTAACTCAACTTGACTAAGCATTAGGCCCTTAATACGCTTGAACAATCTAAGACGACTATCTCGGATGTTATCCTAAATCAGAGATACTCCAACCTTGATACAAATGTAATCAATTCTCAACATATCTCCTTTCAAGTATGGCCACTTGTCCACCTTAGAATCCTCATCTTTTTAATACATAATTAAATAGCATGTTTCTATGTAGTGACCCGGTGCCGGATTAGTAGGAACTAACCTGACATTAAGCACTATTGGCCGTAGGACCCTATTAAGAATTTTAAAGGAGAAGAAAAGTGCAAAAGAAGACAAAATAAACAATTTTGCATTTATCATAATCCAACATTATAAAATATACTACCGTCTGTACTGTCTATGATGTTCATTTCATATTACACAGCATTGCTGAAAATAAACAAAAATTAAAATAAAATAAAAAGTGGACAACAATTCTAAACAACAGCTCCAATCTCCAAGTAGTCTCTTGGGGTTCACTTGGGATTCCTCTGGTATAGCCTGACCTAGCATTATAATAATAATATAAAATATACTACCGTCTGTACAGTCTATGATGTTCATTTCATATTACACAGCGTTGCTGAAAATAAACAAAAATTAAAATAAAATAAAAAAGTGGACAACAATTCTAAACAACAGCTCCAATCTCCAAGTAGTCTCTTGGGGTTCACTTGGGATTCCTCTGGTAGAGCCTGACCTGGCATTATAATAATAATGACAGTATAGAAATTCCTAGTATTTAGAAAATACTCTCAAGTACTTCAATAAATAATAAACGTTACACTTTTCAATTAGCAAAGCGATACACATAAATAATGGCATAAATAAAATGCAGGAAACATGATTTTTAGCACATCTCCTTAGGCCACCGGTGGCTCGAGTCCATGTGAAAATTGATTTTACTGAGTGTTTCAAAAATATAAATTGGATAGGAGATGAATCCAATAGATATCACCAAGAGGTGAGATTTGAAGATGATTTGTCTTCCTTTTGCTCAAACTGTAATCTAATTGGCATTTCCACGGGCTGCTTCAAGCTACACCTAGATCTTATTATAGAAGAAAATAGTGCTCTAAATCCAAAAACCTAAGAACCAAGCTGAGAATGGTGTATGTTCCAAAACGAGAAGTTGTTTTGGACAAACCCACCTCATTGGAAGAAATTGGGGAGGTTAGAGAGAAGACAATTCAGGTTGCAGATGGCCCACCTCTTTTGGTGGAAGCTATAGCCACAATAGATGATACAGGTGGGCACTTAGCAATGGTTGTTCTTCCCATAGCTGATGTTGGGGCTGACGAAGTGGTGGAATTGCCATCGAAGCTCATTGTTACCAGAACAGAGGCGGACTTAGGAAATTGGATGGGGATGCAGCAATTGTTCTGCCGGTCTCTATATATATATCTCATGTGTGTGTGTGTATATGTGTGTGTGTCAAAGTGGCTGGCTTTCATCCGACTGACGTTCGTAGTCCTTCAGCTGAGGTAATGCCGTCGTCGAGCAATAACAACACAGAAGCGAACCAGTTTGGTTATGAGGCGTTCTCTAATAACACATAAATAATATCAACCATGTATTTACATATCTACCATTGCTGTCTACCTATGCCTATATATACATGTAATTCCACTCATTGAATAAGATCATTTTTCTTCTCTCCTTCCTACATTTTCCTCATTTCCTTTGGCTTCTATATGATAACAGAGCAAGAACCAGTATTCTCCCCAAAGCAACTCATCTTCACCTAGCCACAAGAAAGCTCTCCAACAAAAGGTCTCTCAACCTTCCCAAGAACATGCAGTTCAAGAATCGTCTCTCAGCTCAAGAACCTTCCAGCCAACGAACAAACCAGCTAGCCAGGCAGGCAAGCAGCCACCCTATCTCCAACCTCAACATGAGCCCATATTGCCCACGCATCTCAAGATCCATCCTCTTCAAATGTTAACCGAACTCTTCAAGCTTCCACCGTTCTCAAACTTATTCTCAAGCAGCCAACCGTACCAAAGACCCTCAACCTTTTTTCCCCTTATTACTTCAAGAACCTCTCAGCCACCTTCAAAACTTCTCAGCGCCCAGCCCTTCCAACACCTCTCTCCTATAACATCTTTCCTTGCACCCTCAGGAATCTCCCTCACCCCATCAATGAAGAAATTCAAAAAACTCACCCAGAAAATCATCTATTCTTACACCCGCCCACTACAAATACAATCATGCAGTCCCCAACTGAATCTTCTCCGCACAGCAAAAATACCATCACCTCAAATTCTTGATATTAAATATCAAGAACATCATCAACAATCCTCTTACTGCTGAAAATTATCCTATTTGGCATGCTCAAATTACCCAAATATTCAAGGCAAACAATCTATACCAACATCTTAATGGAGCTGAATCTACACCCCCTGCTGAAAACCCAAATCATATCCAACGATTGCCACTAGATAGCCGCGCTATACTCAACTATATCACCCATCATACTTGTATCATCGAAGTTGATTCATGCGCAGAAATTTGGCTCACTTTGGAAAAACATCTTCAATCCAAAAATAGATCCAAAGTCATCTAACTCAAAAATGAGCTACATAACATATCACTTACAGATAGATCAATTTCAGAATACCTATCTGACATCAAATCCTTGGTGAATAGGATAGCAGCAACAGGCTCCAAAATCAACAATGAGGACATTATTTTGTACACTTTGAATGGTTTTCCATCAGCATATCAAACTTTCAAGACAGATATCCATACAAACCTCACACACATTAACCTAGACAATCTCTACTCCCTTCTACTCCCTCCTCAGCAATGAAGAAATAAACATACAACAAGATTTACACAAAGAGATCCACCTCACTAATCCCTCTCTATAACCCACACCTATCCCTACTCTTGGAAAAATTTCATGGTTGTGGCAGAATGAACAGAAGACGTGGCAGATTATCATCAACATCCAACAGATCCTTCCATTTGGAGCAGAGGAATACTCGCACACCATACATCGAATGCCAAATATTTAACAAGCCGGATCACACAGACAAAGCATGTTGGCACACGATGGATACCAACCATCAAATCGTGCCTCATCTGCAGCTCTATGGGCAGATGGACCGACTGATCACAGCTGGTACTAGACTTCGGTGCCTCCAACCACATCACCAACGATTTCAGCCACA
This sequence comes from Gastrodia elata, assembly GCA_016760335.1. Lineage (NCBI taxonomy): Eukaryota > Viridiplantae > Streptophyta > Magnoliopsida > Asparagales > Orchidaceae > Gastrodia > Gastrodia elata. Next base: position 13,346,096 of record CM028681.1, on the reverse strand, counting down.
TATCTGTCGCCGACACCTATCAAGGCACGGAAAAAGTAACTGTAGGTAATGGCCAATCACTCCCAATCTCCAACATTGGAAATGGTATTCTTCCAAACCAAATCATAAGTTTTTTCTGAAAATTTTGCTTCACATTCGATCTTGCAAATATAATCTTATTTCGATTCACAAACTAACATTTGACAATTCTTGTTCTATTTTATTCAAACCGCATGGAATCATTATAAAGGAGCTCCATACCAACCTTCCCATTCTCCAAGGTCGTTGCATTAATGGAATCTACACCATCCATCAATTACCAAATTCCTCCTCCACCAAAACTATTCTACAGTCTTCGACAACTCCAGCCGAACCATCGTGGCACCGACATTCATCAACTCCTCCTAAAGCAAAATCCATTTCTTGGCAAAAACTTCAATCCAAACTCTTGCACCACATGCATCACATCAACACTTCACAAGCTTTCATTTCCCAAACTTTCTAGTATAACATATAATGCCTTCGAATTTTTACACGCCACCATATGGGGCCCAACCCCTATTGTATCAAATGCATGTTGTATCTAGTGATGGATTCAAATATTATGCCATATTTGTGAATGATTACTTACATTTTACTTGACAATTTCCTCTCAATAATAAATCTGAAACCATTCACAAATTCATTGAACTCAAAAATATATTGAATGTCAATTCAACAAGCATATCAAAGTCCTTCAATCCGGTGGAGGGGGTGAATACAACTTAAATATCTTCACTAACCTACTAAAGCATCATGGCATCCACCGCCAAATGTCTTGCTCATACACTCCTCAACAAAACGGCGTGACAGAACGTAAACATAGATACATCATTGAAACCACTCAAGCACTCCTACAAACAGCCCACCTACCCGAACTATTTTGGCCACATGCAGCCATAACCTCTACATATCTAATCAACCGCCACTCCTACAAACAGCCCACCTACCCAAACTATTTTGGCTACACGCAGCCATCACCTCTACATATCTAATCAACCGCCTCCCCTCACCCAACACCCGCAACAAGTCCCCATTTCAACTTCTAAATAACACCAAACCTGAATATAACTACCTACAAGTATTTGATTTTCTATGTTATCCTCTTATTCCACCAACATAGACAACCAAACTCAGCCCAAGAAGTCTCCCATGCATCTTCCTCGGCTACACGCAACACCACAAGGGTTACATATGCTACAATTGGCAAACCTAAAATTAGATGTTTGTGCTTGAATGCAAGTATATGTGATATGAAGTAATGTGGGATAGTGAGATCCCAAGATTTATCATCCTCTATGAATGGTGTGTGTTTGTTACTAAAGTGTACTTCTTTTCAATAATATTTGAGCTACAGCTAATTCAGGTTTTTGTTCAAAGTTAATCTAGATTGTTCTAAATTGGTTTTAAATCAAATGGATAAAATTGGGGAAAGTTTTAATTTTAAACATGCAACTTATTATAAACATGTGCGAATGAATTCTTCTCCAAATGTCAAATTTACCATTACATCATCTCATTTATCATTTCAATTATCAAGAGGTTGAATTTCATTACTTGGATATTAATTTCTCAACCTTATCTAGTGGTATCTCGAACACTAGATGGTTTGAATCAAGCACATTAGATATTATTGTGATATTTCTATGAATAAAGTTATCCTTGCGTCTAAGCGACAAAATTCATATTTTATATTATGATCTCAAGTTCTTGACTCCATCTAGTGAGCTTATGTCACATCGCTCACGGCATATCGCACTCAATTATCTCTCTTAAATCATGAGCAAGCAGTAGAGCTCGATAGATGGGTCTCGGCATCACATACGTCAAATCTGTAACTTAGCATAGGGATAAGCAATGGCCTACGTGAACTTATGTCACTTCATCCACTACCTAACATGAAATCCCTATGTGTTATGAATTGAGCTATGGAATCCATAAAATCACTTAAATTTTTCTTATCGACTCAGATGATCAAGTCTTTTGACTTAGAGTTTATGCACGAGCAATCACGCATAGCAAACTTATGTCACACTGTAGGTGCATAACCCTTAAGTCAAGACGATCATCAATCACAATAAGGTTTTCATAAAATATCATTACCAATATTCAAAAGATAATTTTAACTAGAAAGAATTACTCATTCCATTAAAAGATAAGAAAAAAACTGTAAGCTCAAAATTATGCCATTTTCATTTAAGAGATAATTTCCAACTCGCATAAGATTTACATCAATTACGTGTTCTCTGCCAAACCCTCCTCAAATGTGAGTTTAGGCTGCCATCACAATGAATACAATAAGAAAAATACAGCATTAGCATAAAACGTACATTGCGTCTACAAGATACAAGGAAAAACAATAGCAGAATTAGGGAAATGATACGCAAGAATTGCTTTTGTCTTCTCATACCTCAATGCCTTGCTCCTCTTTGCCGTTGTAAATCTCTTAGCTTTCGTTGTCATCTTCTTTCTTAGGACTTCCTCTTGATTAGGGTTCCTCCCCTTAAGGCTGAGTTTAGAAAATGATTAAAGAACTTAATTCCTGCTTTTCTTTTCCCATAAATAACTCCCCCCCTTCAGCCATTCTCTCCAAATTCTGCTTTAATTTCTCATTGATTGAATTCTTTGAAAGTTGAATTCATTTAGTTCAGAATATTCCTCTATCCATTCTTGAAAAAAGAGTCGTCTCTTAATCTTAATTTTGGTGTTGGCAACTAGTGGAATTAAGTGATTCTGACCTTTCAAATTCCCCGTGTTCAGGTTTTAATGTAGATTTGTCGGTGGGCGCTAAGGCGCGCCATGGCGCCAATCATTTTGTCTGCTGCCGTTGCGCTAACTGTTATGGCATTCAGTTTCGTGGTAGTGCGTCATGGAGTTATGGTTTTGGAATTAGGTGATGTAGCGTGCCGTGGCGCCGCCAACAGCCGCCCACCATGCTCTGTGGCGCATTGTGGCGAGTCTCTTACAATTTGCCCAGCGTTGCAGCACGCCATGAGACATTTCTTCATAAAAATCCCTTTTTGCCTAGTTTGATCATCTTGAGCTGAATTAATACTAAAACAAACTAAAATAACAACTATACTTTCTAAAAACACACATCCTAACTAAGAAAATAACTATATATATATGGGGCTCATCAACAACCCCAAAACATCTTCCTGCTCAATATCCCAACATGTCAAATTTATCGAAAATAAATTCCCTTTCTCTCAAACCAACCCACCGAACACCACTCTTGAAACTCAACAATCGTCTACCAATCCACTAACTCTAATCCCAACCTCTATAGCAACCACATTCAAACCAACATACATCAAAACACCATTTCCATCTTCCCCTTCACCTCCCCCATCTCCAAACCCTACCAAACAGCCGAAACCTAACCACACAAATACTCCCAACACAACCTCAATCTCTCATTCCCATTCACCAGCTAAACAGCCAACCTCCATTCAATTCTCAACATCAAAACTCTGACATATTCCATGCTAACCCACCTCAAAACAAATACAATACATCACAAATCTCTCAAAAACCTAATACATTCCACAATTTCACAAGTTGAGCCGACTTTAAACGCAGCAACGACAAAGCTGAACCACTGGAAAAAAGCAATGGAGGAAGATTACCAAGCACTACTCGAACAAAAAACCTGGACACTTCAACCTCCTTAATCGAATCAAAACATCATCGAATGCAAATGGACGTCCCGAACCAAACTCAACAAAGACGGCATCGTCGCCTGCTACAAAGAGAGACTAATGGCACAATGATTCAACCAAAATTACAGCATAAACTACTTCAAAACATTTAGTATGGTGGCAAAAATGCTCACCAACCGAGCCCTAATCACAACAGCTACCCACCACAAATGGCCACTAGTCCAACATAACGTCTCTAATACCTTCCTCTACGGGAAACTCAATGGAACAACATACATGAAATAACTCCAAGGCTTTGAAGATCCTAACTATCAAAACCACGTGTGAAAGCTTAACAAGGTTATATATGGCCTCAAACAATCACCTCGCCAATGGTACTTTACCCTCATTGATTTCCTACACTCCATAGGTTTTAGAACCAGCACTACCGACCCTTCCATCCTCATCCTGGACACCACACCAAACCATATTTACCAACTTATCTACGTGGATGACATCCTCATTGCAGGACCGCAGCAAACATCACTCAACACTCTCATTCAACAGCCCACCAACCAATTTCGTATGAAACATCTTGGCACCCTACAAACCTTCCTTGGAACCACCTTACAACACACACCAAATGGACCCATCCTCAACCAAGCAACCTACACATCCATAATCCTAAAACTGCAGGTATGGAAAATTGCAATCCCTCCTCTACATCGATAGCCACCCAAAAATCAAAAGCCCCTACCTCTCCACCATTCAACCAGTCCAGCCTATACAAACAACTTGCTGGAGCCCTACAATACATAACCATTACTCGCCCTGATATAAGCCTCATCGTAAACAAAATATGCAAACATCTGCACAATCCTTCAGAAGAACATTTCAATTAGCTAAAGCGTATTCTCCAGTACGTCAAAGGCCCCATCCACATCGCCCTTCCCATCACATCATAAAATCTGCAACTACATGCCTTTGCAGATTCAGATTAGGCCGGGGACATCCACAATCGCAAGTCTACAATCGGTTATTGCAATCTCCTGGGAAACACTCCAATATCCTAGAGTGCCAAGAAATAAAGCACCGCCTCCCGCTCCTCCACAGAGGCAGAATAACGAGCTCTAGCAACAGCAACAATGAACATTATTTGGACACGATGACTACTACATGAGTTCAACAATTCCCCAACCAAGCTATACTGTGATAATCTCACCGCCATAGCTCTAGTAAAGAAACCTGTCTTCCACGCAAGAATAAAACATATTGAAATCGAGTGCCACTTTACTCAAGACAGTATATCAAAACAAGAAATTGAACTTTTACACATCTACAGAAGATCAGCTCGTAGACATTTTTACAAAACCACTACCAACAACAAAATTTCTAAAGCACCGGTCCACCTCCACTACCAGTTGCTCATTTGTGGGGGAATAATAATGTAATATCAACCATGTATTCACATATCTACCATTGCTGGTCTACTTATGCCTATATATATACATGTACCACCTTAACATGTAATTCCACTCATTGAATGAGATCATTTTTTTTTCTCTCCTTCCTACATTTTCCTTATTTCCTTTGGCTTCTACATTCTCATCAAGTATACTTCGAGGTGTGATATCGGTTGTCCGTGAAATTTTGAGGATCCGTGATGAGGGGATATATCTTAAAGATCTCTCTTATAACGTCAAAACATTGATGGCTTGCTCTACAGAATTGCTCCAAAAATATCTATATGAAATTCCAATAGTTTTGGTTCAACGAGATTTGAAGAACTCCCAATCTTTGCTTTCTTCGATTGATGCGGATGAATCTAGGGGAAGTTTTGATTTGTGGATAGTACAGTTGTAGCGCATATCTATGATGATTTTGAAAACTTCTCAAGGAAAAGAGAAATATAAAGAAGAAAAAGAAGGAAAAAATCAACTCAAAGAAGTCATGCTACAACCTTAAAAAAAAATCGTTGACTTCTTCTTTTGGAGATCTCTAGCTTCCTCTCTCATTTTATGTTATCATTTATTGAAACTTCTTTTTGCAATGTTCTTTTATGGGAGTTTTTGGTGGCCGTTTGATTTTTTCTTTTATTTATTTTTTTTGTATTTTAGTTTGTTTGAGATCACTAGACCATTCCTATTGTATCCTGATCAATCTATATATATATATATACAGTAGAACATGTCTAATGTAATGCTGTCTAAAGTAATAACCTGCCCAAGGTAATATTTTTTTCCAGTCCCGACTTGAGACCCATATTCAATGTAATAAATCTCCCTAAAGTGATACTTGATAGCCAAAGGTCAGTCCCAAAAAATTTCTAAAGAAATCTTTACTATATAACGAGGAACAGATGACTGCCAAAAATTCACGTTGTTACATATTTACTTATAAATTGAGTACAAAACAGTTACTGCCGATCCTTGAACGATTCCAGCCAGCCATTCAAGAACTCAAACAGATCATGCCCAGGGTAGAGGCGGTCAAGAAAGAGTGCTATTTCTCTTTGCTGAGATCCCCACTCACATTGACGCGATCCTGATGGCTGAGAAACCACTCGATGAGAGCAGATTCCATTTGAGGATACTTAACAGTCTTTTGACGCTTTCCATCAAGTTGGTATTGTCGGCCTTTGCAAGGATCTCGACTTTCCTCTTGAGAAGGCCCGAGATTGTAGGCTGACTAACTTTAACCTTGAGCATCTGTTCCAGCCACTGGATGAGCTCCTTCTGGCTGAGCTTGGGATTCTTATCATGGTGCTCACACAAAGCAATGCGGACCTTGTCCGTCATTGTCATATACTGTGTACCCTTCAAAGATATTTTGGAGGCGTTGGTGTGGAGGAGTCCTCGCGAATTATCAGACTCTGTGAATTGCCAACTTGAAAGCTCTTCCCTCTAGAAAAGAGAGCAGTAGGTTCAGAAAAAATGAAGAAAACTATAAGATTTCTAGATCTGCAGGAGATGAAAATTGAGTAAGCAGAGCCAGTAAGGCGATGCAAGCTTCAAGAGGGAATGCGCGAGTGAAGACAAAACAAGCAAAAGTATGAAAGGAATCATTCTTCGTTTAACGCTTCTTTTCTACTTCAATGGCTTGGTTGAAGCTCGAAAATGAAATGACAAGCAAATCAAATATCACTTTTTTTTTCGGAGAAGAGGTAGGAAACGCTTTAATCGCTTCGTTCCATAGAAAAAAGAGCTTTTTGCGGGAAATTGAGGAGAGCGCTTTAATCGGAATTTTTGTAATATTTTTTCCATAGAAAAATGGTACTGTATTACTTTAAGGAGGAAACATTTTTGCCATAGAAAAAAGTATTGTTACTTTAAGAAGAAACATTTTTGTCATAGAAAAAGGGTACTATATTACTTTAAGAAGGAAACGCTTTTTGCCATAGAAAAAATGGAGCTTTTTATAATATTTTTGTAGTAAAACCTGCCTAATGTAATAATCTCCTTAAAGTAATATCCTGTCTCGGTCCCCACGATATTACATTAGAGAGGTTTTACTGTATATATATATATATAATATATGTACCCATTGTGGTTAATACCATTAACCACATTGAGAAGATAGAAGGGGCTATAGCTAAAATGACTATTTATTTTCAACATCTATTATCATAGCTCAGCTCACTTATTTCTAATTCTCTTCCACCAAACCTAGAACAATGTCAACCTTTCAAGGATGCTCGATACAAAAAAAGCTCAAAAAATAAATAAACAGAAGCATAGAAGAAGAAAAAAATATTACTTAAACTTTATAAAAATGCATTACTTTACACCAAAGGGAGACCCCTAATATAAACGCATCACAATATTTATATACTTCAGCTCTAGTGGTTTAGAGCCCATTACAAATAGATAAATAACATTTAAATTGAAGTATTACAAGAAGCAACAAGAAAAGCACATGCATAGCAAGTGACAGGTCACAAATCCTTGTATTCTAGCTTAAGGTTTTTATATGAAATTATTTAACCTATTCAATAATTTTCATTCAGGATTGCTGCTTCAAAAAGGTAGAAAGGTGCAGTCAGATCAATTGGATGCCTATGAAACATAAAAAATAAAATAAAAGATAAATTACTTGTAACTTTCTCATGCGAGATTGTGCGATGTCAATAAACTCCCCATGGTAGTCCAATAAAACAGCAATGGCATCCTCATCACTAGTGGAAACAGTTTCATTTCTGGCAGTTGAAGGGTGTACCCTCTGTTCCAAAAAACACAGCATGCATGTTAAAGTCACAGTTAAAAGCATAACGATAAGTATCATATAAAATAAACATGGCAAAAGAAGTTTAATCCATGCTATGCTCAAGAGTTATTGGGAAATGCTTAACCAGAAAATAAAGTTGAAATATGTATTTATTCACAAAAGTATTGGCCATCAATAAGATTGATGTGATAGAAACAACACTGACATTTTTTGGAAAATGAGTATCACTGTTATGAAATAATAAACATCAATCCACCTTTATCCCAAGAAAGTTCTAAATTATCAATCAAAATTATGAAGGAAACGAATTCATAGAAGAATCCTTTAGCAGTAACATCGATGGAACATTCTAAATCAAATGTAATCTTCAGAAATTCTTACCACTGTATAAGGTTGGCTTAATCCAGAAAGAAAACTATCAGCAGAATCACTCTCCATTTGGTCATCAAACAAGGAGGAGCCATCCCGCCTTTCCCAATTTTGTGCAAGTGTTCTCGTTCTTCCTGAACAGCCTACGTTAATTTCTTTTCTACAAGCAAAATTTTTTCAAGATAAAAGAAACTTGCATACCTCCTCTTGACATGTCAAAAGAGCTTGAATCTCTGGATTTATGCACCCTAATGTCATCTATATTTAAAAAACCACAAATACATATTCAGCTCAATTTGTCAATTAACATGCATTTAAAAAACTATAATAAAATATGATCCTTAAAATATGCATCCTTATAAGCAAGTGGCACTAAAACAAGATTTTTCAGACATTTTGATAAAGGGTTTTGATATACTTCTCCCAAATAGCTCCCTAAAATATTGAATGACTAAGGATTTGTATACAAAATTATTTATTTGTCACAAAAAAACTATTAAATACACTTTTGCTTGTAGGGCCCATAGAAAAATACATATTTTAAATAGAAATCCTAATTATCAAAAAAATTTTAGAGTATTGAGAGCCAAGCAGCATTTTTATTTGATTGTATCATAAAATTCACAAACAATTATTACCATATGAATCGAAGAGATGGTTAAAAACATTGTTCAGGTGGAGATGATGCTATGTCGAACTAAAATAGTATCATTAAAAGTGTGTTTTCATTTTATAAAGGATTCCAAATTATAACTTCCTAGACCTGTGCATAACCAGAATTATAAAGTTTCCATTCATGATTCCCTTCTAGCTGCTTTCGCATGATCAAAAAAGTTTTGAACAGGTTTATGCATATTTAACTATTTTCTGCTATTTAAAATGAATTTTCTTATTTGTGAGATAGAAAATATCAAAGAGTTCCTCAGCTTTCGTTGTTGTGGCAGACACCATTGTTGCTCAAATAGGATGGTAAGCATCCTGGTTCATCAAACAACAACACTGCAATAAACTCATAATAGCAATTATGTTAATGAATGGTGCACAAAGAATAGAGTTCATACATATATTCATGGATGTCACACCCCAAATATGATTTATGAACTTTATCTTTGCAAAACCTTGAGACTTTGTAAGGATGACTATAGAGCTACAACTACCTGAAAACCCTATGTAATGAAAAATATTGGCTCTAAAGCAATATCACAATTGTTTGCCGTTGTTATGGAAAATACCCTGTAATAGTTGTTGCACAACACATTAAAATATCACAAGAATTGTCACAATTACCCTAACACTAGAGCAGCAACTAGCTTCCTTCCGGTCTAATAAAGGCAGAATAAACAGGGACTTTGAGAAGTAAATCAATTGAAGCAGTTCATTTTATCCAAAAGCACCCGGAATAATAATCAAGATATATGGAAAGGATGAACTTGTCGAGCACTGCGCCTTACAAAGGCATGCTTCAATTATAAACTTGTGATGCAAAGCCACCATAACATTTAAAGTTTCACTTGAGCAAATATAAAATCCAACACACAAAAGCCCACACAAAAAGACTAAAATTTTGTAGTGCATTAACTTTGCCCGCTTTTGCTAAGGTTTGAGATATGCATAAACAGCTTCAAATTTTTGAACCTTGGGCATAAAACCCCTGCAACCCCTAAATCTAGTAGCCCTCCATCTTTGACTTATTTTAAGAGCGTATATATCGCATTTTACCAAAACTATTTAAGATAAAATAGTGGGATGAAGTAATCAAACACAATATGATTCACATTTTAATAATTACAAATGTTAAATAAAGGTTTAAATAGAAATGAATAATAGAAATAAGTGTGAACTAATAAATTATCAATTAATACAAATTCCATTTGAATATTAGATTCATTTTAAATTTCAAATTTTGCTCCCAAGGAAATTTAGATTCATAATTTTTAACATAAAGAGAATATTTCATTTATTAGCATTGAAAAGGTTACACTAACAACATGATCAGTTAAGTATTACTCAAGATAATTACAATATTATAGACTATTCACCAAGACATCATAGGTGCAGCCCTTGTGATCTTGGATCCAGTGGGATTTGGTGATCGATTTCCTTATTTTTCTTTCTAGTATAATTTTTCTTTTGTGTTTCCTCTTTTTTGCTTTTCATTTTATTGGAGGTCATCATTACCCTTCTATTGTATACATTTATTGTTATTTATAAAATGCAGCATATTTTATAATAAAAAAGAAAATTAACAATCGCCCAGCATTGAGTAACCACCTTGCCGAATTACGAATACGACGCGCACACCCGTCTTAGCCTTATCTTCTTGTTAAAAATCAGCACCCAGGTCCATAACTTCATTATCAATTCATGAATTCGAAAAGCAAGATGACCAACATAGAGTCTCATGAAAGTGTTCCATATGCTCAAGAGAGAAAGCACGCCTAGGAGAAGCAATTGAACACCGAAGGAGGCTAAGGTATGGATGTGCATTGAAGCATGTGCTTGAATCATGACCCAGCATACGACTTGAACAATATTTTGACATCCATACAAAATAGCCAAAAACTAGAGTTTCTGTAATAAATACAGACCTCATGCAGAAACAAAGAAAGAATATTCACCTAATTGAGACGTGGCTAAGCATAGATTCGATGAACCTAAGTGTGCCTTTATTGTAGAAATGGATCTTTAACACAATGAAAGAAATCCATACAATCAATGGGGCTTCTATTTTAGGGTTAAATTAAATGCCTATTTAAGTAAATGAATCACAAATCCATCAATCACAATAAGTTTTTGAACAAACCAATTAAAAAAAAACTAGTGTATAGTCCATTTCAATGTCTAAATGCAACTGTCTCACTTAACATGATGTCCAATAGACCAAAAAACAACTAGTGGTATAGCAGCTAGAGCACCTCAGATGTGTCTTAATTAGAGGTGACCATAGAAGAATTTCTCTGCCATCATGAAGGTAAAGGTTGAACAATATCCAACACCATCTCGAAAAAACATAAATATGCTTACCATTTTAGAATGTGTGTGATCTTGATAATGGCATAGACAATGACGAAGAAAATCTGTAGCCACTTGGGCAAACAAACGAAAACCCACCATGGATTCACTACACCACCAGTTGTTATAGACAGAATCCGCTGCAAAAGGCCCAGCCATAATGAACATTGAAGCCATGTCAGTCATAAACGCATCCCAAAACTAAGGAGGAAGTCATTATACCCAACAAATTTCATGGTCACAACATCCAGAAACGCTAATGAAGCCACCAAGATTGATGACCTAGAACAAGGTAGCAATGAAAATGACACCAAAGCGACAATGAACTTGTCCAATAAAATCGGAGAATCAAACACCGCTGCCAACTCAAAAGGCAAAGGCCAGGATGAGGCAGGCAACCTCACGGAAGATCAAGGCAGAGCACGTAAATGTCACTCCATAGAAGGATGTGGTGCAGAGCCACTTCCATGAGTGCCATGGATGAGAGAGAAAATAATCTGAACATAGATTGGGGTGAGGACATTCTCAAGGAAGGAATAATCAAAGGTGAGAGTGACGAGGATCAACATCAGCCCCGCCCGCACCCATGACCGTGTGTCGTCCATTGAAGCTGATGAGGATGTTCGCATCCACAAAAGAAAGAGAGAGGCTAACGGCCGATGAAGAAGCCATCAAAGAAAGTATGACGTCGTCGCTGATGAAAGCCAAACAGCCATCAATGAAGATAACCCTAGATTCAAATGTCCTCATAATTGATATAATGAATATAATTTCAAATTTGGATTGCTCAATTCTACATTAAACTTTGGTTTTAGAACTACATTTAATTTCTTTTAAGAGTTCAAAGTCTAATTTGATATCAAACACAGCTATAATTTCTAACACTAGCTAAGTAAAGATTCAAGCTCATGAAAAGAATAGAATGTAAATCAAGCACAATAACAACAAATATAGACTCAATGACCTATTTGGGCCACCTTACCGTAAATATATTTGCATAAAGATGTCCATGATGCTCAAAATACAATCTAGGACTAGTAAGACCAGCTACATTATATACGTCACCCCCAATAAAATTATTTGTGATAATAAAGAATCCTTCCTTGGTATATGAGCGGCAAGTTGTTTGCATGCATGAGATATTGCAAATACCCCATCCCTAATTTATAAACATTTATTTCAGAGTTAGCAAAAAATTCTAGCCTCTTTAAAATTTGTTAGACCTTGTGCATGCATATTGTACCTCCAAATCACTCAATTCTCTCCTAATGGTCTGTTGTGTTGATGTCAACGAAACCCTAAATCATCTACCACTTTAGTGAAGATAACTATCTTATAATCAGTGCATCAATAGTTGAACAAATGTTAGCATGGTTGACGAACATTGCATCGATGAGCAGTGCATCGCTGAAAACCCTCTAGTCATACAAAATTTCGCCCTTTCCTTTATGGATATCCCACAATTGTAAGCTTAAAATTCATTCTTTACTTTATTGCTCATTAAATATGTTATATAGTTAAGAGTTCAAAGATTTGAATCAACTTTATGCCACTTTTCATATTTTACACTCAGTTCATTTATTGAAATCTTTTGCAACTTAGAAAAGAGATGCCAAATCAATTTTTAGTAAGTTGTGCTTAAATAAACTAAAACAGGTAGCAAACCAACCATGCATTTCAATCAGCAATAATGAAGGAATTTGATAAAAAGCTTTAAACAAAGGACTGGTGAGCTGCTTGATAGAGAATACAAATTTTAAATGAATAGAATCAAATGAAGCAGGGTTCAAAGATGAAGAAAGGTTTCCAGAGAAGTATGAGATCAACCGGGGATCCTAGGAAACATTTAATGTATTGGAAAACATAAAGGAAAGGCAACAATATGTAGTTTGAATTCAATATTTTTCTAGGATTAACAGATATTATTTATTTTCATTGTTTTACTAAAATTTATCTGTGCTCAAAAAATCCAAGTTAAGAAATTCCAAAATCTCCAAACCTCGAAAGGTTTTTATTTCTATTGCAGAATTTTTCACAGCCAATATCATTCAATATTTCATATAAACTCTACACAATGAGGTTATGTAATTTTCAATAAAACAACTACAACATAGTAGCTCAACCGAACAAAGCTACTTTATTCAGACATGTGACGGCATTCCCCAAGCAACATCAATAGTGTCATATATAATAGCTTTATACAGCTAATACCTATATAGAAACTTCCTAACAAATTCCTAAGCTGCTACAATCATCAAAATCAGGACTGTAGAGTTGTTGCAAACCAATTTCTACATCTAAACTATCATACAAAAAATATTCCAATATTACTGTTTCTATAATAAAAATATATAGCCCATATATGATCAAGTGGTAATGTGATTGCAAAATGATTTAGAAGAAACGATAAAGATCTATATTTAAGAATTTCGACAATAGGCGAGATAGTCCCACAAAATATTTGTAATAATAGTGGATACCTAGTAACCATGATAAAAAATTAGTAAATTTTTTTGGAGTTAGTGAATTAATTCATCCATAATTTTGCACTTAATAATTTTTAGGAAAATTATTGAAATGAGGATAGCAAATTAATCTAAGAATAACAATAATAATTATTGCATGACTACTAGACTGTTTACAGTAAAAACAAATAGACATGGACTGACAAAGAAGAGGAACGATAACTTCTCAGCACAATCACCATCTTCCCTGTTGTCGCCCACATCACAGAGCTCATGAGCTCCGTCTCAACCATACCCAACGCATGAAGAAGAGTTCGATCACGATTCAGCCCTCTACATGCATCATCAGCTCATGTTGTAACACCACCATCATCATCCCCTTTGTCCGCTCCGCACCCTGGTCCGTAACTTCATTAATTCATGAATTCGAAAAGCAAGATGACCAATATCAAGTCTCATGAAAGTGTTCCATATGCTCATGAGAGAAAGCACGCCTAGGAGAAGTAGTCGAAGGCAGAAGGAGGCTGAAGGTATGGATGTGCATTGAAGTATGTGCTTGAATCATGAACCACCATATGACTTGAACAATATTTTGGCATCCACACAAAATAGCCAAAAATTAGAGCTTCTGTAACAAATCCAGACCTCATACAGAAACAAAGAAAGAATATCCACCTAATTGAGAACTCTGGCCACCGACAACCTATTGTGTGCAACAGCACCTTTAAAAGATGGCTAAGCATAGATCCGATGAACGAAATGTGCCTTTATTGTAAAAAGGGATATTTAACACAATGAAAGAAATTCATACAATCTTGAATGTGGCTTCTATTTTAGGGTTAAATTAAGTGTTTATTTAAGTAAATGCATCACAAATCCATCAATCACAACAAATTTTTGAACACACCAATTTAAAAAAACTAGTGTATAGTTCATTTCAATGTCTAAATGAAACTATCTCACTTATCATTATGTAAAATAGACCAATAAACAATTAGTAGGATAGCAGCTAGAGCATCTCAGATGTGTCTTAAATAAAGGTGACCATAGAAGAATTTCTCCGCTGCCATGAAGGTAAAGGGTTGAGCCATATCCAACACCGTCTCAAAAAAGCATAAACAGGCTTATCATTTTAGAAAGTGTGCGATCTTGGTAATGGCATGGGCAACAACGAAGAAACTCCAATATCCAAATAATGTTGGGTATTTTTCTTTATTAAAACAATTTTGTGCACATTTATATTTATTTTTATTTTTATGCTAACTATATTTATAAGGGTTAAATAAAAGGCAGTGATTAACAAGATTCATGTATGTTGAATGAAATGGAGGAGTGCTTCAAAGTGCAGCATAATTAAAAAAACCCACTCAAACTATATAATAATTAGAAAGCTGCAATAAGATCAACAATATTATATAAGGAAAACCGTTGGCTAGCAAGCAAAAAGCATGATGATAAAATAAGCGATATTGAGATGAAAATGCTAAGGTAGATAAACTGGTTAAAATGAGTAGTCAAATAAAAATCTAAATAGCACCAATTAAGAATAAGCTAAGAGAAAGTGGCCTAAATTGGTTTGAGCATATTAATTGTAAAATGCTAATGCTGGTTAAAATAATTACACTATTGATTTTTTGCAATGTTAAAATAGGAAAAATCAAAAAAGATATGGCAAGAAACTAATACAAATGACCAAACATGAACTAAGAGCTTAAGGAGGGATTGTTATACGATTGTCAACTATGTAAACAAATGATTCATGTAGTCAGTCAGACTTAGTAGAATTATGGTTTGGTATTGTTGTGTTGACTAAATTCATCAATTGTTTGAAAGCTAACATGAGATGAAAATTATTGATCTTCAACTAACAATCTCAAGTCAATTTAATAAAGAAGGACAAAATCTTCTCTATCCTCAAGGATCTATAACATATAATCCAAGAATGCATTGCTTCTATAAGTAAAAATAATCATAAATTAAATAAATTATGCAAATATTTTGTGTGACAAATAAATAAAATTACTTTGACTATTTAGCTCTCTTATTTAGGCAAGTATGTATAATCATGATTCTTATAAAAATATATCCCATGCACCACATAACTTTATGTATTTGTAACTATCAAATTGAAATCATTTTTAGTATATCAAGACAAAACTTGGCAAACAAACCATTTCACACTCTTATCATTAAATGATGAGCTATAGTTTTTAACTTGATTTTTTAAATTAATAAAAATATTTAAACTTGCACATTCAACATTTAAAACTATGGAAGCATGTCAACATAACTACACACCCCCTATTTTCTAAAATATTTCCTTTATAAAAGCATAATTTAGATTTGAGTTGTCATCATTAGAGTATTATTTGGACCATGGTTTAACGAGTTATGTTCACCAAATTGTTCATTTTCTACACAGACATAATCCTAGTGATGAAGTAAGGGTGATCGCAAGGCAAAGTTCTGATAGCAAATAGTAATCCAATCATTTCTCAGAGATACTAAGCCTTCCCAAACCTAAGAACAACATCACACATGAATCATTAATTTAAGCATGTCTAACTTAAGGTTGACATCACATAAAAATTTCAAGGCTTTAAGCCTTCTCATAACCAAAATCAATGACATGCAAATATTCAAATTGATTGTGTATCACTAATAATTTTCAAAAGAACACCGAGAATTTTCTCTTTAACTTTCAATCTCTAAATTTTCATTAGGTTTCAACTCCTAGAGAAACAATAATCATCTTCAACCCATTTTTTATGAATAGTAAAAGCCCCATTCAAGTGAGAAAAATTTTTGAGAATTGTAGTTGACAATTTAGTTGTTTGTATGACACCTTGTGCCGCTTGGAGCACTATTGTTGAAAAATTGAAAAGGAAAATGAGTTGTGACTCAGAGTCATGAACATTATTAGATCAAGTAGGTGAGACAAAAAGATTACATAGCTGCAAGGAATGCAAATCAAGTTATACATTAATGGGGATTGTAGAAGCTTATGAGTGAAGTACATAGAGGTCAAGTAAGAGAGCCGGAGTTTTAGCCATGGTGAGTGCGAGAAGACAAACAATCAAATAGGTGATAAATTTTTACTAATGAACATATGGTTCAAATAGAATTATTTAAGCTCAAAGGAACAACTAAAATTAAAAATAATATGCCTGACTTTAATTCAATTAGGTATCCAAATGGTAGATACATTAGGAGATGACTAAAACTAAATAAATAAATTTAAATTTTAAATTAGAACTATGAAATTTTTAAAAAGAAGAAAGAAAATAGCAAAAGAGAAGAGAGTATGTACAACAAAATCTAATATTCTAATAATGACTTCACTAGATTACAAAAAATGTGTACTAGTGAAGAGAGCGTGCAAAAGACAAGAAGTATTCTAGAGTAAGAAAAAATTGGTATAATTAAGAGTAAAATTGCATATAAATGATGAAATAAAATAAATATGGAGGATGATAAAAATAGTAGAAAAACATCAAAAACTTTTCTTAGATGCCAAATAATGTGGAGTGCGCAATGGAATGAATACTACAATAAAGAACTAAAAAAGCAAGAGAAAATGATGCCAAATAGAAAATCTTCAAGTAAATAAGGCTGATATCTAAAGTAATAGACTGGTTGAATCTTTTTGGCAGTGTTGTTGAATATTTAAAGAACAAAAAGTACACATGAATCCTAAAGAATGGAGGCATGATATACATTTAAATTATAAATAAAACCTCATTCTGTTACCATCTCAAGTACACTGCTCTAAATAATGCAACATGCCATATCAAAAATGACAGTGCTCATGCATAACCAACACAAGTTTAGAACATAGACTAGGCACTAAATCCATGGTCAAAGCTTGTTAAATTTGAAGTCCATAATAAAAAATAATGCATGACTTAAATTTCTTTTCGACAAGGAAATTTTCCTCATGCTCGCTCAATTAGCATTTTTGTTTTTCATGGTTAATGTGTTTTTCTTGTTAAGATTTAAACCTGCCTGTAAATCTAGTCAGTCAAATTGAAATCAAGCCAAGTATATCTCCTAATCAATGGTAGGTTCTCCACTGTGCAAAAGGTTTAGTTATCCTCTACCTTCATCTCCTTTAAAAACATCCACTCATGTTATTCTCATTCCCAAAAGCCCATCTTTAAACTAACTGAAATCTGCCAATTGAGCGCACTCCCAAAACACCAAATCTCAACAAATCCCTCTCCAAGTTTTCCCCTGATGGTCAATCGATATTTGCAACAGGGCCCTGTTTGTTGGTTAACCAGAAAATTTACTTCCAAACTATGGCCCCACTATCAACACAACCCTATAGCACACCAACCTCCAATAACCCTCATAATCTTATTAACAAACATTCTCCTAACTTTCCAAAAGCCCAAGAAAGTTGTCACCAGCACCACATTAATTTCCTTGAACAAATGAAAAAATAAAAAATTAATCATTTATGTCCTATGGCATTTAACCACTAATTATGAGCTTACTGACAACTAAAGACAAGCATATCATATCACACAAACCATAGCATATACATATTAACAAATAATATGATTAACATCCAAGGCATTCAATGTGCCAATTCACAAAAAAAGTAGAAATAAAAGGCTTAAGCTCATCTTAACAAAAATAGTAATTGATGCTTAAATCAGGGCAAATCAATCAGATAATAAAATAGCATTGTAATTAATGATAAAATAAATAAAGTAAATTAAAATTATCAAAATGTTTAGAAGATACTAAATGAAACAATTACAAATATATTAGATTTAAAAAATTGACTAACAACAAATAATATGATTAACATCCAATGCATTCAATGTGCCAAGTCACAAAAAACTTAGAAATGAAAAGCTTAAGCTCATCTTAATAAAATAGTAATTGATCCTTAAATCAGGGCAAATCAAGCAGATAGTAAAATAGCATTGTAATTAATGATAAAATAAATAAAGTAAATTAAAATTATCAAAATGTTTAGAAGATACTAAATAGAGCAATCACAAATAAACTAGACGATAAAAATTGACAAACAACAACATAGCCACAAAAATGAAATAAAAAATTGATACTAAATGAAAACAATAGTCAAGTATTAAAATAGCCAAAAGCCCCATGTAAGAAAGTATTATAAAATAAAAAAAAATCATATCAATCAGTACATACATATCTCATGCTGATAAATTGGGGTTGTCTCAACAGATAGATTAGCCCTCAACTTTGTAGCCCCAATATGCCTGGCAACATTCCCTCTTTTTTCGCTGTTAGTTGGCGTCTGATTCACGCCATTAGCAGCATGTGACAAATCCTGGCCAGTAGCAGCATTACCATTTTTACTGCCAAAGAATCCTGACTGAGCAGGAATGCTTATTTTATCAGAGCAGTATCTGGAAGTTACTGGCTGATAAGAATCAACTAACTTTGACTGAGTGCTGCAATTTACAGTTCTTTCTGGAACAACTTCAACTATCCTTTCACTGTTTGCTACCATCTGGTTTACACTATGGGCAGCATTCAACAAATTTTGGCCTGTGATATTATCACAATTTTTGCTGCCCATGAATCCAGATCGAATAGGAACGTTTACTCTGTTAGAACTATCTGTGGAAATTGAAGGTCTATGAGAATCAGTTGACTTATGGTTCATGATCTGATTTACTGATCTATCAGGGACTTCTTTTCTTGATTCAGTAAAGGACTCTTTTCTTTCAGCAACAGATTCTTTTCTGGATTCATTAACAGATTCTTTTTTTTCAGCAACAATTTCTTTTCTGGATTCAGTTACATGTTCAAGCCTTGCATTGGTTCTGGGAACAAGAACAGATGCAACATCACTCTTGCTAATTGTCTGCAGACCAGTTGTGCCATTACCCTTTGACAAAGTTCGTTTTATGTTTATATTACTTGGTGTAGATGTGCTATTAATTGATGAACTTATCGCCATCGTTTTAGTACCAGTATTTACTGTAGTTCTTTGAGAGATGCTATGGACAACTCCAGCAGCTTCAGGTGAAAGAAAAAGTGGCAAAAAAAGTCAACCAAAAGCTTACTAGTATAAATATAAAAAATCGAGAAAAGTTTCCAACAAAAGAAGATTGTAGAAAAATAAATTACATGCAACAGGTTTCACTTCCTTTGCTAAAGCATTAGAGTTTTGAGCGTTCGATAACCTCCCAAAACCGCTCTTCATGCTATTGTCACTTTGAAAGGATAAACTACTGCTTGAAGAAGATTTGGAATCAGAATGGTCACTTGAGTTAGCAATGTTAACAGTTGTATATGGATCAAGGCGCTGACAAAAAGTAAACCAGATGTTAGATAGAACCAGCAAATTGGAAATAAATAAACCTAAGCTAAGAATATAAGCAAAAAAACAAAAATCAACATACCGAAATGTCTACAACCCATACTCCTACACAACTTTGATTATAAGAGCATCCAAGAAGTTTTCCCTCATGAACGTTCATGTCTGCCAATTTGGACCATCCTACATCCACGGAATCATGACATCTCACAGGCTCCCATGAAAAAACCTTGATAATAAGTTTGGCAACGATTACGTAAGTGAGTGGCCATTCAGACCCTATATAGCCACCTGAATAGAAGAAGAATGTATTTATGGCATACCTTCAAGCTTTCATGTAATCCACAAAGTACAGTTCTTCCATCAGGATTAAAAGTCATAGAACGGATGCCAGAAGCCTGGATTTGAAGCTAAGAAGGTCAACTATGCCTATAGCATCTACAACTACAAAGTGATCATAAAACTAAGAATACCCAAAATAAATAAATAAACAAAAACAAAAAGAGACCAGGATTTAGGATGCCTATAAAATGATATCTGCTCGAAAATTGAATACCAATAATGTATATTGTTGACAGAACAGTTATTTATTTTCACCAGGCAAAAAAGAAAACTTGTCCACCATATCTCTGATCGATAATATTCTAATCAACGTAACGAGTTTTAGTCTAGACATACATATAGAGGATTGGTGCACAGTGCAACCTAGAACATCTATGATAATATGAAACTTTTAGTGCAAGAACATGAAAGAATAAGTGGTTCTCTAAGCCAACAGTTCATTCCATATACTAGTGTAAACTTTTCGTTCAATTTATTATCAGCATAAGAAAAGTCAAACTTGAGCGGCAAAGTTCATATGGCCCCAGTTACTATTTTTGTCAGCATAGAAAACTAAATGAAGGTTCCGGATATCAAATTCAAAGAAATTTCATAAAAATAATCTGATGCTCTCTTCTAACATAAAATCAGTCTGAAACATCCCCCGAGACTTCCAATTTAAATTTACTGTTACATCATTAATTTTAGCATTCTAAATGCTAGGATCTGTTTCATCTACAAAAAACTCTACAGGTATGGCAAAAGGGCAGACAGAAATCTCCATATGTTTATCATGATTCAAGACAGTCCCAACTGAAATAACCATCAAAACAATCCTCTAAAAGACCTCATTTAACACAAAACAACACTTAATAGTTGACATTTGAAAATGATTTTTTAAAGAAATTCAAGGAGATGGTTTAATGATATTCAAACCACATTAGTCAAACAAAACCGACACTGTTTAATATATGATACTAATGAGAAGCAAGACCAAACACGACATGGCAGAACTCTTACATGGGTGATCCAAAAGTTTTTGTATGAGGATCATTGAGCCAAAGAAAGTTAACCAGTTGTGCGTGAATTTTAGTAATTTTTCAAAACAGTAAAATTTACACATTTCTATAGAGAAAATCCAAACTTTTTGTAAGCTCTGCAGCAATCACAGTCATTCCCAAAGCGTCCTGAGGTTCATCACATACATCAAATCCTTTGTGTGCTACGGTAAAGGAGCCATACTGTGATTTCCTAATACCATGCTCAGCGAGAACTATCCCGGCATTCAGATGTTCACATACCGCAAGATCCTATTGATTAATTTGAGAGAGAATAGATGCACATGTAAGGAAAAAAAGATGTTCTCATTTATTACAAGATTGCATATTACACGATCTTTCATCGTACTCCTCGTACAAAAGAAAAAAATAATAATAAAATATAAACAAAACAGCGCCGTGGATCTATCAGCAAGATTGAAAATTTAAGAATTGGGATTCTCGCGCGTATTCTTCCAGAAGCATCTGACCTGGTATTGTACATAAAACAATATCGGGATTGGAATTCCCAGTAATTAGATAATACTCTAAGTACTGCAGCAAACAATAATATTACACTTTAAAATATGCAACTAGCGAAAATAAGGAGATAATAAAATGCAAAAAAAATAAGGCAATAGCGCAAAATAAATAATCAATTTTCTGCAAAAAGTATTATCACAAAATATAAGTTACTGATATCGTTTTTCCAGTAACCCACCACAAATGTTACTGATGTCATTTTTCATTAACTAACCCCGAATGTTACTTATGTCATTTTCCAGTAACAACCACGTTATGTTGGTTCCGAATAACCAACCAAACTTCAATATGAATTTAGCTCAAAGAGAACCTAAGCAGCAGTAAAGTGCAAAAAGTAATATTTGTCATATACTAAGTAACATTTATTCTTTAAGATCCAAAGTTTGACCGTTCAAATTTTTAGATCTACATTTAATTTTGAATATTTAAAATTAGCTTTTAATCCAATATTTTAGAAGTAATTATTATCTTTTTTTCCCTTGCTTTTCTTTCATTTTTCCATTAGATTACTGAGGGTAGCAATAATATTTATAATAGTGTTATTATTATCATTATTAAATGATAATAATGAACGAAATGAAAATGACTAAAATTAAATTGACACAAATGAAAATAATAGTTGTCATTCTATAACGTTTTCATTGTTAATTAATGAAAACAATAATAATGTGAATGACGTTATGGAGATAATAAAACTATCATTATTAATATCATAACACAATAAGTATTATGAAAGAGAACTCAAAAATAGATAAATAAGGAGGCAAAATTTCTCCTTGATTTCTTCCTCTATTCCCACTCCTCTCACCTTTAAGATTAGAATCGTCAGAAAACGGAGGGAGGCCGGAGTGGGGTGGTCGGACGGCTGGCCGAGGTGACTGTTGGCCGGCTAAGCTGGCTGGCAGCGATAGGAGGGCGGCCGGTGGGCTGGTTGCTGATGGTAGAAGGTGGGGCTGCTGGCAGGAAGCTTGGCTGGCAGGGTTGAGGGAGAGGAGGCTGGAGGCTGGCTTGTGGGATGGGAAAAAAAGGAAGAGAGCGGAAGAGATTTTATAGGCGTAGGAAGAGGAGGGAAGAGCCGACAACCTGCGCCAAAAAAGGCGCAGAGGCACTCCCTAGCGCGGAACCTTCCATGACAGGCTCTGTCCCGAGCGACAAAGCCTACGATCGCAACAGGGGGAATCACAGACGGGGGTAGAATAATTTCCTTAAGGAAATTCTTAAAATTACTTAAACTTAAATTTTTCGCATTTTTCGACCGTTTCGCGTCCAAAAATAATGAAACTTGACACCAAGGTATGTTACGATGTAACGAACACCCTCGCGCCAAAAAATTTCAATTCGAAGCAATTTTTTTTTAATTAATTTCTGCAATTTTAAATATTGAAAATTAATTGAGATGAAACCGACGCTCAAAATTTGATGAAACTTTTCGGGCAACCTTTAAATAATATGCTTAACATAACGACACGAAATTGATGAATTCGAACATGTATTTAATTTTCTCAATTTATTGGATTTAAATAATTCATAAAAATAAAGCAGGAGTTTCTGTTATCCGAATTCTCCCAAACTATGACACTTTGATCTAAAAATTATTTATATTTATTGAAATTCTTGTTTGCCCTAAATCGAAATTCCACGAAACCCGATTTCTAAGGCAGGAATTTGACAAATTTGCAAATAAATACATTGAGTCGTTACACATATAACTTGCTAATTTCATAAATGTATAATTTTAAAAGTCATGCTCCAAAAGGGAGACGACACTGATTATATCTATCAGCTAGCCCAACGTAAAAAAAAAAAATTAGTTCATTAAGAAAGCACCCTCCCAAAAGAGTTCCCATTCGTCAATTTTAGCAAGAGAGATTCTAAGCTTGATCTCCGAAATGAAGGTAAATGCAAAAATTATATATTAGAGAAACTACAAGATTCTTCAGCACACATGTAAAATAAAAAAAGTACCTCTGGTCCAGCAGAACCAATTGACTCAAAAGTTTCTAGGTCCCAGAACTTAACCGTTTTATCAGATGAACCTGAATAGAGTAAATCTACTATGAGCTTGCAATAAAAAAAAAAACATTTTCAAGAGGTTTCGCTCGAACAAATAAAAAAATTAAAATTTATGCACAAAGGAAGTTGCATGATGATCCTGATAATGAACCTAACCATATGATAGCCAATCTCTTTCCCCACCCTGTGTATTTTGATAAAAACTGAGTAAGCATTACAAAGTTTGGCATATAGTTTTAAGGAACAATTAGCAATAAAGAATAGAAGAATAAAGAAAATGCACCAAAGATAACATGTTTTATAAGTAGCAATAAAAAGTCATCAGCATTCGCATCCCTAATATATCCAAACACATAAACTGCAATAATTGAAAGATATGGTAACAATACAAGTTAATAACAGCTAATATTATTTATAGCTTAAAATATCATTTTTTTTAATGATTGGAATACTGTAAGAGAGGAAAAAGACTAGAAATATGTTTTAAATTGTTATATAGACTTTCAGTTAGATGAATAGTTACAGCATTAACATCAGAGAACAAACCGGTTTTTATTCAGTCACCCATTTAAAATCTTAGAGCACAGAATATAGCTAGTTTGGTCTTTGTTCATTACGACAATTTTATTAGAAGTAAAAAATTTTATTTTAGTAAAGTTAATGTAAACGGCGTTTCATAAATTTTGGTAAGATTTTTGTTTGTCTGGTTCAGCGCAGGACAAATGAAACAACTATTTTTTCATATGTGATTGAAAAACTACACGATCATCGGTCAATAAATAATGGATATAAATGTTAAAAAAATCAAAAAATTAATTATCATCACACCAAGGCAAAGCTAGCACCAACCTGCTAGGGTCAATGGACGAACAACAAAGCAAGTGGAAGGTAATTTGAATGCATATGAGCTCAAAAGAGAAACAGCATGAAAACAACCAAACGTTGACAAGCCTGAGAAGTCGGCAAAAGATTAGTGAGGTCTGGCGGGAAACTTGACAAGGTTCAAGGAAGCAACAAATTTAGAAATCGTACTATTTTAGTGATTAACAAATTCAAGGAAGCTACGTCACACTCGCATTACAAAATACCAAGCATTTCCAGCATGAAAAACAAAAGTAAATTTTCAAAACAGCCTATAATGAAATCATATCATTACCTAGGGTAGGCTAAGAAAGCATGGGCCAATCAGCGATGGGAAAAGCCAACCTGCTGAGCTGGTGGTCAACTAGCAAAGCCAAATTAAGATCAATTGGAAGACGAGCTCTCGAATATGTCTATCTTTGAACCGAACAGAGCACCAAAATAAATAAATAAATTGATATCATGCTAGGTTGCAAGGTAAGAGATGCCTAACTAGCGACTTGACAATCTCATATGATAATCTTAACCAATATCAAGGACTCAAGGAAGATTACTCCACAAAATTTAGAAAGCATTTGTTTTGAGCAATTCGCAAATTTCTAAATTCAAGTAAGAAAAGGTACAAGGGTTTCAAAAATCTCTAAGTTTACTTTGCATTTATTTTATTGCAAATCAAAACCTTAAAACCAAATTTCATGAATCTATTTTACACTCACATTAAATCAGGCTAAACAACCCCACAATGCAAGCATTTAATTTTTATGAACAAAATTTGCTAGCAACTGCAAGAAAATTGTAACAACAAAAAATTGTAGCAAAGAATAAACTATCTAAGAAACACAAAGAAATAAGAGATCCACCAAATAGCTATGCATTAGCAAGCATAGATATAATAGCATGTATACCTAATAGCTAAGAAGCACAAACATCTACAAAAACATTTCATTTTTCAAACATGATATACCTCTATGCCCAGACACATGTACAATATACCAAAGTTAACTTTTTCGATAATTCATACAAAAATTCAAATCAAATAGAGGCCAAACATGCTTACTCTTAGTTCTTTGCTCATCTAAGAAGTAGTAATTTCTTTTTAATATTCTGGTTAATCAAACAAGATATTCATTGATAAGATTATATACTTGATTTTCTCTTTTAAATAATTAACAATATTTTCTTTTATTATTGTTAAATTTCTTATATGAAGTATATGATATCATATTTTATCATACTGTTTTATTAAAAAAACAGCTATTATAATTAGATATAGTATATTTTATATTAACATTTTATAAGGAGAACGTCAAGTCAAATGAGGATGCTAAAATGAATGAGTAGGTATACTTGAAAAGATGTGATGAGAAATGAAGAAATTTACAGCAAACTTGGTGTGACTCTAATAATATATAAGATTAGATATTGTCAACTTAGAATGTTCAATCATACTAATTGAGCATATGAACTATGTGACGTTAAAAGAGGAAGATAAAAAAAACATGGGAAGAAACTATTAGAATATTGATCTTTTTTGTTTAGAACTTAAAAAAGTGCTTCTACTTGATCATGCACAATAACAAAGAATTCATGTAGTCAACCACATGTTGTGCTTGTGTCATTTTCGTGTTTCTTAGGCTATAAGCAATAAAGATGTTATCTAGTAAATGTAAATCAAATGATTAACCTAAAAGATATGTAACAAACTCTAAGGCAACGATAAAGTATTGTTAAAAAGGATTCCTAGTAATCACAAAAAAACAAAAGAGGCGGTTAACCAACTCAAGAAATAAGCTGGCTGTGCATTATAAGCAATCAATTACAAGGCTCTAAAGCTACACATTCCTAAGGAAACAATGATTCAACGTTCATTAATTGCTATTAATAGTAGAAATGTTCTTCAAGAAAATTAGTGGCATTAATAAAAAAATATTTGACTTTAACAAGGTTCCCTGGTAACAAAAATATAACTATACTGCAAAATATGGAAGCATATTCTTAATGTTAAAGCATAAATATGACCACTTATGCAATTTTTTCTAGTTGAAAATGATAGCAAATAAAAGTCAGTTTGTCTTGATTATACAAATTAAAGCACCGGCAGCTAAATATACCATTAGCACTGCATAAGACCAGGACACCTTTGTTTATAAGAGGTAACAAATTGTAATGAAAGCTTTTTTTGAGTGGTGATTATCTTCTTTCAACCTTTTCAGTTTAAAATCTGTCATTCCTTCCTACCCAGTTTAATGTTGTTTGTGAGAATAGAAATTCAGTTAATAGTTAGGACAGAATTTTTTGGGTCACCATTCCATCACCCAAGTTCTACAAAAAGTCACAACAATTTTACATAAAGATGCTTGAGATTCATATAATTCCAAGCTAGTTACAAGAAAGTCAGTTTTTCCAAATAATGGCACCTCTTTCATCCCATCTTGCAAAGCTTAACTGTGTTCACTTGGGATAGTGACAACTATTCATAAAATCAGTTGAAAAAGTGGTTGTAGAGAAAACTATTTGAAACAACTATTACTGTCACATATAAGACCATAAGGGTTGAGATTTCATACTATTGTGCATATTTAAAAAATGGCCAATTACTTATTCATAAATAATTTATTAAATATATGCTCAAATATTGGGCAATCTTAGAAGTGATGTCACTAAAGGAGAAGCACTGATCACCAGCACACCGCTCAAATGGATGTTGTCACCAATGAGTCAATGATCATCCATGGAGATAATCATCGATCTTAGTCAATGGAAGAAGCTTCAAGAAAGACAAGTTCTAACGTTCTAAAAAGTAAAGGACACAAAACTAGGGACACAATTGATACGTGTTGTCAATTGCATAATCTCTTACATTTGAGACAAGGATAAAAAAAATCATTTATAATTTAAACTAAGAAATTCACAAATTTAAGTCAATAGGCCCTTGTCAAAATCATATTTTTGCTAAAAAATTTGATTCTTTTATTGTATGGCATGAAATATTTTTGTTTTTTGGAAGAGCATCACAATACTAATTTGATGTTTCTGATTTCATCTGAAATATAAATTCTTTGGTTGATTATTTTGAAAGGGCAAAACAAAGTTTTTAGTTTTATAAAGAGACTTTCAATATTATTTATGCTGGTCTAAAAATCATACAATGACCATTAATGTTATTTTGCTTTCACATTTAATGCGGAGTCATAAAATTTAAGAATAACATTAAAACAAAGAAGTGATTTAATAGCATTGTCATCATAAAAACAATAGCATTGAATCAATTAGACATACACAAATATATAACACTAACATCTAAGTCACATCTCAACATAAAAAATAACATTGAACCAAGAAACTGCTTAAATATGGATTGATTTTAGTGAAAACATATTTTCTAAATAGTAATAGAAAATGTAAATAATTTTTTATTGAATATTGAATTAAATTTGAGCTTAAATCCTCCTCTTATACATCTAATATCACTCTACTCTCTCCCCTTATCCCGTGTCTCCCAAAAATTACCCAAATGCCAATATTTCCATAATGTGCTCTTTCTCTACCAAAAATTACCCCCAATCTATGACTAAAATTCTCTCTCCACAAGCCTAGTTCAATCTTTTATCAATTAAACATACACGAGAACATGGAATTGATGGTAAGTTAGGAGACGGAAGAAGGCTAAGCATCAAATCATAAAATGGTCTTCCATCAATTTGAAAATAGTGCAAACATAATTCAGAAATGTTTCATCCATTTAAAAGTATCCAATTTCTTTGAAAACAGAGAAATTAGAGACAGAGAAGTATAATGTCCTACTTATCAAATTGAGTAACGTAATGATGCAGTGATTCAGATAAATAAGCTGATGGAAAACAATGATCCCAATATAAATGAGTCAAAAATTACTGCTAACCTGTTGCCAAAAGAAACTCATGTGGATGGAAATCTATGCACTGAATCTGACCCTCATGACACTTGAAATCATGCAATAGCTTCCCAGCAGTCAAATCCCATAGCTGTTCAGAATAGTTTTAGTGCAACCATTTAACAGAGAATAAGCTAATATTGCATCAATTTTATTAGCATCTTTATATAATCTTTTGTGCATTAAATAAAAAATTAGAAAATCTAACAATATCTTTATAAATTTGCAAATAAGAAGCTTCAAAAATTTACTTACCTTAATGATGTTGTCTTCACCACCAGAAACAACCCAACGACCATCTGGAGTAAATCTAATGGCATTTACACCACGAGTATGGCCTTTGTAAGTATGAATGCACCCTTTCCTTCTAATATCCCAGATCTTAAGATTTGTGTCTAACGATCCTGAGGCAAAAAACTCCCCAAATGGATGAAAATCAACAGATATACAATGTGACCTGTGTCCTGTAAGAGTGCGGATAACTGCAGGAAAAAATAGTATAGTTAATGGAATAAGAAAGGCATAAATATGACTTTCTCCGGCCAAGAAAAAACAATCTTATTTTTTCCAATATTATGTAAGGAGAGTACTCTTTGCCTCCTTTAAATCCCACAACTTTATAGTTCCACTTGCAGCTCCTGCAGCCACCAACACTTCAGAAGCATCAAAACTGACTGATTCCACTGCACTAGTATGGCCTGAGAGGCTCTACAAAAATGAAAAGAAAATGCAGCTTGAATTTATTAGCAGAAAGTTAAACGCCCTCCAGAAACAGAAACAAAGAGAACAGAACGAAAAGAATATGATTAGCAGAAAAATCTCACCAATATGGCATTTGGTTTCCCAATAGCCCAGAGATTGACTTTGTGGTCTTCCCCTCCAGTGACAAGAATCCTTGATGTTCTCCTTCCTATCTTTAGACAGTTCACACTTGAAGCATGAGCCACAAATTCCTCTAAGTATAACTTGGTCAAGAAAAGTGATGAAAATACAAAACTAAACTAAAATTTTGGATAAAGGAAACGCTTAATGTAGATTGATATCGAGAATAGATCCAGTTACTATCAAAACCCTATCTTCTTCAAAACAAGGATACGGAGCTTGTAAGCACGTTTGGTGGACATTATTGAGCGGAGACGAAACGACCACCAAACCCTACGTTACTCTTTTCCCTCCCCTTTCCCCAATTTAAGACAAAACCCAATGAAAGCTCCACCTTTCTCATTTCAGATCAAGTAACACTTGTCGACGACAGATCTCCTGCCGCAATCCCACATCTCTCTAAAAACCAACTCAAAAGAGAGACCAATGCCGTATATAAGAAAAAATATCGACAAAAAAGTCTCTGAATCGACTAGAGAGGGAGGCGTGGAGGATTCTTTGCCTAGCTTTAGACCTGCCTGGAGTAAAAATTCGAAGAAGCGAGGTTTAGACAGGGGGAAGGAGAAAAGGAGCTTTCTTGAAGAGGGCAAGAGTTCTAAGCTATGTTTAAAAAATAAATATTAAATAAAAAAAACTTTTTTATTATTACAGTTATTTTTCTTATTTTTTTCAGAAAGAGTGGACCATTGCAGTTGCAAACGATTTAAATTTTAAATATTTATTTAATAACACTTTAATTCCTTCTTATTAAAGTAGGAGAAATAATAGTATTTTATTTATGAGTATTAAATTTGGAGTCTTAAAAATTATTTTAAAATTTATTATTTCTTACATGAAGATTCATTAAATAATTAATAATAAAATATCAATATTTATAAATTTAATACATAATTCTTTTTTCTCTTAATTTCAATTTTTTTTATGCATAAAAAAAAAAATTTATAGATAAAAAAATTTTTTTTAAACTCTTAGTCTTCCTTCTTAAACAAAAGAACATAAATGGTGTTTTTTCTTTTTTTTTTTATCTCTTCGTCTCCTTCTGCTTCCTCAACAACCAGACTTCTCTCAACTCTAGAAAGCTCCTCTTCTCAAAGCATCGGTCGTCCTCTGAGATGCAGAGGTCGACCTCATCATCTTCTCGATTGTGCAATGTAATCAATTTTATTTTCTAGTATATCTATAAGAATAATTATGTGATCATAACAAAAAAATTATTTAATTAAATTATAATAATTATGTTGCGACAAAAGAAAATACTCAATGAAATTAATCATGAAGATTTTACTACTCAGCTTTCTGATAATAAGCTTGACGCATTACTACCACGATTAACTTATGTTTTAGTTATTTGGACCCAACTATAATTCTATTGCTTAGATGTAATAGTAGATTTTAATAGAAGAGTTTCTGTAAATTTACTTGCATGACTCATCTTGATAACTAAGATACATGTGTGCTATTCTAGAATCATTACACGTATAAAAATAAGAGTACAACAGTAATTGCAAAGCACCATCACACTCAAAGTTGAAATTTGAAGTTAAGAGATCTCGTAGAAGATTGGCTAAAGACGATCATAGAGTTGAATGTAATAAAGACTCGTGTGCGTGAGACATCACTAGTAATCATTGTATGATTTAAATCATTAAGTAATCAATTAACATGATCGGACCAACTGCGTCCCAACCCACTGGCTTAAAGGAACTGCTTCTTCTTCCTCGATGAACCTCCCATGACATTTAGTGTTAACCAATTTAGGAAATTTTGATTTAGTGCTTAAACCTCGCCGAATTTAATTTGCTTCCCATTGTAATGATGATTATAGTCTAGTTATATAGAGCATTAACCTAATTCACCTATTAGCTTTAATTTTCCCTCAATTTGAAATCCATTTTCACCATATTTCTCACCAATGCGTCACCTTTGTACAAGCTCAATCCCAGCACATTTAGTCGAGTTTTAGCCACAATTAAAAATATGGATCACATTAAGACTCAATATTTTCATAAGAAACCTATAAATATATTTTTTGTATGACTGGCCATGGCTTTCTGCGTTGCCTGATCACTATCTGATATAAAATTTTCACTAATTAAGTTCAAAAAAGCTTTTCGAAGTTTGAATTTGACCGTTGCTTGAACTATTTATGCCCTAGTCAAGAATGTGTCTCGGTCACCTCACCTTCATGGCTGAGACCTACTCTAAGGTGAGTTATCCTCTTCATGCAATTGTATACCCTTTGATCATCTATCTATAAGCACTCTCATTATATAGAAACTTCATCTTATCCTCTCCAGCTTTGTGAGTGCTTGTATTTCTAGAAAACCACTATTTTCTTAGCTCACTTTTGACTGAGCCTTGCTATTTTGGGTCTCTTAGTTAGGATAGTCCATCTCAAGAGCTAAAATTTGGATGGTATATTCTTTCCTCTACCCTTTATGCTTTCTCTAAATGAGTCATAAGCTAAAACTACTTACTTGCTCCTCTAAATACCCCAAATCGATAGCTCTTGTGTAGATTGGATCTACCTAAACTCATCCATTTGGTCTTAGCTTGGGCTATCCTTGTTGTTGTTGAGCTCAACCTAGTCTCCAGAATCTTTTTAATAGCATGGTGCATTCATTAGAACTTCTTCTTCCAAGGTATTATCTAATTTGGACACTTTTTCTTAGTATGTTAATTCATATAGTGACCTAAACTTACCTTATATAAACTTTAGTTAGGTTCAATGGCTTGGTTAACCCAACTAAATACAGTGCCGTAAAAGTATATCATAGTAATTTTAAAGATGGGTTTAGCCCATCCACAGCATATCTTGGAGTTAATTTGGGGATTAGGCAGTAGAACCATATGATTTCTCCTATACCCACTTTGTGAAGACTTGAATTAAACCCATGGATTGGGAGAACCCAAATGTGTCCTAAACCAAGTCAATGCCACGTTATGATCATAAGGATGAGGCTAACTCATTTGCAGCCTCGCATATCTTAGATTTAGAGAGTTGGTGACTATAACCCTAAGGTTTTCCTCTATAATCTATCTCAAGTGCAAACTAAGAACCCATAATCTCCCATTGATGCTACATTGATGAGGGATTGTGTTGGGTGGACCTTAGTTAAGGAGAAATCAAGTGAAGGTATGAACAAAACACTTAGGTTATGAGTAATGCATACCTAGACCCTTTGGAGGCTATGGTAAATGAACCTAGCCACTCAAAGGCCACAATAAGCCCAAAGATTTATATTAATATCTTGGCATGACTTAGGAGAGGTTTAATATTAGCCAATTATATAGTAGATTATTATAATACTACCTATAAGATCTCGTATAATCCTAAAAAAATTAAGGACTATTTCAAACTATTCAAAAGAGCATTTAAGTATCTCTTAGTAAGGCCTCACTAAGATTTAAGTGGTCAATGAAGCATCATTAGCGCACTCCCAGCTTGAGAAAGTACTTGGGCTAGCATATGCTGAGGGAATACCATTAAGTACTCATTTAATTATCTAAAAGCAAAACTTGATTTAAGACCCTAGAACCTTAATCAATATATTACTCATAAGACCACTAACTTATAAATAAAAATAATTATCCATTTTTTAAATAAATTATGACTCCAAGGCCTTGTGTAAAATAATGCAAAAGATTGAGTCAACTAAGAGTTGACCAAAGTTTGCCCAATCCTCCACCTAAGACTCAAACTAAGGGAAGATTTGTGCTCAATGGAACCCCGTAACTCTTCTACCAAATGATGAAACTTGGATCACTTGTACTAGAATGGGATCGTTTGCGTGCCAATCTTGGCTAGTTAAGGATGTTATTAAGAACTTTAAAGTTAAGCGTAAAACAATTAAGAATATAAAATGTATACTAATGAGTTACATGCATGTGCACTTGATCAGAGTGAGCTTATACAAACCTACCTAGTTCCTAGTAACCTAAGCGATAAAGTATGTCTTATGAGAATGCACTAACTATATGAACTATTCTTAAACTTAAGAGTATAACCTTAGAGATTTAGTATTGTGGCGACCCGTTGCTCGATCAGCATAGCTAATTTAGCGTTAAGTGCTCACTCCCTAGGATCATATCGGAGTTTAGCATAATAGTATTTAGAGGCATATAAACTACACACTTTATATTCATTGCAATATTCAGAAATATCATAATAATAAATTAAATATATTCATTATAAAGATAATATTTATCTTACAAAATTTATTACACGCTAAAAAAAAATTTTAATACTTTAAGAAAATCAGCATCTAAGTTGCATCATCATGCATCAGCTCCTTCTCAACAACTTGATACTGAGATTGTTCATATATTATCATATATATATATATATATATATATAAAAAGAAAAAAAAATTATTAAACATAAATGTCTAAGTAAGTTTTATAGGATCTCAAAATTTACATATAATATTAAGCGTTATGATTTTGCACGAGAAGCGTATATAAATAAAATATTACATTTGAGTATGATATGCTTGCAAAATTGTCATAATTATGAATGTAATATCCATATTTAAGATATGCGCTCATTCTGAAATAAAATATAATAAGATATAATATTTATCATGTTGGACAAATTTATAGAACAATCGAGAAGTTAGATACGTCTAACTATTTGAGATGTGTGTTCCTGACTAACTACACATTCTGTAACATCCAAAGGTTATTATTGGGTCGAATTGACTTAAAATTAATCAAATAAGATGAAAATCAAGATCCCGATTTAAGCTGAATAAAAATCAAGTAAGAATATCCTCAAATAAAGTGTATCGAGCGGAACCACCTACAAAGATTTGAATGTAATTGGGATTCCGGATCGTCCTGAATTAATTCGTGGTGTTTAAACTAATAATAAATAAAATATAAATTGGATTTTTAAAATTTTGTATTTTTAGGTTAAGCATCAAATGAGGATGTTATATTTTAGTTTCGCTAATTTTCGAGTGCTGGATTGATCGTGGCGAATTTTCAAAGTTTTCACTTATAAAATTAATATAAAATAAAATAATTATCCAAATTTAATAATTTTTTGACATGTCGTTCTTCTCGTTGAGATACTCAATCAGACCAAGTTTATGAGATTTGGAATCCAAATATCGACACAATAAATGCGAGTAAATGAAGAAATTCTAATCAAGTAAGTATTATTTGATTTTTCTTTTTGGCTATTTCGGCTGGCTCTCTCTCTCCCCTCTATCATTATATTGAAAGCATTTGGAGCCGTAGATTTTTATTTTATATCCAATGGTTGCATGTGCTATTAGCCACTTATAAAAAAAGGGGGAGGAGGAGAAAATAGAATTCTCCTTCTCCTTCAAGCCAACCGAAGCATAGCAGCTCCTCTCCCTCTATCTGACGCAAAAGAGGCGCTGAGCCCCTCTTTCTTTGACTCCCTTCTGCTTGGTGCAGCCATAGAAGCCGTTGATTCTCCCTTCTATTCGTTCCTGTTGTCGAGTGCTGACTCTCCATTCAAGGCGGCATATCTTCTCCCTTCCATGCATGCTCGAGCGGCTGAGTGCTTCTTCCCTCTCGGATGAGCAGCCGTTTTACCTTCCTTCTCGGCTGATCCACCGCGGTCGATCCTCCTCCAAGTACCTGCCGCCTTCTTCCTCTTGGCGTCAGTTCTCCCGGCTCCGCCGTCAAGCAAGGTACCGCCCTAACCCTATCAATGATTCGAATGCTATAGCAATCCGTAGTGGACGCTATCCCCAAATTCATCAACTATCTTTTTTTTTTTTTTATTGAATTGAATCCTTCTGTTAAATGCAAAGAGTACCACCTCTTCGAACCCTCTTAAACTTCAGTATGCTTACAATTAGTTTAATTACCTTCTAATGAATGAACAAGTATCTAATATACTTCAATCAAATTTTTTAGTTTCTCCATTCACCTTGCTTACTCCTCTTTGGTCGAGATCAGCGAGTTAACTTGATCTTCACAGGATGATATTTGTTTTGAATACTAGATCAATTGATATTACTTTAAAGTCGTGTGATTTTTTTTATTTTTTATTTTTACTTAGAGTTCTAAAGAAAACTTAATTTTTAGTTTTTATTTTTTTATTTCTTTTGCCCTCCCTGCTACTTGATTCAAAGAAGAAGAATATATATATTTTTTCTTTTGGGCCTGAGCAGCCCGATGCTGCTGGTCGCATGGGGTCCAACTCCATAATAAAACCTGCAGAAAAACGGAAGAGTTAATATAAAACATATATATTATATAAATATAAGTTATAGTGTATAGATAGATATATAAATATATATACGCAATATATATTAAATGTGATTAAATTAAGTTAATTAATTAAAATTTGCAAACTTTAATTATATATATCTCCTAAACCATAGGTTCAATCATAGTGATATTATATCTCATTTTAATCAAAAAAATGAGAGAAATCTAATGGTAGAAATTAGATTTCTCATAAAATGCATAGACATTCTAGAACCTCTCAAATGATCAAAATACTCTTAATTTTCAACTGATCATAACTTGGCCAATTGAACTCCAAATTTAGAAATTTAAGATGCTATCTAGGTTAGAAAATTAGTGTCAACAATAATATGAAATAATATTTAGGTTCTGAATCTTAAAAGATCAGAAATTATCAAAATACTCATAATCCTAGTTAGGCCATAACTTGATCATTTGAAGTCCAATTTGGGTTTACTCGCTATCAACAAACTCAGTATATTATAGGGAAGCTATAAAAACTGAGTTTGCTGAATTTGGACTTCAAATGAAAAAGTTCAGTTTTTCTCCGTTGACCGACAAAATTACCGAATTGCCCCTGAAAATTAGAGCATCCATAACTTGGCCATTTGACCTCAGAATGCAGTGTTCTTAAACTCTATGGAATCATTGAACAGTAACCAATAGTAAACTGCATAAAAATTTAGATTTCATTAAGTATGAATTACAAGATGCCCTTTAAGTCAAAAATATTAGTTTGGACTTATAAGATCCGATTCTTATCCAAATCGAGCGTACTTACTGTCTATCTTTATGTTAGACAGTAAGGAATCACTGGACAATAAGAAATTCTAATTTGGAATCCTAATTCAAAAAGTAGATTTTTGAACCCTTAAGTATTGGCAAAATAGTCATTTTGCCCAAATTTTAGGTTAAGTGACTTTAACTCTTAAATTAGCTTCCAAATCAGTAAAATCATCTCTTAGGGCTAAAATTGGGGTGAGGGTATAGATTTTTGCATGTGCTGCTTGCTGAGGAGTAATTATTCTTCCCCATTGATTAGCAATTAGTGCTTTAGGAGCAATGGGTGGATCTCTCATTTGCATTAGAGCAGCTATAGGTACATGAGTTGGTCTAGCTATAGGTGTGAGTTATTGCCTTCTAGCTAATATTGGTGCTTTTCATTGTATTTAAGAAGGATAAGTAATCCACGGATTATCTGTTGTATGGGTTGCTTGATATTGTCAAAAGTTGCGAGTAGGATGTCCACACGTATAACATATTTTGCTCCTGTGATATTAATTATCGTAAGGATGCGATCAGTTGCATTTCCCAGTAGGTATTTGCTGAGCTATTTGATAAACCCTGGCTTGAGACGATCTCGGCCTATTGTATTCAATTTGTTGTACATATACATACGGGGGTCTTTTTCTTAGCTCTTATACTTCTTCCTGTTCCCATGTTCTAATATTTTTGCATTTTCAAGCTCGTCTGAGAATTTGGAAATTCACAGAGCCATAAGCATTTCCTTGATATAAGATTTTAATCCTTTTAAAAATCTGTTGCATCGAGAAAATTCGGTGCTCACTAGTCATGGTGTATAACAATATAGCCTTTGAAATTCAATTTAATATTCAGCGACACCATAGTTGCTCTAACATAACTTCTTAAATAAATCTTCTATGATGGCTTGAGCATGAGGAGAGATGTATTTGGCTCTGAAGGCTTTGACAAATTCTTTCCATTGGATATTCTCAGTATTTATGCCTACGAAATGTAAGCTTGCAATGGTTTCCCACCAGCATTCTGCTTCTTCTTCCAACCCAAAGATAGTTAATCTGATTACATATGTATGTGGGCATTTCATGCTAGTTAGTATTTTTCCTATCTTCTTCACCCAATTTTTAACATCCATTGGGTTACAAAATTGTTAGACGTGCTTGAAAATGATATGCTTACAAAATTGTCATGATTATGAATGCAATATCTATATTTAAGATATATGATCATTTTGAAAAAAAATACAACAAAATATAATAATTATTATATTGGACAAAGTTATATAATAATCGATGAGTTAGATACGTCTATCTAACTATCTGAGATATTGGTTCCTAACTAACTACACATTCCCTTTCAAAGGTTATGCACAGTCTTCTTATTTTTCTATATATCAGCCTGTCTTGACCTAATGTATTATCTGTACATACATGAGATCAACCTAAATGGACTCATGATACTAATTTCTGACTATTTATTTTAAGTTATAAGCACAAAATATCATATAAATATATTAATGTGGGTCTAAGCTTAATAGCGATGCTAAAGCTATAAATAAAATAATTAAATGAAAAGAATAATATCATCATTTTATTTTAACAAAAATATTAATATGAATATTATATTGATTACTTATCTTTATATATTAAAAATATCAATTTTTATTATAGTATATATATATATATATTAAATAAAAGAAAAATAACTTAATTAAAAGTTGTAGAAATTATGAAATATATATATATATATATATATGTGAAGAAAAATGATCGAAATAAAAGTTACAAAAATAAATAAATAAATAAATAAATATATATATATATATATATATATCAAGAAAATGATGGAAATGAAAGTTACAAAATTAGAAAATATATACATATATTGAAAAAAAAAAAAAATGAAAGTTACAGAAATTAAAAAAAAAAAAAAAAAAAATATATATAATATATATATATATATATATATATAAAGAAAATGACTAAAACAAAAGTTGCAAAAATTAAAAAAATATATAAATATATAGAAAAAAAGAAAATGACTAAAATAAAAGTTGCAAAAATTAGGATATATATATATATATATATATATATAAAGAAAATGACTGAAATAAAAGTTATAGAAATTAAAATATACATATATATATATAAATTTTTTTTGCATAAATAAAAATATAATAATAATAATAATAATAATATTAAAAATAATAATAATAACATTATTATTATTATTAAAAGAAGAAGAAATGAAAAAATATAAAATTTATCATCTATATCTCATTTCTTACTCTATTTTAATGTCGATGAGGCTTTACTGGAGATCGACAGAGGGAATCGGTGGTGGCCAAGGAAGAGAGTGGGAGGAGTGGAGGGGGGAGAGGAGATGGAGAAGAATGGTGGAGGATGAGGGGGAGGGGGTGTATTTATAATTTTTTTTAATTTAATTAATTAATTTATTTTCTCTCTCATCCATTATTTGAATAAAAACTAATTTATCATCTTCTTCACAATTGTTTTGAATGTTCAATTTGACTTTCTCTTCCTCATTCTTATATTTTCTTTCTCTTCCCTCTTTCTTTCTCCTCTTTCTCTCTCTTCTTTTTTTTTCCTGAAAATAATCAAACTTGACACGGATGTGTATCTTGATGAGACAAACATATTCATGTAAAAATTTTTCAATTTAGAGCAATATTTTATTTTTTATTAATTTTTGAAGATAAAAATTTTAAAAATTAGTTATGGTCAATCCGAATATCTAAATTAGACAAAACTTTTTTTGTAGCATTTTTATAATATTCTTAATCCAACGACATTAAAATCGCTAAATTTGAACTTGTACTTAATTTTTATATTTTATTAAATTTAAATAATTTTGAAATTAATTCAGGAGTATCTATTATCCAGATTGCTAACAAACTTGAGCATTACAATCACAAAAATATACTCTATCCAATGATAATTTTAGTTTGCCTTAATTTTGAAGTCACTCGGGATCCTAATTTTTGGATCAAGTTTAGTCCTAATTATCATAGTAACGACTTGAGTTGTTATAAGTACTCTCTCCAAGGAACTAAGCCTTATCCTTATCGGATCAATAATCTCATACATAGGATGAGGATGTGGCCCAAAGGCAGACTTAGGAAAAATGATTAAAGATGGTGAGATTTTAATTTTATGCGAAACTTTGTGGGTTATGTTATATTGTGGTAGGCTATGCTATGATGAATCTTATGTATTATTTTAAGTTCGAGTTTTACTTTTACAATATTGTAGTAATAGTATTAATGATAATGCAACATCTCATGTATTTATAAAAATAGAGAATTTGGGAGGATCTATTTTACTTAGAATGTTTACATATAAAGGTTCTAAAAATGTTTGGGGTAGAGAAATCAACCAAAGTGGTGAGCCTACAATTACAAGTACACTTCCGATTGAGTACCGACTTGTGTCCCAAAGACTAAAGGAAGGAGATGAGGAGAACACTACATATTAGTGTAGTGAGTAGATACCTTGATGTATTTGTTTATTTACATGAGACATAATTTAGCAAAAGTAGTTGGGATAATGATTAGATATGCCAATGATATATGGAAAGGACATAGTAAGTAGTGAAGTGAATTTTGAGATATTTGAAGAGCATAATTGCAATAACCCAAGTTGTTACTTAGATCAATTATGACTAATCTAAGTCCTAATTATGGTTATAGTATCTTAATTATTAAGTTATTTAGAACTCACCTCTAAGATCCAGTTCAAATCAGGAATCAAATGGACCAAATCCTGATTTTTGGAAAATCCAAAAACTCTAGAAATTGACCTATTTAATTTGACATCAAATCAAAAATTCGACTTCGCCATTGCGTTCTCCACCCCCAAATTAGCTAGGGGTGATGTTTTGGTCGCATTTGGAAGTCATTGGATTTTTGTCGAATATTTTAATATTATTTAAATCCCCTGAAAAATTTAGAAATTAAATAGTCGTCAAATCAAAAATCCGATCACATCGTTGCATTTCTCACCCCTCAATTAGCTAGGGGTGATTTATTCGAAAATTTTTAGGTTGCATTTAAGTAATTATTTTTAATTATAAAAATCAGATTTAAATTAATAAATATTTTCAAATATTTAATTTAAATTAAACGACGTCGTCCGCTGTTTAAACCCTATCGCCACCTAACGCTCACGCCGTCCCTCGCTCTAGTTTGGCGAATCAGATGGATCGTAGCCGTCTGATTATTTGATCAGACGACATCGGAGTTGCCTTCTCCGCACGACTCCCGCGTGTCACGGGAGTCGACGCGTGGTGCTTTGGGCATCTGCCAGCGCGCTAAGCCGCCGCTTGCAGCCTCTTTAGGCTTATATTAAGTTACCCAATCGACCCTTCGACCCCGATTTGCTAAAATCATCATTTGCGGAAGTGAAAGGCTATAATAACCCTAGTTGTTATCTTAGTTAAACTTAGATTAATTAAGCTAATTCAAGTTTTGAATTTGATTCTATTAGATTCAATGGGTCATTTAAACCTAACCCTAGAAGTTTGGAATCAATCGGAGCTAAAATAGGAAATTTGGTATTTCGGACTATTTTTAAGCTCTAAAAAATATCTAAATTAAATTGATCTCCAAATCCAAATCTGATTTTATTTTTGAATTCCCCACCCTCA
This sequence comes from Gastrodia elata, assembly GCA_016760335.1. Lineage (NCBI taxonomy): Eukaryota > Viridiplantae > Streptophyta > Magnoliopsida > Asparagales > Orchidaceae > Gastrodia > Gastrodia elata. Next base: position 13,304,829 of record CM028681.1, on the reverse strand, counting down.
AATTAGCTAAGGGTGAAATTTTAGGAATTTTTGGAGGTCATTTAGGCACATTTTAAATTTAATTTAAATTGGTTCAATTACAAATTAGGGTTTTAAACAATTCTTAATTGCAAATTTATCCTCTCCAACGGTCAGTCGGTTCCCAAACCGCGGGCGCCATCCGTGCCGTCCATTCAGTGGATTTAATCCAACGGCCCGTGCCTTCGATTGGATCCGTCTCATCTCGACCGTTCCGCGGTTCTAAAATCTTGATCCAACGGCATTTAGGTCTCCGTCTTAAGTATCCCCGATCACCTGTTCGATCCTCAGATCTAATCCAATGGTCGATCCAGCCTCCTCTCGCAGATGTTAAATGTCAGAAGATCAGAGCCGTTCTGCGTCAATTGGCGATCCATCAGACTGCCCTGGCAACCCCCGCGACTGTGGATCGTCTTCCTCCCCAGCTCGCGCCCGACAGTCGAATTTTCCTATACAGCCATGTCCTCCAGCCGGTTTGCCACTTCCGTGCCACATTAGGAAGACCATTGCGACCTTGCCCTAGCCTCCCTAGCACTCCCAGTCGAGCTTGAGGCCCGATCCACACCAATTCTGGCAATTGAGGGAGCACCCTCGGGCCGAGCCTAAGCCATGACTCCAGACCTCAGCAGCCACCCTGGACCTCCGTGGAGCATATAAATACCCCCGTGACTTCACAGTGAGTCACTTTGCTCACTGCGAATCCCCATTTACCTAGCTGAAGGTCTACTGGAGCTCCCGTCATCTCGACAAATTCCCGACGTCTTCTGGAGCTTAGGGCCACTGATAGAGGGCCCGTCTGGTGTTCAGACCCCCTGTGAACCTTCATCTATCAGTCCAGGAAGCTCAAAGGCACTCCAATTCCCTAGGCCAAGCCTGCGACCTTGACTTCAGGTACAACCTTCTCCCATGGATTTCCTTCGATCCAATTCCTCGTCTGTCTCTGCTTTGAGCCTCTGGATGTCGCATAATTAGCCATAGCCACTTAGGGAACCAGTCGTGATTGTTGCTCGGGGCTAGGCTAGCTTGAATTGATTGTATCGATCAATTGAGCTAGCGGCCGAGCCATGGCTGAGTCCGAGTAAGGACCCAGTGATCGGCAGCGCCCCAGGTTATGAAACCATGGGAGTTCGACTCGCCTCACCTCCCTGAAGGTGTAGGCATCAAACCCCAGCTGATTAATGGCCTCTGTGAGGAGAATTATCTCCTCACAGTAAACCTTAAGGGTCTGTATCGAAGGCATCTCGGGCGAGTAGCACCCCATCGATCTAGAAGGATTCAGATGGTGGTTCTTACCTCAATCGACGCGTATTGGTGCCCTGAAGGTCTAGCCGTTGAGATCAAGGTCTAGCGTGGAGTGTGCACAGAGAATTTAATGTCTGAAGCTAACCCTAGGCAAGGGGGTATCGGGCGTAGACGCGAGGAAGACGACGCACTGGTGCTCCTGGTCGGGCCGACCCGTGACTCGCGCGGTTCCGATTTTGGGCCGCGGCTATTAACTAATTATAGGAATGCATTTTTATTGGTTATGCATTTAATTAATCAAATCCTATAATTTTAATTTAAATAAAAATATATAAAATTATTTAAATAACTTTGGCTATACTGATCCAAATGATATGATCCAATATAGCATTTAAATCAGAAAAATACAAGGAATCTAAAAATAAAATAAAATCACAGATCTAATGATTATATTTAAAATAATTGATTAAACCTTTTTTGTTTTTAATTAAATCCTAATAAATTCAATTAATAACCAAATAAATTGATTAAAGGCTCTGATTGCTCATTAAACCCTAAAGAATAATTGTGGTCTCTTAAAAACAATTTTAGATATTTAATTTTCTTAATCACTCCTTAATTTTCCTAATTAAGGATTAGTGAATTAAACCCTACATTAATCTCTAATTTTAGGTAAGTTAGTTCCTAATGTCATATTAAGTCTATTATAACCTAAATATAAGGTTGGATTGCCCTAAAGTGCCTAATCTCACTAATCACTCTAATTGGCTCAATTAAGTAATTAGTGCTAATTAAGCTTAATTAGGTTATCAAAACCTGAAATAAGTATGTTTCACACTTCAGTAGTCAATAGGAAACACATTAAAATAGATTAGATCTAATTTGGATAACTAAACACAAAAATCCCAAAGTTTAGCCTTAAGAGGGGCATTTTGGTCATTTTGACCAAATGTGCTTAAATGCCCTTTAAATCTTAGAAATTTTAGTAAACTACCCTAGGATAGATTAGAAATGTTTTTTGAACTTTTAGACTAATAACAATACTAATATGATTATTAATCTAGGAAGTCTTCAATTAAGCCCTAATTAAGACACTTAGATCTTAAGTGATCCTAAAGAAGTCACTTAGCCATAATACTTGAATCTAATAATTGCAATAGTTAAATCTCACATTAATAAGTTCAATTTAGTTAAATTATGATCTTAAATGCCAAAAGAAATGCAATTGGTAAAGTCTAAGTTAAAAACCTAGCTTAAGTCTAAAGTGATCAAATAATTAGATTTTGAATCTTAGACCTTATACTTTAGATTTTCTACCTGAATTAAACTATCTCCTTTAGAATTTCCTTAAATGATTGATTGTTTAATCCTTTGAAATCTTCCATGTGGGTATAGAATGATTCAATCTATAAGATAAAGAGATTATCTTAAAGATTGAATATAGATCTTATATTTTCAAATTCTTAATTGATTACTTTATCTTATAATCAGTAGAATAACATATCACTAAGTTCTTAGTTCCTAGATCCTCCAGCTTCTAGGATTCCTCACCTTCAAATGGGTAGTCAGTGTGAACCCTAGATCCTTAATAGGACTTGACCTTGGGTTTTGGATTTGAACACCAAGGTGGAGTTTAAACCCAAAGCCCCTGTATCTTGATTTATTCAATCAAGATTTGGGTAAGAGAGCAAAATGTTAATAAATTAGGTCATTGATTTAATTATTAAACCCTACAGTCATCACATGATTTTAGATTAGAACTTGTTAAGTTCTAATATTAACTTTAAGGTCATAACTCTGAGAATTTACTCGATAGCTGGATATTGGAGATCCTAAACTTGTATATTCTCAGAATAGTTAGATCGAATAATTAGATAACTATGAATATCACATAAGTCTAGATTGAGTCTCTTGCTTACTTTGACTAGACCGCTTGGCATACCTTAGATATTGAGCCTTATTTCTTGAGCATAATAGGAGAACTTAGGATATGAATGATACATCCTAAGTTAGTATTTGAATTGCATATCATTTAGGTATTTCAGTGTTTGCAGTTGGTAGAATATGTCCTAGCTTAGTCTGCCTCTACAGCAGTAGTATTGTATAAAATGGACTCAGACATAGCAGCTTTGGATGGCTAGGCTGAGGATTGATTGACTTATCTCAAATTATGGAGGCCCTGTATGGCTTATTGGCTGGTATGGTAGTACTATGTTTTAGGCTTATTTCTACTTTGGTTGAGTTGTTCAGTATCATTTTCTCTTTGTTTTGCCACATGCTTCAGTGGCCTTATTTTTAGTACTTACTCGCTTTTGCCACATGTCTCAGTGGTTTTACATAGATTGCTTTGCTTTTGCCACATATCTCAGTGGCTTTCTTTACTTTTTTGTTCCTAAATCAACATGTTGTATATATACTCTTATGGCTTACTTACGTATATTGGCATATTTAGGATGCTAAAATTTCATGTTTGTTTTTGGTATTTGTGTTCTTATTATACTCAACGTGTGTTAATACGATCATAAGCATGTTAGGTTCAGAATTGTATTTGCTATTTCTTTTAGCTTTTAGCCTCACCTTATTTATTTCATATTGTATGTGACTTTTCATACTAGTTGCTGGCTATAAATGGATAATTTATAGTTACCCGTCTCTTCATAGCTTGTTGCACCATTACTATTTGCATATTTAGATAAATTGAAATGTGATATCTTATAATATTCAGTTCATTAAAATAGCCTAAAATATACTTAGACAATTATCTAACTGTAACATTTTTGTTTTGTTGGCTGGAGCTTTGGCATTTGTGATACCGACAAATGTCAGATTCGGACCTATTCGTGGGTGACGTCGCAGGAGAGGAGCAGACTCCAGAGGAGGATCGTGCTACTGCTATTTATTTAGATTTTGCTTTTCCTTTTTAGTGAGATTGAGAAGCATTTATATTTTTTATTAAATTTCAGTATGTAATAATTAATTATGAATGTATTTCATTTCTGTATTGTGACGAGTTATTATATTGTTTTCTCTCTTTCTACTATGTATGCTTGTGAATGTTACATTATTATTTGTTGCTTCCGCCACTTTGATGCTTGTATATTGATGAATGTTATAGTGCTTGGTGACAAGTCCTTAGCTTAAGGCAGGTTGGATTTACCTAACTTTACTTAAGTTAGGAATTTGCCACAGTTGGAGCACCGTACTTCCTTGTTGTCAGTACGAGGGCCCCATAAAGGCGCTAAGATCTGGTCGATCTCTCCTCAACCGTGAATCTAAGTACGCTTCGATCTTAACATCTACTCACACAAATTTCAATCCAACTGTTCGTATCATTATTTCATATTGTTGATTGCAATCTATGTGGTTGGATCATCATGATTCTTAAGTGATCGAAGGAATTTTAATCCAAATTCACAATAGAAACGGTTATATCAAACTTAGTTCTTCACCATCGTCTAGGGTTAGCATCTATCGTTGGCTCGGGCACCTCTGAGCGCAGGATGACTACCATTGGAAAGATATGACCAATCACTACCCGATGCCATGCAATTCGGGGCTTGACACCAACGAAGGCCGTAGTGTTTTCAAACCCTAAGGCGACCTATCGCGGGTTCAACGAGAACGAAGATAAATTCAGGCTGGGCTGAGTCGACCCGAGCCCGACCATGCTTGTTTTGCCCAGATTCGCTGAGTGTCACAGCGTGGGGCCCGCTGCTGTCTCTGTTGACTGCGGCTGTGGGACCCACTCTAGATGTCTCGGCCAGTGACATCCTGCCATGTGTGCTGCGGGTCTGTCGTATGTCAGTAGTCATCCCCGTGGGGCCCGTCGTATCTACAGAGATTAAAAATGATTTATAAAATATTATATATATATATATATAATACTTATAACATAAATACATATACTATAAAGTATATAAATATGTATATATGATGTATTCTTATATATATATATATATGTATATATATATATATAAATAAATAAAGGAATATTATTAATTAAATAATAGATTAATAAATCTAATTATTTTGATTTAATTATTAAACAGTTAAGTTAATATACCTTTAATTAATTCAATTAAATCATAAATTTTATATATCCATATTTTATAAAATACAAATTCAAATAATGCAAATAAATATACCATTTTTATCAGAAAAAATCAAGAAATTTATTGGTGCCATCTAATTTTCAGTAGAACTTATATTTCATATAGTGATATTTTAGGATAATAAATAATTGTAAAAATGCTACAAATATACAATTAGCTATAATTTTGCACACACTTACGCAAACACATTCAATATGGGTCTCAAAGTATTCAACAAACTCTCACGAATGTCCTAGTAGTATTAGATTTGATGTTTGATTAATATTTTGGCTAATCACTTTTGAACCCAAAACCTAATCTTCCAAAGCTCATAACTTCTTAACCACTAGTCCAAACCTAGGCAATATGGGTCTTAAAGTGATCAGTAGAGCCTCTAAAATAACTTAGTAGTGTTTAATTCTATGTTTGGATTAATATTGGCTTAATCACTTTTAGGACCTAACCATAATTGCCATAATTAACCTTTGAACTTTAATTGACCATAACTTGGTCAATTGAACTCCAAATTAGGTTTTCTAATATACCATTTTGATCAGAAAAGTCTAATTAATAGTAAACTATAAAGATATTTTAGATCCAATGATTAGATCCCTTAAGCCCTAATTACCTTAAAACTTGATTAGTGAAAATTAGTATAATTAATAATCCAAATTAAGTGATTTTAGTTTTTGATTACTCCTAGAGTAGAAGAAAATTTAGTGGTGTAGTTGGTTCAGTAATTCTGTAATTAATTTTACTAATCACTCACTACTAACCTTAAAATTTAATAATTAACCCTAAAACTTGTATTGGCTATAACTTAAACAATACTCATCAGAATTTAATGATTTTAGGCTCTATGGAAACTTTAAACAATAATTTTCAATAAATAGATAGAAAATTTAGGTTTTATTAAGTAAAATTACCAATTTGCCTTTATAAGTCAAATTCATTAATTTGATATTATTATGCTTAATACTTATTCAAAACAGATGTACTTATTGTCTAAACTCATATTAAATAGTAAGTAATCATTTCACTTTAATAAATTATAGTTTAGAGTCTTAATTCATAAAGTTGAATTTTAGACCCTTAAGTAAGGGCAAAATAGTTATTTTGCCCAAATTTAGGTTTAAGCATTCTTAAACCTTAAACTCATAATTAAACCATTAAAATCAGAATTGTGACTAATTTGAAATCATTTTAGAATAATTAAACTCATTAAAATGATAATTTATGAAAAACCCTAAATTCACCTAAAATTCTCTAAGTCCTAATTTAAGCCTCATAAGGTGAAATTAGTTCACATGGTGCCTTCCCTAATTTTATTATTACAGTTAAGAAATATCAAAAATTAAAGCTTAAATATTTTCCTTAAGATTTTCCTTCAAACCTTTAGGATCTTATTCCCTTAGGATCTAGCTTAGAAATTTAAGTTAGAGTTCATCTATTAAGTAAATGGGTACTTAATAGATAAAACCTTGGTTTTATAATTTTTTGAATTTCATCATTTATTCATAATTATTTTGTATTTAAACCTTAAATTTAAGATTAGAGATCTATCTTATTAAACTTAATTTTGCTTAATAAGATAGCCTTAATTATAATCTGTAAGATTTTGGGTTAACTTTATACTATTGGGATTATAACCTATTGGATTAAGAAGTTAACATCCAATACTTGGATTTGAATATCTTAATCCCTCAATTTTGATTTATATTAATCAAGATTGGCTTGGGATTCATAAAATCATCAATTAGGACGTTTGATTTATTATCTTAAACTTAATTAAGCGTCATGTGATTTATATATGTTAGAACTTGATTAGTTCTAACTTCTTTTTAACTTATAGGACCGATTGTCTGGATTTATACTCGATAGCTGGATGTTAGAGATCCTAAACTTGTATAAGTTTAGATTAGATAGAATGACTTAATTAGAAAATAAAGTAAGATCACAAAGCTTGTTTAGTGCTATTTAAATCCTTAAATTTGAATGCCTTGCTTCCTTGTTTTGGACTTTACATTTGACACATTATATGGAACATAGTATATTTCTATGTTAGTTTGATTCATTCATAAAGCATATTATTAATTGAAAGAAAGAACTTAAAGTAATGAATTTTATGTAACTTATGGTGGAATATGTCTTACTTAGTGTGGCACCCCACCCATTAATCCTCAAGGATTAAGCCAAGGGTGGAGTGTCACTCTGGTTAAACTCTCACTTATCATTGAATTAGGATAGAATCCACAATCCACCTGATTAGGGAGGGAATAATGCAGAATCAACTAACAATCACTATCTATTAAATCATACAGAGTGTGGAAGCCAATTAAAAATGAATAACATCTAAGCCTCACAATATAATAAATATGGAACATGACTCAAAATATAAGTATAAAATAATCCAAACACGTAGTTATAGGTGCCTGAATTATTATAACATTTAAAGTTTAGACAAATAGAAAAGAAAATGCACTCATCCTCACAAGTAGAATAACCAACTAGATATCCTCGGGTTCAAGCTGCTGCTCCTCCTCCAGGTAAGGCTCCTCCTCAGGAACTACAACCTCAATCTGCTCGAAACCTGACATTATCGGTTTCACAAAGTAGGGCGCCAGCCAAAAAAAAAATCTTGTGTTAGACAATTGTCTAAGTACATTTTAGGTTGATACATTTTTATGTGTTGTACAATATCACCACTTTATATTTTTCAAGCAATAATAAGAATAGAAGTGACTGGCAGTACAATAAGAAATGGAATAACTATAAATAACCTTTATAACTTAAGCAAAAGGAGGCTAAGATATGCCTCAAGAGCAAAGTAAACAAGATAAGATATATAAATATAAATAACTAAACAGATGCTGAAAGAAAATACTACATCCTAAAATATACTGGTGATCAAATGAAATATGCAGATTAAATAAGTAAGCTTGATAGTGATACGTATAATAGCGGCAAAATTTCTAACATCATATTGTATATAAGCTGAACAAAGAAATAGCTGATTGAATAAACAATGTTTAAACATAGTCAAATATCAAACTGCACCTGAATCTCTGTATACTGATTGTCATATCAGAAGACTTGGCCAAACTGACCCATATAAATATATATATTAATCTGTTCCCATAAACATAACTGAATACACTATGCAACTAAAGAGGTAGACAATACTATGCAACATATTTTACTTGTTTTACTTTTGTTTCTGTAGACAATTTTAAAAATAACTGAGGAGTCAAGCATGTCTGCAAGACTATACGGGTCCCAAGCCTAACACACTCTCCTCAATTGGAATGTTAAGCATCCTGATCTCACCTTACCCCTGTCCATCGGGGCAAATGTGCACTATAATCACCACAAACTGGACCCAAAGGCAACTGTTATCCTATTATTCTAAGTTTTCATTTTCATACACAAAGTTCTCTTATATGACATGTCCAAGGAAGTAAGCTCAAATATACAAGGAATGTGTAGCACAAAGTATCAAAAATAAGTAAGGGACTCTACTAATATGGTGATATCATTTGTTTTATATTATCCATTCTAACTAATCTAAGTTACACAAGTTCAGAATTATTGTTTTCATACTATCGAGAGTAACTTAGAAACTCGTCCTTATAAGTTACAAAATATTAAGACTAGCTAGGTCCTAATATACTGAATCACAGTTGACTATAAGAGTTAAGCAATAAATCATCACGACCTAATTAATGATTTTAGCCGTTTTAACTTAAACTACTAAACTATAGATTATGGATTAAACACCACGAGATTGGGCTTAATCACATAATCTAAAAAGGATAAGACCTAAGATCTATGTTTCATTCTAAAAGTGATCTAATAGTTTAGGTCAATCCTATTAAGTAATTAAACTTAATAGAATGAATCTCCTATCTTAGATCTAAGGTTAAAAAATATAATAATCAAAATAAGTTAAAAAATTCTAGAAACTAATGAAACCAATGATTGATTCATTAAAAAACCTTATTTTTCAATGAATAAAATTAACCCTATGATCTAATCTTAGTCTCAGGAAGGGTCCTCAAGGTGTAGTATTAAAGACTTAGAGAAATTCTGGAATCTGACATAATGGTTGATTTTACTCACTTAAATGTCACCAATATAATTATAACATTGGTTTTTGAGTATGGAAAAGTTAATTAAAGGTTAAGGGCACTTAATCCAATCTTAGAGAAAAATGAGTATTTTGCCCCTACTTAAGGGTCTGAAAAACCAATTTTTGATTTAGGTGTTCAAAATAAGGTTTCTCTTTTCCATATGATTCCTTACTGTCTAACTTAAAGATAGACATTAAATACGTACAATTTGGACAAGGAACGGGCCGTACAGGTTCAAACTAAGGTTTTTGACTTAAGGGCATTTAAGTAATTTTTACTATATTGAAAACTAAGTTTTTATGCAGTTTATTGTAGGTTACTATTCAAGGATTCCATAGAGTCTAAGAAAACTGCATTCTGAGGTCAATTGGCTAAGTTACGGGTGTTTTAAGTTGGAAGGGCAATTTGGTAAATTTGGGTCGGTCAACGGGTGACAAAAATTGAACTTTTCCGTTTGAAGTCTAATTTTAACAAACTCAGTTTTTATAGCTTCCTTAGAATATACTGAATGTGCTGATAGGGAGTAAACCCAATTTGGATCTTAAATGGTCAAGTTATGACATGACTAAGGTTAGGGGTAATTTGATCATTTTCTAAATTTTTACGATTCAGATCTTAAATATTATTTCAGTTTATTGATGTCATCGAAATTCTAAATAAGTTAGCATCTTAAATTTTTAAATTTGGAGTTGAATCGACCAAGTTATGATCATTTGAGACCTAGGGGCAATTTGGTCATTTTTCACTAAAGTCAACTCTGAGTTCTATGGTTGAGTTTTTATCCTGGTGTCCAAATGGGAAAACTAATACTACTACAGTGATGAGGCCGCTCTCGTGAGTATTTTAAGACCCATATTGACTATGTTTGATCAACTAGGTCAAAAGTTATGGGGTCCTAAAGAGGTTCTAAAATGCTACTTCGTTATATGTACCCCGAAACTAAATTCTGCATTACGCTATTTGATTTCTTTTATTTTTCTGAGTATTTTGAGACCTATATTAACTATGTTTGGATCATCCTATAAAAAGTTATTAAGCTTTTAAGTTTTAGTATTCAAAAATACAATTTGTATTATTTTACTATTTATTTATTTAATTTGTATGAATTTACTGTTTAATTAGAATTAATTCTTCAACCAATCTTTGATTAAGTATTATTATGTTTACTTAACCATTTGTTTATCTTTGGTTAAATGTTTATTTAATAAATCTTAAGAATATTATTAGTTAGTCTTCATAAAGTAAATTCACTATCTTGAATTAAATAATCAATTCATAATATAATATTAATTTAAACATTAATATAATTAATGATTTTTAATAGCTAACTAAATAATTTAGTTAATTAATATTCTTTAATTATTTAGTCACTAATATTTAATTAGCTTCCTTAATTATCTGCCATTAATTACCTATTAATTAATTAACTATCCTAATTTAATTAACCTAATAGTTTAATTAATTTCATTAACTGGCATTAAATAACTTATCCACTCTATGATTATTACTAAACTAATTAGATAATTATTCTGTTTATTATTAATTGACTAAATATAATTTAACTAACTAATTGTAATTAATACTAGTTATTTATTTAATCCTAAAGTTTTTCCATTTTTATAATTATATATATATATATATAATCTGTTATGTATTATATTATATATTATATATAATATTATATATTTTTAATTATGACTATGCAGAGGAGAGGACATCATCGAGACCAGAGACTCCACGTGGCAGGCTCTGGATGGCCACGGGATTGCGGGTGGGGCCCGCAGTCAGCGACGAGGGGACGGCTGACGCGGCCCCGGGCCCACCACGACTACGTGGCGGGGCGGATGCGCGACACGCGTGAGGGTGGGCCCACGCACGGGAATGCGGGTCGACGTGCAGACCCGGGTCCCGATCTCGTGGGTCGGGCTCGACCCGACCCGAACCCGCGGGATAGTCTTCTCCGAGGCGGACCCGACGTTGCACGACTAGGGCAGCCGAATGCTCGGCGCACAAGCGACGGTGAGGCTCGAGCCACCCATCGCTGAGAAGGTCTCGATGAGACCGATCGATCGACGTATGGGGTGAAGCCATGGGGTGGCTAGATCTCCGGCTATGGCGAACCCTAGCTCCCGAAGTTTGGGTCTACGGGCCCTAACGGTAAGTACTGCTCACCGAACCCTAAATCCAGTCGATCGGGGCCTCTGATCGTCGATCAGAACCGATCGAACGTCTATCTAACCTACAGAATAAGCATGCGATACGATAATGCAGTAATCAATCGAGAGAGATCAAGGATCGGGGGTACCTTTTTCGACTGCCCGGAAGGTTCGAAGCGAGGAAGACGATCTGAGGCTTGGCTGCACCCCCTGCGACCAGAGCACGCCCACGACAAGTTTATTGAGCTCTCGATGGACTCGTCGAAGGCTCCTCCGCACGAGAGAGGCGACCGCGGCGGTGCCCAGCCCCGTCGCGACACGCGCAGGACGGACGCGGAACGATGAGCGGCGACCGTTCGATCGCTCGATCGAACGGCCACGATTCGCCGCTGGATCTAACAGCCCGATCAGACGGCGCGCTCACTAATAGGCTGGCGGCGTCAGCGCTTTAATGACGCCACACGAAAAAAAAAATTAATAATTTAAATAATATAATATAATTAATTAATTAATTAATTTCTAATTTTTATTTATTAAATCGAATTAATTAATTTGTGCCCAAAAATTTCCAAATATTCACCCTTAGCTAATTGAGGGGTGAAGAACACAACGATGAGGTCAGATTTTCGATCTGACGAGTATTTTAATTTCTCAATTTTCGGGGTCTTTTAAATATTATTAAAATATTTATCGAAATTTCGACGACTTCCGATTGACATGTAAACTTCACCCATAGCTAATTTGGGGTCAATGAGTGTGATGGAGAAGTCCGTTTTCCAATCTGAGGTCAATTTAGATAGGTCAATTCTATGATTTTTTTGGATTTTTCAGAAATTCAGTATTTGATCCATTTGACTCCTGATTTAGACTAGGTCTTAGAGGTTGGCTTATTTTAACCTAATTAGCACTCATGATTATTTTTAAGACTAAGATTAGCCCTAATTGACAGTGATAACAACCTAGGTTGTTACACTTAGTTTGCCTGGACAGTGTGATTTTACTTTTGCTCTAGGATGTTTCTCTTAGATGCTCAGATGATACTTTACTTTTGCTCTAAGATGTTTCTCCTAGATGTGCAGTAAATACTTTGTGACATTACTTTGATCTAGGATATTTTCCTAAATTTTTAGATGGAATTAAGTGGTATATTATTCAGATAAAATTAAGTGATATTGGATCTAGAATATTTCTCCTAGATATTTTTAGATGAATTCTTTTAACAAGCATTTACTTTTTGGCAGAGCTAAGTAAGAATATGTCCATATAAGTTAGACTGTTTTATTTTACATTTTCAATATACTTCTATAATTACAACATTTTCAGTATATTTTTTTTTATACAACACTTTGATTATATTCAATAGTTCCTTTAGTACTTACAGTATTTCATGTAGATTGTATTATTTCAGTAGTTTATTTTCACTTTATGACATATTAGGATGTTAGAACTTTACTTTTAGCTCAATATATTTATATTATATTAAAAACCATCATGTATTAAATTGATGATATTACTTAAGAATTTCTTATACTTAGTAGATTTCATTCTTTATTATTTACCCATTTTCTACAGCTTGAGTTATGGTATGTGCTTATCTCACATTTTATTTGAGCTATAATTAAGTTAATTCTAACTTTACTACACTTTTTTTGATGCTTTATTGCTCCTACTTTTCTTAGATAATTGTGATATCATTACAATTATAAAAATGCTTAACCTAAAATGTACTTAGAATTATTGTCTAACCAGATTTTTTTTCTTTTGACTGAGGCCCTGTAATTGTGATACTGATAATGGCAGACTCTAAATTGTTTGAGGAAGGACTTTCTGAAGATCTGGTTCAAGAGGAGGAGTATGTAGGAGAAGACTCTTAATTCTTTCTTTGGCTTTGTGAGGATTGAGTGACTCTACCTTACTTTACTGCTTTAACTTGTAAGTTGTTTTGTAATAATATAGGATTAAACTATTTTTCTTTTCATGCTTATATATTCTGAGTTGTATAGTTCTTATTTGGATTGTATGAATGGTATTACTTATCTTTCTTCCGTACTCTGATATATTATAGTATGCTCATTCAGTGATTGGCTCATTTGCTCTCTCTCTCTCTCTCTCTCTCTCTCATATTAGGGCATTTCTTCCCTTGACATTTGATTAAGAAGGTTATTCTTTAATCTAAATGCTAAGTGAAGGTTTTCCCGTTGACGACCACCACTTAATCTCAGATGATTAAGAGGCGGTCGCCACAATAATTAATGTTGTTGTGATCTTCGAGAGGCAAGCATCAACATCTAACAAATGTACTGGATATGTAGACTCAGACTATGCACATGACATTGATCGGCGTTTGTCTACGATCTACTGTGTTTTCGCATTAGCTGGAGCACTAGTTAGTTGGAGGATTATGTTGTAGCCTATAGTTGCACCGTTCACTATAAAAATTTACATATATGACTGCTATTGAGGTAATAAATGAGAAAATTTTGTTGAATAGTCTATTTGATGATTTGTGAGTGAATCAACAATAAGTGAGTGTGTTTTGCGATAGCCAAAGCACAATTTGTTTGGCTAAAAACCTTTTTCATCATGAGGATCAAACATATTGATGTGTTGCATCACTTCATCTAAGACATGATTGATAAGGGAAACATCATGCTAAAAAAGATTGACCCTAAGGAGAATTTGACAAATACATTTACCAAAGTTCGTACATTACAAAATTTCACTTATTGCAAGAAATTAAGATGAGAGTTGATAGCGCCTTGATGATATACATGGCTTGATTCCATTGTGAGGGAGACACGTAAGCAACCATCTTATGTGCAATCGCTTCGTTATGGAGTTATCTCTCAAATAACGTATATGAGAGCGGATGTGGAGAATTGTGAATATTCGTTAAATGAGTTTTTTATTTTAAACGTGTTTGACAAACAAAAAATGTATTTTTGACCAAGAAAATATATTTTGTTTTGAATATATATATCAACACCATTGAAAGCAAAATATATCCAAGTAAAAGAGAGCCAATTTGAAAGGTTTGAGCAACTACTTACAAGATTTTTTTTTTTCTTTTTATGGGCTGCTAAAAGTTCAAACATTAGTCTTGTATTATTTCTTCTTCAAATGGTAAAAACTCATCATCTCTTCTCTGCGAATATAGGTAAAACTCACCAAACCAAATAAGTCATTGTATTTGTGTATTATGATTAAATTTTCTACAAATTTATTATATTTTAGGCACGTATGATCTTAACACATCTTTCTTATATGTTGAAGTGTTATCAAATATCAAAGGAATGACTCATTTAATACTTACTGAAAATCATCCCAAAATATTAAAAAGGACCAATAGCTATGGAGCTTGTAACTTTTTAAGATGTAAGCATGAAAGGAAACCCATAATTTCTTTTTTCAATTTTCTTACGGATGATCTGATCGAAATAGATTTCATTCGAAATTTCTCGATTTTGTTCAAATAAATGACGAACTGTGAACTCGTGGACGAACAACGAAGCAATGGACGTAGAAGATGAACTTGAACAATGAAGTAATGGACGAACTACATTCGCTCAGGGTTCAAGCACTCGTTCATTCAAATGAAAGCTTCCGTTCGAACGAACGATCGAAATATTTCTTTCTATCAAACAATTGAATGAGTAAACGGTTTCGTTCGATCGTTCGAATTAGTGATTGTTACACCGTGTGCTTTCCTCTACATATTCTCCAAATTCGCTCGATTATAGCATTATCTGTTTTCTCTTCTTTTATATATTAATGCAAAATTGAAATACAACTTAAAAGTTTTTCACCAATTTTCTTTCATATGAAATGCCAATAATCTCAATTTGTAACATTATAACAGTCAATTAGACCTGCGGGTCTGATTGGGCCAAGGGGTTTTTAAATGCGGCCTCGCATTTGATGGGCCTATTTCTTCGGCGCATTTTCGGCATAGCTCAAGCTCGGGCTGAGTTCACACGATCCATGCTAGAGAAGTGGAGAACACAGCCCTTCTTAAGCAGGCGGTTCGGGTTGACCTGCACCCGTTACGTTATTAATGGGCCAGGTCGGGCCGACCTAAGATCTACGGAGAAATTGATTTCTTATGCACATGCCCAATTTTGCCTTGGCTGAGCCTGGTGGGCCGAGCAGGCCTTGGGCCCATAATCAGTCTACAACCACTTTTGTTCATTGATTAATAATACAATTATTGAATAACATGCTATATTTACAAGAATTCACGTGAGCTCGCAATTTGACTCGAAACTTGAAATTTGAACTCGAATACGACTTGAAATTTTTTTAATTGAGTTCAAGTCTTATGTCTTGACTTGACTTGAACTTCATATAAAATGACTCAAACTCAGCTTGAACTCGACTTAAACTCAAATAAGTTCGAGTCATATTCCAAAATGAACTGAATCAACTCTAACTCAGAACCAGTCTTAACTTCACATTATATGATATGCAATCAAATAGCACCTTAGCAATCGAAAGCATATTTGTTTAAAATAGTGATATCTCGTTTCATAAATGTATATATATATATATATATATATATTTGACTCTCCAATAATTCATAAAAGGTTTAGGGTTTTTGGCACACATTCAAATATTTTAGCAGAAGTCATTTCTTAAATAGAAACTTTAATTGTTTATTTTAATTTAATGAACTTAAATTTTAGAAATGAAGTATTCTATTATTAAAAATAAATATTTTTCTACTCTTAAGAATAAATTTTAAAGATTTCAGAACCATATGAGAAAAAGACCAAATTGTATTACTACTAAAAATACAAGCTTTAGTACGTCAAATAAGAATTTAAGCATTTTATTGTACATTTGTAACCTAATGTTATTACAGAATTTTAACTAAAATAAGTATTACAAATTATAATTCGTAGTATTGTGACTGCAAAATTTGTTGAGCAGCAAATGTGTCAGAGCAATCGCACGAAGGGCTGAAGATCAATCAACCGGACTTGAAAACACAAAGGCAGCTGCAAAGCAATGAAACCTTTCACCTGAATAATTGATGGAATCATGCCAATCGTCCAACTGCATGTCAATGAGAGAAAATTCAAAGAAGTGAACCATCACTCAAATTTAATTACATTTACGTGTTTATAGAAGTATAAGAAGTATCTTTAAGGTAAAGGCTAGAGCTGGCAATTTTGCAAAAATCAAGGCACTTAGTTGAAACTCACTAAGAATTTAATTCAAGCAGGACTTAGCCTACACTACATATGCTTGCCCATCCATATTCAATATGAGCTAGCTCAATATTAAACAAATTCAAGTTTGAGTTAAACCAAACACAAATATTGTGCTCAAGTTTGACTCAAGTTCAGTTCAACTTAAAACTAACCCAGCAAAGCCTAGGCAGCCTAATTACATTATTTAAGAATCAATACAACAACAACAACACCAAGCCTAATCCCACTCTGAGGTACTACATGAATCCTTTGTTTCTATTGTGCATGATCAAATAGAAGCCCCTCCCTAAATTTTAAATAGAGAAGATCCTTCATAATAGTTTCTCCCCATATCTTTTTGAGTCTTCATCAACTTTCTTTTAATATGGGAGAAATTCATAAACTCAAATTTTCTAACAAAGGATTCCTAAACCATCTAAGACAGCACATCAACCATGCTACGAATAAACTCATTTCTCATTCTATCCTTACGGTTATACCCACTCATCCACCTAAGCATCCTCATCTCTGTAACACTTATTTTATCGGTGAGTTTCTTTATTGTTGGCCAACATTCAACCCATATAACATAGCTAGTCATATACCTGCTCTATAAAATATTCTTTTAATTTTGAGTGAAATTTTTGAATCACACAACACTCTAGAAATGTTCCTCCACTTTATCCGATTTGGATCATAATAATCACATTGCTATCTATTTTGCAATTATTTTGAATAATTGAACCCATGTATTTGAACCTCTCGCTCTTCTTGATCACATGATCATCGATAGTTATATTCTCAAGATTAGGGCCTCTAATACATGCATGGTTGTCGTGGCAGACTGACCTAGCATAAAACAAAATAGATTTTGAGAAATGCAAATATCCTTTCGTATTTTATATTCAATTACTCTTTCCCAAAATTTAAAATGTGGTACATTAACTTGGTTTCTTCAATAATTAGCACAATCTTGAGCACAATCTTTAATTTTGTAAATAAAAATAATATTACTCTTTCTCAACTGACTTGGCATCTTTTAAGTTCTTAAAATAGCATCAATTAATTTGGTAAGGCAAAATTCCTTCCTCCCCCAATATTTTCCTACATCGATTGGGATGTCATTCGATCATATTGCTTTTCTGATCTTCACTATCTTTAAAACATTCTAAATCTCAACTTTACTAAAATAATACATACAAATATGTTGAATATAATCATTTCTAAAATACTTTTTGATCATCATTGCTTCTATATTAAATAAGTGTCAAATCTTTAGTTATCTTATCTTTTAATTTAGTTAGCTTATAAATCTGTCTTTTTCCCTGAACCGTCTATAATTTATTATATAAATCATCGAATGCTGCTCTTTTAGCATAACAAACTGCTATTTTGGATTCACAAGTTAGCTAATAATTCTTCCAATTATCCTAGGTCATACACTTAAACCACTGTAGTTATAGCATAATTTCTTATCTTTAATCTTAATTTGAACATCATATTTTTATCATCATGCATCTTTATTATTGGGTACTCTCCTGTTTGATTCACCAAGAAAACTCTTTGCTATATTGCGAATACAACTAGCAATTGAATTCCACATAAAGTTAGTTGGCTTCACCATCAATATCCTAAACCTAATCTATAAAATATATATAACAATATATATATATATATATATATATATATATATTACCCTTTCTAAAATTCCATCATCTAATTTTAGAACAAATTTTAGATTTAATATTACTTTTATTATCTCTTACTTCCAAATCCAATATTATCTCTTACTTCCAAATCCAATATTAATAAATGATGTTGAATTATCAAACAATCACTTGAATAATCTTACAATCTTTACATATTAATCAATCAAAATTTTAGAAGCCAAATATTATAAGTAAATATATGTTCCTCTATTTTCTTAAAATAAGTATTAACAATTATAAAATAATAAACTAAGGCTAACTCCAAAATCATTCTTTCTTCTTTATTAATCTCTCCAAAATAAAAACCACCATGAATATCATTAAATTCTTTAGGTACGATTCCAATATGTCCATTTAAATCATCTTCTATAAAAAGATCCCCTCTTGAGGTATTTTCTTGAACCAACTCATCTAAATCATGACAAAATATTTCTTTTATATACATATTCCATCCTAAATGAGGGGCATAAACACCTAACCTTTTAACCTCTATTATATTATCTTTTAAATTCTTACCCAAAATAATACTCACACCATTCATAAGGCAAGTCTACCTGAATACTAGTTTAAAGTCTAAACTATCAATTTTTTTGCTTTTTCTCCCACTCAGTTTTTTAAAGGCATAATATATTAATCTTCATATTTATCATAATATCAACCAACTCAAAAAGCCAATATTACAACTATTTAATCTTAATTTATATTCAAAGATTAGCTTCTTTCCCGCATTCATTCATAAATAAGAACCATTGCTTATTTGACACTACACCCATGCGCCAATGTAGCGGCCTTTGCACACATTTCACTACATTTAGACAATGCAATGCATCTCTTCCAGAGGACACCATAACTTTAACACAATCATTAAAAAGATTTATGCCATAATAAGATTTGACAAAATTTTATTACTGGCTGTCCACTACCTAATGCAACCATCATCCTCCTCATCTAAGACTTTGAACTCAATAATGACAGTGTTTATTTAAGCCTCAACACTTAAGATAGTGTTTATTTAAGCCTCAACACTTAAGGACTGTTTGGCATGCTGAGAAATAAGTGTAAAGTAAAAAAAAAATTAGAGAAAAGTAAAATTGTAAGTGTTTGACATACAGTAATTTCAAAAGAAAGTAATATTTAAGTGTAAGACTTTTACACCAGTATAATACTACTGCTGTAAAAGGAATTCAGCCAAATCAATCGAACTCTAAGTTTGCGCAGAAGATTCTCTCGTGGATCGAGACGAAAGACGGCCTATGCACAAATTTCGCTTGGAGCTTCGGAATTCTTCGTCTTCGCACTGAATTGGCATCGCACGAATTGCGTTTGATCGTTCAGACGAAGAATCCTTATTCTTTTATTCGTCTCAATAACGAATAAGTTCGCTCGATCAAAGGCATCCTTCGTTCGTTCTATTCGCTCGATTCAAAGAGCTCTTGTTCGTTCATTCATCTCAAACAGTGAATTCGTTCGTTTAATCAAAGACAACCCTAGTTTAGTCGACCTCATGGGCGTCCCAAGCGGAGAATTCGTTTGTTGGTTCGGCCAATTCAATCGTTCAACTGGTCAGACGAAGACAACCCAAAATTTTGATCCTTCCCGCAGCAAATTCCTTTGGAGCGCGGTTCCTAAAACCTAAATTTCCTCAGAAAAAATGGGGTAATCTTACATATTAAATTACTCGAATACTATACTTTGCAAATTACTTCATTCCAAATATAAAATTTAAGTTTTGATAAACTATCAAACAGTAGTAAAATAATCAGAATACGCTGTAATTAAATTACTTTACACTCAATTTTACATATGACAAACACCGTTTAATATAAATAATAAGTTATTCAATCATGATATATTAAATACTATTGACTTTACCACCACAAATAGTGTAATAAATTCAGAAACTAATTCAAAGATTATAAAATGTTGTGCTTTCGAACAAAAAAAAAAATGAATTTTAAAAATTAATAATAAATATAGACAGTTTTATAAATAAGTATGAATATTTAAGACACGTATACCTTCGCATTCTGTTCAACAATATTCAAGGAAAAAAACAAAACACAAAAAACAAAAAAAAGAGGGACTAATTATTGCTGGAAGAAAAAAATAATAATAACAATAAAAGACAAATATTGTTGTCCCAATGCTACAACGAGACATACAAAACTGCTAAAATAAAAAATCAATAAAAATAATAATGATGTTGATAATAAGAAGAAACAATTATTACCTTTTATTCTGAAAAACATGAAGGGACACTAGAATCGCCTCTTCTGCTGAGGGTAGCCTGTATTCTGCATTCCCATTCCAGCAGGATCCTTTCTCCTCAACTGCTCCAGAAACAAAACAAGTATAAAATATGAAACAGGGGCAGAGAGCTGGTGGCCTACCCCAATTTCTCCAAAACAATTAGAGTATGATGATGTGACAAAGCCATTTGTAACACAAGCATTGCTGTACACGCCCACTCCCTCTGGTTGCAAGAGTGGGCCAACTCTCACAACCAATGAGAGAGCTTGGATTACACCTAGAGGGCACAAAAAGAATCAGCCTTGGAACGTAGGCCTTGCCATATCTCTCTCACTTTTGGGAGTTATGAAAATAAGAGGCAGTGAAATGAAAGGCAGACTGCTACCTGCTGTGGGTGCGGCTGGGCTGCGGCACCACGCTGAATAGGCAAGCCTGCAGGATTGAGCCCCCCGATGCCTGTTTGGGAGGCAATGTTGAAGGCCGCCATGCCAGCGGGCGGCATTCTCTGCATTCCCATCATGTGCACCGGCCGAGGAATCGATCTGGGAGGCACAACTGGCACAGCCGAAACGCTGCCAGGAACAGCAAGTGCTGATGATATCTGCTTCTCATTAACCAATAATAACAAAAAAAGCTGTCGTAAGAACTTGATTTTCTAGCTCAGATTAGCAAATGATGGGATAAACCTTTTGATGAAAAAATCGATTGAGAAAGCTCCGCAGGGGTAAAGTAATCAATCATTTAATTACTCATTATATTAAGTAAATAACTGTGCATGTAGAGTACAATAATTATGATGGTTGGGACAATCAAGCGTGAGTTATTATAAATAGCAATTTACTGCATATAATTAGATTTTGAATTAAGATAATTGAAACACAGGTTGCAAGATTTAAGCTCAAGTCTAGCCTTAAACCCCTTAAAAATCCCCCCTCTCTAACTTTGAGGATCGTCCCTGAAATGCTTTAAACAAGATGATTAAAATAATTAAGCATGCAAAAAGTAATTAATCACATCAGTCACAGCAATAAATTAAGTTTAATAAGAATTTTTTAATTAAGATAACTAAGCATGAATCAATTAATATTATTAAAAATTAATTCAATAAATATAGTTTTTTAAATAAGTTGAATAAGATAACCAAGCATGGGAATACTGATTATGCATTTAGTCATTGCAAAAACAACACCAAGCTTTGATTCCATTAAATGGGGTCGACTATATGAATCCTTCGCTTCGATTGTGCTTGATCAAATAGAAATCCATCTCTAAGTTCCAATAAAGAAGATCCTTTCGAATAGTTTATACTCATGCCTTCTTGCTCTTCTTTTTCCTCTTAGAATGGCCAAAATTCATAAAATCAAGTTTTTAAGCAAGAGACGGTCTATGATTAATATGCCCTAACCATCCTAGAGGATATCTCTAATCTTATCCTCCGTGGGAGCTACTACAACTTTGCTATGAATGAGCTCATTTATCATTCTATCCTTTGGGGTATACCTCACTCATCCACCTTAGCATCCTTATCTTCACAATGCTTAGTTTATCAATAAATTTCTTCTTTTTAAGCCTACATTTTACCCCATATAATAGTGTTGGCTTTACAGCTTCTTTATAAAATTTTCTTTTAAATTTGATTGAAATTTTATGATCACATAACACTCTATAAATGTTCCTCCATTTCTTCCAACAAGCTTGGATATTTTTAATCACATGCCCTCTATTTTTCAATCTTGTATGAAAATCTAAGGTATTTGAAGCTCTCTCAATTTTTATGGGCACTTAATCATTAGTAGTTATGCCCTTTATATTATGACCTCTATTATGATTAAATTTACACTCTTTAAATTGCATTTTAACTCCATGAAGACAAAATTTTTTGAATTCTTAATTACTCCTTTACAACTCAAGTTCTACTTTTACCCCATTCCTAGTATTATCAATAAGAAGAATACTAACAAATGATAGGGAAAATGATATTATTTTTATAACTACTAAACTCATATTAATTGTATTGGTAAAAATTTAATTAAAAAGCTTAGTAAAACATTATCTTCATCTATGAAAAATTCTTTCTGAATATCTTTGATAAATGTCACTAGACTCAAGTTTTTTGCCATCTTACCATTTAATTTGGAATGATTTATAACATTATATATATCATTCTCCTTATGCAAAATTTAACTCACTCATATAAGCCATTAAAAATAGCGGTTTTAGAATAATGAACTGTTATTTTGAATTTACGAAAAGCTAAATTATATTAATTCACCACCAAACGTTTATGTTATTAGGTCCTCTCTAATTCGATTCACTAAATATAAATTTACTTATTTTGCAAATATATTAACAATCAAATACAACATATTTGGTTGCACCCTTAAAATTTCATACAAGATTATTTAATAAATTATAATAATTAATAAAAAACTGAGCTTAATGATAACTTTTGGAAGATTAAGATATATACGAGTGAATAAATAATCATTCTCTGAATTGCATATAATAATTAATATTTAAATATATATAATATGCTTTAGATAATTAAAAAAAAGAACCATGTGTATTAGAATAAATAACCTTTTAAACGATCACAATAATAAAAAACAAACTACATTTTTAAAATTTTTACTATAAGGTAATTGGGCATAAATAGATTAATTAATAATATAATTTCAAACATATATACAAAAATTGATTAAAAATAATATAGTTTACTTTAGGTAAAAAATAAACCAAAATAATTAAATCAGCTTATCTCAGGTAAAGCACTAATGATTTAATCCTACTAAATATTTAGGTTTTTAATCTAAAGCTTAAACACAACTGAACAAAAAAATTACTTAGTAGATAGGTTTATTATCTAAATCTTAAACCCAACTGAACAAACTCATTTACCTACCATATACTTTTCTTCCCAATACATAAAAATATATATTAAAAAAGGCGCTCAAATAATTCTGTGTGAAATTTTTTCTTTTTCCCGTTTCATGTACGTTCCTTTACACTCCCTACCGTGCTAAATGAAAATTTTGATTCGCTGATATTTCCAAGATTGAAGTTCATCTCATTTTATCTAGCGGCATTGGCAATTAAATCCCTATCACAGATCCAAGAACTTGCATGCAATTGAAAGCTAAAAGGCAATCAAGAGATTGTTTGATTGGGTGGATTTAAAATGAATGCATTTTAGAAATGTGAAGTAAAGGGATTATGTGTATAAATAAATTGTTAGAAATTACAGTCTATTGATTGGTTTGGTGCAATGCAAAACAAGAAAACGACGGATGACAGTGGGCAGCAGACACTGGCAATGGCAGAAGTGCCTATTGACTGCTTCTAGGATACGAATGTCATACTAGGCATCCTAATAAAGTGTATAACTTCATGCCAATGCTATGTTTGGATGTTTGGTGATTTGCTGTAAAGGTAAAATTTCTCTAACTATATATATATATATTAAAATTCAAAAATATAAACTTGATATTTCCATCCATTTGGTCATTACACAAGTTAAAAAGGGTAAGTTTATATGAATATGTATCTGCATACATGTATATAGACAAACACAAGTATATACTTGAAAAATGCCCCAAATAATTTTTTATGCAAGCCTACATAAAATTTTAAATGGATGTACTCGTCGTATATGATACTATGGATTCCGATTCATAAAATTCCAATGCATTCTATCTTTCCTTCTAGGCACTAGGCTTTTCCTTCCATGCATTATTAGTTATCATCTTGGCCAATTCTCATTAAATTGTCACTTCAATTATAGACTTGAAAGAATCAAATTGCCAATGAGAAAGAAAAATTCAAAATGTAAAATTTCAAATGAAATATAATGTCAAACATAGAATAAAAGCTAAGAAACAAGAAGTTAATGATATTTTGCATATCTACCTTTAACTCCTCTTTCACCTATTTGGATATTTCTAAACCCCAAATTTAAATCAATGCACAAATCTCCTTACTATCCGAAATAACATTGGCTTTAATTGAGAGTTTAATAAGTGTAATCCCAATATATGATAACTATAGGGGCCTAGTCTTTCATAGAGAATCTCTGGCCTCAAATGAAATAAATTCTATGTGATGCCAAATATTATAAACAATAAATCTGGTGAATAAAGATCAACTTAGGTCATCTCTATTATGATTTAAACTTAAAAGGCAGGCAAAGTCTATTATTTGAAATAGATCATACATTTATGAAAATTAAATCAAAGAATAAAAGCATTCTCAAAATTTAAAGCTGTCATCTCATTGTTCTAAATGGCGGGTGCTTGTTTTTAACTTTAGGTAGTTCGTATTACCCCCATTAAAATCATTGAGCTTACTGGAGTTATTAGCAAAAATCTTATATTTTTCTCTCAAGGCTGTGAAAGCAAACAACTGCTAACTAAGACGGGAACAGACAATCGGAGATGAAGGCAACCAAATGAGGTGTACCACAGCTGGACGGGGGTTACCATGGGTAGAAAGGTTTCCAATACTTCATTATATTTCATTTTTTGATCAATTTTAGGGAGAAAAAAAGTTACCCAATAGATTAATGTATTTTAAAATGCACTTTAGGCGTGATCAAATTTTATTTGTCATCTAACATTGTTATATACTAAGAAAATAATTAATTTGATAACAGTCTCTCCCCTCTTTCAATTTGAACAACTTAGTCGAAGACTATTCAAATTGTTTAATGTAGTCCCCAACTATTAAATATATTAAATTTAATCAACAAAATTTAAAATTATTTTCATCCCAAAAAATTCATTTTGGAACGAAATTTAACTCAAAATAAATATTTAATGAGCTAAATTAAACACACTGAATAGTCGGACTAATTTAGACATTGAATAATATTAAATTAAAACAATAATGAAACATTTTGGCAAATTTCTTTCTTAAAAAAATGCAATTCAAATGCTGCAGTTACTTTTGCAATAAAGCAGGCCTTAAAACAGTTGAATTCGATTCAATTGCATATGTTCAGATAATAAGTCATTACACAATAGTTTAGTTGCGCTAATACCTGTTGGGGAGGCTGGATGCTGGCTGTTCCTTCAAAATCAGTAGTTGTGTCAACAGGACGAGCGGGATAATTGATAATTTTCTCACCAGGTTGTGTTGGTACTAAGGCACTGATGGTCCATATAAAAGGTCAAATCATAAAACTCAAAACAGTGTGGACTCTTGAAAATGTAACTGAGTATGCACATGAAGAAATAATTAAAATAAGAAGGAACATAAGGCAAAAGTTCTATTCATAAAATTGAGCATCTAATCCATTTCTTATAAAAGCAAGCATGTACAGCAGTGACTTACTTCCGACCTGGCAGAGGATCAATTCGAAAATACCTGAACAAATATTTTGAAAAGAATCTTAGGACAAGCATGTACGTGTAAGGTATGCTAATTAATAAAAAAACTTTCTGTGCATCAAATACAATTTACTAAATAGCCTTTTGAAGGCGTAAGCAAGAAAAAGAAATCAAGTAATGATCACAATTTACTACATAGCCTTCAAAGTTCTGATTTATTTGCCCAACAGAACAATATATATGATAAAAAAAATACTTATGATTTGACACCTGGATAATATTTTTATTTGAGAACGTGACATTACATATATTTGTGACAGATTGATTTTGGAGTGCTTAAAAAGCTTGCAATGATATACATACAATTGCTGCAAATTTGTTTTGCAGGGGAATATATATATGTTGCCTCAAAAAAAAAAAAAATGCAGCTTGCATAAATATTTATTCCCATTTTTTATTTTAATTTCGCATATCACATATATTTATATGTAAACAATGACATCCATTAATACTTGGAGTAATCTAATTGGGTTTCAAACCCTGATACCTTTCATGTGTTAAGTCAAGAGCAATCAGATGAGCAAAATGTGGCTTAAACAAAAAGAACACCGCTGCTAGAAATAATAAAAATGGAATTAAAATTTAGCTGAAATAGTTTTATTTTTATGCAAGATTATTTGATGCAAATGTCTTGTAATATTATTATTAGACTAGATAATTTTATATATTATGTATTTTTCTAGTTTTAAATTGAATAGAATATTTTTTATATTTTTTCTGAATGACTCTAGGCTGAAATGTTGTATTTTATTTAATTTACATGTCACTTTACTTAATCACCCAACAGGATCTTGTGGCTTAGTACCAATGTCGGTTTAGTATAATAACCCAACATCACGATACTGCATGTTAACTTTCTGAAGCTCGGTCATTGACAATAGAATGGGCATGGGCTCGGAGTTTGAAAGCCCATTTCGGTCGGAGTCCCTATTTAATCACTTTTTCTATCATGACCACATTCGCCCGCAGTAGTGCTACTTTCCTTCAACATAGTAAGAAAAAATTGTCATATTTAGATCAAAGAGTTTATTCGTTTTTCATCTTTTTTACTTCACTGATGGATCAAGTATGCTAGTTTTCATCCAAATTTTTTTTTCATTGGATTTTTTTCTCCATTTTCTTTAGGCCCGAGGAGTTCATTCACCAATCATCTTTGTTATTCCATTAATAGATCAGGTATGTTAAATTTCATTCAATTCTTTTTTTTTTATCCATCTTCTTTGAACCAAATAATTGATTTATCTTTCATCTTTGTTACTCCATTGATTGATTAGGCATGCTAGTTTTCATCCCAATTTTTTATTTTATTTTATTATTTTGCATTCTTTAGATCAAAGGAGCTGATTCATCTTTCATCTTTGCTACTCTATTGATGGATTAGATATGCTTGTTTTCATCCAAGAATTTTTTTTTCAATTTTTTTTTCCCGACTTCTTTATACCAAAGAAGTTGATTTGTATTTCATCTTTGTTACTCCATTGATGAATCATGTGTGCTAGTTTTTATTAAGAAAATATCTTATATTTTCCGTCTTATTTAGATCAAAGATCTTGATTCGTATTTCATCTTTATTATTCCATTGAAAAATCAAGCATGCTGGTTTTCATCCAAAAAACACTTAATGGGCCAACCTAGCCGACTCATGCCCAAGGGCAGACCAGGATTGGGCCATGAAAAGAAGCCTAACTGTCGGGCTAGTCTGGACCCGACCTGCTAATAATCTTTTAGCCCGACCTATGCCTAAGTCTAACTGACAACAAAGAGCGAGGCCATATCAAATTAAGAATATGATTACTAGCTAAAGAATGTTTCATCATAGATATTCTAAGCACACCAAAGATGCAATTCACTTAAGAATACTCTATTTTTCATGTTAGGACAAATTTGCAAATTGGAATCTCATTGCTTATGTATACTCACCTTTTTTTTTTTTGAAGATTCTTATAATTAATTATATTCAAATTTGTATAGATCAAAGTTGCATCGTTGTTCTCATACTCATTTTGCAGCATGTATTGGGCCAATGTGATTTATCCATGTGGAGAACTGCGAATATTGGCATAATGTATAAAGCCAACCCTTAGCTGATTGAAAACTGTGTAAAGCCGAGCTTCTAATAGTCAAGTGGTTTCTATTTAAATAAAATAATGTATACATCTCTATTTAAGCCAATTTAAGACAACAACAACAACCGAGTAGAATATATCAATAAGCTATGAGTTTGGTCAAATAGGAACAAAGACAGGTTGCTAAAATCTAACTTAAACACATCATGAATTACTAGAGAATGCAATTAAAACGAAAACTTCACTATTATAAGCTGTGCATTGGCAATTAGCATAAGAAAAGTTTCATATACAATGCAACTAGCTTTGCATTACAAAATTGGTACAAAAAAGACGTTAAAATTAAGCTAAGAAATGTGCATTTAAAGCTTAGATATCCTCTCATATATATATATATATATATATATATATATAAATTTTTTGTTTTTTTTGTTTTTCCTTCTTAAGTAGACTAACCTAAGGCATTAGCAAAACCACTTATAATTAATTATCATATTTACAGAAATACAGCACTATTAAAAAAAGGCATATGTCAAGGGATCTCGAGCTAACAAAAAAATTTAAGAAAAAGAAAACAAAACAAAGTAATTAGTATGGCTACCTAAAAAACCACACCATTATAAATTCATTTACCAGGTACAATTTAAAAGTAGTCAAGAAATCGCTTACCACTTTAATCAATAGATACCATATAATTAGCCTTGGAGATATTGCCAACCTCTACAAATCATAAATGCATTAACAACATCTCCATGCTTCAAGGTATTTATATCATCAAAAAAGATATCAATGATTTGAAATACTTGAAAATGCTCTATAATGTGGTTCTTAAGAGGCTTGAAAACAGAGATTTGAGCACCAATTTTGAAAAAATGAGAACTCCATGCATAACACTGAAATTTTCCTAATTTGCATAATCCCATAAACTTTAATTAACAAAACTATCAGCTAACATTGATCATGCATAAAATCTAATCCCTGTTAATGATTGGGTATGACCTAAGTGAGGTGCTAGTTTTGGTGTAAAGGAAAATTTCAAGTGAAAGAAATGCAAATAAAGAATATTTTGGTTCTATGGATGTAATTGAGACAAATATAAAAATTCACAACCCTATTTTGTGCACCTTCATGTGAAAAGCTAAATCAATTAACTTATAATATGCAACATGCCAAAGAAAAGATAAGTAAATCAGGTGGAAGATAAAGAACATTACTCGTGTTCCAAAGCCTGTGCAGCAGTTATACGTTTCTGAGGATCATATCTGCGACATGACATATCAACAAATTTGTGAGTATCAAGCTGTTTGGCAAGGATACATTCACCCGAATGCAGTGTTAAATCTTGCTATCATTATAATGCTCATACAAAAAATGCATAAATAAAAATGATCATACAAATAACAATGAATTAAATTGATTGGATAACAATCTTTTTTGAAATCTGATATCAAGTGTAAGATGGATTAAGAAAAACAGACACAGGGTCATTCTCCCAAAATTTCTCTAGGTTTCGCAAGATTTTACCCAAACCAATCAATAAAGTTGATATGCTAAAAACGAAGTCATTAAAAATGAGAGATGAAAAGAGTAACTTAATTACAATTACACCAAACCATGGCCTGCTAAAAGAGTGATTAACTAAATAGATCATTTTCCTCCAATATGCTCAATCAAATAGCAGTCCCTCCTCCGTGAGAATATTCCCAATAGTTTCTTCCAACATTTTTTTTGATCTTCCTCTTCCTCTTTAAACATGGCAAAGTTCATAAGCATAGCTTGTCTATTGTGGTATCTAATGATCATGCTTAACATGTTCAAGCATCAAAATAGATTTTATGAATTCATCCAGTGTCAAAAAATGAGAAAGCAAAACAAAATTCATTGTGAATCTTAAACAAAATTTTCTATGAAAGATGAATGTGAATATTAAATAGTCTTTCCCGAATTATTATTTCAAGTCATTCATTCTATTAAATGTCAATGATGGAAATCGCAAGTCATTTTTTGAAAGAGTTTCATTGCAGCTATTTAATTTTATAATTTCATTATTTGCATTTTGTACCTAGCGGGGCAAGGATTGGTGTTGTTGTTGATTATTGCATTATGTATTTTAAAGGATGCCGTTGATGACGACCGAGAAGGATTGAAATGGCTGAGATGATGGTCGCAATTATTTTCTAGCAGCGGCTAATTTATTTGGCTGGCACCAATTTTACTTAATTTAGTGTAGGTTAATTTTTGCAGGGAAATTCAACTGATGCTTTAGTGTTAATTGGAGTAGGCTAATTTCCTATTGGCTAGTTTATTGTAAACAAGTATTTACCTAAAATGGCCAATCAAGAGCAGAGGCCTTTTTTGGTCCTTTGGAGAAGTAATGGGTTGATACAGTTACTAAAATATATGATAATAAAAACTGGCATTATCAGCGGCTTCCTTTGAGGGTCATTTTACCAGTGTTTGCAAAGCTGAGAGCTAAATTTCAAAAGCCGATCACAATTCAACTGCTTATGTCAGCTGGTCTCTATAAAAATTTCCAAGCTATGTTTTGAATAAACGACAACATCAGCTCTTTTGGAAAAATCTCAAAATCCATTAGTGTACTTTGTAAAAGAAACTACAGTACAAAAGGGACGTCCGTGCATTTCATTTGATACTAATATTAATTGCATGTGCAAGCTATCAATAATAATCAAGAATAAAAGATGACCCCTCCTAAAAGTTTTCAAGCACCAACTTAAACAAAGACAACCAGAAGAAATTAAACAACGAGCTAAATTTAATGAAAATACTAGATTGAGTTTTTTAAATGCCATAGAATATTTATAATCACAAAGAATGTTCAAATTTCAATAAAAAACAAATATATTAAATTGGATGCAATAATCTTATATCTATTAAACACATAATTTTGGTGAAATTTTAGCCTGGGATGTGCATCAAAAAAATTACTTCAATCATGAAACGGCCTACTGCTAAAATTCAAACAAAAAGAACAGTATACTATGACATCAGTAAATAAAAGGTGAAAAATTATACCTGAATATAAAATACTCTTATGAATTATCATAAAAACCATATGATGCAAACCAAAAGTAAAAGTTTTATGGTTTTTCTATTTTCCATAAAATGTTCCAAAAGCAATCTTCATTATATAGCTTTTCTCTTGATTTAGTTATTAAGAAGTTATTTGGTATATTGTATTTAGAGTGAAAAATAATCTGATTACAGTACAATCTAATTGCAGTGTACCTAGATTAGTTTGCAAATATTTGATTGCCTATTAAAATTTTATAGAAATAAAAATTTTCTATTGAAATGAAGAAATTTCAAGAGTATAGTGCTCCGAGTAATTCAATGATGAAACTACCATAAAATCTATTTTAACTTTTTAATTTAAAATAAATGTAAGAAAGCAAATATTTATATTCAAATACAAAATTTAACTATTATTTATATAATTAAGATAGAATTTTGACATTAAATGCATTCACATCATAAGAACTCATTCACAAATTGTCCTAAAAATAATTATCAAGTATTTTGATAAATACTCAAAATATCATCTAAATCTAGTTTTAAAAAAAATGCAGATAAGCTCAACAAAAAATCTACAATCTATGAGTAATAATTCCAAGATAAAATCAATTTCAATGCAACGACCTAATCTTCGCCTTCATTGGTGATGCAAAGAATGAATGAATTTGTCACATTTTGAAATAAGTTGTCAAAAACAGCATCGATCTCATGATTGGTGAAACCTGGGAAGCGAGAAAGCTCTGTCATGAGTTCAACAAACATCTTTCTCACTATCAATAGCTTTGGTATTGCGCTTTGATAAACGTCTAAGAAGCCCTGTTTTGGTTGGCATCCATAGCCTCAGAAGCTCATAAGCTCAGCAATCCATTCAAAATTAGCATTCCACGTAAAATACTTTTTTTGCTCCTTGCTAGTTGTGGCACAATCATTGATATTTTTTTCCATTTCATTATTGCAATGAGATACAATATTGCACTATACATTAAAATTGCAAATTTCTCAAATAGTCTCAAATTATCAATCAATGAACCAAAGTGATCAACATACAAGGTGAAATGACCATCCTCAACATCCCAGAATCAAACTAAGAATTTACCTAAACTACATTCTAATTCATTTCTTAATTACAAATCAAACACCCAATTTTATATTTTAGAAAATTACCACCCAATCCTCATTATGACACCAAAATAGCTAGCACAAAAGAAAGTTTTATATAGTATCTAAAACTTGCTCACTTTTAAAGAGAGTGTACAATGAAGGTTAAAAAAGAAAGAAAGCCAATATAAATGTCAAAAAACTTTCTTGCGAGATTGTCTTGTACACATTAGCAATATGAAACTCGAAAGTAATCATCAACATTATATAAAAAATATAAAAAAATGGAGAGATTCTAGTCACAAGACACCACCAAACTATAAAGGGAACAAATTACTCAATTTTTTCTCAACCAAAAAAATAGCCAAAACAGATTATCAGTAAATTACTCTAGCCTCATTACTTCTCTTGCAATCCCTGCAAGTTTACAGAATTGCCAAAACACTTGTTCATGGGATCGTCAACATACCAATAAACAATTTATTCCCAACAATATCCCCTCACTCATATCAAGCAACAAAAATGAACACACCATAAAGTCAAAACCTAGATATACCATAACATAAACATTGGATTGTCCTAACAAGCAAAAATTGAATCCATACAATCACATCATCAATGTGAAATTTAGAAGCACTAATCAGCATTATAAAAAAAATAGGAAAGTGGAGATATTCTAGCAACAAGAACTCTCCTGCTCATAAAGAGAACAAATCACTCAATTTATCTTCAACCAAACAAGTGGTCAAAATAACTTACCAGTAAAGTACTACATTCTCATTACCTTTATTGCAATCCTTGCAAGCCAAAAAATGCAAAAAACTTGTTCGTGGTGTAGCCAGCATACAATTCATTTCTGAACTCAGCCCCCTTAATCATACCGAGCAGCAAAAAAATGAATGCACCATGAAGCCAAAATCCTGTAACAACCTTAAGTTGTTTGCCAAATCTTGACTCAATTAAGTCCTAATCAAATTACCAATAGGTTCTAATCATCATTAAAATCAAATTCTAGAAATTTGGGATCCATTGGATCAAGGTTGTATTTAATGATTATTTTAATCAAATTCAATATCCTAAAAATTATTTAAATTAAATTGACCTCCAAATCAAAATCTGATTTCATTTTTAAATTCCTCACACCCAAATTAGCTAAATATAAATTTTAGAGAATTTTTGGAGATCATTTAAACCTAAAAGTAGATTTAAATTAATTAGAATTAATTTAAATTAGTTTTTAATTTATTAAATCCCTAAAATCCCCCAACGGTCAGCTGTTGGAATCAGGATATGCTGTCAGGATGACGTCAGATCCGTTGCGAGTTCTAGATCGCACAACAGCTGAAATCGGTGTCATTCAACCATCCAAATGACCCGATCAGACGTCCCTAATCAGATCTTGCCCCGATCCAAATCTAGCCATTAGATACTAAGATCGCACGATGGGGATTTAATCCAGCACTGTGGATCATCATCCCAGCCGCACTCGCTCTCGACAGCCAATACCTCGTACCAATGGCTGTCAGAACCTGCTCCCCCCTCCCTTTCCACGTTACCAAGCCATTGCTCTCGATTCCCAATAATGGAGGGGATCTCTTGGCGGGCCACGAGACACCGTAAGGCCTCATTTAGTTGCTAGGAGGCCGGCCTTCAGGCTCGGGCTTAGCGGCTATGGCCCAAACACCCCAAGGCCTCCCAGGTTATAAAAACCTTCTAAGAACCCCCAAGTTTTTGCACTCTTTGGAGCTCTTAATTCCTCCCCAGCTGATCCTAATTCTCCTGCTACCCTCCTGTTCCAGTCGACCCCGACGAGATCCAATCATCGTTCCTAGTGCTGCAGTGGGTGAGACTTGGAGTTTAAGTACCCAAAATCTTGCTGGGAGCTCTAGGAAGCTTTCGAGATCTAATCCAACCTCTGAAACCCAATAGAATTCTAGCAGTTCAACAAATTCTTCCAGTCTAGGTACTCTACCTTATCGGAGCTAATCTAGCTTTTATGGAATTCAATTATATGTGAATCCTTTCTCTGGTAGTTGCTTGTATGCTTAGGATGGATTGACGTTTAGATTTAAGACCCTCAGAGACTTGAAATGATGTCTTCTATCAAGATAAAAGAATGAAAAAAAGGCAGAATGGAAAAAAAGAAACTAAAAATCCATAGAGAAAAATATATCATATCACTTTCATTTTAATTTAAAATATCAAAAAACCTAAATGCAGATTGAGCGAACTGTCACTCATCCGAACTGTTGAACTTTTGAACTTATAGAACAAGATACCATATATCTTTTATTACTCCTGTTTAAATATGCTTTTTGCTTAGCATTGCACAAATTTGATAAAAGTACTTTTTAAATCACATAAAATGATATATGAATAATTTTGGATAAGTGAGAAGCAAGGGTTCCATATTGATTTATATTTTTTGTCTGATCAGACAACCGCTAGGACGAGGTTGTCCGACATCGGGAGTCATAAAGAGCCTATACAGATAAGCCTTTGAGGGGGCAGGTATAGAGGAAGTTGGGATATATAACACAAAAATGAATCACCTTTTTCTCGATTTTGTACTTGCCCAACAAAATCATATTTTGCCTCAGATATCAAACGCTAAAATTTTGTATTTATTTTTATGACTACAATTATTTTTATGCTAAGTTTCAAGTGCAATTGAAACAGGTTTGCAGGGATAAGTTCGTACAGCTTTTATCTCCTGTCAAATGATTAATTATTTTGCTTATTATTTAACATTTATAAAGATGACATCTATCAGTATTTAATTTCACAACTAACTAGTATTCGAATGCCCGCACTTTTGAAATGTGTCAAGTCAGGAGTTCGTCCCTAAAGAAATGTGCTAAGAACCAAGTAGTGCTGATACTACTTCCTGCTGATCTTCCGCTTTCTTTTTAACTCTATATTTTCTTAAAAAAAAGTTTGTAACTTTCCTTTTATTTTAATCTTTGTAATCAGGACTTATGAATTAATGAATAAATGAGTTATATTTGATGTCTATATATCTTTCTCTTAAGACACTCAATATGATCCTGGGCTAGAGGACATGTTGTTTTACATCACCACACAAATCGGTGCTGGATCTGCTCCCGCTGACCCGACACCGGGTCCTCACAGTTGGTATCAGAGCAGTATTGAGTGTAAAATTAAGAGAACATATAAATTTCAAAATATAATTCATTTTGAGAAGAGAGAAAAATAATATAAACCTATGTAATTTAAGCTTTCAACCTTTAGGCAAAAAGATGGATTCAGACGAATGAATTTTAAGCACCCCATCAGAAACACCAATTAAGGCACATATATCAATAGAGGTTTCGAGAAGTACCAACGACCGCCTCATGGAAGCCATCCTAGAGCTCCTAGCAAACAAAAAAAAATAGCTTTATCAAGCTCCGTTCAATTACCCCAAAAGCATTGTTCTGAGGGAATCCTCCAATCTTTCCTCAAATTAAATCTGCCAGTATTTCATGAGACTACTTGTCCTATGGAGGCAGAAGATTGGCTGAGAGAGATAGAAAAGAGACTAGAAAGTATGGAGTGTCCAAGTGAAAAAGCAGTGCGTGTGACTCACTACCTATTTAAAAGCGAAACTGACCGTTGGTGGGAATCCATCGCCAATACTGATTTCACTGGCAAAGAATTGGAGAATATAAGTTGGGAAGCATTTTCAAAAGCTTTCTGAGCCAAATATGTCCCACAAGCTGCCCAAAGCATCATGGAGAACCAATTCATAAAATTGGTTTAGGGTAACAACTCCGTGGCCAACTATGAGGCCGAATTCACAAGATTATCAAGGTATGCTCAGAACCTGATAAGTACAGAGAAAGTAAGTTGCAACCATTTTCTGTCAGGGATGAAGGACACCTTCCGCTGGAGCCTGCTTCCATTTAGACATACTCATTTTTCTGAACTTTTAGAATGCACACTAATTATGGAACACGAAGAAAATAACACACTTTCTAATCACACTGGACAAGGGAAGAGACAGGATCCTCCCACAGAGGACCAGGAGACTTTCAAAAGATAACAATCCCCCATCTGCTAAAACCTTCCAACTAACTTTTGAGAACACCGGACAAGGAATAAGAGGAGATTGTCGGAGACATCATCCCTACGGCAAGTGCTACCATGATGGCAGAAGGTGTTATCAGTGCGGCAATCCCTAAAATCTATATATATATATATATATGTCTCTTAAAACACTCAATAAGATCCTGAGGCTAAAGGACTTGTTATTTTACATCACCACACAAACCGGTGCTGGATCTACTCCCGCTGACCCGGCACCGAGCCCTCACACCAATTCTGAACTCACGTCTTCTGAATATTTTGGCCATTCTCCGCAAGTTCCTTTGGGAAGGAGTAAAGGGTGACAATTTTCACTACATAGGATAGCAAGAGGTATGTCAGTCGCTATCTGTAAGGAGCCTCGGGATCCGAGATTTGACTTGTGGAGTAGTATTCTGGTGGCATGGCACACCCTAAGCTTTGTTTGTCAAGAGGACCTTCAGTGGGTGAGAGCCATGGAGACCCGCTATCGAAATAGGGGGATGAGTTCACAATGAAGAGCAAATTCAACTGTTTGGAGGATCCTCTACATGGGATGATAGATTGTACAAAGGCATACTTAAATGGAACATGACACACAGCAGTGGCAGTACAATAGCTTCACTGAAAGCGTTGCGAATCAGCTCTACCGCATTGAGATAGGAGGCCAGTAAAGTGAGTTCAATGCACTTATGCTGGAATTGTTGTTCGAGATGACCGTGGTCAGTCGTTTATTTCATGTGGTGCTCATTTCCAGGCTCATTCTCCAATCAAGGCAGAGATTAGGGTGGCCCTTCTGCTCAGACAAACCCTCCATGATAGAGCTCCTGAGTTAGATAGCCTTATAGTGGAGAGTAACTGCTATGGAGCTCTACGCAGACTACGTCAGACTTGGGAGCGAACGGCGGACGTGTAGCGCAGAGAGACATGCTGCTCATTTGGCTTTCTTGCTGAATCTCCCCCGCGTCCTATTTGCACACCATATGCATGACTCAAATCGCACAGCAGATTTTTATTCAATTGTTGTCCGGTAAGGGATTTTTCTTTTGATAGCAGAGAGATGTGCTCCCAAGAAGGCTTCTAGTCCTCCTAGTTGATGATATCGCGAAGTTTGATCCCAGATGATTGTATACTTCTAATTATTTATATAAATAGGTCTGGGTCGGCTTCAAGAAAAAAAAAGCCCTTAGTGAATTTAACAGATAACGAATACAGAGCAAGGAGATAAAAATTCAGGTTTTTCCAATTCTTATGTGCATAATCCTGGATGGGTTTTCTTCAAGCACTAAACAGATTTTGACTTCTACGCTCTGCTGTGACCCTTGTTGTAGTAAATGATGTCAGGACTTTCCTTGGGAAAGATTTATTTCCTTGTTATTAATTTTCTTAACGAATGGTAAGCTGAATATAACAGAAGTTTTATCAACTGCAATAATTTAAAAATCCTTTTCACAGTATGAACCTCAATTGTTACTACAATTATATATTTATCTAGTGTTCTTCATTTTAAATTATATATGTTTGATAATCTTAAACTATTATTTAGAACAAAGAAGTAAATTTGCTACTTTAAATAAAAAACACTGCTTAATGCAAAAATTGATAATGTGAACTCTGGCTTTTGTTTACTCATATCTTAAGTAGCAGCGGTAAAATTGGGACCTTAACAGTCTTATATCGCCATAATTCATAAAAAGGGCAATTTACGATACTTGTAGCAGGATATCCACACTTACAGGGGTAATTTGGGAATGTACAATGTAGAACTAAGAAAAGAACCATTTAGTCGAGATGATTGAATGCATACGACATTAAAAAAACAGAAAAGGAATAATTTTCTAGTGATTTATAAGCACTATCTTTGGATTTTGTTACAAGATGGATCCCAATGTGAATAACAAGAGTAATACAAAAAGGGTACAAAAGAAAAAGTTTAAATAAATTAGAAAAACACATACTCAAGCATTTTTGAAAGAAGATCATATGCAGGGCTTTTCGTAGGTAAATGAACATAACTGTGAAGGGAAGAGTTTTCACTGCATACGATAATTTAAAAAGATTACAAGCCCTGAGTCTTGCACAGCATTAATAGAGAGAGATACTGAACAGTTACTTATCTGATAAAAAAAGCACTTACTACTTAACCGTTTGAATATGATGCTGATCACTCTGGTAATGCGGGAGATGCAGTAGTGAAGGCCATTTTTCAGGGTTAGGGTTACCTGCACTGCAGGCCTTGAGGCATAGCATACCTATAATTGAATGAATAACGTATTACCAAAGGAATGCTATTTTCATACCTAATACCTTGAATATCTTGTCCAATTGATCAGCCTGACACCACAACACAAATTCAGATAACGTACAACAATATCATTGTAACATGTACTTCTGGATTAGTGCCAAAAAACAGTAACATAAGCATAACAACAATGTTTGAAAAGATATCTACATTTCTCCATATAAAGTAATAAATAATGGTGTTAACAAGTTCATAGATTTAATCATCTATAAATTAAACATCAACAAAGAAGGAATATAAACAGAAAGTCATTGTTGCAAAAGATATCATTTATACTTGGAAAGGATTAGGTGTCCCTTTGACTTCTGCCCCTTGAAACAATGGCTTAAGAGTCAGTAGTTCAGCAAAAATACAGCCCAACGCCCACATATCTACATATCATGTGTAGAGTTAAGAGTATAAATTGCTATCTAGCTTGATAATAAGCTTTAAAATACTACATAAGAACAATATTGCAATATCAGATAAACATCCTACCAACAGCGCTTGTATAATGTTTTCCTCCAAGGAGAAGCTCAGGTGCTCGATACCAAATAGTTACAACAACCTGCCAATAAAGAAACTTTGCAAAAATCAACCTATAGCAAGATAATAAGCTGCGAGCATAAGAAAATATAAATCGCAGCACTGGAAAGTGGTCACAACGATGTTCAGTAGGAGATGAACATAACTGAACCTAGAAAATTAATTTCAAGTAAAAAAGCTGTTTAATTAGATTGAAACAGAATGATTACTATACCTAACGCTAGCAAACGTTTAGATAAAGTGCTCTAAATCATTCTTTTCAATCATTTGGAACTGCATTTCATTTTTTTTGTTTCTCTTGTTATTTGCTACGTTTCTTGAACACCTTGAACTGAGCTATGTAACCACAAAGTCATTTGAATGCAGCTAAAACTGCACTGTTATGATGGATTCAAGATAAAGCTTGAAAGAAAAAATTTACACAAGTATTTTAAAGAAATGATGGGAGTAACTCTTATTAAAGACAAGATAGTAGAAAATAAGCTTGAAGGACTTGGATATGAAGAGAAAGATGTAGCAAAATGAGGCTACAGAAATAACTTTGAATAATTAGAAAACAAATTATAAATAAATATCAAGGTTAAAAATTGTGTATGGCATGTGCACAATAATATCATATATAGCAACAAGCTTTAACAAATTTTAATACCAAGTTAAAAAATCCTGCATAATTAGTTGGAACAACGCTAGTGATTATGATGATGGCATTTAAATGAATAACTATGCCTGTTTTGGTCAACCATTTTTGTTGCAAGTCATTTCACATAACTTTTATTCAGTGCCTTCTTAGCATCTCTTGTTCTAAGAATGTGCGTGCTTGATCAAAATAAATACTAATTACAAATTTGTTTGTCATCAGCTATAACAATTTTATCTACTATATTCACTAAAATGGCATAATTTAAATATCTAATTCACAAGCATTTAGTGTCTAAATCATACTCTTTTTTTCAATGTCTAATTCTGTAATAGCCCAAACTTTTAAGCACCAAAGTATTATTCCTTTAGCCTGATATATCTCATGATTTTATGTTCAGAAGATAACTTCCCAATAGGTCACCCATCCTATGAGGGCTCCCATATGAGCACACTTAACTTTGGGAACTCCACCATTATTTGAAAAGGTGAATCGATATTTAAGAGTTTCGCCTAATAATACTTAAGGGGGTCATTACAATCTCCCCAGCTTAAGTAATTGACTTCATCATCAGTATCCACACACAGATCCAAGAACAATCCATTGGGTAGATATGACTAGAGGTGACCCTACAGGCTCAAGAGGTACCCATAACTATATAGCACCTTAACCATCATGGGTTCAAAAAACTGCTCACATGAAGTGGTATTTTTTCATGTATGACACTTAACTCCTATTTGACACTCTATGGTCTGCTCTGATACCATTTATAACAGCCCAAATTGTTTAACATCAAAACATTGTTCACTTTGGCTAAATAAGTCACGATTTTGCCCTCGGAAGATAACTTCCCAACAGATCACCCATCTTGAGAGTGCTCCCACCTAATTCTTATCAGGAACTCTACCATTATCTGAAAAGACATCTCGATGTTTAAGAATTCCACTTAATACTACTTAAGGAGGTCATTACAAGCTCCTCCCTCCACACCATACCCTAATTCCTCACGGTAGAACATTGTGCATGCCTATAATTTGTAATGTAAAGAATAAATCGATTTACAATTATGCATATGACAACATTTGCAATCGACACTATTAAATTCAAAGATCATCATCAACATCAAGTGTACAAGAATCATCAATATCACCATTAAACATTATCAACTAAGAAGGATATTTCTTCAAGGATCACCAACAACATGCAAGCTCCATTATCAAGAATACTTAACAACACTTAATCATTATCATCATCATGAGGAACCAAAACAAGCACATTCAAATTAATGATGTAGTGCTTAAATCCTTTAACAAAGAAAGATCAAATATGCTAATTGAAAATCACTCTATTTCAACATAAAAACATCTAAAACCAATGAAGATGAATGCGAATCTCTCCTTGGACCTAAACTCATATGCGTAGAATTCAAATTAAACTTGTTAGGATCAAAGGCTAGGCTCTTCAAGGATAACTTTATGCAATGCTTTATAGTAAAATTTTTATGCCTTTGAAAAAGAAGCCCCTTAAAATTTACAAAATAAAAGATGAGCTCAATTAATTTATACAAAAAAGTTTCCAGAACCATGGGAGTGAGATAAGCACTCGCATTATTGTCAATGAATCCCAGGATGGCAATCGAGAGAAGAACATGTCAACTGGTCTTGACATGCATGAGATGGAGGCCTGCAAGACTGTAGAAGCTCGAGCTTTACTTTAAGACAACAATGGAAGAGCATTCAAATAGTCTGAAATGTGGAGAGTCAAATCTATGGGAGTAAAAAGGATCACCCTAAGTGGTTGACAAGAAAAGATTCAGTAGCAAGTTCAATCGGGTAAGGGATTAAGGATTCACAAATTTGAAGAAGCATGACTCAATCCATAAAAGAGCAAGGATACAGGCCTGAGGCCATTGATGGGGGTTGTTTGAATGACAGATTAAGTATAGAATGCCAAAGGATTGTTGGCACAAAAAAGGAAAGAAGAGATCTACTGCTTAACAAAATTCATAAAATGCAAAGTGAATTTTCGAACATTGATTGGGAATAAGGAAACAATCAGTTTTGCATTGTAAATTACAAACTAGGAAATTCATAATAAAGAGGCATACACAACTAATATATGGTTTAGGTATTAGCTATCTAAGAGAAGCAAGAAGAAATTTATCAAAATATATTATCACTCACTGTTTTAAGAAATTCTATTTATTTTTAAATAGAATTGTATTTTCATTCATTTACTGATTGTTTGGCCAGTAAAAAAGTTAGGAGTGATAAAAGATAATAAATTTTGATAGTCGATATATAAAAGATGCATATTTACAATTTCTTATTTACTGAATTATTTTGTTCCTTCATTAGGATTTTTAGGTAGATTTGGAACACTACCTGTTCTACTAATAATAAGCATCATTACTCATCTTAGCATTAAAGAACATTAAAATAGGAAAACGCAAAAATCCTTCATTAGGATTCTAACAACCAACGCATTGTTGTCAACAGAACACAAAAATAAATATTAAAAAATCAAGAGATGAAGCTTATAATAATCTTGCAAGCATGACATTATAGAAAGAGAGTGGTTTTAGCTAATTCACACGTTAAGCTCCATTCTACAAACTAAACTAACAAAATAATAAAATGGCGTAGCTGCAGATTGCATAATAAAGAACATTAAAAACAAAGAAGAAATGAACATAATAGAAAAATCAACCTCAACATCAATAAAATAGGAAAACTATGTTAATGAGCTAATAGTTGGCTTGATCCTTCAACTAGCATTTGGTCATTTTAGTCTCTTAAAATAGTCATTTTTAATTACTGTCGATGTTATCTTTAGAGTTATTTTTTGAAGGAATAAATTGGACGGAGTAAGCAAAGAAGGGTAATTTAGTTCTCTTATATGCCTAATAAAATTAAATATTTTTATTAAAGCATTAATTTAATTTTATAAATATTAGTATAGAAATTACTTTTTAATTTTATATATATTTTTATACGAATTTTATTTTTATTAAATATATAAAAAAACAAATTGCCCTTGTATGCTTACTCCGACCAATCTTTTCCATTCAAAATTAACCCTAAACATAACAATGGTGCTAATTTTAGCATTTTAATAAGAACTGAAGAATCAAAATGACAATTTTAAGATTCTGGGACTAAAATAAAAAAACGCTAGGTCGGAGAAGTAAATCAGCTATTAGCTCCTGTGTTGATACTACAAAACAGATTGGATCATCAAAAAATTAATTTTTAAAACAAAGAAAACACAGATTCGTTACCCCATTCTCAGATAAAGGCTTCAAGGGAGCTTGGTAAATCCTTGCAAGTCCAAAATCTGCAATCTTTACAACTCCTTGTTCCTCCCCCTCTCCCATTACCTGCTCTATGTTGATTAAATAAAAAAGAATTGTAGTATTTTGATAATTAAAAAACGTGCAATATCCAAAATGACAAACTGTAGGGACAAACCAATATATTAGAAGGCTTGAGATCACGGTGAATAATCCAGTTGCTGCAGAAAAAAATTGTGCTAAGATTTAGTGACCACAAAGAAACCACTCATGAAATAACCATTCCATCACGTGACAAACTACATAGTAGTTAAATCATGCCTTTGCTAATGATTACACATACAGAAAATTTATATGCCAGCAAAGAATCCCACCTGTGAAGATAATTCAGTCCATTAAGAAGCTGCCAGAGCAATGACTTAACAGTATACTGATTAATAGAATGATTAAGCTTCTCACGATGATATCTTATAATTTCCTGCAATGTGGAGGGTATTAGCAGTTAGAATACAACAATTGTACATAGTTGAACAAGAATCAGTGAACAGCCAGATTACTAAAGCTCAGGTCAGCCACTATCCATTTGTAACTGCTGATAGATAAAATTGCCCTCCATTTTGCCATAAGAACATTGTTTGAAAAGCAAATTGCATGAATGCAAGTGCTTTTTCATCTTTGCATTAAAACAATAATGATTGAAAAATAAAACAGCCCAAATTTCTAGGCAAAGACTTGCATTTTCTTTCACAAGATCAAAAAAACCCCATGACTCCATACTTTGGTTTAAATTTGTTGAATCCTTAACCATAATCATCCATACTTTGGTTTCAATTTGTTGAATCCTTATCCATATTGCATAAACTCAACTTTATCAATGTTTTTCGCCTCCATGCATGAACTTCAATCATAACACGACATGAAACAGGTAATGCATTTCCAACAAAAGTTAAGGAGTTCTGGATTCTTCTAGCACTAAATTGAGTTAAAAAACACCGCATATCTAAAGCATAATATGATGTGATTACAGGATGCCCACAGACACAAGATCGTGTTACAGTTACTGATATAGATTAATCGACAGAGAAAAAGAGAAAGAAGGAGAGGGATAGAGAGAGAGAGAGAAAATTAAACCTTCTAGTAATTGCTATATATTCATGAGATATCTTTTAAACATGCAGCCATTTTCTATTCATAAAAGGATGTGAATAAGTAGTGAGTATACAAGAAAGGAATCCAATAAAGGGGAATCAAGAGGAATGTATTTAGAAATTTTAAAACATATACCATTATTATGAAAAAAAAAACACAAATGGAACCTCTGTGGCCAAGAAAATAAAACAAAGCAATAATTTACAAGTGAATATTATGGAGCATCAGATATCAACTTCCCCCAGGTAAAAACTTTCTAATAGAGAAAGAGCGTAACAAGATAGATTTCCAACAGTTAAAGGACAACACACCACAGCTAGTAGCCAGGTGCCATCGACCAGTGGGAGACCCTACCAACCATCAAGAATAGGATGTTGTCGTTTGGAAACAGTATTGAGCAAATTAGTATATCTTCTAGATGACATCTACAAATACGGCCCAAAGGCAAAGCATGTACATTAGCAGTTGGTGTAAGATATTCCACATAGCAAGGTGAAGTAGCTTTTCTTATCATC
This sequence comes from Gastrodia elata, assembly GCA_016760335.1. Lineage (NCBI taxonomy): Eukaryota > Viridiplantae > Streptophyta > Magnoliopsida > Asparagales > Orchidaceae > Gastrodia > Gastrodia elata. The sequence continues at coordinate 13,259,972 of CM028681.1, read as the reverse complement.
ATAATTAATATTCGATCAGTCTCTCCAAAAGTCTTAAAGTATCACTCATTAACTTAATTACTCAATACTTTGTATGAACCAATGTTAATCAGAAGATTGACTCAGCTCCCCAGCTGACCGACCCAGAGTTTTTGTCATCCTATTCTGAAGGTTAGCTGATCGAGCTAGAGCCTGGGCCAAATGATTTGCTTTGTTAATAAATAACTTCTGCCTTAATCTGATCACTCATAGTCATAATCAACTTGACCAAGCAACAAAAGAAGTTTTCCAAGTCAATTTCCAAGTTTTCAAGCCAAGAAGAGAGACGGTTTAGCCAGGATGTATGTCAAAAATGAATCTGAATGAACTAACTCATCAGCCAATAAGCAAATAAGATTGCCTGATGCTTAATCGAGCCACAATCAAAACTTACTAAATGATAAAATATTGCTTGGCAAGATCAGAAGATCAGCTGATTGTCATGAAAAGTAAACACAGCTCATATTAATCGAATATATAATACTTGATTATATATATTGATAAGTCGAAAATATATATATATATATATAACTACTGAACAATCTATCTGTTCATGCCACCCTGAATCAACCCGAGAATTAATATTAGCACAAACTCCATGAGCTCAATAGTTTGTTATAACCATCTGCCATGTATTTACATTGTATTGGCTCATATCCAAGGTTTATAATCATGTTGAAAGCATGGATGACATGGCATAATTATCTTGAGAACCAACATGCCAATTGTCCCAATAAAACAAAGCATTGTATTGTCTAAGTAGAAATAGTAGTGCAGCTTAACTAAGAACATTTGGTTCTACTGCATTCCTTAGTTCCTATAATGCTCTTTAATTCCTTTTGCTTCCCTTAATGTAAAAGCTTCCAGCATAATTTATATAAGCAAATGTGTTGTTTCTTTACTCTAACCTATTATTTTCTCTTAACATTCTCCGCTTACTACCTTTACCTGAACTCAAATTCATACAATTTAGATCAGTTGGCTAAGTAAGTATTAAGCACATTACCTTGGTTCTTAAAATGGAAAGTAATCGTTACAATAATCTTAAAAATTCGCAGAGTTATCTTATTCAATTCTTTTACAGACAATTATCTAAGCGAATGATGTTGATATTTATAAAATTAACAAACTCAAAAAGCTTTAATTTGGTGTGAACAACACAGACACATTTTAAATGTAAATAATACAAGGCAGCATTATACCTTTTTGCTAAACTGCAAATAATGCCTAAGGATAACTTTAAGAAAACATACATTAGAACTGCATATAATCTAGAAGGGTAAAATTTTGATAGTGATCACTACAAGAGAAGAACAAGTTCGCTTGATAAAGCTTGATTTTGAAAGTTAAGATCACACGGTACATATAATATAAGAGAAAATATTGCTCCAAATACATAGTAGTGCATACATATAGGTCATGGTCAGCGTAGTCAAATGCAAGATACAGCGACATGTCAGCATGGTTGATATGTACGTTAACAAGTTTCACAACATTTTCTTGTGATATCTCCCGCAGCAGCTGCAGTAAATGAAATATAGTATCAATAAATAAACAAACATAAGTGTTACTTAAAAGACTAAAAGCAGATGACTATATTATAACTATGGATTGAACTCATTACAGTTATCAAACAAATTAAGGAAAATCAAAGTCATTGGTTGGTTAAAATCATATGCATTTTTTTGAGAAAACATTTGGGCACAAGCACCTTTCTCATTATTAGCAAGAAAATTTTGAAAAAATAAATATAAAGTTAATGTACAATGATTGTATAAAGATTCTAAACATCATGCATAAAAATAATAATTGCAACACATTACAGCTAGTTAAAATAAACAACGTAACAGATGAGTCTTAAAAACAATCAATCTCCAAAAAAAGTTCAGTAGTGACTAAAAGAAAAAATTGTGGTTTCAAATTCCAGGCTGAAATACATTTGAGCTTCCATGCTGAATGAATAGGGAAAATCAATTTCATGACAAATCCACCTTGTTCTTATCATGTTTTATATAAAAAATTTATATGATCCCTAGTACTGTCAAAAAGCATGTACGATTACAAATATTAAGAATGCAAGTTCTCAATAGTTCAAAAAGCATCTAAAACAGTCTCGTTATTTCAACTACTTGAGGTCAGCCTTAAAATTCAACATTTTTCACTCATTCTGGTAAAGTCATACCTGGAATGTTACTCTTTCACAAATTTTTGAGCTATTTACCATTCAAGTAAAAATTTAAGAAAATTCATAACATGAAAAATCAAACAAAGACTCCTTAATGAGTATTGTCCCAAAGAAAGTTTCATAAACCAAAATAGTTGGTCAGGTTGCAGCTAGTTGCTTGTAATGTCGTCAAATTAATACAATGAGATATTTATCAAAATAGTCCTCGACTATTTCGAGTTGGCCAATTTAGTCTCAAACTATAAGAAATGCCTAATTTAGTCCCTCAACCGCTTTTTTGAATGTAATATAGTCCCTTATTTTTTAATTTGATTCAGGATAGATTTTAAATTGAGATTAAAGAAGAACCAAGTTCAACAATTGATGGGCTAAATCAATTCATAAATAGTTTGACTATATTGGTTAAATTGAAATAGTCAATGGAGTATTTTGCCAAATTTCCTTTACAATGAAGAGGCTCAAAAAATCTTATTCCGGCTTTTGGAATTGGACTCACCTAAATAATATGTGACTTGGCTTTTTAGTTATTATCCCACAAGATAGGGTTGTGGTACATTTGATTTGTAGACTATCAAAAGAAAATTTTGAGACTACATCAGCCATCAATGTTCACTCTATTTGGATTGATTTCCCCAAAAAAGGCAAGATCCCCACCTTTTGGATCAGGTTTCAAAGTAGGCCTTTTGCATGATAGATTTGAGTATTAACTAGATTTTTTCCTGATCGATTGTTCAGAATTTAATTAGATCTATGATGTCCTATAGGCACAAGTCTTTATAGTTAATCACCCCTTTTAGACTTTATGAGAGACGCGCTTAAGAAATATTACTAATCTCAATTACGCAATGAAGTGGGATGGGAAAGGGTAAATGGAAGTAAACCTGATCAAAATTCCATGATCCATCATCCTAGGTCAGTTGTGATTCAATCTGCTAGCATTGGAGAAAATTTATTTTATAATATCCAAATATTCTAATTAGCAATCATAGGCTACTTCATCTCAAAGATATTGAGCAACGTATGCAATCCTCCACCCTTCAAACAATGACTAGCATTTTCCCTACCATATGATTGATAAAAGTCTTTATTGTATATTTCTTAAATTTGCATGAAATATCGGCATTTTCTACATGGCGGGAATATACTGTTTGCATCATTTAATCCTGTGAAACACCATGGCGTCTTCACCATGCTCTCCAGCTAGACAATGTATGTATGACTAAGTGAAGCTGGAAAACATTGTGCCTACTCCCTTGATAGTGACTCATAATTTGATTGAAGAAACAAGCACTGACAATGGATGCTTTTAAGGCCCACTAAAGCCAAAAGTTCAGTATCTTATCACTATCGATGAAATGTTGTTTGTATCGCAGCCATTTTTTCAGAATAATTGGTTTAATGTTCTGGATCAGCTTTTCCATCCCAAAATTCTTGGCAATGCTTTTTTAACATTGGCACGATTTCTAAGTTAACGCTTGCTACTTATCAAGGCTGACAATAACCCACTTGGATGCCGGTTCTCAAAATGAATGTAATAGCTGACAAGCTTTTTATTTGGGGATTCAACTTGATTCCTTATCGGCAGTTCATCACTACGACTCTGACTATTAACTGAAACGGGAAAGCTGCTAGAAGCCAAGCACGTCTTCAATTCATTAAAACATAAACCTCAAATTCTGCAAGATGAGCCAGCCTCTTTTGGAGGATCAAGCCGATTTCAAGTGAAATCGAAATAACGACAGAACAGAAATAAATAAAAATTCAAAGCACCTAATCGTGCCAGAGAACGTTCAGTGCTATCAACTTCACCGCCTTTTATTAAATCAAAGATATTGACATAAGAAAACGACAGAGGAGGATGAAAAAAAGGGATTCGGATACCATAATCTCCCGAATGGCGGTGGGAGAGACGCCATCGCCGTCCTTTGATTGCTTGAATTTCTTGATAGCGATGCAACTCTTGTGTAGCTTCGTCTTTGCAAGAAACACTAGACCATATGTACCCTCCCCAATCTTTCCAATAAGGTCGTATTGTTGTAACCACGCCGGACGGTTGCCACCTCCGCTGTTGCTGCTGCCTCCGCTGGCACCGGCGATTACCCGACCATCGCCCATTTACAGGGCAAGAACAACGCAGCCGTAGTAGGAAGCCAGTTAAAGGGCCTCGCTATAAGTTTATGGGCTGAAATTAAATGTTTTTTTAAAAGCTTCAGATTTTTTTTTCTTGGATTAAGTAGTAATTTGAGATTCCAATGTTTTGAATAAATTAATGATAAAATCACCTAATTTGCTTAAAATTTAGGTTTTTCAAACGAAACGAAAACGATTAGTTAGAATGAACTGCTCTATCATTCTAAAAGAACAGTTCGATTGGTTGTTCGGTTCAAATTCGATCATTCGAACTATCGAATCGAACCATTCGATCAAAAGAACGATTCGTTTGATCGAATTGTCAGTTCAATTCGTTACCGGAGAAGAGGGAGTTTCGTGTTGCACTTGCAATTGTAGCCTCGCTTATTATTTCAAATAGAATAGCCTCTTAAGTAATTGTATTATATATTTATTTAATTCCAATTATGTTGTAATAAAATTTTATTGGGATTTTTCCCCACATAGTTATATGTAGGAATTATGAGTTGTTTGGTATGATAAAATATTAGAAATCTGATAATAAAGTAACATGATTACAATATAATCATATTACATTGTAATCAAATAACTTTACAACTATTCAGCAATTTCTTAAGAAATTTAATATTTTTTGTTTTTAATGAAATAATATAAGGGTGTGTGCTATTTTTAATAAATTAGGAGGTTATGATTGCCCCTAAATAATTTTTTTTTCAAAAATAGCTTTTGTTTGAATTAATTATGAACAAATCGATTTTGAATGAAATTTATTCGAATGAAATCGATTTCATATGAAATCTATTCGAACGATTCATTTCGAAATTGATTCAAATGATAGATTACGTTCAAAATCGGTTATAATGAAAAATGTTGAAACGATACCATTCGAATTGATTTCAAATGGAATAGTTCAAATCGATTTTGAATGTTTCCGTTCTAATTGATTCGAAGGATTCCCATAAATGGGCTATTGTAGACGGAGAAGACCTTCCCTGTTTGCTTGCTCGCTGCCCCACTCCGCTCCAACACTCCATTGCTACGTTTGTTGGTGTAATCTCGAGCTACACAAGATTCAAACGTAACTCGATTACGTAATTTCTATATACACCAACACAAAATTTGTTTACAGTGTAAAGATTTTTCAACAATTTTACTTCAATCCAAACGTATGTAATCTTAATTTACTAAAATCTTACATTTTACTTGAAACCAAATAACCTCATAATTTAATTATACTTAACCTTACATTCAATATACTCAATAAATTTTAATTATTTGAAAGTAAACAATTTCTTACAATAAATTTTAAATACTACATAGCCTATTTTACGAATAATAGTATGAGCTAAGAATTTAAGCATACCCATTAGTTTATGTGGTAGACAATTAATCATTTGATCACATATTTAAGAAAAGCGATGAATGATGTTGTATATGTACGACTCTTTGTGACATCTAGATACTCGATACTACTTTTGACTCTTGTTGCTAACATTTATTCGTAGTTTTTTGTTAACCATGTGTCATCCCATTTTTAACTATAGTCGTAAGCTTTTTGTTTAGTAAATATTTTTGTATTATCGATCATCACAAAGTCTAGGCAGCCATCACCCGGTCTATACGCTAGCCATTGTGAGATCTCGATTAGATATGTTGAAACTAGGACTGACAATTTGACCCGAAACTAAAAATTCGAACTCGACTCGAGTCGATTGCAATACATTTTGACTCAACTCTAAAATTTTTGAGATGGGTTCGAGTCACACCTCTTAACTCAAACTCAATTTAAAATGACTCGAACTCGATCATAACTCGAATCGAACTCGAACAAGTTTGATTCGAGTTCAAGTATGGGCTGACTCAAAGTCAGTTATAGTTGAAACCAAATATCATAATCACATGCACTTGATGAGCCTTGTTATCATTTTGATTAGTATCCAAATGCCACCCAAGTACATATTTAGGAAAGGTAGTCAACTAAAATATGTGAATTTGATAGTTCATAAGTTGCTATAAACAAATCTTCAAGAATTTCAACAAGTATTGATGAATTTATAAGTATGTAAAACATAGATTTTTTTGGGGCTTTCAAGCGAGAAGAATTCAAATATTTACATGACAATCTGACAAGCTCAACGCCAAATTCCCGCATTAGACTGGTTAACTATCGATTTTACAGGTAAAACAACCATTTCTCATATATTAATTTAAATATATATTAATAATTAATTATTCAGTGAAATCAATAATTTTATTAATTGGAATATAATTTACATAATAAATAAAATCATAAGAATACAATAAAACTTCAATAAAATTTTTATATATTTTAATAAAATTTGATTTTAAATCTCAGTTATGGCTATTGTTTGTTTTTTAGCTATTTTAATAGATTTTTTAGTTTATGTATTATTAGAATTAAATGAAACTGTTCTATTTGAAGAAAAGTCAGGATAAAGTAAAAATTTTTCGGATAAAATAATATTTACGTGCATTTGTTATGAAATAAAATATGTGAAAATTTTTACAATGTAACCTAATTTTGGGTTTGAAAGAATGGACGATTCTTACGTTGTCTTCACCAGTGAACAAGTATATTGCTCATCTTCTCTGGCGAATGAGGACACTGTTTGTCTTTTTCGAAGAATGAGGTCGTTTGTTGTCTTATCCAGTGGAAGTCAATATGAAATTGATTTTGTTAGTTCAAGAACGAAAGACTCATTTGATCAAATTGCTAAAAGAATTTGTCTTTTTAATACTTTTAATATTCAAATTATAAGAAATATGATACTCAACAAATTACTTTATTACAAATAAAAAAATTAAATTTTTTTGCAAAAAAAAATAGAAATAAACAATAAGTTGTAAAGTAAATTAAATCATATTGTATTCTGATTACTTTACACTCAAATTCTTTATTCAAAATACCCTATAAAAAATATTTTGCTCCCCTTAAGAAAAAAATTATTGCTGATTATAAATTAAATTTAAAAAGAAATATATTATTATAAATTTTAAATGCAAAAATGAATTTTAGTAAGTTGAGCTTATCTGAGAGCTGCTTTAAAATTATTTTTGAATAAAAAAAAAGGAGTTAGAGCTTAAAAAAAAAAAGAAAAAGAAAAAGAAATAAAAATTATGCGACTGCTAAACCCTGCAAAACAGTGTACAAAACCCTACTTTTCTCCGTTTGTGTCCGTGCTTTTACTAGTCAGAAACAATTCACAGAAACTCGAGGGAGAATATGGTGGCGATGCTTGTTATTGGCAGTGCATCTAAAACCCTAAGCAAAGTTTTGAACCCCTTTTCTCCATTTTCCCAATGTTTTGCCAGAACTATTTTCTCGATCGGAAAGCAAACCGTCTCCGTGAAAAAACAATGGGTTACCATTTCGAGGTCGATTATCGCTAGGACATCTCCCAAGCTTGACCTAGCCAATGCTGTTTCTTCCTCTCTTGACGTTGATGCAAGGGTTCCTGCCACTGTGATCACTGGTTTTTTGGGCTCCGGAAAGGTCTCATTTTGCTTTTGCTTATGTTATTATGTTTATCATTTTGTTGAAAAGAAATGCCCATTTAACTTTTGAGAAACAATTCAGTTGTTAGATTGGACCTAATAAACCCATGTTCTAGGGAGTATATATCCTTTATAGTATGTAGAATATTCTATGAGGATAGAAATCATAAATGCCAAGATTTAAAAAAAAAGATAAATTATTTTAATTATTAAATTGAAATGTGCTAGCACAATTATAGCCATATTACGAGGTGGCATTCCTATGGAAAGGGGTGTACTCTAGAATTTATAAACATCACAAAAAATTAAGAATCAATAAAAAACCTCTATTTTCTTGCTCCACTTCTCCTAAAGTTTCAAAACTTTATTTAATCATCCTATTTTAACAAAGAGATATCAAAGTGAAGTTTGATTAAAAAAGGACATTGTAATTATTTAATAGTTGATATTAACTGTTCGCCATTCTATTTTCAAATATTTATGAAGAATAACTATGATTATTTGTCCATCAAAGTTGGATGTATTTTTGCTCTCGGGATATAAGATTATTAAAGAGAGATTAAGTATTCCTTAAGATACTTTTATTTTTTATCAAATAAAAAGGGTGAGAATCAATAAAAGGATCATTAATTGTTATTCACTCTTCAACAAGCCTTGATAGATGAAAATGTTTCACAAATCATGGGAGCAACTATTACACTACAAGAGAGTTCCAAGGAATAAAAAATGTTAGTGGAGTTTTATAATAGTTTTTGAGAATATTAAAATGAAATATAATAAGATCGCTGAGGATTCTTATTATAGAACAATTGAAATAATTAATCAAATGAGCTTATGATGAAAATATTTTTGCCAAGCAAATAATAAAAAAGTACTAATTTATCTCACATAAATGACATTATAAAATCAGCAATGCAAGATACAAAGGATATAGATATAATGCCAACAGTGGAGATTGAATTTTTTTGAAGCACATGGATATTAAATTGGTGCACTCACATAAATGCCTTCTTAGTTTAAAACAAATTTACAATCACATAAATTAAGAGATAATATTAAAGAATATTAAGCAAAAAATTATTAAAAGAAAAATAATTAAGAAATAATATTCTATATCATCCATGCGACATTTGCAAAAGAAGAAACGATTTGGAGAATGACTGTGGGTTCACAAGAAAATTACAATGCTAAATATGTAAAAAAAATTGGGCACACTGAAATATCTGTCTTTTTAGAAAACTGTATAGTTAATTTTGGAGGAGAAAATAGACGAAAATAAACTCACCAATGTCTGCTAAGTATCATCTGAATATAAAAAAGATACTCGGTATTTAGATAGCTATTGGAGTAACCACATGACCAAAAATGAAGAAGCATTTACTTGCAAAAATTAAGACTATATTTAAGGTACGCTAATTTATGGAAGCAACTAGCAAAAACATTACGACCATTGATACAAAAAACAAAAAGAAGTTTATTATAGATGCATGATTGACCCTAAGCAGTGATCAAAATCATCTTAATGTAGGCCAAAAATAGAAAAAATGCCCTTTAAATTATATTTTAATGAATGTATTTGTACAATTTATGATTACCATTGAAACTCAATTGAAATTACAAAAACCAAAATAAAAGAAAATATATACTTTTCAATTCATTGAATATATGCATATGACATGATTGAGTTCACACAATGTATTGGGGATAGTGTCATGTCTACTGCACAACCCACCGTTACATGCCCCCCCCCCCCCCCACAGCCACCCACTCGTGTATCACCTCAAGCTCATGTCTCCCCACCTCGCGTTGCATGACCACTCGCAGTCTCGCCCCCAAGCCGCATGGCCCTCGTTGTCTTGCTTCCTAGCCTTGCACCAGCCCAAGTTTGCATCTTACAGCCTCATGTCGCATGTCCTCGCTTCCCCATTCTGCACATCACCCCATGCACTGCTCCAATACCCTTATACACCACCCGCTCTTGTGCCAACCCACACATTTAGCTATTTATGAATAGTAAATCCTATAATATTAACTAAATAAAATCTTAATAAAATAATTATTCAGGCCATTGATCTCACTTTCCTTTTACAATCAACATTAATAAAAAAGCTTTTTTTCCATACTTAAAGAAATTCATCATCTCATTATTATATACTTCTAATTCTTGGTTAACGCAGCATACAAACCTTGAACTTGGTATTATAGCCTTGCTTTCATTTTCAAGTTAAGGCAGAATTTATGTTACACTATTTGATTAATAGGAATTTACTCAATTTTTATTACGAGTAAAATGGGGCTTGAACTTCACCGTAATAAAATTTTAGCCACCAAGTTTAAAATTACATCTCAAATTGTACATTTAAATAAAAAAAAAATAATACATATGTGCATGACACTGCATCTTTCCTAAGTAGGTGGGGTTGGCTGCATGAATCCAATCCTTTGTTTCCATTATGCACGATCAACTGGAAGCTCCTTTCTAAATTCCTGTATAGTGAATTCTCCTCATGCTGTGTTTGTCTCTTCTTCTTTTAACATGGACAAAATTCATATACTACTTTTTCTAATAGGAGAGTTAGATGGTTTAACGCTTAATATGCCTAAACCATCTTTACTAGCAAATGCACAAATTTAATGGCCTATTTTTTTGTAACTTGCGTGCAAATGAAATTACATTACTTTCTCCATATTTGGTTCTTAATTACTTTTCAATAATATGTGCGTACATCTTATAAAAATAATTAAATTGTTTTCATGTGAAATACTATTCAGTTTCCTAACACATGCGTACAATGCAGTGCATCTTCTTACAATAGTTCACATGCATTGTTTTAATTTCAATCTCCTTTCACCTCTCTGTCCTTTCTCCCAATATATCAATTCCATCACTAATCTACCTTAAATTTTAAAACTGTTAATAAGAGGTGCAGAGTTGCAAGTATGTGTTTTCAGATGCAAATATCATTTATTTTTGTTTTAGGGTAAAATATAATCTAATTTTTTGTAATATCATTTATTAAAAATGCGATTAATAAATTTAAATTACTTTTTCCTGATAATCTTATATTTTAAAAGTAGCTAAATTATTATATATGATGCAATGCTCAATCTAGTGTAGAATCTTAATTTTTTGTTTTGCACATGTTTTTTTAATCATTTGCATTTTTATTTCTTTACTAAATATTCATTTATTTCTATTTGGTTTTTAATTTGGATATCAGTAGCCACTTTTAAAAATATTAAAATTTTTACTTAATAATAATTTATGAAACAATAAAAAAACTAAATTAATTCGGGACAAATTTATTTCTGCAAGCTTTGGGTTTTCGTTAAAATGCTGTCAAATCACAAACTGCTGAATGAATGCTTAAAAAAATCAAATTGTATCAAATCAACAGACCAAAATGAAAAGCACAAAACAAACTCTAAATTGAAATTCTAACGCAGACAAATACTCTTGCAACTATATAGGAAATCCTTGAATTTTAGTTTCAATGATTCAATGAATGCTTGTAAGTAGAGCATCACTATCATGTAGTTCATATATAGGCTTCAAGTATGATAAGTTGCAAGGGTATGAACTGCACTATTTTCTTCTCTGTATATGTAGATTTTCTGAATCTTATGCAAAAAAATTATCCCTTGATTGATGTGTTGAGCTCAGTAATGAGGCAGGGACTCATGTGTCGGAGACAAATCAATAGCTTTGTATGAATCAATCTCATTTCATATATTAGTGTATCCATTTCTCTCGCAAATGCTTAACCCTTTTTCAATGGTCAGGTACTCTACTTGGAGCTGTAACAAGGCTTGAACCAGCTTTATTTTTTTTGAATGCTTCATATGTATTTAAATTTTAAGCCGGTTTTTTCCATTGAACATTGAAAGGTCTATTGTAGAAATACATCAGGCTTGTTTATTCTGATTTAGGTGAATAGCATTAGGTCTCCTTTTACATACTTGTCCCTCAGTTTTGGTTTGATAAAAATAATTTTAGGTAAGGTTCCAATTTCTTTATAATCTGGGAGATAAAAATGGAGAATCGTCATACTTTGCCCTATATATAACCTTCCTAATGTTCTAACATATTAAGTGTGGCACAACAGATATTACATGTTTTTGTTGGATGTGGTTAATTGAGAATATCCATCTCCTTATGATCATATGTACATTAGATAATTGAATTAATGGTATTTAAACCTTGAATAAAAATGATTCCAGACCTTGACTGCTTTGGTGCTTTTGAAAAAAGCATGTTTATGATAATTGACATGTTGCAACAATGATATTTAAAAGCTAATGATATTACTTTATATTGTACGATGTTGTTCATTGGGAAAAACTGGGAATATCCATCTCCTTCATACTTACATTAGATAATTGAATTGATGGGATTTAATCCTTGAATAAAAATGATTCCAAACCTTGACTGCCTTGGTGCTTTTGGAAAAAACATGTTTATGATAATTGACATGTTGCAACAATGATATGTAAAAGCTAATGATATCACTTTATATTGTACGACGTTTTTCACTAGGAGAAATTTCCTAAGCAATATCCAAAAGAAAATTGAACTCTTTGGGTTTTATGCTGTAAGGAAATGAAAAATTACCTTCAGTGTTTATTTCTTTAATGTACTTCCAAAAGTATTTTGCAGCTGGTTTTGGGTTGAACTAGCTTTAAAAGTGTGGGGACCCGATGTCAGATTAGTGGGGGTTAATCCAGCACCAGTTTGAGTAAGCCCCATAGCCGCAGGATCATATTAATTTAAAAGATAATATGTAGGCATCAAATATAACTTATTTATTTATTAATTTAGAAATATCACAAAGTTTTGATCACAAATATCTAAATAAAACAAAAAAAGTTACAAACTTTAAACAGACTCGAAAATAATAAATCAGCAGGTAGGAGTATCAGCACTGCTTAATCCTTAGCGCATTTCCTCTAAGATAAGCTCCTGATATGGGAACGTTTCAAAAGTGCAGGCATTTGAATACCAGTTAATTATGAAATTAAGTACTGATAGATGTCAATTTTACAATTGTTAAATAATAAGCAAAATAATCAATAATTTGACAAAAAGTAAGAAGCTGTACAAATTTATCCCTGCAAATCTGTTTCAATTGCACTGAAACCTTAGCATAAAAATAATTGCAGTTGCAAAAAAAATATAGCATTTTAGCGTTTGATATCTGACGCAAAATATGATTTTGTTGGGCAAGTACAAAATTATGAAAAATGGGGGTTTTATTTTGTGTTACATATCTCAACTTTCTTCTATACCTGCCTCCTCAAAGGCATATCAGTATAGGCTCCGTATGCCTCCCGATGTCGGACAGCCCCGCCTTAGTAGTTGTCTGATCAGATTAAAAATAGATCAACATTAAACTCGTGCTACTCAGTTATTCAAACTTTTGCATATATTATTTTCTGTGACTTTTAAAAGAATTTTAATCAAATTTGTGCGATGTTGGATGCAAAAACATATTAACCAAGAGTAATAAAAGACATCTGATATCTTTCCTTAGCGTGTGAATTAGAAAATCAAAAGTCCCGTATCTGCATGATTTTGTACTTAATAAATAATTGCTCAAAAACTTAATAGTTAATATATTTAATAATGATAATTATTTATATGAAATAAACTATAATTATTAAACAAAATAATATTTATAATAATTACATAAGAGAGAAATAATATTTCTTTATTCTCTTTTTTTTTTGAATTTATTATTTCTCTTTTTTATATAATAATAAATATAATAATAACGATATTAATAATAATATCTTTATTATTTTTAGTTATTATATAACGATAATACTAACTTTATAATATATAAGTATATATATTTATAATATGTAGCAGAATAATAATAACTTTATTATTATCATTAATAATAATAATAATGATAATATATATATATATAAAATAACAGAAATAAAAATTATAAAAATTAGGAAATATATATATATATATAAAAGAAAATGACTGAAATGAAAGTTAAAAAAATTAGGAAATATGTATATATATATATATTGTAAAAAAGAAAATGATTGAAATGAAAGTTGCATAAATTAGAATATATATATATATATATATTGTAAGAAAGAAAATGAAAAAAATAAAAGTTACAGAAATTCAGATATATATATATATATATATATATAGAAAATGATTGAAATGAAAATTACAAAAATTAGAAAAAAAATATACATATATATATTTCATAATTGTTACAATTTTTATTTCTGTTATTTTATTTCTTTCTATATATATATATAAAGAAAATGGTGAAAATAAAAATTACAAAAATTAGTAAATATATATATATATATATATATAAAGAAAATGATTGAAATAAAAATTGCTAGAATTTAGAAAATATATATTTATATATAAAAAGAAAGAAAGAAAATGACTGAAATGAAGATAACGTAAATGAAAATAATAATAATAATAATAATAATAATATTAATAATATTATTATTATTATTAATAAAAGAAGAAGAAAAGAAATCAAAAGAATAGAAAAATTTTAATCTTTTTCTCATTTCTTATTATTAATGAGGCTTTATTGGAAGTCAGCGGGTGGGACCGGTGGTGGCCGAGGAAGAAGAGGAGGAAGTGCAGGGGAGATGAGGAGTGGGAGAGGAGTGGCGAAGGGGAGAGGAGGTGGGAGGATGAGTGGAAGGGGGGAGGGGTGTATTTTTAATTTTTTTAATTTTCTCTCTCCTCTATTATTCCAACATGAGAAATTTAGTTTCTCTTCCTCTAAAATGCTTTGAGTGTTCAAATTGACTTTCTTTTCATTATTCTCTCTCCTCTTTCTTTCTCCTCCATTATTTCTAAAAAATAGCTAAATTTGACAAGAAGGTGTATCTTGATGAGACGAACACACTTGCATAATTTTTTTTTGATTTTGAGCAATATTTTATTTTTTATTAATTTATGAAGTTAAAACTTTAAAAATTAATTATGGTCAATCCGGAGCTCTAAATTCGGCAAAATATTTTCTGTAGCATTTTTATAATATTCTTAATTCAATGACACCAAAATTGATAAATTTAAACTTGTATTTAATTTTCCTAATTTATTGAATTTAAATAATTCATAAATTAATTTAGGAGTATCCGTTGTTCGGATTGCTCCCAAACTTGGGTATTACGATCATAAAAATATACTCTATCAAATAGTATTTTTAGTTTGCTCTAATTTTAAAGTAGTTCGGGATCCTGATTTTTGAGTCGGATTTAGTTCTAATTTGCATGATAACAACTTGGTCTTTACAAAAAGGATGGAATCATTCTTTTCTGATTGAATTCTGATTAATGCAATTTGAGAGATAGCGACAGGTGGGTTTGTTGGCATCTTCTTTCTAAAAACCTAGGATCCTTCTTCTATGAAAGCTGCAATTCTGTTGTCATCAATTACAAGTTCAGTAATTGTAAAGCTAGGGAAGGTTTGTCGTGCCGTGCCCCACCAAAAGAAGGAATTTACCCGCTTTCCATGAGACTAATTTTTCAACATCAGCTTGTAGAATCCATGAGACTAAGTGTAGTATCAAAGTATTTGAAGAGCCCATTTTTGTTTCCATTTAGCATTATAGAAAATCACGAATACTCAATACAAGACATGATGAGACAAATAACTTCAATGCAAACTAACGATGTTGGCTCTATTATCTCCACACGTTAGTAGTGGCTTTAATGTAGATAAATGGCTTATTCTTGTCTTTATTTTTTGGCTTGAGTATATTCTTCAATTTTATATATGAATAAAATATTTTTTTATTGTGCTTCTTGCTTCCAAAATTTATCTTCCACATCCATAGTTCAGGTCCATTGTGCATTTACTAAATTGAACTTGTTTTTTTCTTTTGTTGAGTTGATTTATCTAAGCACTTTACTTAGGCTGACTAATTCTTTTGATGTTTTAATATTGTGATGACCCATATTAGGTTAGTAGCAACCAATTTAATATAGGTGCATCTTTTCTCAGGATCATATTAGCGATTAAGCAAAATAACATTTAAATAATATCTAGAGCCATACAAGAAATAAAAATATCATTGATTCAATTTAATATCATTCAGAATATTACATAAAAGTGAAAGTTTGTCTTTTGAAAAAATAACAATTAAAGTTTTATTTTTATAATCTGCACCACGATTCTTTATAACACCCTTAAGTTTCCTCTAACTATACTTGGCCTAACATTATAAAAATAATGCCTTAGTATTCTAAGTACATAGGATTTAAAATATTATACTTTAAATGAAAGCGAAAAATGAAAATGATATGGTAATAATTGTATGAAAACATGATTCAATGCAAACAATAATTATAATTCTTGCAAATAAATCTTTTTTTGCCATGGTTATGTCACATGCCAAATTTTCAAAGATAATCAATAATTGTATAAAAATTCATGTTTGTGCTTATGTCTTGATATCATAATGTGATGTTAATGGTTCTGATGGGCAAAGTCATAACCTTGAGGTTAGGTTCAATAAAAGCATGCTCATCATCTGGGCTCCCTCAAAGGCTCCAGATGGTACTCATATGGCTCTCAATGGACTAGCCCTGTCCCTAATCTATTCAACCACCGTTTTGGAACCCTTTGCAACATTCACAAGATACATAAACATTATTTTATTTCTTTTACATCATTAGTAGTAAAAATAACACATTTATTATCAACACAAAATAGATTCAAAGCGATGCTTAAGTAATAATAAAAGTAAATAAGAGTATAAAAAGTAATATCCAGTGTATCTTTGTGTTTGACTTAATAAGGAGAATCACTCACAAACTTGATGCGTCTTCAAAAGTTATATTTATAATTTTAATTAGATTCTAATGAATAATCAGTCTCACATACGAATACATGCACAACTATGCCTATTTACAAAATTAGAATTAGTATTCTTATTATCAAGTTTTTGCTTTAGTTGGTTATTTTAATCTATAACTCCTTGCAATGATAGGGTACCCCATTCCTCTTCCAATATGGCATATTTGTAGAAGGTCTAATTTATAAGTTATGAACATACTTAGGATCATTACATAATGACATATTATCAATATTGAACTCTTGAGAAAATTGAATCTTCTTCGCTTGAAGTTATGATATTGATCAATTCTATTCTAAATACCCTTGTGGTTGAATAAGGTTACTCCATACTGTGTAAAGAATAGAGTTTTATATTCTTAATGAAAATGGAACTAATTGCACATTCATGACGAGTGAGCGAAATGGGTGAAAATACAGCATGCTAATTTAAACTTAATTTCTCCTACCTTACACTGTATGAAGGTGCTCACCAAGCATTTTTGAAATACAATAATTAAATTAAGCATTGGACTATAATTTAAGTATTAAATCAAACCTTAAAAGGTGTTGCTCATACAGATGAATAAATGACAGGTGCTAGATGCATCCTTAAGGGGTTGAATCACAGGTTTAAGCATTTCAATCTACATTGTCTTACATATGAATTCAGTAAGTTTGCAGAAATTTCTAATTTTATTTAGATTCTATTGGCAAAATTAATCTTGCATGTAGCAAAGCACATCAAATGCAAATTTCCAAATTTTAAGATTCATATGATAACCCATAGTTCTTTCAAAAGGTGGGTCAAGGCCAAAATAATAAATGTATCAGCATAACAAACAAATGTTGATCTAAACAACTATTATGTTCAGATCCTTTCATTGATTTAAAGATAACTTGGGAAATCAATGATAATAACTTGTGAACTGATAAACTTAGAATCTTAAATCTGAGGCTGGTTTTGAAAAAAGATAAATCCAATCCAAACTATTCTTAGTCATAACTTGGTTAATCTTTAAATGAAGTGTTCTAATTCCTTATGTAATTCGGATGATTATAGGCAGACTAAGATGTAAATTACGGATGAGATCTCATCTCCTAAAATAAAGAGAACGGATCATACCTTAGGAATTGGCCGAGCATAGAAGAGCTTGAGCGAAGCAGGTGATCGTGTGACGGAGCTGATGCCAGACGCTGAGACGTTCGGGATTGAGGACCTTTGTCGTCTTCGGCGTCTTTATTGAGGCTACCAGAATCGCTTTCGTGGACTTCTGCTTCTTTGCCGTAGAATTCCATAGCCGTCCCTGTTGGCTTAGGCAGGCTGGATTGAGAGGGCTCGAAATGTGTGTCAAGGGGTTGAGGGGGAGGTAGGGATCTCTTGCAACCTTTGTGATGAGTCGAGGGCGCTCGATGGCCTTAAATAGGACTCTGGAACTGCCGAATTAATTTTGGTGGTTCCAGAAGCTGACAGGAGCTACGCCCATACGCGGGGCAGCATTAAATCAGCCGTGCGTTTCGAGCGGAAAATGAAAGGTTTGCGTGCATGATTGGCGTGGGAGAGATGCTTTCGTCGGTGATAGGAAAGGTAAGAAATTTTGAAATACATTACTAATTTGCTTTTAATTTCGAAATTAATGGCAAAGCTTAAAATTTCATTTTAGCATTATTTGGCTTTGAGAAACTTCCCCAATTTAATCAATGTGTAACAAAAATTTGATGAAAAACTAAGTTTATTGGGAATTTTAACAAAAAACGAAAATTTGCGGGTAAACAACATAAATTAGATATAGTGAGAATTTTAACGTTCTATGTCCAAATTATCTAGGGTCATTACAAATATTGTTATTCAAAAGCTTAATGACTTCTTTGTTCCATGTAGATAGGATCTTTTGAACATCTTTTTCTTTATCCACATTGCAATAAATCTATGATCTTCAATTTCAAGGAAAGAATGATGCATAGTGCACATGTTTTGAAATCCAAAATTCTTTTGTATAAACTGATGGTTAAATTCAATTTTTGGAAGAGAACAATAATATGAAAAATATTTTGCAACATATGCTTTTAGTGCACATACAATAAAAGACTAAATAAATAAATTGGCTAATGTTTCATTTAATGTTCATTAAGTTTTTTTTCACATTCTACTCAATGTTTTTAAAACTTAATTACTTATATAATTGTGTTCTCCATGCAGACAACTCTGTTGAACCACATTCTTAACGCTCAACACGGGAAAAGGATTGCTGTAATTGAGAATGAGGTGACAGTATATTAATCATTCTAGTTGTACTTTTGCCAAGCTTTTGTTATTTTAATTTCATCAGCAGCCCTTGCAGTTTTACCAAAAACAGCATGAACATTACATTTTACATCTTAAATTATTTGTAAACTATTTTCTTATAATTGCTAACATTCATTGTCAGATATATTTTTTGGAAAGTCTAGATTTATAGTTCTAATTGCCAAACTAATTATTGCTATTTAAATGTTAAGAAAATTATCAAAATAGTCCATTAACTCTTCTAAAATGTTCAAAATAGTCATTAGTTATTGTAAATATATTTTTGGTCCATTAACTTTTGCTTAAGTATTTTTTTTAGTCCCTACCGTTAACTCCCCCACCCATTCCGTTAATTTTCATTTTTCAGCTAGAATCGGCCTCTGGGAGATGCAAATTTAATGGAAGGGACGGAGGAATTAACGAGAGGGACCAAAAAGAATATTTAAACAAAAGTTAAGGGATCCAAAAATATATTTACAAAGTTGAGGACTATTTTTAATATTTTACAAGAGTTAAGGGACTATTTTGATAATTTTCTTTTTAATTTTCTGTGTTTTGTAAGAATCTATTTAGCTCTATGTACTGGTTTCCATCTTAGGCCATGTCTCTCTTTTTAGGCCTTTTGGCTGCTTTCAAAAACAAAATTTGAACTCTATCATTGCATTTATAATTAAATGAAGAAATATTATTTTTGTAGATGTGTATTTGGGCATAAAAGTAATTGACTTTGGAACGTGCTACTAATAAATTAAAATATTCTTATCTGAAATTTGAATCAGATACTTTTTAAGCTTTGAATTAATGCAACCAATTTTGGATTTTAAAATGTTCACTCAAAGGAGCTATGCAAAGTAATTACTTGTGAACAAGAATTTCAAGAGTTGTTTTGATCCATATTTATGAAAACAGAAAAATAAATAATTCTGTTTTGTTTGATGACAATGAAAAAAATGAAAATGAATATTTGATTGATGTGGATAGGGATCTATGCTAACATGGATTCAGGAGGATGGGCGTTAACAATGAATGATATTATTTGTGGAGGTTTAGCATCTAGTTAGCGGTGGCGAGGTCAACCAAATAGGATCTGGGTTGTGGTTAGGTGTGTCAACCTAGGCGAGGTTGTACAATGAGATTGGGCAAGTGGGTTGAACAAGGATGATTTTGCTGGAAGAGGATATGAGATAAGGTCTTATGACCAGTGATGATGTCATTGATGAGATCATGACAACAGCTTTGGAGATGTTGTAGCTTAAGATTGCTTGATTTTGATGAATTGTGAATGCATGCAAAATAACCACTTGTTGTATTTAAATACACATCCAATTCATTTTTTTTTTCTATTTTGCCTCAAACTTAAAAAGCAAAAAAATCTTCTGTATATCTTCAGACTACAAATTTTCCAAAATAGACACCCTCTAAAGTTTTTCTTTAACATAAATTTTTTTCAAGATTTCTGTTTCCTCTCTCTAAACTATTATAATGCTATAAGCGTCTCTTACCAATACCATTCATGCTTAAATTTTCTTATTTTAGATTAATTTGAATTTTAACTCTTTACCTTGATTTTGCGCTTTCATTTCAAAATTTGGCATTTGCTTTTCCGCTTCTTTGAGTTCTGGAGAAGTTAATAATCTCACATTACAAAGTACTTAACCCAGAAATGATCAAAACATTATAAAACTATCAGTAACTATAGAGGGCTGCTAATTAATTACGACAAGTTTACTATAAAATATTGGTTGTTGTCTAAAGCATTTTATACATAGCTGGAAACTAAATCTTAGCTAATTTTAGATTATGATGGTAAAAAAGCTAAAGAAATTGTTTAGATAGGTCAAACTCAGAATTATAATAGAATTGTATGCTTTAATATAACTTTTAAAAAGCCTTTGAGGTATACTGGCCCTGCTTTAGTATAACTTTTAAGAAGTCTTTAAGGTATACTGGCCCTTAGTGATTTGGCGGCTTTCTTCAACTGTCTCACAGTGAATCTTTGACTTGACGAGTGCAATCATGCATGATCCAATGCTGCCTTGAATTACTAGTTGAAATTTTTGGATCTCTTTAACCGTAGTATTTTACCATCAAAGTCTTTAACAAGGCAAGAAGCATTGGGTTTGTTCAAGCTGGCCGCTGTTATTTTCTATATGACAATTATGATCAAAACTACATGTTGCCTCCTGCAGAAAATAAATCAGTTAGCCATTTATTGAGAACCTCTATCACGTACTATTGTGAGTGATGCTCTGTGTGAGGACCCGGTACCGGGTCAGCGGGAGCTAATCCAGCACCGGTTTGCTTGTGGAATAGTAATAACAACAACAACAAGCAACAACAAGTCCTCTAACCGCAGGATCATATTGAGTAATTTAAGAGATAAATATATAAACATCAAACATAACTCATTTATTCATTTATTCATGAGTTTTGGATACATAGATTAAAATAAAAGAAGAATTACAAACTCTTAAAAGTAGATAGAGTAAAAAAAAAAAGAAAGCGGTGGATCAGCCGGTAGCAGTATCAGCACTGCTCAGTTCTTTAGCACCTTTCCTCGAGGATGAACTCTTGATCTGGGCACGTTTCAAAAGTGCGGGTATTCGAATACCATTTAGTTGTGAAATTAAGTACTGATAGATGTCATCTTTACAAATGTTAAATAATAAGCAAAATAATCAATATTTGACAGGAAATAAAAGTTGTACAAATTTATCCCTGCAAACCTGTTTCAATTGCACTTGAAACTTAGCATAAAAATAATTGCAGTCGCAAAAATAAATACATAATTTTTAGCGCTTGATATCTGAGGCAAAATATGATTTTGTTGGGCAAGTACAAAATCAAGGAAAAGGGGGTTCATTTTTGTGTTACATATCTCAACTTCCCTCTATACTTGCTCCCCCAAAGGCTTATCAGTATAGGCTCCTTATGACTCCCGATGTCGGACAGCCCCGTCCTAGCGATTGTCTGATCAGACAAAAAGTATAAAGCAACATGGAACCCTTGCTTCTCACTTATCCAAACTTATTCATATATCATTTTATGTGACTTTAAAAAGCACTTTTATCAAATTTCTGCGATGCTGAGTAGAAAAGCATATTTAAACAAGAGTAATAAAAGACATCTGGTATTTTGTTCTTTTAAGTTCACAAGTTCAACAGTTCATCAGTTCGGATGAGTGATAGTTCGCTCAATCTGCATTTAGGTTTTGAATATTTTTAAATTAGCTCTTAGCCAATATTTTTAGGAGTAACATCTATTTTTATTTCGATTATGTTCTTTTTTTGCTTTCTTGTTATGATTGAAGTCTGATTTTTAAGGTACTGCGATGACAGTAATATTTATAGCGTTTATTAAGTCGCTGCGGATAGAATCATATTGATATAACATTATTATTATCATTATTTTAATGATAATAATATAAGAATGAAAGAACATAATAGAAATAACTGTCAAAAAGAAAATACTTAAACTGAAATTATAATCATTTTATAACATATGTATAGTTTTTATTATTAATTAATGAGAACCATATTAATGTGAATGACGATGTTATATCGTTATTATTTTTATAATAATGACTATTAAGTAGGTAAAAACGAACGAAGAACTAGAAAATTCTCCTCTTTTCTCTCCTCTTTTCTCTATCTTTTAAACTTATCATCTTACCTTTAGGATTAGGATTGCCGGAAGGCGGAGGGAGGTCGGAGCGGGGTGGCCGGAGGCTGGAAAGTGGCTGGCCAGCTGGAGGAAGGTTGGCTGGGCTGTTGTTGGACGGCCGGAGGAGGGAGGCGGCTAGCCGGGCTGTTGGGAGAGGGAGGAGGGGTTGAGGGATGCTGCTCTTTGGGACAAGGAGGGGAGGGGAAGTGTGAGGGCCCGATGCCGGTTCGGTAGAAACCGTTCTGGCATTGGGTAACTGCTCACCGCAGGATCATATCAAGTAATTTGAGAGAAAAAGAATGCGCATATAAAAGTGAATGATATTTCTCATTTAACAAAAGTTCTTATTACAAGTTCCATCATCGTACAACACAAAAAAAAAAAAAAAAAGCAATTCAGCGCCATCGTTGATCTTTTGAAAGTTAAGGTTCTTGTTTAACCTATTCCAGGAGCACATGACCTGGTATTGTACAGAAAATAATACCGGATTTGAATTCCCAGTAATTAGAGAATACTCTAAGTACAACAGTATACAATAACAAATTAATTTATGAATGTGTGATTAACGGAAGTAAGGTGAAAATAACATGCAAGATAGGTAAGGCAACTGCGCAAAATAAGCAAGCAAAATTCTGCAATAAGTAGTTATCCCAATAATGGTTACTGATGTCATTTTCCAGTAACTAACCCTGGATGTTACTGATGTCATTTTTCCAGTAACAACCCCGAATGTTATTGATGCCATTTTTCAATAACAACCCCGAATGTTGCTGATGTCATTTTTCCAGCAACAACCCCGAATGTTACTGATGTCATTTTCCAGTAACAACCCCGAATGATACCGATGTCATTTTCCGGTAACAACCCCGAATTATATTACGTTGGTTTCGGACAACCAACCAAGCTTCAAAACGAAATTTGGCTTAAAACTAATATGCGAGGCAAAGCAGTAAAAAATGCAAAATGTAACACATGTCATATACTGGGTACCTTTAGTCTTTAAGTTCAGAAGTTCAACAGCTCGTATGAGTGACAGTTCGCTCAATTTGCATTTTTAAGTCCCCGATATTTTTAAGTTAGCTTTTTAATCAAATGATTTAGGAGTTTAATTTCCTCTTTCATTCTGTTCTTCTTTTGCTTTTGAAGTTCGATTGATTTTAAGTGTAGAATTAAAGCAGTTTAAAGTGTCTTAAGATTATGATCGAAAATGTCCGAATAAAATGACTGAATTGGCAATAATAGTCATTTATAACAATTTGAATTGTTCTCATTATTAATAAATGAGAATAATTCTATTGTGAATGACTAGATATAACTTGATAATTATAAGGAGAGTAACAAGCTTTAGAGAAAACGAATGTTTTCTTCTAATTTCCTCCTCTTACCTTAGATTTAGGATCGCCGGAATATGAAGAGAGTTGGAACGGGTTTGGCCGAAGGGTGGCCGAGGGTTGCCGGAGCCGCTGCGGGGGCTGCCGAGCTGCCGGAAGGTACTTCCGGGCTGCTGGAAGTTGCGGGAAGTGGCTGTCGGGGGCTGCTGGAAGGTGGCTGGAAGGGCTGTTGGGGCTGCTGGGCTGCTGGAAGGAGGCTGGATGGGGCTGTCGGGGCTGCTGGAAGGTGGCTGGAAGGGCTGTCGGGCTGCCGGAAGGAGGCTGTCGGGGCTGCCGGGCTGCCGGAAGGAGGAGGGTTGGCTGAATTGAGGAGGGGAGAGAGGAAGAGGCTGCTGGAAGGTGTGGGGAGAAGAGGGGAGGGGATGGGGGCTTTATAGGCGCACGTAGTGCGCCAAACCTGCGCCAAAACGGCGCCATAATGGCACCAGGTCGGCTTCTGGCGCGGAAGCTTGTCCCGCCAGAAGGCGGGAGTGGGGCCGGGGGTCAGGGTTGGCCCTCTGGGCCGACAACCTGCGCCAAAAACGGCGCAGGCAGGCGCCAGGTTTCCGCCTGGCGCGGAAGCTTCTCCCGCCTGGCGCGGGAGAAAAAGGAGGGGGCGAGCGTACGAAGAAAAACAGAGAAGAAAAAAAAGAGAAAAAAAATGGAAAATTTTTAATTTTCAAATTAACCGCATTTTTTTCACTGTTCGGCGTCCGAATGCAACGAAACCTGGCACCGAGGTGTGTTACGACATGACGAACACCCTCGCGCCGAAATTTTTTTGATTCGGAGCAAAATTTAATTTTATTTTAATTTTAGGGGTTTAAAACTTCAAAAATTTGCCACGATCAAATCGACGCTCAGAATTTGATGAAACTTCTCGGGCAATTTTTAAATAATATACTTAACACATCGACACTGAAAATGATGAATTCGGACACGTATTTCAATGTTTTGATTTTCAGAAATTAGAAATTTCGAAGATAGAACGGGAGCTTCCGTCTTTCGCATTTCTCCTGAATTAGGGCTCTTTGATCCTTAAAGTTGTTTTTATCTATTGGTAGTTTTGTTTGCCCTAAAGTGAAATTCCCCGGAATCCTGATTCCTAAGGCAGGATTCTGCCCTAATTTGCAATACAACGATTTTGGGTTGTTACAGGAAGGCTAAGGGAGGAGAGTGGCTGTTGTGATGGGGAGGAGAGGGCTGCAGGTTTAGGGTTTGGAGGAGGAGGGGGATGTGGGGGGAATAAGGAAGGAAGGGGGGGCGTTTATGTAGGAGAGAGGAGGGGAGAGGGGGGTCGGCCAGGTGGGCCGACCAGCCTGCGCCAAAAACAGCGCAGGCGGCCCGTTCATGGCTCGAAAGGTTCCGCGCCAGAAGCCCTGTCGGGCGCGTCGCGGGAAACAAAGGGCGAACGGGGGAGAAGAAGGAATTAGAGGAATTAAAAAATTAAAAACTTAAATAATACTTAGAGTTAAATTATTCGCATTTTTCCGCCGTTTGGCGTCCAAATATAACGAAACTTGACACCGAGGTGTGTTACGACATGACGAACAACCTCGCGCTGAAAATTTTTGATTCAGACAAATATTTTATTTTTAATTAATTTCTGAAGTTTAAACTTCAAAAATTAATCACGATAAATCGGGCGCTCAGAATTTGGCGAAATTTTTCGAGCAGCCTTTAAATAATATACTTGACACAATGACACTGAAATCGATGAATTCCGATATGTATTTCAATGTTTTAATTTTTAGGATTTAAATAATTTAGAAAATAAAGCGGGAGCTTCCGTTATTCGGATTTCTCCCAAATTAGGGCACTTTGATCTTAAAAATTATTCTTATCTAAGGGTATTTTTGTTTGCCATTGTTTGAAATTCCCCGGAGTTTTGATGTCTGAAGCGGGCTCTGACCTAATTTGAAAAATAACGATATTGGGTCGTTACACTCTGATCATTGATCACGAGCATAAAATTTTTAAGCCATGAAGAATGGGCTATTTGAAGCATTATAAGTTTTTCTTACTGCAAGGTCATCTGCATATTGTAATCCAATGCCATTGCTCAGAATATCATACTTTATTAAGCTGATTGTCTGTGCAGATAACTCTATTGCTCTGCCATTTTGGAGCCTTTCTAACTTATTCAATGGGATATAACTGTTTTTTTTATTAAGCCTCATTTAAGCTTTCCAATTGCCCAAGCTGCATTACCTTTAATTTTCTATCCAGGATCCAATCCTTCTTTCATTCCAATCGACCCAATTGACTAGTATTGATTATAACTTGTTGGACCATAGCCATCAAAGCCTCTTTAAGACAATTATTATGACTTTATTAGAACAACTTGATGTCGAGCAGGCTCATAATTTGGTTCAATTTTATATATGTTTGTGCTCAACCCATAACTTGATTTGAACTTGATCTAGTGCCTTGTCATGCCTGTAGTTTAGTTCAAACCTACAAATCATAAGTTGGAGTGAGTCTGGATTTGATTTTCTCTGTTTTTCTGTCTGTGAACTTGAATTTGGGATGTGAACCACAACCCAATGTCTTATTTACTTGCCCAATCCTGATATTTTGGGCAGTTTAAAGCTCAATATTTTCCAGTTATAGTGTAGATGTTTTAACTCAAATTAATTGTGATGATGCAATATGTATGAATTTTAAACTATAAAAGGCTTTTAGAGCCAATTTGGGATCATTGATTTGGCTAAGGTACATTGGGCTTCCCAAGATTAATTAGAGGATTGTTATTTTTAGTTTTGATAAATGAAACTTTCTTGAACCTGGTTTCTTTTGCAGCATTTCCCTCATGTCAACTCAAGCTCCCTCCCTTTTCTTACACCTGATGCATAAGACTCACTTTCATATCTTTGCTCATCTATCGTGGATGTCGTCCAATAGTTGTGCTCATAGTTAGATGCTGTTTCATTGATTCACCCAACCTGCTTACAACCTTGCATGTTAAAAATGCTTCACAAGGTCCCTTGAAAGGTACTCTTAAGGTTCATTAATGGAGGGACTATTTCTTAGATCTCTTGCATACTCCATCCATTGCTGCTGGTTTTCTTGACATTTCTCTTTATCTTGTGCTTGTGAACTCTGTCATTCCATTGTAGATTGTCAATCTTTACATTTGCACCTACTTTCTAGAACTACCCAACTTTTTCCTATGGAAGCATCTACTAATGCATTTGTTCCACTAATTTTCTCCACTCTTAATGACTTTTTGGAAGAGTGATGGATGTGAGTATACAAATAAGGAGACAGAGGAGCAATATTGCTAGGTCATCTTACCTTTTGAAGTCTATCCTTTCTTCTTCAAAGCTTCAAAGTTCTAATATCGTTATAGTTATTGAAGCCAAGGTTACTCTTTTGTATGTGTCAAGGAACTCATGAGATTACTTGCACCCATATTGTCATCTTGCGCATTAACATCATTGACACCACATATGACAATAATCACTAGGTGCTTAATACGTGCCTACTTCGCTAATATTATATGTCTATGTTGCCAACATCATGTGTTGACCTTTGAAGCTCATCAAGGTGGGCCGATGCCAAAATTGCCTTTTATGAAGACATTTCAAGAGCTTTTAATTACTCAACTAGGAGGTCTAGGAAAACTTTAGAAAAATAATATATAAATGCAAAAAATAATATAAAAGGATGTTTTAAAGGGTTATACCACATCGTGGTTTGATATATGGATCTATGTGTGGAGATTCCCTTGAATGCCATACCAACTAATCTGTGGTTCCACATCCGTGGTCTAACTTTCTTGAGCACCTGTATTTGGGGGGATGTAATGAAATTGAAGGCAGGCTCACATTGCGATATGTTTCCCTATACAGCCCTTTATAATCGGGGAGACATGGTTTATGACATCAATGGTTAGGAGCAACTGCTTGGCTCTTCTGGTGGTGTTGCGATCTCTTGGCACTGCTTCTGAAGTTAAATCTATGACTATATCATTTATTAAGCCTGGAGGATCAGTAGTTTTCAGAAATAAAAGATTCAAAGTCAATCTTTCAAGTTCCAACTTCAGTTCTTCCAGCTTCAAGATTTTAAACACGTGTAGGAAAAATAATGAAATAAGGGAAAAACCTTCAATCTTCAAGATCCAACTTGTTCATCAAGCTTCAAGCTACATCTTCGAACCTCCAGCAATGCACAACTTCAGAGGTAAATGACCACTTCCAGGTAATATAGCAATCCAGTACTAATGCACACAATTGCTGCTGTGAGGAATATGTAGCACTAATATCAACAATCTAACACTGACGCAAGATTTGGAATCTTCAAAAGCACCATAGTTAATGCTAATGTTCACTTAGAAAAACCTGCCTGATAAATATTAATGGTTAGATAAAGAAATGAGTTGAATTCAGCAAAAGGAAGAAATATTAACAATTCTGAAGTGCTCCCTTTCGACAAATAGACAGATGTCCTAGCAATCCAAAAAAGCCAGTTAACTTTCTGCAAGAGTAGCTTAAAAATTGAAAGATTAGAAAACATGCTTTCACAATATAACAGATCAACAAAAACTTGCAGCATAAGAGACATGTGGACCACTTTAAAACTCAAATTTAGAGTAAAAAAGACTGCCGAAGGCTATCAAAAACATATAGATTTTAAGGTAAGAAGGTAAATTGCTATTAGGAGAAAACACATTGAAGTTATCATCTCTAGTTCTTTCATTAGCCAACCAGTAAGTAGTGTTGTTTCTTACTCTCCTATCACAAGAAATCGTATAATTAAATTTGCTAACAAAGTTATATAACTTTAGAAGGAGGTAACATAAGTTCCAGTCCCCAAAAGCTTTAGAATAAATAATTTAAACAAGGCTAAGAACATTTAATTAAATCTATAAGTTGAAAAGGTTCTTATATTTACAAAATCCCAATCCAGCAATTATTCCTTTTCCCAAGTAAGCCCAAAAATTAGAAGAGGGATAAAGATATGACCCTTCTTAACATAGTTCTTAGAAATCATTCAGGCAAGTTTAAAAGCAATAACCGGTATTAAATTTGGACAATAACTAAAGAATTTCCCAAAGTTACTCCAATTGGAGGAAACATTTTCGTCCTTAATAAATAGATAAGCTAAGGATTCATATTTAACTTGACAACAATAACATTTAGAAACAATTTTAAAACCTTTTAATTGTAAAATTTTATCAACAAGAGCAACATTTTTATTAATCTCCAACAAAAAAAGGAAAATGAAGGTGCAAGACATTTATGCCAAAGCATCTAACCAGAGTAAAATGAGTAGCACAAGGTCTTAAACTATCAATAGCTTTTTTAAAGTTGAAGTTTTGAGGTGAAGGCCCGTTCCAAATAATCTTATCACTAGATCCTCATATATAGGGATTATAAGAATTTCATTAGTTACATTACTTAGATGGATGGTCATTAAGCTTATCTCTATTTCAATTTTTATTGAAAAAGAAATTTCATACTATAATAGAAGTATGATGCAAATTAGAAAAATTATTGACAAGAGAGCTTTCACCAAACTGGCAATCATGCTAAAAGAACTATGGTTATTCCAGCAAAGTACTTGATATGAAACAATCTTTTCCACATTTAATAACAAGGGTGATTTTCTATATATTCTTATAAACTTAACCCAAAGATGACTTCTAAATTTACATTCTAATTTTAAATCAAATGATTTATTAAGATCTTTGAGCCTTCTAAAAATGCATTCAGGCCAATTCTATTTTTTCTTAAGTTAAGGCCCCTGCCTGGACTCTTACTGTTTGGGCTGGTCCCCAGGCTGTTGCTTGTGCCTAGGTTTACTTTTGGGCATCTTTAATATTAATGGCATTACACTTAATGCACTAAATTTTCTTACCATGGTTCAAGCATCTACAGGACCCTTGATTTAAGAATGTTTGGCTTGGGTCATATTTTTAAGTCCCACAACATAAGTTCGAGCTGTGGGACATATTTCTAGAAATCCCAACGGTAGATCTTAGCTATGAAATTGTAATCTCTTTATGGGCTTTCTTGGCTCATAGATTGCAAACGACACCATTCTGTTTTTTTATATTCTGAGATGGTAAATCTATTTGTGCATGTTTGAACCAGTTATCAAGTCATGCTCACTTTCATGTCGGAGTTAACATTTTTTGAATGTTACTGGTATTGAGAATAAGTTCATTACCCAGGTTTCTTTGTCATCAAGAGATTTGCACCCTAATTCCCTAACCACTACACTTTAAATCGTAAGCCCAACCTTTTAGCATTGGGATATGCCAGCTCAGTTAATATTACACAAATTTAAGTAGACTTTACATCATGGGCTTAAGATAGTATTTTGAAATGATTCAAGCTTGGGTCAACTCATGGCTGTCTACTCAAGATCACTCTTTCATGCAATAATATGCTAATTATCACTTTGATGATAATGTTCAGAGCAATGGTTGGGCCATTAAAACCTGTTCTCACAGCAAAGGTGCTTTGTAACATGTACTATCTGGGATACCTGATAGGAGACAATCCAATGTTTATAAATAAGTTTCCTGGATGATGTGACCTAGTTGGTATTTGGTAGATCGGGCCCACCAGGTTAACTTGAGGCAAAAGAGATTAAGATCTTGATCAGATGTCAACCCCCTGCTGAAGAATCTCTGGGTCATTCTATCTAGTATGCTTGTGAATTCGATTCATAACAAATCACAGAGTGTTCATTGCAACAAGGATCATGGGTTCTTTAAAGCTCGCAACTGATGCCACAAGTTTTAAAAAAAATCTCTAATTTCAAGGGCTATTCTTATCCGTTATTTGAGTATTTTAAAAGTTATTAGTATTTTGTTTTTTATTAACACTTTTTGAACACAGCTTGAAAACTCCCCCACCTTGCTTTTTTGTATTGTGCATGATCATCCATTTTTTCTTACCAAAGCATTTAACTGAAAAATGCCCAAACAATTTTGAATGGCTGTTGTTCTG
Organism: Gastrodia elata; assembly: GCA_016760335.1. Taxonomy (NCBI): domain Eukaryota; kingdom Viridiplantae; phylum Streptophyta; class Magnoliopsida; order Asparagales; family Orchidaceae; genus Gastrodia; species Gastrodia elata. Next base: position 13,229,008 of record CM028681.1, on the reverse strand, counting down.
AATGATGTACCAATTAAAAGAGAAACAGACTTTTATAAAACTTTTTCTTAAGAAAAAGCAGAGTTACGAATTATTCTCTTCAATGTTGACTGGAATTATTACCTTCTTTCTTATCTTTTTCTGTTTGCAGTTTGGGGAGGTTGATATTGACAGCACACTGGTTGCAGACCATTCTTCTGTGGCTGAGGACATTATCATGGTTAATAATGGCTGCCTTTGTTGCACCGTTAGGGGTGATCTGGTAAAAATGCTTTTGAAATTGGTCAAGGAAAAAAGAGACAAGTTTGATCGTATTATTATAGAAACTACAGGTATCTTATTTTGTCCATTTGCAGTGATGATGAACTGCAACTTGAAAGAATATATAAGGCTGTTATCCTGGAATGTTCTGTTCTTATTCTCAACTTATCTAGATAGGCAGCACTTGATGTTTTGTTCTTATCGGTAATTGCTATTGCCTAATTTTTATTAGGGATAATTATGCGCACACCACACATATATTTTGTATATTTACATTTCTAATCAAAATTGAACTAGTGCATTTGTACATGTCACAATCAAAATTATTATGATTATATGCGAAGAAAAATAAGGACAAGGATTTCATTGTAAATTTTAATTTTCGGTTTGCAACTTGTTAACTGGAGATTTAACTGTGGCAAATTATTTTAAAGAAAAAAATGCCAATTCTATTAAATTTAAAAATGTTAACCAATAAAAAAGAAAGGAATACTTAAAAAAGTTCAAATAACAATGCTAGAGGAAAAAAATCGTTAGCTCTGCTAAACAATAATAAGCTCGATCATGCAACAAAGGGAATCATACACCATTGGAACCTTTACAAGGAACAACCATCCACTTTCCAATAGCACCGGATCAGATAAATTTGCATCAATTAAAAAAGGAAAAATAAAACTTAGATTCCAACTCCATGTTCATGATCGAGAACAACAACATCGTCCTTTTTCATCAGAGCAATGCACAACTATGCAACCGCTGCAGTAAGCCAAACCAGTAGAGTTCATAATGCTTATTTCGGTCTGATCCTAGCTCCAATCACATTAGCCACAGTTTTTGATGTTTGAAATTTGAATCGTATCCGGCATGCAGATTTCCATAATTGAGAGGGGAGAATATATTTATAAAAAATAGAAAGATTCGCATTGTTAATACTCTCATTAGCCAACCAATCAGCAGCAAAAGTACCTTCTCTTCAAATATGGGAATTGGAGTAATTAAATAATTTAAGCATCGAATGTATTTGTTCAAGAAGGTAACAAGGAACAAATTATTTGGAGTAAGCTAAGGGCATCGGTATCCAAATATGTTGAAGGTCAAAATCCTTACACAAAGTGAGAGCAAACTGTGGAGCCTTGATCTCAGCTATAACAAAAGAGTTAGCAGTCACAGCATGATTAAAGGCCATTATAACAAACCTATCACAATTTTGGATAAGCCCACCCAGCACAGTATCTCTGATATTGCTTTTGAAACTATCATTGATATTAAGTTTAAAACAATCTTGGGATGATATCTTCTGTTTAACTAAATCATATTTAGTAGGCTCATGATAATTCTGAGTGTGCCAAAATTATTTTTGCATCTACCTTTTTTATAAATATTTTGAGTAAAGCGGATGAGTGTTAATAATAATGTCAATGTGATTTATAATTATCCAAACGGTTCTCTTAGAATTGAAATTAGAATTCATGTACTTACATTTGTTTCATTTCTCTTAGATATGCAAAGTAATCAAGATAATCAAAATGATTCTAATGTGTTCCCGGGTAACTTAGTCACTCGAAAGATGCTAAGCAAGCAAAAAAAACCCTGACATTAAGATTACAATTATGCTTAAATCCAATGAAATTGGCAAAGTAAGACTATATAGCTCGTCATAGGGCTACAAATAAACAAATGAGCTACAGTTTCAATGTCATATTTGCAACACAAGCATTGAGAAGCATATGAAACCCTTTTCCAATATGAACTTCATCAACAAAGGAAAAATTATGCTAAAACCTTAACAAAAAAGAGATAATGGGACAACTAGATTTGTGCCAAATCACATCCCCTAAGCTGAAGTGGGGTTTAGTTTCGCAAATAATATTAAAAGCACATTTGAGCATAAACTGGGCAGGTGCAAAACCTTTATAAATTAGAGTATTATTTTCATGAATATCAAATGGAATAGAGATAATATCATTTAGAATTGTAGGTTCAGAGTTGTGACGACCCAAAGTCGTTACTTTGCGAATTAGGTCAAAACCCGCCTAAGAAATAAGGATCCTAGGGAATTTTGAATTAGGGAACAAGAATACCCTAAGATAAGAATAATTTTTAAGATCAAAGTGCCCTAATTTGGGATAAATCTGAATAACGGAAGCTCTTGCTTTATTTTTTGAATTATTTAAATTCTATAAATCAAGAACATTGAAATACATGTTTGAATTCATCGTTTTCAGTATCATTGTGTTAAGTATATTTTTTAAAGGCTGCTCGAAGAGTTTCATTAAATTCTGAGCGTTAGTTTGATCGTGGTTAATTTTTGAAGTTTTAAACCTCAAAAATTAATATAAAATAAAATATTATTCCGAATCAAAAAAATTTGACGCTAGGGTGTTCGTTATGTCATAACACACCTCGGACTCAAATTTCGTTGTATTAGGTTGCCAAACGGCGAAAAAATGTGATTAATCTAAGTTTAAGTAATTTTAAGAATTCCCTTAAGAAAATTCTTTCCCCCCGTCAGCTTGCGGTCGCAAGCGGTCCCGTGCGAGATTCTTCCGCCTCTGGCGGAAGAACCTTCCGCGCTAGGCTCCCGTACAGGCGTAGAGCCATGCACCATTAAGTTTTTGCGCAAGATACCCCTTTCTTCGCCTATTTATACTCCCCCCCTTTCTCTCCCCACAACAGCTAACTTCTCCTCCCTCTCCCTAACAGCAGCCAGCTATCCTCCTACCAGCCTCCAACCTCCCTCTTGCTAGCCAGCTCCTCTCTTCCCAGCAGCAGCTAGTAACCCTCCTGCTGGCCTCCTCTCCCTCAGCCCTTGCCAGCCCTCCAGCAGCAGCCGGCCACCCAGCAGCCTTCTCGGCCAGCCACCTGCCAACCTCCGTCTAGCCTTCTCAACCCTCAATCCTTCCTCAGCCAGCCAGCCAGTAGCCTTCGGCCTCCCTCCATTTTTCGACAAATCTAAATCGAGGTATGAGGTGAAGGAAATTTAGGAAGAAATTTAGGAGAGTTTAGATATTTCTATTATCTTCAATTATCTTTTGCATATGATAAATCATGATAGTTTTAATATCTCAAATACGTCATTCACATTATTATAGTATTCATTAAGTAAATAATGAATAAACCGTAATAATATTATAAAATGACTACTATTTTCATTTAAATATTTTTTTACAATCATTTTCATTTCTGCCTTTATTCTTTCATACATTAATATTATTATAATGATAATAATAACATTGTATTACTACATCAAAAACTTATATAATACGGACATCTATCATTATAAGAATGTGAAACAAAGACAATAGAAAAAAAGAATGTAAAAAAATCTTTAAAACTATATCACATCATTTTTAAAAAGGCTAATTTAAAGACATCAAAAACTTAAATGCAGATTGAGTGAACTGTCACTCATCCGAACTTAAAGAACAAAAGGTACTATTACATTTTGCATTTTTAATGCTGCTTAGCCTCGCTTTCGAGCCAAATTTATGTTGTAGTTTAGCTGGTTGTTCGGAACCAACATTTGGGGTTGTTACTGGAAAATGACATCGGTAACCTTCATTTTGTGATAATACTTGTTGCAGGAAATTGCTTTTTTATTCTCGCTATTGCCTTAATTTTCCTGCGTTTTATTACCGCCTTATTTCCGCTAATCGCATCTTTTTAAAATATAAATATTATTGTGTACTGCAGTACTTGGAGTATTATCTAATTACTGGGAATTCCAATCTCGGTATTGTTTTTCGTGCAATACTAGGCCAGGTTCATCTGGGAGAATACGCGCAAGAACTCTAATGCTTAAAATTTTCAATTTTACTGATAGATTCACGGTGCTGTTTTGCTTATCTTTTATCTTTTTATTTTATTTCTCACTTTTGTATGAGGAGTACGATGAAGGATTTAGTAATCTGAAATATTGAAATAAATGAGAAATATCTTTGGCTTTTATATGTGTGTTCTTTTTTTTCTCAAATCACTTAATATGATCCTGCGGTATGTGAACACTCGATGTTGGAACTATTTCTGCTGAACCGGTGTCGGGCCTTCACAAGAGTTCACTATTTTCCAAAGTAAAAATCACAAACTATACAGAGCTGTTATCAATACAAGGAATTAGAACCACAAGACTATTCCTCAAACAGTAGTCATACCAGAAGAAAACTTTGCCAGCCCCAATTTTCTAAGATATGTAATTCTGACTCTTCTCTAATATTAATTAATCTTTTCCTGATAGGAGAATCAATGTATTTAACTTGTAACTAGTAGTTTGATAATCCCTATAATACGTCCTTGATAAAAATGACCCATAAACTATTACTTAAGTGAAACTTCCACTACATTTTAGATATGAATGTTTTAGTAATATCCTTGAGATTTTTAAAACCCAAACCACCTTCAACAAAAGGGAAAAACCTCTTTCCATTTATTATAACATTTTAGACCCACTTATAAACCAATTAAAAATAACACATATATGATTTAGAAAAGCTTTGGGGGGGGAAATCTGGAGGTGTAAAGGAAGGGAACAAAGAGCACTCTTAGTTAAAGCGATGTGACCCCCAGGAGTTGAGATTTTATATTCCCAGCTCCCAAGTTTGTTTTTAATTTTGTCAGTAAGCTCATCATAATAGATGCTTTTGTGTGCATCTCTAAAGAGGGGGGCACCAAAGTAAATGATCGTCAAGTTCTTATGAGAAAATCCTGTAAGTCTAGAAATAATCAAACATTTGGCATCAATAAAATATTTAGGAGTAAAGAAACAAGTTTTAGCTTTATTTATGCAAAGAACAGAAACCTATTCAATATATTGCAGGACATTGACAAGTTTATGTAAATAAGCCATACTACCATTAATAAATGCGAGTAAATCATCCGCAAAGCCTAGATGGGAGATTTTAAAAGAAGCTTTGTTATGAAAATACATAGAAGGATATAAATAAAAAAGGTGGGCTAACTTTCTAGAGAAATAATCAGCTCTCATAAGCTGCAAAGATAGGGACAGAGGGTCTCCTTGTTAGAGACTTTAATTTTTAAAAAAAAAATACGTTGTATCACCATTAACAAGTACCAATGCAATTATGAATATACTAATAAATTTCTTAGATAAGCCAAAAGCTTGCATAACCGTAAAAATAAATTGCTAGTTGATTGTATCATAGGCCTAAGCAATGTCAAGCTTGATAAGCATATTGCCACCCTGAGTTTTTTGTTAAGATCGTTGGTTAGCTTCTAAGCTAGCAGGACATTATCACGGATATCTACCTTTAATAAGCCCATATTGATTAGGAGAAATTATATTAGGGAGAAGTGGAGCCAATTTATTGCTTATGATTTAGAAAGAATCTTATTAAAGGTGTTGCAAAGGCTAATGGGATGAAAGCCCTTTCAAGTAGTGCAAGAGTTGCTCTTAGGAATAAGAACAATAGTGGTAGAGGTAAGAACAAAGCAAAAAACTATTAGGTTTAGAGCATATTTCACCATTCATAGAGAAAATATCAGCTTTAATTTTCTCCACCAAAGGAGTTTTAGTTAAATCCTTGCTAATTTCATCGGTGGTAATGAGCTTCCAAGTTAAGGCGTTGGTGTTACTGGGGTTTTTCTTATATATTAGTGAAATAATCAATGGTTGGATATCTGTTTGATTAACTGGGCAGTTGCTACCTACATTAAGTTTGTGAATGCATTTTTGCTGCATTTTTGCTTAACCAAGGTTTGAAAGTACTTGGTATTCCGCTCACCATTTTTTAACCTTTTTATAGATTCTTTTTGCCTCCAATATGTCTCTTCAAAGTCTTGGCAACGAATCAAATTGGTTGTAGCTTTCTTCCAAGTCATTCGATCTTCATTAAGTTCAATCGAAAGAAAAAAGTTTTCTAACTCATCAGCTTTTGTTTCAACTTCAACAACATTAGTAACAACATTATTCCAAGTTTTAAGCTCAATTTGGAGCCTTTTAAGTTTTTTTTTTGTAAGGACAAAATAATGGCTACATGTTAAAGGTGAATTTCAACTACGATTACTAATTTCATGAAAAGTATTAAAGGCTCGTCCGCATAAATTGAAATTTAAAGCTAGTGCAAAACTCATTATTTGATGGAGAAATAGATAAAGGTAAATGGGCATTATCAGAATCAACACGATTAAGATGAGCTGCCAGGAGGCAATAAAAGATTGCATCTAGTATACAGAAAGCAAAAATTGAGCCTTTCCCATATACAACCATTAGTCTAAGTGATTGGGTAGCCGATATACCTAGCATCAACAAGACCACAATAAAAAGTGCAATCAATAAATTCATCCAACATGTTAACATTAGGGTCCTCCCACCTTTCTTATTACAAATAGAAAGGTTGGATTTAGAGTCACCTCCCACCAGCCACAGTGAAGAGTATTGATTTAAAGATTTTTGAGATTGCTTGACAGATTCCAACGCTTCAATCTAGAATAACTGGCATAGACAAATGTGCATAAGCCGAGAGGAGAAGGAAATTAACAAAAATGGATAAATGTTGTTCTTGGTCTTCAATGTATTACAATCCCGACCCTCCTTCTAGAGGCACCAAATTTTACTATTGCAATTGGAGCATACCCCCCCCCCAGGAAGTCAAGGAACTATTTATAGTCGTCTAATTTTCCACTAGAAAGAAAAAGCTCAAGAATAACATGAAATTCAATTTTTTTATTGAACAAAAATCTATGAAATCTATGAAGAGATGAGGTGTTGGAAATACCTCTAATATTCCACAAAAGAAGTTTAATCATTGCCTTAAGAAAGAGTGAGACCTAGTCATTGCTCTCATTTTCCTACTTGAATAGTTAATTTTACCTTTTCTTTGATATGTAACTAAAGTGCAATCATCTTAACTCAACTTAGAAAAGTCCTCATGGGAAGTTCTTCGAACTAGATAATCAGTATGAGGGGCTAATTCCTCATTATAATTCACATTAACATTAGATCTATTATGAGGGGGAGATTGTGTTGGCATCATAGGGTTCTTCGGTCTCTTTGTAGAAGTGGGAAAAGGATATTGAGGAACACTAACATTAGTAGGTTGAACTAGAGGACTTGTATTGACAAATGGGTGTTATAAGGGTATTATCCATTTCATTATTACTGGTATTACAATTAGTGATAATAATCAGATCATTACCACTAGCAGGATGTTCATTGTTTTCTAAAATAGTAGGATTAGCAACTAATTGATGACTAAGAGCGAGTTGAGTTGAAAGATAGATGGGGAAATGATTACGGAGCTACAACATCAACAATTGCAGCGACATTTCCTCAATACACATGGGGTTATGGTTTCAAGGGACCAATTAAGGGTTTCCACAAGGTTGGTATTACTAACATTATTCTAAATGCCTTCAATGTTTCTGGGAACATAAATAATTCTTGGTCCATACCCAGAATTACCATTGATTGATTCAGTTCTTTGAGGTGCCAGGATGATCAATAGCTTGATGTGAGGTGTCATTAATGCTCCTCAAATTTAATTTCCTTCTAAAATGATGCACAACCATAGGCCCAATGTATCTTAAGTTTGAGCATTAAGGAGGGAAACACTCAAATTCCACCTATTGCAAGTACTTGCAATCATCATTGCCAATCCAAATAGATTTCTCATAGGATTTAGAAACATTCATTTATGCTAGTACACAAGCTATTGAGGGTCTCAACAGATTACCATGGCTGTGTCATCTTTCAAAGGCTTACTTTAGAAGGATCCCATGTAAAAGAGAATGGAATGCGTGATAGGCTGAACTTTAAGGAGAGCAAAAGTTATCTAGATAAACAATGGGTGGCTCCCACTTTGGATCAAACTCAGACGTCTACTTAAAAAATTGCAATTGAAAACTCTTAACATTAAAAATTCCTCGAGAAAACAATTTAATATAACCTTCTTTATGAGCCATTTTAATGAGAATGTGCTTACCATCCAATAGACCCATATTATAACTCCCTAAAAGCTCCAAATCATTTAAATTATTTTTAATTTCAGGCATATGGGTTTCCCATAAAGAAACTTTCCCCTAAGGTGAAATTAAAAGGTTCAGTAAGAGCATCAAGGTCTATCCCTATGGCTAAGGATTATGTGCACCCGTTAAATTTTCAATTAAAGAACGAGGATTACAGCACTGGTAGGGAGCCAATCGTCACCAGGGGGAGTAATCTCAAACCCACACAAGACATTCAAAAACTAAAGGAAAGGAACGAAACAAAAAAAGAAAAGGAAACAAAAAAAAACTAAGGCGTTTCCCAAAGTCTCCCAAGAAGGACAAAAAGCCAGTTAAAAAGCATAGCAAGAAAAGAACCGTATTCAGATGTTACCCAAAAGAACGAAAACATCATGATCGCACCAAGACTGGAAACCTTAGAAAATCCTTGTCTCACTACCCTGTAACCTTCACAAATCTAACAAATACCACTAATTGATAGATGTGAGTGGGAATCATAATTAAAGAGTGAAAATTGAGGGAATACTATGAAATTTGGTTGGAAAATCAAAGTAAACAGCTTTGGAGACTCGCGGGACACTATCTTATTTGAAATTGCACAATGCAAAGAGCCGATTAGGAGAGAGAAAAATTTGAAGATTCAATAAGATAAATGTATATATTCAAGATTTTGGTGTTATAATCATTGTTTATTATTTTAACCAAACACTATATGGCCATTAATCTTCTGCTTCTGACCCTTGTTTCAAAAATTCTTGTCTGAATTTTCCACTCTTTTTATAATATACATTCGTTTTGTTAGTTGCAAATAGCAGCAAGGCTTTGTTTACATCTGAGCTTCATTTTATTATTAGTTACATTTCTTATTTTCTAATATTTGATGCTTGCGTGCGTGCTTTTAAAACAACCACTTAATTTTTCTCTTTTTTTTTCTGCAGGACTTGCTAATCCCTCACCTGTCATTGAAACATTCTGCTCAGATGAATTGGTTGCTAGCCAAGTAAAGCTTGATGGTGTAGTCACTTTAGTAGACTGTAAACATGCGATGCAACATTTGAATGAAATGAAACCAAGATGGATAGTGAATGAGGCGGTAGAGCAAGTTGCTTATGCAGACCGTATAATATTAAACAAGGTGAATATGCATTGTGCATTTGCTTGTAATTAGAGTTCTGGTATGTTTATGTTTGGAGTTTTTATTCTTACAGACTACAGTGGCTGGCTTTTTCCTTATATGTTTTTGTTTTTTTGGCATATTTTTGTTGTGCAGATAGATCTTGTAAGTGAAACTGAATTGGATATCCTTACTAAGAGAATTAGAGTATGTTCAAGTACTTATTTCAATTTCATGGTATTATGACTAAAGTAGTGAATGATGACAATATCTTTAACAATGTTTATACTATTTTAGAACATAAATGGAATTGCACAAATAAGGCAAGCCAAATTTGGAGCTGTTGATTTGGACTTTGTCCTAGGAATGGGTGGATATGATCTTGACAGGTCACTGGTTCTATCCGTGCTTCTCTGTAATTTTTTTTTTCAGTTAGCATATACGATTGTTGCAGCTATTTCTCTAGTGTTCGTACAAAAATTCCATCACATGAAAAAGATTGTTTTTCTTGATCAGGATTGAATCAGACATTCATGTGGATTTGGACCATCATGCTTCAGATCATTGTGAACATGGGCATGGTAACTTTATGTCTTAAAAGTAAAAGCAGAATTCCTATTAGGCTTGCTTGTTTTCTGATTTGTTGTGCTTTTTGCTTAACAATAGAGAGTAATGGGAAAAAATTCACACAGTGTGTGGAGGCGGTGCTTTGCACCGACTCTGCCCTGCTATGCATGTGGTTCCCTCACACTTTGTTTGACATGTCACATTGTGCTCACACTATGTGATTGTGCATGGTGGAGACTCAGTGTTTCGGAAAAATTGCAAGTTGCATTTATGGCTGTTTATAGAGGAAACTCTCGAAACCCCTATATGCATTTAAGAGGGATGTTTTGAACTCTTGGAAACGACAAGTTGCATTTATTACTGTTTATAGAGGAAAATCCTAAAAGCATTTAAAAGGGATGTTTTGAACTCCCAAAAGTAGCAATTTATTTTTATGGCCATTTATGTGAGGGTGTTACATACCCAAGGCCTATAAATAGTCATAATTAGCATGGGGTTGAGATATGAACTTGCTGTGCATGCAAAGAGTGTGTTTGCTTGTATTTTACTTTCATATCATAGGAAAATCTTCATGGCATGGCTACATTGTTTTGTCTTCGGCTTGGGGATTTTCATGTAAATATGGTGTCTTCTTGTGTGTGTGTTATGATTGTTTGTATGTGTTTGCCCTCATCACTCAACCTTGCCCTGTTCCCCTTGAAGCATTATGTCTTCAATTGCCTTAACGATGAATTTTCATAACTGATATTAGAGCGAGGTTATTCGTTCAAGTGGGAGCAATGATGGCTGAATCAACATGCATTATTGAGCAGTTCAATGGCATAAACTTTCCATGCTGGAGGATGCTGATTGATGATTTGCTATATTAGAAAAAGCTTTATTTGCTAATAGGTGATGTGGAGAAGAAGGATATGAACGGCGAAGATTTGAAGATTTTTGACAGAAGTGCCTTGGGATTTATATAACTCTCTTTATCCTCAACGATTGATTTCAACTTTGTAAGTGAGAAGGCTTTGGTGGATCTGATGAATGCCTTGACAATGATATATGAATAGTCGTTGGCATTAAATAAGGTGTTCAGCATGAAGATGGCGGATGATGTATGGTGACAATGATCTTAAATAGTTTCAACATCGTGACTGGCCAGTTGTGTTCAATTAACATTAAGTTTGATGACTATGTAAGAGCATTGTTGTTGCTATCTTTGCCAGATAGCTGGGATGACCTTGTGACATCGGTGGGCAACTCATTAAGAAGCATAGCTTTTAAGTTTAGATATATTATTGGGCTCGCCTAAATAAGGAGGTTTGAAAAAGATCCAGTGGAGAGGCGATTACATCTGCCTTGAATGTCGAAAGCAGAGAAAGGAGTTCTTGCAAGAACTCAGTTGGTCCAACTCAAGAAGAGGGAAGTTAAATGTAAGTGCCATGTGTTGGAATTGCAGGAAGAAGTGGCATCTCCAGAATTATTGTGCAAACCCAATGAGAATCGAAGGTGTGAATTAAGAGAGATGGCATAGCTTTGGTGGTGGATTATGGAGTATATTGCCATGCGATCCCAAGCAAATGTGTGTTTAAATTTTGCATCGCAGGAGAGTTGGGAAGCACGACTTTTGGAGATGACATAACTTGCAGTATCATGGGGTGAGGAGACATGGATGTTAGGCTGCCAAATGGGACAGTGTGACAACTGCAATATGTCCAATATGTTTCTAGTTTGAAGAAAAATCTAATTTTTGTTGGCTATCTAGAACGCGCCAAATTAGGACTACATTCACGAGAGAGCCCTAGAATGTAAATAAGTGTGCTTTGGTGGTTGCACGGGGAAGTAAGGAAGCAACCATGTACGCGACAAGTTCTACTCCACCAGTAGGGCATTAGAAGTTCGGGCACAAGGGCGAAAGAATCAAATTTTCTCATCTCTGAAGGTACCATGAATGAAGAACAACAAAAGGTCAGGTTTTTTTTTACAAATAATCTTGTGAACACAAGGAGATTGGAGGGGGGCTCAAAAAGTTGAAGAGGCATAAGTCGCCTCTCAAATGGAGCCCTAAAGACCTTCCAGAATTATGGTGTGCCCAAGGTGAGTGGGAGTAGGCCAAGAGCAACAAGGCCCAAACATCAACACCAATTCAAGCAGGAGCTTGGAAGAAGTAATGGGTAAAGAAGGAACACACGCGTAGTAAGCACCACAAGTCGAAATGTGAGGGTAAAATGCATTCAAGAAGGTGTCGACTTGTAGTTTTTCTCTCCAGTAGTGTGTCGTGGGACATGAAAACGAGGAAGGGCGAGCCACACCACATCTCTTTAAGCTATAAGGAACAATGCCAAGGAATGAAGAATAAGAAACACCACATGCAATCTCAAAGTAGGTGATTGTTGTGCTTGATGGAGACTCAAGTACTTTGAAGAAACCACAATTTGCGTTTATGTTTGTTTGTGGAGGAAATCCTAAAACTCCTAGATTTATTCAAGAGGGATGTTTAGAGTTCTCATAAATTGTAAGTTTTTCTTATGATTGATTATGGAGAAAAATCTTAAATACATTCAAAAGGGATTGTTGAACTTAACAAAACCAACAATTTGCTTTCATCATTATTTATGAGAGGGTGTATTCAATTCCTATAAGTAGTCATGGTAAGCCATGGGGTTGGATGTGAAAGTGTGGTGTATGCAAAGAATGTATTTACTTATATTTTTCTTTCATGTTATAGTGAAATCTTTGTTGTATGACTTCGTGATTTTTCCCCAGCGTTGGGTTTTCTTCGAAAAAATCTGAGATTCTTTTATGTTGCGTAATTGCTCATACTTGTTTTCCTTATTCATTCAACTTTGCTTGTATTCGCTCTTAAGTGTGACAAAAGCCTTTAACCACCTTGATGAATTTTCATAACACATCCTCTCGTTGCAATCACATTGTAGGATTGTGCATTGCCTTGCGTCTCACATTTGCTAATGATGAGTGGGGCATTATAAAATTTCTCAATAAAATTAATGCTTTTTGTACGATGCACCATGTAACAACCCAATGTCACTATTTTGCGAATTAAGTCAGATCCTGCCGCAGAAATCAGGACCCGGGGAATTTCAAATTAGGGCAAACAAAATTTTCATTAGATAGAAATAATTTTTAGATCAAAGTGCCCTAGTTTGGGAGAATTCAGATAACAAAAACTCCCATTTTATTTTTTTGAATTATTTAAATATAATAAATCAAGAACATTAAAATACGTGTTCGAATTCATCATTTTCAGTGTCCTTATGTTAAGTATATTATTTAAAGGCTGCTCGAAAAGTTTCATCAAATTCTGAGTGTCGGTTTGATCGTGGTTAGTTTTTGAAGTTTTAAACTTCAGAAATTAATTAAAAATAAAATATTTGTCCAAATCAAAAAAATTTGGCGCGAGGGTGTTCGTTATGTCATAACACACCTCGGTGTCAAGTTTCGTTATTTTGGACGCCAAACGGCGGAAAAATGCGAATAATTTAAATTTAAGTAATTATTTGAATTTTCTTTTAAGAAAATCCATTTTTTTTCCTCCCCCTTTTCTGGGACCCTCCCCAGCTTTCTTACGCCTTAAGGCGCAGGAGCTTCCGCTCTTGGGGCCTTCCTGCGCCGTTTTGGCGCAAGAATGGTCGGCCAAATGGCCGACAAGCCCTCTCCCTCTACCCCCTCTCTTCTCTACTTATATCCCCTCAGCCCTCTCCTTCCCTCCCTCACACCCAGCAGCATTCCTCTCATTCCCTCCCTCACACCCAGCAGCAGTCCTCTCCTCCCCCTCACCGCAGCCCGGCCATCCCTCCCTTCCCCTGCCGGCAGCCACCTCAGCCTCTCAGCCCTCAGCAGCAGCCCCTCTCATCCCTCAGCCCTTTCCCTCCCCTTCTCCCAAAGAGCAGCCCCCTCCTCCCTCACCCAATAGCCCGGCTAGCCGCCTCCCTCCTTCGGCCAGCCAGCCCACGCTGCCCCGGCAACCTCCTGCCAACTCCCGTCCGGCCTCCCTCCGTTTTTCGACAACGCCAACTTAGGCATGTGGAAAAGGTAAGAGGAGAAGTATAAGAGAAAGAAAAAGGGAGAAGAAAAGAGGAGGGGAATGATAAAGTGCTTTTTGCTATGAAAAATAATAATGATAAGATTACGTCATTCACATTAATATGGTTCTCATTAATTAATGATGAAAACTATACATATGTTATAAAATGGTTATTCAAGCGTTTTTATTTTGACAGTCATTTATGTTATGTTCTTCTTTCATTCTTATATTATTATTATCATTGAAATAATGATAGTAATAATATTATATCAATATAATTACTATCATAATAAATGCTATAATAAATATTATTGCTATCGCAGTATCTTAAAAAAAATCGAACTTCAATCTTAATAAGAAAACGAAGGAAGAACATAAATCGAAATGAAAATAGAAAAAAATTACTCGTATAATATTGGCTTAAAAGGTTAATATCAAAAACCTAAATGCAGATTGAGCAAACTGTCACTCATCCGAATTGTTGAATTTTTGAATTTATAGAATAAGGTACCAGATGTCTTTTATTACTCTTGTTTAAATATATTTTTTGCTCAGCATTGCACAAATTTGATAAAAGTGATTTTTAAAAGTCACATAAAATGATATATGAACAAGTTTGGATAAGTGAGAAGCAAGGGTTCCATGTTGATTTATACTTTTTATCTGATCAGACAACTGTTAGGATGGGTTGTCCGACATCGGGAGTCATAAGGAGCCTATATTGATAAGCCTTTGGGGGCAGGTATAGAGGGAAGTTGGGATATGTAACAAAAACGAATCCCCTTTTCTTCGATTTTGTACTTGCCCAACAAAATCATATTTTACCTTAGATATCAAACGCTAAAATTCTGTATTTGTTTTTGTAACTGCAATTATTTCTATGCTAAGTTTCAAGTGCAATTGAAACAGATTTGCAGGGATAAGTTCGTACAACTTTTATTTTCTGTCAAATGATTAATTATTTTACTTATTATTTAACATTCGTAAAGATGACATCTATCAGTACTTAGTTTCACAACTAACTGGTATTCGAATGCCCGCACTTTTGAAAGATACCCAGATCAGGAGTTCGTCTTTGAAGAAAGGTGCTAAGAACCAAGCAGTGCTGATACTGCTTCCTGTTGATCTTCCGCTTTCTTTTTAACTGTATTTTAAAAAGTTTGTAACTTTTCTTTTATTTTAATCTTTGTAATCAGGAATTGTGAATTATGATTAAATGAGTTATGTTTGATATCTATATATTTGTCTCTTAAATCACTCAATATGATCCTGCGGCTAGAGGATTTGTTGTTATATCCCACAAGAAATCGGTGCTGGATTAGCTCCGGCTGACCCAGCATCGTGTCCTCGACACGAAGGCCTCCCTTTGTTATCATATCGCAATATGCTTTGGTTGGTGCAGCCTTGCTTTGATTTCTGCCATGCAGTGCATTCGTCTTGCCTCGCTCTCACTACACTCCCACATCAACCTTGGAGTCTCGCCTTGCGCTGCGCTTGTCTAGGCATCGGTGTGGCCTCCACGTTGCCCCATGTTTGTGCCTCCCAGCTCTAGCATTGCTCGCACCACACTGCCTTGCAATGGCGCCTCTCTATGTTGGAGTCACCCTCCATCGCAACCCTCTTGTGCTCCTACTGCCCTCATTGCTTCCTGCACTTGCCATACTTACGTCACTCCAGTCCTCCCCTCTTTGCTCCAACATCGCCTCACTCTACCTAATGTGCTGGACATTTAATAGTGCACACATGCCTCACCCTACCATGCTACCCCAGTTCCACTCTGCATGCCTTGCAGCGTGCCCAAACTTTCCCACGAAGTGCACTGTTAAGCCTTGCACGACCGCCATTCTAGCTTTGTCCTAGCACTTGCGCCGTGCATGTGCCCCATTTGCAAGCCGCCTCACGTGACCCCACCTCACTATTGCACCCCACGCACCCTTACCGCTAGCCTTTCCCTACTTCATACCTTGGTCATGACTCACCTTGCTTCGGCAATTACTTGCACATTGACCGTGTTCATACTCGCATCGTGCCATGCTCAGCACCCATGCCAGGCCTTGTCTTGTTTATCCATTGAGCAACCCGGTTCCCTCTGCCCTGCTTTGCCCTCACAGTGTTTGCGGTGCCACTCCCTACGTCACGCTTCGTCTTTTTCTTAGGAGCTTGACATGTAAATAGAAAATTGAAATTTAAGTACTTGTTATGTAGATTAAAATTTTTGTTTTATTTAAATAATTAATTAATTTTATTCATTTTTAGTATTCTTATGTTTGATATTGTTTTTAATTTTTATTAATTTTGTTTTACTTTTTTATCATTTAAAATTTAAAATCTGAATTTATTTTTTATAAAAATTCTCACCCTTACACTGCACTCTCTAGCATGTCATGAGGTGCTTGACTTTGCGCCATCGTGGAACACATGCATTTTTACTAACCCTAATCTCCCATAACGCCCGCACTTCTCTGAAACTCCCTCCCCCGTATCTTTGCATTATCCTTCTTTCCTGACAGCCACTAGGCAATGCCAGCCATCCAGGGCCACCAGAACCCCATTTCCTTCTTCCCCTACATCCCTACAGTTTCCAGCAAGCCTCTGGAAGCTCTCTTTCTGTCAGAGAGCTCCCTCTTCTCTTAGGAAACCCGAGAACCATCACCTTGAACCCTCTTTACAATCACCTCCCATCCCTCCCATCAATGATCTCCAGCCAGAATTCAGTCCACTGTTGGCAGCCTACAGACTTCAGCCAGCCTTGGAGAAGTCTTTAAGTTAATGAAGAAACTCTCTTTTGTGGTTACAGGATCTTCTTCTTTTGAGGAATCTCAGAGTTCTCTCTATCACCACCCGTCAGCCTCTCCTCATTCCTGGCAGCTTCCAGGGGCATCTCCGGCCACCTCAGAGGGCCAAAAGAGAGCTGAAGCTTCAGTAAACCACTAGGAAGGGTAAACTTTGTTCCAAATCCTTCTAGATACATATCTTGACTTCTATGGCTAGAGAGATAGAATGTAGCTTAATTCATTTACTTAGCTAATTAATTAAGAGTTCTTCCATGCTTAAATCAGATTAATATAGGGATTCATACGTTGAGAGCCTTAAACCCAATTTAATTAAGCTATATTGCATGTCTAGCTTGTGATTAGGTTAATCATATGATTACTCATCAAGGTTTAATTACCTATGTATAAGTATTATGCTTTAATGCTAATTTGGAATCCATGAAATGCTCCTTAAGTACTAGTTAAGTTCTAACCAGCAATATGAATGTTTTTTCACCTACATATTTGGGAATATTCAATCCGTAAATATGCTTGCAAGCCAACTTAATCTTTGAATTTTATTGATGTTACAAATGTTAATAATGGTATGCTCATTTTCATGCAAGGCAAGGCTTTCATTTTCTAATGTGTTTACTTAAGAAAAGAAATGAAAACCAATTACCTTCTAAAGTATTCATACAATGCTACATATTAAATTTATATTAGACGGATGCTAGATTAAATAGAGGACATTTAGATTGAAACTGTAAACAAATGTTAACTTATCATGACAAATGTGGTGTTGGAAGAAGAATAATAACCTTAATTGGTGCTGTAAAACTTGTTGGAAAACTCTTAAAGGTGAAAATGTAGATATACTTAAGAGTTGGATGCTAGACCTTGAGTAGTGGGTATTGAAGAAAGCTAATCTTATGTCAAAACAGTTGTTCTTGTATCCACAAGGTGGCTAAAAATACACTTAGAGGAATCTTGAGATACCTCTGACAATGAAGATGAAGATGTTTGGTTTTGGAATTATGTTGTTATTCAATATGCATTTTCTACACCTGTGAGATCTCAAGTTGGGCTTAAAGTTAGACATTTAAACTTGGGACATGATCTAAACCCTTAAAACCTTATGAGCACTCTAAGATTAACCCCTTTCCATCTATGTTTAGTCATACCATTTCCCTTTTTATATCTATAAGCTATTTTATAATTATGAAATAAAAAGTTTCATGATTATCTTAGTAAAGTAGCTTATTATGAAGGTGGTAGAACATTCAAGCATATCTTAGATAAGAGAATTTGAATGGTTGATTCAATACATAAGATTAATAATAATAATCACCAAGGATTAATGTAAACTTCTTTTAAAATGATAAATTTAGTGTTTAGAACCACCCTGAGTATCATGAAAAGATATGATAAGAAAATAATTAAATTACAAGAATGACCATTAACTCAGTCACTAATGAAACTTAATAATGATTTTTCAGATACCCAAGATTGGTGATACAATTTGGGTACGAATCGAGAAATGTATAAAGATATCATATTTGCATTTATCATTATATGCCATTTTATACTTTTCGCTTTAGCTACACTTTAAGCCTTTTTTGTTTAATGTTTGTATTTATGATAATCAAAGACTGTCTTGAGAAAAGATAAGTAAAAAAAATGGGTTCACCATGGGTGGTATTTTATAGCATATACAGATAAATGTTTAGGACGGGGCAAGTCCGATATTTGAATGATAAGGAGCTATATGGGCTATGAGAGGGCAGGTATAGGAAGGTGATATGGAACCCAAATTACGACATTAAGCAGACGTGCTTGATTCTCTAGTTTGGTATTTGCTCGATAGAATGTTCACAATGAACATATATATATATATATATATATATATATATAAGTATATATAATATTATTTGACACGGTGCATTTTAATTTGGAAGAAATTGTTGTAAGTTTTGATTTATACCCTGTCTTACCTTTATTTTGCAAGGAAATGTGTAATTCCTTTTAATAATTGTTTTTTCATTGTTATATATTTTTTATTCTTGCTTTTACTCGTCTTCCTATTTTTGCACAACACGAATGTAATTATTAAATATAATTAATGATATATGAGTATTTAGAGCGATCTAATTCGGATTCAAACCCAAGCACCTTATATGAGCCTAGTCAGGATCAGGGAGATGAACAAGAGCTAGTATGATGGAGATATGTTAGATGTTGTCACTACTATTTGGAGACTTTGATTTTAGTTCTTTCTTTAATTTTATTTGAAGTTTTACTTATGGTATGTACGAATATTATACTTTGAATTGATTACTGTGGATGAATGTTTTGATATTTAGATTGAGACAAATTGATGCTTTTTATTTCTTCTTCTTGTCTGGATTTGAATGATGCAACGTTTAATATATTCCATGTATTATGCCACCTTACTAAATAACCTATTAGGGTCCTGTTGCTTAGCACCCAATGTTAAATTAGTTTCATTAATCTAATACCGGGTTATCACACTTTCCCTCGTGTAAGTTTTCCCTCTCGTCTTTCTCTTTAGATCCCTCTCCTCACATTGCAAAAATGATGGACCGGCCATGCACAGGCTGAACCCTTGCCAACCCTCTCCAACTTACTATCCCTCGTCTTTGGCAATCCCCTCTTCCTCTCCATCTCTTCTACCTTCAAGCCACCCAAATAGTCCGTTGCTTTTTCCTTGTTCTCCTCTCCTTCTTTCTCTATTCTCACAAAGCCCTAACCTTAAAACTGTATTTTCTTCTCGTTCTCTTATATTTTTTAATTTCTTGTATATATATTAGATCTAACAATCTATAATTTTACAGAAATACCACACTTGTGAGGATTTTTGTTCTTATTTTGCATTCTTACGACTCTCCCAATCTTAGTTGGTCCAATCCTTTTTAGTGGTCTCTCTTCAATGCCAAGGTATTGATTTTAAAATAATTTAATTAATTTTATCATATACATCACAAAGGTAAACCTAAAAAAAAGCGATCTACCACCATCCAATTAGAAGGATTTCACTTTTGATTTAGTGCTTAGAGAACGTTTCCAATGCCAACATCAAGTTCAACCTCCCCAAATGAGATTAACCTAAGGTGTAGCCTAAAAAGTTAATCAGTCAAAATAAAAAGAAAAATAAAAAAATAAATACAAATAAATAGCAAAGCAAACAACATCCAAGGAAAGCGACCTTGCGTGCTTCAAAAGCCTTTCATCCAATCTTCAAAATCCGGTTCATCTTCGAAGTTCTTTAGTCAATCTTCATCTAGCAATTCCCATAAATTTGCATTCTGGTAATCTATAAAAACCAGCCTAAAGAATAGTTCCATTATATAAGTAAATGAAATGGGGCGTGGGGTTTTTTTTAAATAGTAATTGGGAGATGAGAGTATCCTTTATGGGCTGCCACTAATCTACGGCAAAAGTTGAAATCCAACAACACAATTCTTCATACTCCACTTACTAGAACAAATCCTCTCCCACATATGGATTATGTAGAGAGCAGCAAAAGGAACCACCCTATTCCCACAAATAAAAATATGATCAAAAGATTCACGAGCCAAACCACAATAATGACACTTTGAAGCAATATTAACACTTTTTTTTTTACATAATATCATCAACAAGGAGCCATAAATGTAAAGCTCTCTATAAGAAAAAGAAAATAGCAGAACCAATAGCTTTATACCATATACCTAAGACTTAAAGAAAATGTGGAGAAATGTCCCTAAAATGATTATTGGTAGGTTTGAACATAATGTGTCGGAGCCTTTCCTTTCCAAAGAACACCAGGCATACTAATATTGAACTTAATAGAAAGAATATCATCAATAACATTTAGATTCTCATTAAGCACCTCTTTAAGTTTATAGATATTCCACTGATCATTTAAAGAAAAATCTGCCACTTTGCAGGACGTGTGGTGAAGAAAAGAGAAACTATTACCTACGCTACTATACCCAAACCAACAATCGTGCAAGAAGAAACTTTTCCCCAAACCAATTCTCCACGTCATATGATTTTCAATACGCATTTTAGAAGCATGGATTCTCTTCCATGGTGGGGAATCAATGGACTTAATAACAGCACAAATAGGGTGAGCACATTTGCAGTACTTGTTTTTGACAAAACTAGTCCAAAGACTGGAGTCTAAACGAAACTTCCATTATAATTTCATAGTAAAAGTATTGATAATATCTTTTAATTTACGAAAACCTAGACCATCTTTTCTAAAGGATATCAAGTATTGGTACACCTGCACCAATGAATCTTTTTGGAATTAACTTTGGAACACCAAAGAAATATGTTGAAGATGCATTCCAACCTTTTAATAACACCTTGGGAGTATTAAGATTTCAAAGAAGATGGATAGGAGGAGACATCATAGTGCTTTATAGAAGGGTCAAACGACTGCCTTGTGTAAGAATTTTATGTTCCCATTCCTAGAGTTAGGCATTAATCTTAGAAAATAAATCATCATAGTAATTAATTTTGTTAGCATCTTTTAAAAGGGAATACCCAGGTAAGAGATAGGGAAATTCCCTTGAGGGAAACCCAGAGCATTAGATATTCTGCGGCAATTGCTATCACATTGCTTCTTGGATGCAACAAAACAACTTTTGGTGGTATTAGTACTAAGGCCTGAGACGTTTTCAAAGTGATGAAACCAACTTCTGAGCCTCTTCAAAAAAGATGAGGCCTATTGATAAAAAGCAGTAGGTCATCAGCAAAAGCTATGTGAGAGATCCCTATAGAGGCTTTGGTGTGATAATACATAGGACACCTTTCAAACAGCTGGTTCAGTTTTCTGGAGAAATAATCTGCCTCTAAACTATAAAGAGAAGGCAAAAGAAAATCATATTGATGGAGCCCACTTTTGCTATTAAAAAAACAAACCTTACTACTATTAATGAGAACTGAGTACAACATTTATTAATATAATTCTTGATAATACTAATAAAGTGTCTAGAGAACCCAATCCAAGTAAGCACCTTAATGAGGATATTCCAACTGATTGTATCATAGGCTTTAGAAATATCAAGCTTAATAAGAACTTTGACTCCATTCACTTTTTTGTTCATTTTGTTAATCATTTCTTAAGCCAATAAGATGTTGCTACTAATAAACCTCCCTTTGATAAAGCTAGATTGATTAGGAGAAATTATATTGGGAAGCAAAAGAGCCAACCTCTTACTCAAGATTTAGAAATAATTTTGTTGAAAGTATAACACAAACTAATAGGCCTGAAATATTTCTAAGAGGTAGTCTCAGTACTTTTAGGAATGAGAACTATGGTGGTAGCAGTGAAATATTTAGGCAAAGACACTTTTAAAAAAATCACAACAACAATTCCACCATGTAAATCCATTTGTGTTAAATATGTAAAATTTAAACATTATGCTGTATGTAAATCCAATTCTAGTTTGGTTTAGGAATGCCATACATAAGGAAACTACTTTTAATATAAGGGAAAAAGTTCAACCTGCTGATGATGCAAATGCCAAATAACTATAGTTCCTGATTGGTTGTTTGAATTTAAATGCAGACAATTCTTGAATTTCCTGCATATTGATTGCTGTAAATGATATTTTGAGTTTCACCGCACCCAAAACTTTCCTCTAAATAAAAAATTAATTTTTTTATAAAAAAAATCCTGCACTTATTGCACTGGGAACTGAAAAAATCACAATTTCTTTCATTTTCTCTAATTTGAGGGATGGCTACTGTGAAATACGGGGGACATCATATTTCTAAAATTCCTCCACTAATTTGATGCTCTTTAGCATCAAATCAAATAACTCTTTTGGATATAACATATTTTGCAAGTCGTACTTAAAATTTGACTCTAATGTGACAATTCATTTAGATTATCAATTGAGTGCATTGAGATGACTATTAAGTTGAATGCCTAAATATGACGTCATATAGACTATATATGGCCTTATAGTAGTGCGGCTTAGTACATCTTATATGACTTTCTATAAAGCCACTTAAAAATATGAGGCCATACTTAGTATGTATATGCAAGAGATGAACACAATAATATGATATATATATATATATATATATATATATATATATAATAATAATAATAAAAGAGAATATCATCAATAATGATGGAATAGTACACAATGATATATATAGTGTGGATTCTCACTATAATTTAGGCCTTGTGATAATTTAGTTATAGTAACAAGCATTAATTATCTGTGACATTGCGCCTTCCCTCCCTGGTGCAGTATTGTACTTTCTGCTGCTCTTGAACTTTTTATCTAAATTCAGATAAAACTTTTCTCTAACTTCTGAAATTATATCACTCACCATTATCTTTTGAATATTTGAACCTGACTATTCTTTCATTCTATTTAGATCATCACGAGGGACATCATCATGATCATGCACATGATTCTACAGTTTCCAGTGTCAGTATTGTTTCTGAAGGAACTCTTGATCTTGATGAGGTAAATCATTTTATCAAATTTTACTTTTCCAACAAGAATTGCATTGAAGCTTTTTTTCATTACATAATTTGAACTCTCAATGCTTACAATTTTTTTTTTGTTTTCTTCCCCATGTAATTTGATTTTGCAGTTCAATGATTGGCTTGAGAGATTGGTTGATGAGAAAGGAGAAGATCTTTATAGGATGAAAGGTGTAATATCTGTTAATGAATCTACAGGGCGCTTTGTTTTTCAGGTTTCTTTACATCCCTAAATATCTCAATCCCGTATTCTATTATCTTTAAAGTTAGAAAACAGGTTTTATAAAATGGCATTTGCTAGATCCACTGTTTTGTTGCAAGCACTTTGAAAATTTTGAGCTTTTGTAGACTATAAATTCTCACAAAATTCTTACAAATGTATTGAAAATTTATAAAAGTGCTTTGCGTTTCTCAAGAGAGTAGAATGAATTATTCTTAAAATTAGAGAGGAACTATACTTCTTGATATTGATTTGGGCTAAAAAATACATCAATATATATCGAAAAGAAATTCCTTCAATTAAACTATTTAATCTCTCATAATAATCCAATATAATTCACATGTATAGGAAATTAATCAAGCTAATTTTGCTGCAAGTAAGCCTTATATTGAGGATGATAAATATAGAAAAGAATACTCTCAGTTGTCAACACTCCTCATGTTGGTGCATAAATACCCATTTTGTATAAAAAGAATGAGAATATTCCATTGCAATTACTTTGATGAGAATGATAATTAATTCTTTTTTGAATTTGGTATTGGAATTTCAATAGTATTTTCATCTAGCATCTTCTCTATGATAAAAATCTATTCACCTCAAAATGCTTTGTTTTAAGTAATATCATTGCTACATTATTAATTCATTTTAATCTATTTGGTTGTTTATATTGATACTCCAAATTTTACACAAGTCTCAACTATAATATACCTCATAGAGACTTAATGCCATACGCTTGAACTCAACTTCAGCATTTAAACAAGGAATAATATTTTATTTTTTACTTCTCTGTTATAATATTTTCTCCTAAATTAAAGTATACTGTGTGGATCATTAATCATCTATAGCATTAACCTATTCTATATTAAAATAGATTCTCTATATTATGGCGATTGATATTTTTGGTTAACAAAATTTTTTTTCTAGGAGCACCCTTTAGATATCCCAAAATGTGCTTGATTGCATTCACATGTTTCTTACGTGAATAAGTCATATATTGACTTACCACTAAATGCTTAATCAATGTTTGTCCTTTATATGTTTTAGCTACACCAATCTTCCACAAGTCTTTGGCATCATCGTTTATTATTTGAAATTTGATTAGGGCTCAACACATCATTCCAATCTTTTTCGAGATATTTACGGTATACTTTCTTTGAAATGTATAGTTTTTTGCACTTTATTTAGAAATATTATAACAAAAAATAATTCAAAGATCATTTTTTTTCATTTCAATTTCTTAGATAATTAATTTTTTGGGAGTATTTTTTTCTTCAAGATCATTTAATGTATTTATCCTTTGAGTGGTGTAATCTTACCATGTTGGTTCTTCAAGAATAAAGTGTGCCAGGAATTATTTTTATAATAGCAAAAAAACTCTTAATTACTTTGTGAAATTTCTAAATTTTGCTTTTGAAGATTTTTCTAATCCTTATATTGATAGGTTTAGTTTACACACTTGATATTTTTTTTGTGATGACGTGCATCTTAGTGGAAGATCCATATATACTTTAATTAATTCAACACGTAAGAAATAATTCTATCATCAAATTTTGTAAGGTTTAATTTTTGTTTACAATCAAAGATATGAGCACATGAGTTATATTATTTAGCTATAAGAGCAAACATTATTGTGTAATTTATTCCATATACTAAGAGGAAGAGGAAGACTGAGAATGGCGTGACAATAAACTTTCAAATACTTGGAACTTAGGGAAGTTGTTTTTTTTTTGGGACAAATGTTGTGACCCTTAGAGCTTAGAAAGGTTTTTTTTTTTCTTGGACAAATTTGCTGAGACACGAGACTGGATCTCATTGGATCATGGTAGCAAAGCCCACGCTTCCACGTACAATGCCACATCACGAATTAAAGTTGCCGACAAAATGGGAGGTTTTATTTGATCGTGTATAATGAAGATAGGAAATATGTGATTGATCCCATTTAGTAGTATTGAGGCCAAGTGTTGCTATTGTGTTGTATTGGATCAAATTGTTTAATAGTTTTGTCAGCTTCTGAAAATTGTTGAACATTGTAACATGTATATTCTTTGCTATTTTTATTCTTTGAGATAAGAATTTTTTATTGTATTAAAATCTTAGTTATTTTATAATATTTGAAATAACATATTTAATTTATCTTATATATTCTAAAAAAGATAGACCCACTATTTTGGCGATATCATCAATGAATGTTACAAACTAAAGTCCAATAGCTTGAATTTTTATAGCCCCAACATAGGAATGTATAATTATTAAAAGACATCAAACATTTATTCATCGATGCTAGATTTGAAGTATCATAGCTTTTTATTAGTTTACAAACAGTACATAAACATTAGAAATATCATACCTTTTGAATAAAATTTAGATATTATTTTCTTGGCAACCAAAAGAATTATTTTCTAATTATTAATCAAGTAGCCAAATTTAGATTTCTCTTCCTTCTCCAATTTGTTAGTCACTAAGGTTGGTCGTAGTTATTGGAATTCTGTGATTGTAAGTTCAATAGCATAGTTTCACTCATTTATAATACCATAAATAATTGTTTTATTTGGTTTGGAAGTTCTTAAAGCACATATTTCTAGTTAATAATAACATTGCGAGTGCAATATAATTAAATTGGAAACAATTAAACAATAGTAATTTAAAGAAGGAGCTCTACTAGAACTGAGTCTAAAACCAAGATAATAGTAAGGGCAAGGGGTCCCATTTTATTAGCTATATAGGACTATGTTATCATATTGATTGTAATTTTTTTTGAAAAGTTTCAAGGGGAAGATACATGTCTAGAATCATCATGATTTATTGTGTCTCTAATCGTATATGTTTTATTTGTAACATTGTAAAAACATTCAAGGACATACCTATATTTTCTTAGCATTAACAAAATGCTCTCTAATACAATTAACCCGATTAATTTTCGGCAATAGGTGCAACACTGGCAATATGAGATGTCGCGATGATTTTGAAGCAAAGAGAATTTCCTTTTCATTCAACTATGTTATTGGAATGTTGAAATTTTATTTTCTTTCAGACAGAGGAAGCTTTTCAGAATTTGTTTGGGCTAATAATGCACCAACATACATAGAGAAGGAACTTACGTTTTAAAGTATTCAATTTTCCATAATTATCTTATAATAACTCACATATACTATCAAATCAATCACACTTAATTATGCTGTAAATAGGGATAAAGTTGGAAAAGAATAATCTCAATTCTCGATGCTAATTTCCTCCAAATTTATCTTTATTTCTATTAATTTGTCAATCTTTAAATTTAAGCTTGCACCTTTATTGGGAGTTCGAACACAATTATTATATGTTGGAGTTTTCATTATTTAAGGATGATTTAATCATTGAGCAAGTTTCATGAAAAAATAAAAGGATTAAATAAGTACAAGATCATAATAAAAGTATTTTGTAAATGAAAATTATTTATCAAGTTTCATACAAAGTCATTTATTAGGTTTCGTACAAGATCTTTGTGAAAGTTGTCGTACCTTTTACTCATTTTACCATTTGAAACCCCTCTAATATTTGTAAGAGAATGTTTTAGATTCGAAGTCTTTTTAAAATTCTTACACATTGAAGGGTTGCCTATTTACATATCACTCCAATTTTTGTTATAACATGTTGCAACCGTATATATTTATCAATGAAATACTCTTATTTTTATTTATATCAAAACAAGCACTCATCTTTGTCATCACTTGTCCTGCCATTGGGAATGATTAGGTGGGGACGGAGACCATGACATTAAGATTTTAAATTTGTTAGGATTACAATTTTATTTATGTAAAATATTTTCTTAAAGTTTTAAGCAATCATACAAATAGGAAAATGGCCGTTGAACCATGGAGTTTCATTTCATTTCATTCATAGTATACATAATCATTAAAATATAAGATAAAAGTGTATATTTTAGTCATTTTTAATTATAAAAAATTATGCTTTACATGCTTTATGTATTTATCAAAATATTCAAAATACCAATAATGTAACCTTTTTCTATTATATTAAATCACTGCTTTCAAATTTTGTGCTGCTTACCTAAATAAATAAAATAAAGACGGCTGAGTTTCAAATATAATGGGACATTTGCATTTTTAAATAATAGTATGCTAAATAAAAAAGGCAACTAAAATTGTAATCCTAATAAAATTTTGAAACTCTGCATAGCCTAACAAACTATAGGGAAAAGGCAACTAAATGCATGCAAATTTTGTATTACATATAAAATTAAAAGGCTAAGATTAGTTGAAGTGATTTTTGATTTAATATTATGAAATGGAATAAGCATACAAAATTTTTAATATAGCTTTTAGGTCTCAAAATGCTATGAAATTTTTATGACAACTTAGAAATGAAGAATATTTGATTAATTAAATGAAACAATATCCACACATCACATTTATTCTATAAGCTATTGGTATTTTTTTATTTGGCTTATAAAATATTGTATGTCTATACATGTACATTTCAAGCTTTGGGAACTCTGTTCGTCACAACATAGTTGGATATGAGATCTATATTTTTGGTTACCTTTAGCCCTTCAAAAGAGTTACCCCCATGACCATGGTTTGATATGAGATTCTTAATTCATGACAATTACATGTGCTGGTACGATTGGCCTACCTGACTTGGGGGAGTTAAAGCTGTCATATGTAAAAGTTCATATATATTTTTGTTCTTTTTTTTGTTGATTAAAGTAATAATATCTATATATAATGTAATCTATATTTATATATTTATCTGTAATTATAGTAAGATATAAAACCTATATTTATATATTTGTCAACTTCAATGGCAACATATTTAATATTATAAGTATGAAATGCAAAATATTTAAAAGAAGACAGTTTTTACTGTTAAAAGTAATCTTTATTCATCAGTGGCATATCTTCAAAGAGTGGATAATACAATGTGTATTCCTTGCATTTTTAGTAGAAAATATAACTTAATGTTCAATTTTTTCAATTTTTGATTATATGGTCCAGTGTATCTTTGGTTCATATTGTCTTTCCAAATTTTGAAACTCCTTTCATATGCCTTGCTTTTACAAATACACATTTTCCAACATCAAATTAAACTTGTCGGTGTTAGATATCGTATTATTTCTTTTGTATCTAGTACTACTCTCAAGTAACACAAATTAATCAATTTTTATTAGTACATCAACTAACTTTTGGACTATCAAACGTCTTTAATTAATTTCAACCCAACACAAAGTTATTCTGCACTCTTTCATAAAGTACATCATATGGTGTTATTCCAGTACTTAATTGAAAATTATTATTATAGGAAATTCTATTAAAGAATGTCTCCTTGCCACCTTCAAAATTTAAAACACAATTTAAGATTATCTTCCAGTGTCTGAATTGTCCTTTCAATTGAATCATCTGTTTTGCGATGAGAAGCTGTATTGAAAGTCAAGTTGGTAACCAATGTTGCTTGAGCACATTTCACAATCTTGATGTGAATCTACCATCATGATTAGATATAATGAATTTTGGTAATTAACATAGATTCTAGCCAGTTTTTCAACAATCTCATTAACATAGATTCTAGCTAATTTTCCAACAATCTCATTAACATAGCTTCTAACCAAATTTTCAAAATTGTCTATCTGTCTGATTGGTATGGATTGTAACAATTACCCAAACAACATCATACTTATTTCTAGATTTGGGCAAACCCACAACAAAATACATTGTTATCTCATCTTATTTTTATTTCGATATTGGTATGGATTGTAACAATCTACTTGATCTTTGATGTTCAGCTTTTATAATCTGATAAGTGGGACATTTAGCAACATTACCTACAATACTTTTTATAATTTTGGCCCATGATATATTTTCAAATTTTGATACATCCTACTGCTGCTTGGAGGAATAGTATAATCAGAGTGATGTCTCATTAAATGCATCCCTTCTTAGGTTAATAATATCGGGAGCACAATTCTTTCTTTGTATGAGAGCAACTTATTGTTATCAAATTTAAATTCTTTAGTATGACCTGCTTTAATATGATCTAAGAATTTTTTAATTTTCATATCTTTTGGCAAATCTTTTTGAACTTTATCCTTCAAATTGGGTTTGATTATTAGCTTGACAATATATAAATCCAATCTATCCATTGCTTCAACTAACTCTGCTTGTTAAGTGATTTGCCAATTTGCACTGCCGTGCTCTTTAATTTAAAGCATGTATCCTCTTTATGATTTGAAAATATAATTCATAGTCTTTTATTAGTTCAAGACACTAAATATAGTTTAAGTTTTGACGATCTGTGAAGATTTCATCATAGAACTCCATATAAATAATGACAGTATATTATTAAGGAAAAAATTATAGTGGCTAACTGTAACTAATAGGTGGGATAATTCATTCTTATGTTTCTTCAGCTATCTAGATGCATAAAAAATAACTCTACTGTGCTGCATCAGCACGCATCTAATCATTTAATGATGCAACATTATAGATTTTTTTTCAAAACCATTGCATTTTATAAATTTATCAAATCAAAAGATTACAACAGATAGGGAATTTGTGGCCTCAAAACATAAAATTAGGAAAATTATAAAATAACATAAAAACAAACAAAGCAAAAATGGAGAAATGGTCAAGCAAACTCCACAGGATCCAAGATCCCAACTAAAATTGAGCAAATCTGCTCAAGAGAATCCCGAGTAGTAGTATTGGTTATCGGTCGGATTTGAATTTTTTTTTTCTTATATATCTTTCAAGGAAATCATGTAATAGTTCCAAATTCAATAGGCTATCATTTAATTTCTCATTTGAATCCACCACAAAGTTCTCTCAAATACAACAACTTCTGGAGTCGTAGTAGCTTGAGCTCTCCCAAGGTCGGGAGGATGAATCTCTAATGCGGAGGGATTTGGGTTTGAAATAATAATCGAGGAGAAACCTCCACGAAAGAAGGTCGATGTCTCTTCTACGCTAGACAATCCAAACTTCATCAATATATATATATATATATATATATATATATATATATTGAGCACTTTTGAAGGGATGACCTTATCTTCGTCATCAAGGAACCCCTCAGCCCTCATACTCAAAAGTTTAGTTGATCCTGAGAGATTGTCTTGAAAATTTTGTATAGAAAACACCGTGTAGCCGCAAATTCCCCCCATCATCAAAAGGGTCTAACGGCAAAACGACAAAGTCACCCGCAATCTCCCCTTCTAAATGAGGTGGGGAAGAAAGCAGTCAAACCACAGAAGCTGTCACAATATTCAGGCATACTGGGTCAACCTCAGTAGCATCCTCAGTGTCTAAACCACTTCTAAGTTAATCATGTCCAAAGGTGGGGCATGCTGAACATCCAATGGACGAGATACCTCTAGCTCTCCGAACTCAACTGGCTCACAGTTATACCCAAACTTTTCTTTATCGGCCTCTAAGACAACACTCTGAGCATCCAAAGATGGCAGAGGGACTTCCTCTATGGAAACATGGTTTCCCATAGCATTTATAATAGGGGCATAGACCGATCGTTTGCTAGGGGAACCATACACCATTATTGAATGTGGAATAAGCTTTAAGGTGATGATGGACCTTGAAACATCTAGAGAGATCATGACCAATCATTCTACAATAAGAACAAAAAGAAGGTAAATTTTCAAAGATTACTTTCTGGAAATACACAATATTTTCATCTCTTATTCAGATTTCATTTTCAAAAGGTTCTGTTCTATCTACTTCAACTAGCACATGGGCGACAGAGGGGTAGGTAAGGTTAGCAGTTGCAAATTTTACTTTTAGCGGCTTTCCAAATTAGTATCCCAAAAGAAAAGATGATGGAATGGGTAATCAAGTGGATCCTAAGCAAGGGAAAATTTATCCAAATAGGTACAATCTGAGTTTTGCAAGTTAGATCAAAATCAATTTTCATATGACAATTTTCAATAAAATAAGATCCTTTAGCAAAACATTATGGTATAATATTTTTCATTGAAAAGTTGAATAAGAATGTGTCGAAAATCAGTCAGCCCAGCTGAAAAGGATCTCGTAAGACCAAGGTTGTTGAGGAATTTTTGGACGGTAACTAGCGACGGCTTACCGTTAGGAAATTTCTCAACTAAGGTATGAACAAACGAATGTGCCAGTATTTCAACTTCATATTTAGATAAAAAACAAATGACATGTGTATCTCGAAGTGTCTGGTTAATCCATACTAGAGGTCTTGTGAAGAGACATTCGTCAAACTTCCAAGAAGGAGATGGGGGCCGAAAGGGTTGAGCTGGGCTTGAGGTGAAGGTTAGGTAGAACCTCTGTTTGGTTTTGCTCCACTGCCTCCATTCATTTTTCGAATAAACTCCCGAGGTTTTACGCTGATCCAAAAAGTGGACGATACCGTCAGCCAAACCTGGAAGCGGATGATTCCGCCAACCGAGCTCCACAGATTCAGTGGGATCGACTCCGCCAGACAAGTAGCGAGATGACGAAGCCACCCCGGAGACGATGGTAGCGGAAACCTTACCAGTCAACGATGCCCACCAGAGAGGCAACGTGCGTAACTTTACGGGAGTGCCATGTCTGCTCGCAGGAACCTTGGTTCTTTTAGATATTAAACCAAATGAACAACATTATAGATCTAAAAGCCTTCTGAGCCTAAAGGAAGAACTAATACAAGTGTGGTACATAGTTATAATAAGTAGAAAGCTTCTTCACATTTATTATTTCTGTTAAATTTGTCGTCATTTGAGTTAGTCTAGAGAGAGGTGATGCAATGCAGGAGAATCATTTAACAAATCTTTTGTGCTATCCAATTTGGCTTAAAAATTTCAGATTTATGTAAATTTGTTGGTCTAAGTCAATTTATGATGGCTTCCACTTCTCCTTGATCAATAAAATGCCTTCACTATTAATGATATGACCAAGAAAATAATACTCTTCAACCAACATTTACATTTAAAGAATTTTGCATAACTCATTAGCCATCAGTACAAGATAAATGATTGGTGTGCATATTTTTATTTTTAAAGTATACATGTAAATTGTTAATAAAAACAATAATGAAGAAATCATCAAATTCATAAATACAATTGGAGCACTTAATATAGCCAAAAGGCATCACCACAAATTTATTGTGCTTATATCATAATTAGATGCTGCCTTTGATGCGCCTTTGACTTGACTGGTATTAATTTGATGTCAAGCTATTTTTTTAGAATATTGAAGTTCCCTCAAATTGATCAAATAAATCATTTATATGTGGTAGTGGATATTTGTTTTTTATTATGAGCTTATTCAATTCTTTGCTGTCAATACATAGCCACAAACTACCATTCTTCTTTTCACAAGTAGTACTGGAGCACCCCATAAATAGTGTTAGGCCTAATAAAACATTTATTCAATAATTGTTACTATTTTGTTTTCAATTCATTGAACTCCTTTGTTGCTAGATAATAAGGAGCTTTTCTACTAGAGAAGATTTAGGGATTAAATCAATACTAGCATATTTATCTTGAATTGGAGGAAATTTTTCTAAAAATACCTCTAGATACTCGTTAACAACTGGAATAAGTTTAATTTCTTGACTTCTTTGGTAAGGTCTCTTAAAAATATTCGATGTCATTTATTTAACAATTTTAATGATTTTATGTGAGATATTATCAGAGTGAATCATTTGTTCTTTGCAAAATTTTAGATCCCCTACTTAGAATTGTGATTTTAAACAACTTTTTTCTACAGGCTTAGATATAGTGGCAAGGTGGCCAATCAATGCCTAAGATTGTATCAAATTTGCCAAGGGAAGTACTAGTAAACTTGCTTGAAATCATTTACCTCTTATGTTAAGGTTTACTTGGCAAACCAATTTTGTTTCAACATATGACTATTAGACATAAGTACTGATAATATAGAATATATGGATTGTAATTATATCACATGCTTGATTAGATTTTTAGATATGTAGGAATGTGAAGTTCCAATGCCAAATAAAACTTCAGCAAATTTTTTCCAATAAAAATTGTATCTAATACCCACATCAAAGGAGTTTCTTACTTCTTGCTGAGATTATGTATAAACTTGAGGCTGAGTAGCTAGCATGGATTGCTCTTGATGTGAAACTTAGCACTTGTTTTCTAATTTTCTATTGTCAACTTTGTTGCTTGATTTCTCTTGCAATCTCCTCTGCACTGTTGATCTTTGAATTCTTAGTTTACGAGCGTGCTTTTGAGTGTAAATAGGGAAATTCTAAGAGAGATGTTCGTATGAAAATGCCATATCCGTGTAAATTCTCTCCTTTATGCTGCTTACCACATTTATCCACAATCTCGCACCACTGGGGGAAAAGTTATTGCCAGCACCCGCATGTACAATCTTTGGCTTCTTTTAATTTAAGCTTCTAGTATGAAAAGTTTGTTTCACGCCTTTTCTTTTCTAAAATCTCCTCTTATGCACCTCTTGCAAGCCCATCTCAATCTTCACATTTCTGTCTACTAAAATTGAGAAATTATCTATCCCAGAGGGAATTAGTGGCGCTGCCAAGAGCATCTCTCGACCATTTAAGAAATTTGTCACACTTCTCAGCTTCACTAAGAATCAACTGAGAGGTACATCTAGATAATATTACAAACTTTGTTTTATACTGAGAACTGTATGATGTGTTTGCATGGAAATAAACGGTGTTGAGAACCTTTGGCCGGAAGGTGATCATGTGGTTCTTGATTAGTGATTCTAGTTTGTAATCAATAACACCAACTAGCCCATACAATGGAACCGAAGAAATCTAAATAGTGATAAGAACTTTAAGTGACTTGGCTGGTGTGAGGGCCTATTTTGTAATCAATGACACATTAATGGTGAACACGACAAGCTAACGGCTAGCACAGCACCTACGGAGCCATGAGGGTTCCCTATGAAACTACATGTTACGTGGTGAAGGGTTGGTTGAGGTGGCCCATAGGGAGCTGTGTCTAGTGCTGTGGCAACAACTACTACAGCATTTTTTGAAATTAATTTGCAAGGTAATGATGATACTCCACATGATGGTGCGATGTAGCAAGAGACTTCGGGCTTTTGGGATGTAGTGGATTACTCATCTTGAAACGTGAAGGAAATTCACTCTGCCTCATTGAGGTGGCTCAGTGCGAGAACCGTTAGGTACTTGTGAGGACCTAGTGACTGTGGTGCAGATGCTAAAGTGGAAGGAGGGTTTTGATGTCGTTCAAGTGGGTTATCCAGATGCAGTACAGAAATCAAGTGTAATATCTCCTTGCACCAATTTTAAATATCTACGTACATCTGCTTTATAGCAGCCGATGGCACAAATTTGACTTTAAAAGTCTTCTTAAAGATTTCCCCTCAAAGTATGATATGTTGTTGGCTCTGTCACCGTATCTTTTCTTTACCTACGAGTACAACATTGACCAGATGAATTCTTCGTTTATAAGGGTAATTACCATAAAAAATCTAAATCTCTTGCTGCCAATTATCTGCTCCTGAAAGTTTATTTGTCCCAATAAAATGTTCTTTAGTCTTAAAATAACTTTAGATATATGTTACCCCCACTTGTTATGATGTGGAGATCAACTGGATCATCAAATGAGGTGCAAATAATCCCGGTGTGTTTCCGTGGCATAGCAAGGCAACACATGCCGGCAGTGAGCTGAGCACCAATAGGAAGTTAGCCCGACAAGGGGGCACCCAACTGCACTTGTAGGCCAAGGGAGACTCTCAGGTGCTTTACGGGAGCGTTAGTATTGTTGCCTAGCACCGAGAGACGGGCGCCCAAGCGCCTATGAAACGGTTATTGCCCGAGGCTTGGGCGCTCCGGCGTCTGCGGAAACAGCCCACGGATTGGAATTGTGCTGGAGCGAAATAGGCAAGGTTTGGGCTTATTTTCGGGCTGTTTTTTGAGCCCTTTATGTTTGGTATTTAAGATAATATTATGTGAGGGCTGTATAATGCTTTGAATCTTTGTGGTGACTGCTCTTTTGAAACTCTAGAGTGAGAGCTTGAGATAAATTTGAAAGAAGAAAAAGAAGACCGAAAGACCTAAAAGCGGTGGTGTCCTTCTTGCTTTTGAGATTGATAAGTTCTCTGTAACTCTATAATCTTTTCGTTATCGTGAATTTTTCTTGTAGTAGTGCGGCTTCGTGGTTTTTTTCCAATCTTGAATTTTTCACGTAAAATTTGATAGTGTTTGTATGCTTGTGCTTGAAATTATTCTTTGTGTTTTTTTGTTGGTTGATTTTCGTATATTATTTCAGCGACTCTCAACGATCAAACCCCGATCTTATTCCCTAACACCACTAGTTTGAGACTATGGGCATTGAGCTACTAATAATCTATACCACTGTGGACTATTTGTGCAATTGTTAAGTGCAACTCCAAAGTTACTAGCAATAAATCCATAATTGACTATCACCTAACTTTATTTTAAGATCCAAATTTAAACTAGTTTGCGCACCATTATATTCACCATCAAAGTTCTGCCACTTGAAAATGATATTGTTATACAGAAATATAGTCGTCTAATTTATTATCTCTAAAATAACAATTATAACACAACCTTTGAAGCTAAATTTGTATATGTAATATCATTATTTTCACTCCAAAGTTACTAGCAATAACAATTATAACACAACCTTTTGAGTATACCTTTGTTTTTTATATATGAACTATATATGTTATCACAAATAAACAAAATACGTAGGTTGCGGCCTTTTTTATATACTACATCTCGTTCATTCAGATTTCTATCTTGCTCACGTGAAATAAAATTAACTAAGATGGTTGAGATTTTTAAAACCTACGTGTGACTATTGTATTTATCTAAATAATAATTAGGGAAGTACGCTCAATTTAAATGCATGAAAATTTTATATGAATATAAAATTAAACATGCTAGAAAAAGTTAATGAATTTGGTGATTAAAATAATTATAAATTGGAATATGAATTAGATAAAAAGTTTCAGTAAAAATATAAAGCCAAAATATATGAAATTTCAAAGCCAATTTTAATAAATGAAGA
Source organism: Gastrodia elata (assembly GCA_016760335.1). Taxonomy (NCBI): domain Eukaryota; kingdom Viridiplantae; phylum Streptophyta; class Magnoliopsida; order Asparagales; family Orchidaceae; genus Gastrodia; species Gastrodia elata. Next base: position 13,192,602 of record CM028681.1, on the reverse strand, counting down.
ATATTGATTACTCAAAGATAAACTGTAATCTTCATGGCCACCTTCATTCTCTAAGTATAATTTCTAGAGTTTTGAGTTTAGGATTTAGGATCCTACCTGTTAATAGAGTTCCCATGCAATATCATAAGTTTTAAATTTTTTCTTTTTTATATCTAATTAGAGCATTATTTGTATATATGTAATATAGTCACTGTGTACTATACATTTAACTAAGTAATTTTATAATATTATTGAAAAATTGAATTTGTATTTATTTATGTGCACTATGAAGAAAAAGAAATACAAATGTTTAATTTATAAAAATTACTATACATAATCTTCTGGTAAATTTTTGAATTATAACATATCTAATATAACAATTATGAAATGAAAACAGATTTAGAAGAATACACAATGTGGGTCAAAAATTAGTCAAATGGAGTCGAGCTAAACCTCAATACCTCTCTCTTCCCTTCTCCTTCTGTTAACATTATTTTCTTTGAGGCTTTTTTGCCTGTCTGAGGCATAGGCAGTGGAGAGTTCATGTAAAGGGCAAAATGTGTTTTATTTAACAATTACTTTATCAAATCATTTTAAAAGTAGATATTTCTTATTTATAACTTAGTATGGCACATTGGATCCTGTGAAGTCTTCGTTCAAATTCTACTGATTAACCTTCATAATTGAAGATCAAACAAACTTCAAAAAAGAAGAAAACTTTAATGATAATACTATGTCAAGTACTTGTGTATCTGTTAATTATCTCCTCATGCAATCAGAACTAGTCATTGCAGAATTTCTTAAGCTACCCTTTGGCAAATATTAAAAATTTGGGTGTGTTGGATACATAAATAGCATAAATTTTGGGGGGGTGGTGCTATATAAATAATTGTTATCTTATTTTCAGGGTGTGCACTCAATATAGATGGAGTCCCAGCAAAAAGCTTGGGGGGCTGAAGAGAGAAGCGCATCAAACAAGCTCGTCTTCATTGGAAGAAATCTTGATGAAGCCTCGTTGAGAAAGGCTTTCACAGGGCTGTTTTGATCTGAATATCAAATTATAGTTTCTTTTTTATTTATTAATTTGATCTTCTTTTATTGCTGTTTAGTAGGAGCTCAGCACCATTAATTTAGCTGCTTAATTACAGTTTATTCTTAATTTTGTAAGATTGGCGCACAAAACTTTATTAGTCAATAGCTAATGCAATAGAATTTTGCCAGAACTTATGATTGTTAGTAGATGTAAAAGGCGTCAGGCTTCAGAATGGAGATTCTATAATTTATGGATATGCAAATTGTGAATATTTTGGGTGCTTGAAAAAGGTAAAAATACCTGAATTTAAATGCTTCGTAAACGCGAAAGATATAATGCACATTTGGATATACAACTTTTTTTTATTAAAAATTAGTATTAATTTATTTGTACCTATAATTTAGGCTACAATTATATCGCTTTCCGGCTCAGCTACATCGTCTAATGACTCAATGCGCAGGGCTGTCCTGCTGAGCCCATTTTTAAATTCAGGTTAGATTGGCTGGTTTAGCTCACTTCTCCCGCTCAACGAAGCGCTCACATAACTACATCGTCACGGAGTTACCCTATTAAACATACTTGGGTAGCCAGTTTTGTAGTTCCAAAGAAAGATTTAGTTTAGCTCTCAATCCCATTGTAATGTCTTCAAAAGAGCATGAGTCTGATATGCGCTTCTGCACTAACTCGGATGAGAGGGGCGACAGTGGAGCTGGATGAGCCGACAGATGTTTGCAAAACTAAGGCCGGATCTTTGGGATTAGCCTATACTGATACACTGATGCGGCTAGACTTAACTCAGCTTTTTTAAAGTTCCAACTCTGACTTATCTTTGCTATGTAAATATAGTCTTTCGGGGAAAGAAAAGAGGGGAAGTTGCCAACGAGAATACTATTGACTGCTGCCGGCGATGTTTTTAGTTCGGGTTGGAAGCCGATCAGATCTTCGTAGAGCATTCGTCTACTATTCTCCCGAACGTTACTCCAACATGTGAATTATGTTCGATGCGCCTATATTCAATTAAAAGAACTTTGCTTCACTACTTTGATGGTTGAAAGAGCTTAAAAGAGCTTTGTTTTAACTGAGCTTGAAAGAAAAAGCTCCACCTTCAATCCTACATGCCGAAAAGGAAGTTTAAACCAAGAGTTTAATTCAGCATTAATCAATAAAGCTAATTAAATTTACTAATTTGTATATTTAATGACAATTTATTGCATTTTTGTGGGGCAATCTCTCCAAGCCTTCAGAGCTTCCTTACCTCGAACGAGCGCAGGGATATTAAATAGTTAACAATTGATTAGCTTTATAGTAATTCAATAATTAAAGCCATAAACATTTGACCATTAATTAATCACATTATGCAGCTAATAATTGTTAATGTCAATTTAGTCATTAAATATAAAAATTAGTAAATTTACTTCAATGGCTTTTTAAATAAAAAGTTTTTAAAATTTCTGTTTAGTGGTGGGAGAATATTCAGCTCTTTTTGTATATAATTTAAATAAATTATATAATCTTTTTAAATAATAAATCTCAATTATTATATATTAAACATAAAGTTTATAGACTTTAATGATGTTAGAGACCGAATGGATAGAAATGATATAAATATTTTATATTTTTTTTTAATATTATGAGCTTTGCATTATTATGTTAAATATGATGAGTATCATATTTGAGCTTTGCATACATAACCACCAAATTTACACAAACAAAGCACACTTGGATCATTTCAATAACCCAAACATGAGCCAAGTATATGTATTAGTCTTGCAAATGTTAAATTATGGTGTTATGCATGCAATTCATCCCATCATTATAGCATTGCCAAAAACAATATCAATGCATTCATATTTTTAACAAAGCCCAAAATTACATGAGCACATAATTCAAGTATTAAGGAAAAAAAAAGGCAGGAACAATGACCTGTTTAGCTTCACTTTCCAAATCTGGAGAGGATAAGTAGGCCAACAACTGCATAGCATATAATAGTTGCTACGACAATTACAATTGCAAAAGCGATGAATAGATTTGGAAGCTTTAAACAGTTCTGAACTCTCTTCAGCTCTTTATCAACCAACGGAGCTACTGCAGCTGCTCCAGCTAGTCTGAAGGGTCTTGTTATGGTGTTTCCGGTCCACATTAGCAGGACTAACTGTTTAATTCAAAGCAAAGAAGAAAATTATACAGTACTCCAGATAGTGGAACCCCTAGGAATTGGCGTTAGAAGGCAAAGAGTCCCATGTATTTTTTGTCTTTTTAGCCTCTTTTGCTTCAAATATGTGGGCGATGTTTTTGAAGAAGAAAATAATTTTCCAATATGAGCATTTTTACAATCTCTAAATAAATTTACGTGACAAATCAGTGGAGTTAGGCTGATAAAAATTATGAAACACTTGTTAATACACTCTTGTCTAAAAGAGTTTTACAAAGAATTTTGAGCAGTAGAACATTGGCCTGTTAATAATATTTGAAGATATATACAAACAAACTACTCAATGAAGAAAATTCAACTGAATAAAAGGGGGCTGATAGTGATAGCAAATCTGTGTATTATACTTGTATAAAATGAATACCAACAACGTAAAACCTTAGTCCCACTAGGTGGAGTCGGCTACATGAGTCTTTTATTTCCATTGTGCATGATCAATAGAAGCCCATCCCTAAGTTCTAAATCGTGAAGATACTTTCTTATGGTTTCTTCATGTCTCTTTTAACATGGGCTAAATTCAAGCACTCAATTTTTCTAACAAAGGCATCAAACGTTCCACGCTAATATGCATGAATCATCTAAGGCGGCATAATCTAATCTTGTCACTATTGGAGCCACTGCAACTTTGCTATGAATATACTCATTTCTCATCTTATCCTTTCAAGTATACCCATTAGTACACCTTAGCATCATCATCCATGTAACACTTAGTTTATTAACAAGTTCTTTATTGTTAGCCAGCATCCTAATATAACATAGCTGGCCGCATAGTTACTCCATAAAATCCCTTTTTATTTTGAGTGGAATTATCCAAACAACACCATCCTCTAGGAAGCGATCCTCTATTACATTCAATGAATGCGGATTCTTTTAATCACATCACATACTATTTCACTACGATTTTGTATAATTGAACCAAGTATTTAAGCTTCTCACTCATTTTTGGCCGCATGGTCCTCATATGTCCTCTAGATTAGGCTTCAACAACAATTAAATTTATCCACATATTATGGTTTAGAACACATCATCCTCTATTTCACCATTATTTGGTATAGTTAAACCAAGCTATTTTCTTCTTACTCTTCTTAATGGCATGGTCCTCAATAAAATGCCCTCCTAATTAAGGTTTCTATTACGATTAAATTTACACTCTTCATATTTCATTTTAGATCACATCGTCCTCTTATTCGCCATTATTTTGTATAATTGAACCAGGCTATTTGAACTTCTCACTCTTCTTGATCACAAGGCCCTAAATAGTTATTACAACTAAGTTTATGTTCCAAATATTCTATCTTAAATCTATTTATATGAAAACCTTTAAATTTTAAAGTAATCCTCAACAACTAGAGTTTTGCTTTAACCCATTCCTAATCAAATCAATTAAAAGACTATCATCTACTAATAACATGTATCAAGAAATCTCCATTTGAGAGCATTCAGCAAGAACATTCATAATTAAAGTAAAGAAGTAAGGATTGAGAGTAAAGCCATGATCCAATCCAATAGTAAAATGAAAATAGTTAAACAAGCCACCTTGCGATTGAATTCATGTTATAACTCCATTAGACATATCTTTAGAAACATCAACATAAACCACATGCACGTAAAAACATAGACACACGTGTGAACATTTGTGCGGAGATAGAAGCTACGTAAATAGAAGTTACGGGCAATCGACAGGTCAACAAGACCTAATAAGTATTTATGGAGTTTTGGGGATACCCAAGGTCATCAGAGATATTCTTTTGGTGCTCAGAGATACTCTTTTGGTGCTAAGAAAATATTCTTTGTAGAGGAGACACTTTTTGAAAGTTTTTTATGATGGATCTAAGGTCATATGATGAAAAAGCAACCAAAATAATAGTTCCTTCAAGAGAAAATTTAATTTGTATCTTTTTCTGATCAGATTATAAAAAAAACCCTCAATTCTGAGCAGACTACTTAAATATTGGAATACCAAAATTTACAAGTAATAGCAAACACTCATGCAATTGAATGAAGCTCAAGTTAATAGCAATATGCCAGTAGATATTAATTATATTTTCTAATAAAAATATTACTTTGAACATAAAAAATAAATTATTAGAAAAATATTGAATAAATAATATTAAATTATGAAACACTTGTTAATACACTCTTGTCTAAAAGAGTTTTACAAAGAATTTTGAGCAGTAGAACATTGGCCTGTTAATAATATTTGAAGATATATACAAACAAACTACTCAATGAAGAAAATTCAACTGAATAAAAGGGGGCTGATAGTGATAGCAAATCTGTGTATTATACTTGTATAAAATGAATACCAACAAACGTAAAAACCTTAGTCCCACTAGGTGGAGTCGGCTACATGAGTCTTTTATTTCCATTGTGCATTCAATAGAAGCCCATCCCTAAGTTCTAAATCGTGAAGATACTTCTTATGGTTTCTTCATGTCTCTTTTAACATGGGCTAAATTCAAGCACTCAATTTTTCTAAGCAAAGGCATCAAACGTTCCCACGCTAATATGCATGAATCATCTAAGGCGGCATAATCTAATCTTGTCACTATTGGAGCCACTGCAACTTTGCTATGAATATACTCATTTCTCATCTTATCCTTTCAAGTATACCCATTAGTACACCTTAGCATCATCATCCATATAACACTTAGTTATTAACAAGTTCTTTATTGTTAGCCAGCATCCTAATATAACATAGCTGGCCGCATAGTTACTCCATAAATCCCTTTTTATTTTGAGTGGAATTATCCAAACAACACCATCCTCTAGGAAGCGATCCTCTATTACATTCAATGAATGCGGATTCTTTTAATCACATCACATACTATTTCACTACGATTTGTATAATTGAGCCAAGTATTTAAGCTTCTCACTCATTTTTGGCCGCATGGTCCTCATATGTCCTCTAGATTAGGCTTCAACAACAATTAAATTTATCCACATATTATGGTTTTAGAACACATCATCCTCTATTTCACCATTATTTGGTATAGTTAAACCAAGCTATTTTCTTCTTACTCTTCTTAATGGCATGGTCCTCAATAAAAATGCCCTCCTAATTAAGGTTTCTATTACGATTAAATTTACACTCTTCATATTTCATTTTAGATCACATCGTCCTCTTATTCGCCATTATTTTGTATAATTGAACCAGGCTATTTGAACTTCTCACTCTTCTTGATCACAAGGCCCTAAATAGTTATTACAACTAAGTTTATGTTCCAAATATTCTATCTTAAATCTATTTATATGAAAACCTTTAAATTTTAAAGTAATCCTCAACAACTAGAGTTTTGCTTTAACCCATTCCTAATCAAATCAATTAAAAGACTATCATCTACTAATAACATGTATCAAGAAATCTCCATTTGAGAGCATTCAGCAAGAACATTCATAATTAAAGTAAAGAAGTAAGGATTGAGAGTAAAGCCATGATCCAATCCAATAGTAAAATGAAAATAGTTAAACAAGCCACCTTGCGATTGAATTCATGTTATAACTCCATTAGACATATCTTTAGAAACATCAACATAAACCACATGCACGTAAAAACATAGACACACGTGTGAACATTTGTGCGGAGATAGAAGCTACGTAAATAGAAGTTACGGGCAATCGACAGGTCAACAAGACCTAATAAGTATTTATGGAGTTTTGGGGATACCCAAGGTCATCAGAGATATTCTTTTGGTGCTCAGAGATACTCTTTTGGTGCTAAGAAAATATTCTTTGTAGAGGAGACACTTTTTGAAAGTTTTTTATGATGGATCTAAGGTCATATGATGAAAAAGCAACCAAAATAATAGTTCCTTCAAGAGAAAATTTAATTTGTATCTTTTTCTGGTCAGATTATAAAAAAACCCTCAATTCTGAGCAGACTACTTAAATATTGGAATACCAAAATTTACAAGTAATAGCAAACACTCATGCAATTGAATGAAGCTCAAGTTAATAGCAATATGCCAGTAGATATTAATTATATTTTCTAATAAAATATTACTTTGAACATAAAAAATAAATTATTAGAAAAATATTGAATAAATAAATATTAAATTATGAAACACTTGTTAATACACTCTTGTCTAAAAGAGTTTTACAAAGAATTTTGAGCAGTAGAACATTGGCCTGTTAATAATATTTGAAGATATATACAAACAAACTACTCAATGAAGAAAATTCAACTGAATAAAAGGGGGCTGATAGTGATAGCAAATCTGTGTATTATACTTGTATAAAATGAATACCAACAACGTAAAACCTTAGTCCCACTAGGTGGAGTCGGCTACATGAGTCTTTTATTTCCATTGTGCATGATCAATAGAAGCCCATCCCTAAGTTCTAAATCGTGAAGATACTTTCTTATGGTTTCTTCATGTCTCTTTTAACATGGGCTAAATTCAAGCACTCAATTTTTCTAACAAAGGCATCAAACGTTCCACGCTAATATGCATGAATCATCTAAGGCGGCATAATCTAATCTTGTCACTATTGGAGCCACTGCAACTTTGCTATGAATATACTCATTTCTCATCTTATCCTTTCAAGTATACCCATTAGTACACCTTAGCATCATCATCCATGTAACACTTAGTTTATTAACAAGTTCTTTATTGTTAGCCAGCATCCTAATATAACATAGCTGGCCGCATAGTTACTCCATAAAATCCCTTTTTATTTTGAGTGGAATTATCCAAACAACACCATCCTCTAGGAAGCGATCCTCTATTACATTCAATGAATGCGGATTCTTTTAATCACATCACATACTATTTCACTACGATTTTGTATAATTGAACCAAGTATTTAAGCTTCTCACTCATTTTTGGCCGCATGGTCCTCATATGTCCTCTAGATTAGGCTTCAACAACAATTAAATTTATCCACATATTATGGTTTAGAACACATCATCCTCTATTTCACCATTATTTGGTATAGTTAAACCAAGCTATTTTCTTCTTACTCTTCTTAATGGCATGGTCCTCAATAAAAATGCCCTCCTAATTAAGGTTTCTATTACGATTAAATTTACACTCTTCATATTTCATTTTAGATCACATCGTCCTCTTATTCGCCATTATTTTGTATAATTGAACCAGGCTATTTGAACTTCTCACTCTTCTTGATCACAAGGCCCTAAATAGTTATTACAACTAAGTTTATGTTCCAAATATTCTATCTTAAATCTATTTATATGAAAACCTTTAAATTTTAAAGTAATCCTCAACAACTAGAGTTTTGCTTTAACCCATTCCTAATCAAATCAATTAAAAGACTATCATCTACTAATAACATGTATCAAGAAATCTCCATTTGAGAGCATTCAGCAAGAACATTCATAATTAAAGTAAAGAAGTAAGGATTGAGAGTAAAGCCATGATCCAATCCAATAGTAAAATGAAAATAGTTAAACAAGCCACCTTGCGATTGAATTCATGTTATAACTCCATTAGACATATCTTTAGAAACATCAACATAAACCACATGCACGTAAAAACATAGACACACGTGTGAACATTTGTGCGGAGATAGAAGCTACGTAAATAGAAGTTACGGGCAATCGACAGGTCAACAAGACCTAATAAGTATTTATGGAGTTTTGGGGATACCCAAGGTCATCAGAGATATTCTTTTGGTGCTCAGAGATACTCTTTTGGTGCTAAGAAAATATTCTTTGTAGAGGAGACACTTTTTGAAAGTTTTTTATGATGGATCTAAGGTCATATGATGAAAAAGCAACCAAAATAATAGTTCCTTCAAGAGAAAATTTAATTTGTATCTTTTTCTGGTCAGATTATAAAAAAACCCTCAATTCTGAGCAGACTACTTAAATATTGGAATACCAAAATTTACAAGTAATAGCAAACACTCATGCAATTGAATGAAGCTCAAGTTAATAGCAATATGCCAGTAGATATTAATTATATTTTCTAATAAAAATATTACTTTGAACATAAAAAATAAATTATTAGAAAAATATTGAATAAATAAATATTAAATTATGAAACACTTGTTAATACACTCTTGTCTAAAAGAGTTTTACAAAGAATTTTGAGCAGTAGAACATTGGCCTGTTAATAATATTTGAAGATATATACAAACAAACTACTCAATGAAGAAAATTCAACTGAATAAAAGGGGGCTGATAGTGATAGCAAATCTGTGTATTATACTTGTATAAAATGAATACCAACAACGTAAAACCTTAGTCCCACTAGGTGGAGTCGGCTACATGAGTCTTTTATTTCCATTGTGCATGATCAATAGAAGCCCATCCCTAAGTTCTAAATCGTGAAGATACTTTCTTATGGTTTCTTCATGTCTCTTTTAACATGGGCTAAATTCAAGCACTCAATTTTTCTAACAAAGGCATCAAACGTTCCACGCTAATATGCATGAATCATCTAAGGCGGCATAATCTAATCTTGTCACTATTGGAGCCACTGCAACTTTGCTATGAATATACTCATTTCTCATCTTATCCTTTCAAGTATACCCATTAGTACACCTTAGCATCATCATCCATGTAACACTTAGTTTATTAACAAGTTCTTTATTGTTAGCCAGCATCCTAATATAACATAGCTGGCCGCATAGTTACTCCATAAAATCCCTTTTTATTTTGAGTGGAATTATCCAAACAACACCATCCTCTAGGAAGCGATCCTCTATTACATTCAATGAATGCGGATTCTTTTAATCACATCACATACTATTTCACTACGATTTTGTATAATTGAACCAAGTATTTAAGCTTCTCACTCATTTTTGGCCGCATGGTCCTCATATGTCCTCTAGATTAGGCTTCAACAACAATTAAATTTATCCACATATTATGGTTTAGAACACATCATCCTCTATTTCACCATTATTTGGTATAGTTAAACCAAGCTATTTTCTTCTTACTCTTCTTAATGGCATGGTCCTCAATAAAAATGCCCTCCTAATTAAGGTTTCTATTACGATTAAATTTACACTCTTCATATTTCATTTTAGATCACATCGTCCTCTTATTCGCCATTATTTTGTATAATTGAACCAGGCTATTTGAACTTCTCACTCTTCTTGATCACAAGGCCCTAAATAGTTATTACAACTAAGTTTATGTTCCAAATATTCTATCTTAAATCTATTTATATGAAAACCTTTAAATTTTAAAGTAATCCTCAACAACTAGAGTTTTGCTTTAACCCATTCTTAATCAAATCAATTAAAAGACTATCATCTACTAATAACATGTATCAAGAAATCTCCATTTGAGAGCATTCAGCAAGAACATTCATAATTAAAGTAAAGAAGTAAGGATTGAGAGTAAAGCCATGATCCAATCCAATAGTAAAATGAAAATAGTTAAACAAGCCACCTTGCGATTGAATTCATGTTATAACTCCATTAGACATATCTTTAGAAACATCAACATAAACCACATGCACGTAAAAACATAGACACACGTGTGAACATTTGTGCGGAGATAGAAGCTACGTAAATAGAAGTTACGGGCAATCGACAGGTCAACAAGACCTAATAAGTATTTATGGAGTTTTGGGGATACCCAAGGTCATCAGAGATATTCTTTTGGTGCTCAGAGATACTCTTTTGGTGCTAAGAAAATATTCTTTGTAGAGGAGACACTTTTTGAAAGTTTTTTATGATGGATCTAAGGTCATATGATGAAAAAGCAACCAAAATAATAGTTCCTTCAAGAGAAAATTTAATTTGTATCTTTTTCTGGTCAGATTATAAAAAAACCCTCAATTCTGAGCAGACTACTTAAATATTGGAATACCAAAATTTACAAGTAATAGCAAACACTCATGCAATTGAATGAAGCTCAAGTTAATAGCAATATGCCAGTAGATATTAATTATATTTTCTAATAAAAATATTACTTTGAACATAAAAAATAAATTATTAGAAAAATATTGAATAAATAAATATTAAATTATTCAATATAAAATATATCAAAATTTAATTTTTCTTATTATTTTGTGTAAAAATTACTTTTTAATAGCACAATTAATGATGATTTAACAAAATATTTTAATCAAATAATTTATTGATAAATAAATTTGTTTTTAACATTGTTTTTTTATAATCATTTTCTAAAAATTATTCTATATTCAATATCCAATCATATATAAAGCTAATATACATACATTTTAATATAATGAATATATATAATATTTATTTTAGCATGGTAGTAACCATTCCTAAATCAATATTTTTAAAATTGCTAATCACTTTTTAAATTTTTTGATAAAATTTTATTAATAATAAGCAAATCATGAGCAATAAAATATTATTTTTACATCCATGATTTATTTTTAGACGTTAAAATTATAGCTATCTATTTGCTCAAATGCAAAAATTACTAAAACAAAAAAAGGCTCGTATTGTAATACAAATAATTTTAAACTTATTTGTCTCATTTTGCTTTATTAACAATATTATTAAAGATAATAAGTATGAACTATTAAATTATTTAAAAGTAGTATTGAGTAAACTTAACTTGAAATTAAAATCTTAGTTAGTGCAACTATAACTATTTTTTATATTAATATTAATTAGTTTTTGTAAAAATAAATAAATTTTATATATATAGTAAAAATCAACACATACCTCCCAAATCTGGCTTAATTACATATTTAACACCCAAAAATCAATATTTACTAAATTACCATAAAAATCCTTTCATTTTAACATGATTATTAGACAATATTGCTGCTCCAAAATTTTCTATTATGATAAAAAAATTTAAGAATGGTTGGCAGTTTTATAAAAAAGTAGATTTATTTTAAATGTAGAGATATTTAAAATACATACACACATATATAGTGATTATAATTGTCTCCTTTACAAAACGTAAGAAAAATATTTATTTATTTTACAACCCATTTATATAAATACCATCTTTGACCCATTTAAATCAATAATTATTGAATTTCAAAAAAACAATTCTAAAACTCAGTAAAAATATTTACAGCTATAATTAAACATGATACATATTTCAATTGATTTTATGGTCTCCGTTAAGCATAATTTAGATTGGCATTATTTTTTTTCAAACTCAAAAATCAAATAAATTCATTAAATATACAAATTTATAAAATTATATATGTTAATTGCATATATACATATCTTCTTTTATCTTTTAATATATATACATATATATACATACATATATATCTATATATACATAGTGATACCTAATTTAATAAAATATATGTGTTGCATTTTAACTTTATTAGAAGTTTATATTTCAAATTTTAAAAATTATAAATTCATATTATTTTATATAAACTAAATCTAAGAATACATAATACAATATTAAAATAAGAATTTAATTTAATATATTAGTTTTTCTTTTAATTTTTATTTTACATTATATATAAATATATATATATACATACATACATGTATGTATAGCTAAATAATAACAAATTTTATAGTTGAAATTTAAATATAGCTTTTAACAATTTTAATTAAAAAACAAATTGAAAATTATATTATTACATATAAATGAATGAGAAAAACTAATGGCAAGATTGAAGAATCAAATTTTATCATAGTAAAATAACTACACCATCATTCCTTTTACTTTTATATATAAAGATTTAAATAGTCATATTAGTGAGGGGCAATAAAATGCTTAAATCTTATTAATTTTTAGGGCATTTTTAGAAGTTCAAATCTTGAACTCCTAATCTAAATAAGTAATGAATATGTAAATAGAGATGTTATTGGGGTAATATAGAGAGCTCAATTTGTTATCACTTCTTAATTTTTTAAGAGATTTGGAAATTTTATTTTTTGCTCCATTTTGCAGTTTGCTCATGCTATAAATATAATAAAGATGGAAGTTTCAGGTCTTAGATTTGATGCAAAATAAAAATCTATGGAGGCAAGAAAAAAGGTGAAGACAAACATTAGCAATCAATCTGATTTTAGGGTTTCCAAATCCTTTTCATTACATTCATAAATTTAAAATAGATCACATCATACCACTGTGATTACCCATTCTACGTGATGAGATATTGGCTACCAATTTTTAAATAGATTTAACATTCATATACCCATTCTAAATTAGATAAAAAATACCCAAATGCTCACACAATATATCAAAATATATTTGAATAAGAAAAAGTAATGAAATATAATGGAGATGCTACAAATCATCGATGCTATTGTTGATGATTCTGAAAAAGGCTAATTGTGCTGCATCAACAGTCATAAATAAGACAAAACTACTAGCAGCACAAAATAGTTTGATATAGAACACCAGGAATCAGCATCAAGCATAAAATTTAGCCAAGGTAGTTGGAATATGAAAGTACACATAGAAACATTTTATTCCATTATATTCCCAAATATTTCTTCATTATCTTGAAATCTAGTCAGAAGCATTCTAATAGCAGTAAAAGCTCATAGATGTTACCAAAATTCAAAAATTCAAAAATCCAAGTAATGAAACTAGTGAATTGTTACTGAAGAGATTCAAACAAAAACCCAAAAGCAGTTCATCAATACGAAATAGATTGAAGAGAATGAACTGCACTAACCCCCAATAGAGCCCGGAGATTTGCCGCAGGATTCTTCCCAGTGCTCTTCTCGTATCCAAGAAACACAATAACGAAAAAAGTCGTATATATTACGCAAGATAACAGCAGATAAGCAAGTACAGCGGCAATCCCCAGTTTCGCCATTCTCTCCTTCAACTCCGTCGAATCTATCTGCCAATACCCTCGAAATGATGGCATCATATATACAACAAATTCAATGCGTAATAAGTGAAAATATCAGATCACTGCAAAACGTACCACCTTCCACTTATAAAAGATTCTGGTAAGCGAGTTCAGCCCATCCTGATTCGAATTAACAAAAAGCACGAAAATGAGAGGGTCAAATTCGTAGAAAGCACGGAAAAGAACAGAATTAGGGCACGCAAATGTAGGAACCTGGGCAGCCTCAGGAATCTCAGGACTATGAGAATCTCCGTTCGTTTTGCCGGAGGAGCACCGGAGACTGACACGGCGGTGCGGATGCCGGCAACAGGCGAGAATTCCATTGATGAAACAAGTCGATGACTTAGAAGACTGAGAGGGGAAATTTTCGTTGAATCGAAGGCAGAGGGAAGTCGATAGAAGAGGATGATCTCTGCTCCTCCTAACAATCGGCCTCGTGGCGAAGAGATCTAATGCCGAGGCTAAGGAGCACATCATGAAAATTATAGTGTTTAGACGAACAATCTTTCACTGCTCGGAGTGTTTTGCGTTGACGTGCGTTTTAGTTGAAAATTACACATTACAATGATTTAAAATATAATTATTTAATTAAGATTAAAATAACATTGTATATCGTTTTATTATTTGTTTGATACTGGGTTTTTTTTTAAATGCAATATTTTATTTGTAAAATAGCGTGGTTAGGATATAATATGAATACAATATAATTTAATTACTTTTTTTGTGTTTGATTATTTATAATAGATTTTATTTTTTGGAATAGAATGAATTTTTGAATAATTTTATGAGTAAAATTACTTACACGATCACTACAATCAGGATGATCTTAATAGCTTCAATTTAATCATTTGAATATATTTTAAATGCTATTTAGAAGGAGCTATATTATAAATAATTTGATGCATATCAATGATGATATGACATGTATACAAATATGTGCAATGATCCAAAGTTATTATTAAGCTGATTAGACTTAAATAATATTTAATTAAGTAAAAATTTAGGATCCATGATCAAGTTAAATAAGATCAAACGAAAAAAGTCATTAAATAGGACATTGTTTAAAGATTATTCTGCATAAATTTGAGAGTAATTTGGAGTATTATTTCTCTTAAATTAAATTTAGAAATTTTAACTTCAAAAAATTAATAAAAATTAAAATATAATCCCAATTCAAAAAAAAAGTGTACTCAAATAAAGATTATATGTTTTATCAAATTTGGAACTTCTAATTTTTTGAAATAAATATTTATTTGCAATAGTGTATTTGGATAATGATCAAATGATATAATTATATGATAAATTCTCAATATTATAAATATACATGTACCTACACTTTAAATATTTCACAAAATAAAAAATTGATGCAAAGTGTCTAATACACAATATATATATACACACATTCCTTCTTTATCTTCTTTTTGTTTTACTATGAAAACATTAGAGGGACAAGAAAGAGAAGACTTGCTTCTGAACCAGAACAAGGCTATCTCATAAGCTTGAATCCCATTAGCCACGTCCACAAGCTCTTGCAGTGTTGTTACATGCCTGGATTAAGGATGATTGTCCCCATTTGAAACAAGAAGCTTGATTTGTTAATGCTAGACTAGGGCACTTGGTGCCCCTGCCCAAACAACCCAGCATATTGCGAGAAATTTTTTGGGATTGATTGATATATAAATGTTTGAGAGCTCACAACTTATGAATGACATTTTAGTGCCCAAAACAATTGCTTAACATGTGAGAATTAAGAATTCCAGATAAAAAGTCATTATAATTGTTTTAATACCAAAATTTGAAACATCAACTATTGATTTCTCTAGCTTTTCCATATGCCCATTTTATTTTTCTTAAACGGCCAAATATCAACCTCAACAATCATAACATTGACATGCTCCATAAATTTTTTTAAATGAAATAAGCAGGCCTTTGTAGTACTAAAAAGAGATTATGTATTGCTTACCAATCACATATGTTCAAAGAAAAAAAAAAATATATAGAGGTTATTAATAAAGAAAGAGAGAAAATTGTATAATTACAATATTTCACTTAAATTAGTGAATCCATATATAACATCCCTCAAAATATTTTAACTTTGTACTGTAAAAATGATAAAATTAGATGTAAATATCTCGATTTATAAATTTAAACATTAACTACATTTCATACAATAATTTACAATAAATTTAATATTTTTTAATTTAAAATAAAATAATTTTTGAGTGTGATATTTTAAATAAGTTGGGAGTAAGAAATAATTTTAAAACATTTTTGAAGAACTTTATTCGAACAAAACAAACATTCCATCAAATAGATTTGAAAATTTTTTAAAAATTCTTTCCAACCAATCGAACCATTCATTTGAACGAAGGATCCATCGAAATATTCGTTCACTGGAAAAGATGGACGAGCGGAATCGTACGATCGTCCTTTCTTTTTAAGAATAGAGATTTTGTAACATTAGATCCAAAACATGACAAGAATCTCTATTATTCAACAATCATGCCCTGAGCTCCAAAGTATTCAGGATATTCTTCCTAAACTTCTTTAAAATGATTTTCTTTAAATCTTGAATCGACATTAAACCACTTCAAAATATTAAGTCTAACAGGCCAACCACCTTCACACAATGGGCTCTCAGCAGTTAAAGTAGCTCCAACCATAAATACCAGAATATATATATATATATATATATATATATATATATATACAAGACATCGAAAAGCAAAAATTCAAATATACTTAACTGTCCGTCCTCTCCTGCTCGAAAAACTGAAAATGGGTGTCGGTCCAGCAGTTCCCTTAGTCTTGGTAGCTGGTCTTGGCTGGTACATTTATGGCAGAACCTTGTTGGAAGAGGAAGCTGCATTTGCCTCAGCCTGGCAGGAAACCCTTCTCCCTCTCATACTCATCGTTCCCGCAACACTGCTCATCATTGTTCTGTTCATCAATGAGATCACAGTCATACCTCTCGCACTACTGCTAGCGGTCTACATGGCGAAGGTCGCGCTGATAGGCCCTCTCCTGCTCGTCCTCACCATCCGATTCCTCGACGGCTTCCGACCGTCGTTCAAGAACCCTTCAATCTTCGGCGCTTGGAGGGAAGGACTGGGAGATTTCCTGGGGTTCGTTGCTTATGGGTCTCTGGTCTTTATTATGAACGCTTTCTTTTGCGAGGGGAGTGGATGTGCCTGGATCAGCCTGGCTATTGTGCTATCTACATTTATCTTTTTCAGCCTATACTGACTCAAAGACATAATAAGCAGCAATAGTAGATACAGATGGACATATAGCGCATTATATATGGGAAAACAAAATGAGATGATGCATATAAAAAAGAACTGCAAAGACAAACAACATTGCATAACTGTCCGAAATACTCAAACGATATTATTAGTAACTCATTACAAGACGCTCAATAAAACACATGATTAAAATTTCACAGATTTACTATACAAAATTATGGCAGCCTCATAAATTTAGTGATAATCGAATGGAGCCGGAGTCTCCTTCAGCTCCATACCCTGATAATGAACGTCCTGCAATTCACAAAGTTTTAGTTAGCTTTAAGACTTAACATAGAAAAGGGTGCTTTGAGTATATATTATGAGTCAGCAAGAAAGAAATAACGAGAAACCTATATGCGAGCCTGTGTACATGTGTTATTTTAAAATGTATATTGAAGATTAAAAAATCTGAGATTTTAAATTGGCAGTAAGAAAATTTGTGAGTGATTTTAGCAACACTTGATTTATCATGCTTCTTGTTAGTGGGATAACATGAGTATCTCTTTAATTTTTTTTTGGGAAATTATCTCTTGAATTCCATCTCTAATTTTATTAATAAGAACAGAATTATTTGTAAATAACATGAACCTAAATATGAATCTGTTAAATAAGAATATTCATAATTAACACAAAAAGATAAGGCTAAAATTTTCATTTCAGGCTTACATTCACTTAGTTTACCCAACTTATTTAATTTATCTAGCTTAACTAACTTGAATAAGAAAATAACTAAATGTGTATATTTTTATGTTGCAGCTCATAACAACAATTAAATGATTGATAGCACTCTAATTGATGAATTTAAAAGTTCTTAATAGGATGACAACTTGATAATATGCTGACAGTTTCACAAAAAGTGTGTATATTTTTATGTTGTAGCTCATAAACAAAATGGGACAAAGTGCTATATTAGTGGTGATACTTCCCGAGCTTATGGGCCACCTCACCTATTGCCTCATCTACCGGATGGATTGTTTTTAGATTTGTGTATAAATACTAACAAGAACACTAAATGCTTAAGTTGGAAAAATTATGAACACCCTCAAGTACAATTAAACTAAGCTTTTGAACATCAAGTTACATCCAAAATTAAGTATGCTTGAGTGAGAGCACTCCTAGGATGAGTGATCTTCTGAGAACAAAATCGTGATATCATCAAAGTCAAAATCAGCAATACATCGGTGCATAAGAATTTATGCTGTTATATAAATACTATAGTAGCATAATATTTAATTTGTTGACTAAGCATGTATGCAAGAAACCAAGATATAATAGCTTTCCTTGGGCGAAAGCGTCTTCCAATCAAATTTGATCAAGAACAAGGTTAAATTACAGCTTTTATATTTAAAATAGAAATTTTTCATTCAGCCCGCAAGGCAATGAGGATGCTGCAAATGTTTTACCGAAGCAAGATAAAGACAACCAAGAAAAAGGAGATAAGAATGCAAAATAAATGCATACCGAAGCAAAATGGTTGACATCGCGATGATGAGCCTCGTCGGCGCGAACAACTAAGATGACATCCCGGAGGGTTGCGTCCGGAGGCAGGCGCCAGTAATCCTTGGCGATCTCGGGCGCAGGCACGTTCTCAATGTTGCCACTGTCGAGCTCCTTGAGAAAATCAGTGTAGGAGTGAATGGCCTCCTCCTCAAGGTAACCAACAACGCGGTGGGCGAATTTGGGCGACAGAAGGTACCCCGCAAAGTAAGCGTTGAAGAAGACCCCCTGCACTACGAGAACAAGGGCTCGCTCATACCAACGCGGCTGAGAAACTTCCATGAAGGTCATCAGATGCATGCGCTCGTTCTCGGCCTCCTCCAGCAGGGCTCGGATCCACCCCCCACTTTGCTCGAACCGGCGAAGAGAACGGAGATGGAGCAGCATCCCCCCTACCATTCCTGGAACTGCAGCCACCGTCTCCAGCATCATCGCCCGGCAACCATATCTTTTCTGCATTATAAACATAATTGGTAATCATAAAAAACGGAAAGATCTTAAAAAATCAACAACCAAATTTTTTAGGAATTTTTACTCTCGTAACATTCAAATTTTTTAATATTACTAATAAAACATTTGAACATTTAAATTTACTCACATAAAACTTAAACTTTTAAATAAGTTCAACCTATCACCCTTACTAACAATGCAGGGTTAGCATCCTCACATCTTAACCACCAACAATACCTCTCTTTCCATTAGCTGCAGTGCTACTTTTCTTCTGTCTGATAAGAGAAGATAAACATGCTTAGATCAAGGAATTTAATTAGTTTTTTCAGTTTTGACAAAAATTAATTTTTTATTATATTTTTATATCATTTTTGTCGTGCTCTTAATCTTTTCTCATTTTTGTCTTAATGTGAAGCCTACTTGTGCTTTGACCCTATACAGGATAAACTATACATCTCTCGGTTTATCAATCCTGACGAAAACACATTCTCTTGTACCTCCTTACCGATACCACAGCCAACTCACACGTCAATACCACACCTTTTATAATTCCCATTTCATCCGCACTTCATCCCTTCAACATCAACACAAAGAATCCCACCATCAAATCACAGATGCCAATCATTCCACCCAGCAGCAAATTCCTTCAGAGACCCTCCATCCAACTACACAATCAAATCACCAATAAATGGGCAATCTTCTTATCTACGGGCACTCAACATCTCTCCCGTTTCCTCTTCGATGGCAATAATGGGAAAATTTTGAGGCTCATTAAATGGGCAGAAGCTGCTTTGCCTAAATTGAATGGAGAGATTGGTTCACAAATCTTAATGCCGGGCAGCATTCTGGCGTACTTTCAACAAACTTTGGGATCCGGGCAGTTCATATTACACCAAAAATCTAGAAATATTTAAAAACTACAGGCAGATGCTTTAGCACCAAAACAATCTCATGCGGTTTTGGCCCCGTGATGGCACTGTAGCAGCCCCCAAAACTAGCTACCAGACTGCCAGCTATCTCAACGGGAAGTTTGTTGCCATTAGTTGGGCAGTCTTTATCTAAGACTTACTATTGCACAAGCAAAAAAAAATTGTTATTCTCTAGCTTCATATGGAGTTGTCTGCATTTAGATCTTAAAACTACTGATGTATTAAACAAAAGAGGGATTAAATGTAACAATACTTGCTGCCTTGGTTGCAGCTACAACGAATCGATTGATCACTTTTTTTTTCTGCAGCTACTCCTTCAATATTACTCGTGAGTTTCACCTCAGTGGGGCCTTCTTATTTCCCTGACGCTCTTGCAACTCTAGGAATACTGCGCTCCTTCTACTACTACTGCTCTACGTTACAAGCAGCTCCTGTTGCTGAGTTAATCAGCATACTCTATTTGGCAAGAACAAAATATGCGAATCTTTCAAAATAAGCTTAGATGCGCTGTGCACTTTTTAAACATCACATTTTTTGTCAATTTAGAGTGGTCAAAAAGCAACAAAAGAAATGCAAAAACGGTTGGTTTGGCAAGTGGGGATTTATATGGGCAATGATATCAAGAGGAGCCTCACAGCAGGACGGCAGTCTCCCCTTGGTCTTAGCGTATTTGTCAAAACCTACATGGATACATTTGGGACTGCAACCGCTTTATGATTTGCATCCATTCTATGCCACTACTGTAATGAGCCCTGTCACACTAGCAATACATTATGGGTAGCAGAATTATAGAGAGAATTATGATCTCTTCCTTCAGCTGCAGTTGCATCAACAAATTATAAGTTATTATGAGCCTGCTTTTATTTATCTTCCCATGATGCAGGTCAAAGGATTTTCTCTTATATTTTTGTATGTTGTTATGACAAATCTCTCTATATACTGCTACCAATACGCTGCTATCAAGATGTTCTGAGTCTGCTTTCTGTTATCACTTGGTGCAGATTGAAGGTCTTACATTTATTTGTTCTTTACCCTGCTACTGACTCAGGCTGCTATTGTTAACACTGTCTGCGGTATTGAGTCTATGTAATTGGGTTTAAGTCTGCTGCTGTCACTAATATTATGCTGCGTTTTTTTTTTGTGCATGCGTCTCTAAAGACTATCTGTTTAAGCCTTTATTATTTTTACTATTTCTATTTGTCACTTGCATCATTTTATAAATTTGTACAATATTTGATTAATTGAAATAAAATATAGGGTCAAGCTCACAAACTCTTCCAAAACAAAAATCTATATTACTTCAATGCAGTTTAGTAATTTTACAAGAAGTGAGTTCAGGCTACGAACCATTGGGGACATTGTGAAGTAGCCTTTCCCGAGGCAGATCCGGATTTTCAGATCTTGTTTTGGCTTACGCTTCGGGAAAACTCTCAGCCTCAAATGCGCGGAAAATCACCACCTCTTTCCCACAACTCAAACTCAAAGAAGCAGCCTATCGCTCTCCCACCACCATTGTCACGCTTCCTAATTGTAACGATCCAATGTCGTTGCTTCGCTAAATTATGTCAAATCCCGCCTCAGAAATCAAGATCCCGGGGAATTTCGAGTTAGGGAAAACAAAAAATACCTTTAGATAAGAATAATTTTTAGATCAAAGTGCCCTAATTTGGGAGGAATCCGGATAAAAGAAACTCCCGTTTTAAATTCTGAATTTTTTTAAATTCAACAAATTGAAAACATTAAATACATGCTCGAGTTCATCATTCTTCATGTCATTGTGTTAAGTATATTATTTAAAGACTGCTCGAGAAGTTTCATTGATTTTGGAGCATCGGTTCGCTCTCGATTAATTTTTGAAGTTTAAAAACTTCAGAAATTAATTAAAAAATAAAATATTACTCAAAATCGAAAAATTTTGACGCGAGAGTATTCGTTATGTCATAACACAACTCAGTGTCAAATTTCATTGATTTTCATGTCATTATGTTAAGAACAACATTTAAAAGTTGCTCATTAAGTTTTATCAATTTTGGATCGTCGGTTTAACCTAAATTAACTTTTGAAGTTTAAAACTTCGAAAATTTATATAAAATAAAATATTTGTCCAAATCGAAAAATTTTGGCGCAAGAGTGTTCATTACATTATAACATACCTCGGTATCAAATTTCGTTGTATTTAGACCCCAAACGGAAGAAAAATACAAAAAATTTAACTTTAGTAAATTATTAAAAATTCATTTTGCACTATTACCTTACTTTTTCTTTATTTTTATCCTTATATCTGCTAATCATATTTCTGCTTTTATAAAAATATAATATTATTTTATTTACTTTGGTACTTAGAGTATTCTCTAATTACCGGGAATTCCAATCTATGTATTATTTTCTGTAAAATACCATGTCAGGTACTTCTGGGTGCGCCTAAGCAAGAACTTTAAAATCTTAAATTATCAAATTGTCGATGGATCTACGACGACGCTACTTTAACTTTTATTTATCTTTTATTTTCTTTTTATCTAAAAAAAAGTTGAGCAATGTTCGTGATGTACAATAAATATTTTTGTATTATATAATTTTGAAATGAATAGAAAAATATCTTTGACTTTTGTATGTGTATGCTCTTTTCTCTCAAATTACACAATATGATCATGCGGTATGTAAACACCTGAATATCGGGCCAGCCCTCCCCTTCCTGCTAGCCAGCCTCCTCTCCCTCAGCTCCCTGCCAAACCACCCTGCCAGCTAGCTGCCAGCCAGTAGCAGCCTCCTCTCCCTCAGCTCCCTGCCAAACCACCCTGCTAGCTAGATGCTAGCCAGCAACCTCCTCCTCCCATCCTCCCACAGTAGCAGCTAACAGCAAGCTCACTCCCCTTTCCTGCCAACTTGCCGCTGCCGGCCGCCTTCCTGCCACTGCCAACCGGCCAACAGCCACCCCGTCCAGCCGCCCGGCCACCCCACTCTGAATTATGTCTAAGTTTCGTTGCTGGTTACTAAAAAAATGACATAAGTACCAGCATTTGTGACTATTACTGAAAAAATAGCATCAGTAACAACATTTATGAGTTGTCACTGGAAAAAGACATAAGTAACAACATTCGTGGGTTGTTACTCGAAAAATGACATTAGTAATAATATTTATGGTGGGTTACTGAAAAAATGATATCAGTAACCTATATCTTTGAGCTAATATCTTTTATAGGAAATTAATTATTTCTTTTACCTTATTATTTTTCTTGTATCCTTATTTCCGTAAATCGCATCTCTGTTATTATAAAATGTAATAATTCATTGTTTACTATGGTACTTAGAGTATTCTCTAATTACTAAGAATTATAATCCCGGTATTATTTCGTTATAATACCAGTCAAGTACTTCTGAGAGAATTCGAACAAGAACCTTAATTCATACATTTCAAACTTGCTGATGAATTGACCGCGCTACTTTAACTTTTATTATCTTTTTATTTTATCTTTATTTCTAAAAAGTTAAACAATGTTCTAAGTGTACGATGAAGATTTTTATACTATATAATTTTGAAATGAATGAGAAATATCTTTGACTTTTATGTGTTCATTTTCTTTCGTATTGCTCAATATGATCCTGCGGTATGTGATTACCCGATGTCAGGACAGTTCTCGTTGAACCGGCCTCGGGCTATCACACTAATGCTAACAACAATGATAACAACACTTGTACCTAACAACCCACATATACCAACAAACATCAGATGATCACTCGATCCCCATCGGAGCTCTCAAGCCCAAGATCTACAACAACATCAAAATCAAGCCTTAATTTCATTAGGTTTGGTTGGCTACACGAATCATTTGTTTCCATTGTGCATGATCAAATAGAAGCACAAGACCTATACAACAAAATATTAATTGCCACCATCCACTATCTCTATCCCACCACTGCACAACAACGCCAATCGAACTATGGATGGCATTCTGCTATGACAGAAGAAATAATCTCATTACTCAAAAATAATAACCGGTCTTTAGTACCTCATGTAAATCAACCGAATGTAATAACCTGAAATAGTTATTCCGCCTCAAATACAACCCTAATGGGTCTATTGTGTGCAGCAACGCTTGTGTATTTTGTTAGGATTTTAATCAACAATTAGGCATAGATTACAATGAAACCTTCTATCTACTAATAACATTCTCATCCTTGATGCCACCAATCATTGGCCAGTTAAACAACTATATTTCATTAACTATTTTCTTAATCGGTATCTCTAAGAAATTATATATATGGCAACCTCTGATTTTTCTTGTCCTTGAAATACATTATATTTGCCAACTCAATAAGGTTATATATAGACTCAAACAATCTCTATAGAACATCACGTTATCTCAACACTCCTAACTAATGAATTACTTGTAAAAACAACAACTAATATAAAGTTCCTATATCATGATCATGCAAGAAGCAAGTTACAATAGCTCGCTCAAGTGCAGAGGCTGAATATAAATCCATTGAGACAACTGCTAAAGAAATCCTATGGATTCGGCATCTACTCCAGAAGCTTCGTCTCTCCCAAACAATAATACCTCAACTTTGGTTCAATAATGTAGGCACCACCTAACTCACAACCCAATTTTCCACTCCAAAATGACGCACATACAAGTTCACTTCTACTTCTATTGGGAGCTCACCACTATAAAACAAACACAGGTTCTGTACCCTCCGACAACCTTTCAGCTAATAGATGTTCACACCAAACCGTTATCAGCTCATCATTTCAAACTTGTTGGTGAACAATTGTACACTTCCACCCGCAAACTTGAGGAGGAGTATTAAGGGTATACTTGTAACTATATCTGCCAAGCTGTTATTAGAAAATTCCAGCTATGCACGCCTCACAGGTTCATCTATAAGGCTGCACAATCCCTGATGTATAAAAATATGATATTGACTCTATTAAGAACTGAGAACAAAAGCTTTATTCCTGCTCTTCTGTTTTCCTTTCAATCTTCTTATTATTGGTGTGATTACTGACAATGAGTTAAATCTCAACAATTAGGCTACAATACTAATCACTTCTAATCAATCATGATAGCAATTCATAATTTCTTAAAACCTTGGATAAATAGCAGCAAATCAAACTATTGTTGTATGCATGTTATTGAGAAATAATATAGCATAACATCAAAATAACAAAAAAGTTTAAACAGCCCTAAACCATAAAAAATTATTTAATTGTTATAGAGCAAGAATTTTAAGTATTTCACTGTATATTTATTAAAACTTTACTTACTAACCATACTAGAATCCAGCTGGTATTTAATATATTTTAAGAGCATTTGTATTAATAAAATCAATTCATATTTAAAGGTTTTTATTAATTGGTAAGTTTCATTAAAATACAAATATAAGATATAACTTCTTATATTTAAATTTAGCTATTTATATCTTCTTCACTTTTTTTTTCTTACGGGTTTCCTTCGCCCGCTGCCACAATAATCCACGGCGGCGAGTTCATTTGCAGCAGAGGACTTCCTAATTTCTAAATTCAATGATTAAATTGAAGGATTCAACGATTTTTAGCTACTTTGGCGTGAACTTATTTATATCAACAAAAACAGAGCCTTGAAATTTAAAGATTCATTGACTTAAGAAAATAACCGTCCAGATAAAGTAGAAAATTAAGGTCTGAGTTTCTAGGGTTTATACCTGAAAAAATATGTCGGTCGGAATTCGGAGAAGTTTCACCGTCCAATAAGCAACTTTATCCAAAAACAAAGTTGTAGGGTGGTGTTTCTTGAGATCGATCGACGTATTGGAGATGTAACTATCCCAAGGCTTTAATATTTCCACAAACAAAATAAATTAACAATGATTTAGTACTAATCAATGATGATAATCTCTAAAAAAGGCCATAAATCAATGAGAGTAAAAAGGCATTCTAGTTACCCTAAAACAGGACCATCGCCATTCGGATCCATCTTCCTTGAAAAGCTTAACCGGTGAGACGCCCCAATAACTCGTCAGCTGCTTCGAGCCAGACGGATTGGGTGCGGCAGAGGCCTCCGGCTTCACATGTCCGTCATGCTCCCTTCCAACTGGTGCTTGGGCGGCCGATGTGCTCGCCATCCGTAACGGGAAGAACCTCAGAATCGTCTTCGGAATGGCAGAAGAGGATTCATGTCCGGGCGTCAAAATCGCACGAACTGCCGGAGACAGAATCACTGATCGACGAACTCGGGAGGTCAACATTGTTGGGCGTTGAGAGGAATTTGGGGGAGAAGGAGAAGACGCCCAAGATACTTGGAGCTGGAGTTTGTTTCCAACTTTTCTTCGCTCTTCGCTGGCCTTTTGTAGTGACTTGGCGAAGGGGCAAGGTGCTGTGCTTTTCTGTTAGACGATTATTTACCCAATCGCTTACATTATAGTTTATATTTTTAAAATATTATTTCATACATGCATTAAATATTTAAAAAGTTCTATTAATTATATATCATACATATACACAGTTCTATTAAATATAAATTTAAATATAAACATTTTTAATTAAGAAATAAAAATGCTAAAAAAGTTTGGAAATACGCGTAGTAAGTCGTTGTAAATGAAATAGTTCATTGATTGTTCGGACGAACGTTCTGCGATAGAACGAAATCCAATAATTTATTTTTAATATAAAGTAAAATTCTAAAAATGATAAAAAAAAAAATTAATTTTTAGAAGTAATTTTAAATTATTAATTTACTCAAAATATAAAGCCCAGTGAATAATCCGATCACTTCTCAAATTTTTTATCTCAAACAGTCCCTAAATAAAAATATTATATTAATTATAAAATTAAAGATAATATATAATGATATTATATTTATCTTTATATATATATATATATTATATATACAAAGTTAATATAATATTAAGGCTTTTGAATCTAATTAACAATAAAAATAAAATATTTTTTTCAGTCAAAAAAAAATATTGCTACATTTTTATATTAATATATATTAAAATATATAGATAATGTGTTAATTTAATATATAAGTAGATGATTAATTAAATATATTTTTTTGTGACATCTATATGCAAAAATTAAAAATAAAATAAATTTTTTTATTAGTTCTAAATATATTTTTATTTATATTTTTGTGTAAGCATTTTATTTTTCAAAAAATATAATTTAATGTTCCAAATTTTATTTAATTTTTTTAAAAAGTTAAAATATAATATTTTAAAAATAGAGGGAAAATTTTGAGATTTAGAATTAAATGGCGCTAAGCATTTTATAATTTAACAAAATTAAAAAATTAAAATAAAATTCTGAACCCAAAAAGCACGTGTTAATTTGCATCTCACATAGAGAATCTCTGAATAATTCTCAAAGTACATAATAATAAAATAACATAATAATTAATTTATAATAATTAAAATTTATTAGCTAAAATCATAATCATAAATATATTAAAGAAAATTAATTATATTTATAAAATTATTGGAGTATTTATTAGGATATTCAAATATTTTGTTTTTTTTAAATCTACTTTTATATAAATATTCTACTAAAAACGTATATTTAAAATATAAATCATAATAATTCAATATTTAATAAATATATTTGAATTATGTGAGTTTCATTTGAACTATAAATCTAAGATAATAAACCTTATTATTCATCCTCATTAAAAATTAATAGTTGGTAGGACATAAATTTAAGAGCTTTGACAGCTAACTTAACATGATATTAATTTTTTTTAAATATATAAATATAGAAGAATATATATATATATATATATATATATATATATAGAAAATCGCTAATTACCATCCAAATTATATGTCTAAGACCCCAATTTTGTATCATTAAGAAATTACGAAAAAGATTTAATAGGAAGTTTTCAATATAAATTATATTATTTAAATTTGTGGTGCCAAATGATAGTAGAATGATAAAAAATAATAAAAAAAAAAATTAAAATTTTATATTTAAAATTAATATTTTTAATAGATATTTATCTACAAAAATTGCATTTAATGATAATTTTTATAAGAAAAAAAAATTGTATTTTTTTAGTAATTATTTGAGAACTATTTAGTTTGCAAAACCCATTTATAAATGGGTTTGCAAAAAATTGGAGTAAAATAATAATACTTATTAGAAAAGATTATAAAGATAATTAAGTTTGCAAAACCCATTTTCCCTTTGAATTAAATGGAAAAACATAAATATCTTTATGATTTTTTCTGATAAGTATTATTATTTTCTTAATATCTTAAATTAGTGGTTAATTTGAGATTAATCAGTAAAAATTATGATTAAAAATTAGAATTTTGTTATATACTCTTATATATTTTTCAAAAAATATAGATAATTAGAATTTAAGGAATTAAGTGAAATAAAAAATTATTATTAAATTATGTAAAATTTATAAAAATATATATTTTAAATTATAAATTCTAATAATTAATATTTTTTAGAAGATATTTGAGAGCTAAGTAATATTTTTCTAAAAATTAATAATAATTTAAGAAAAAGTAAGCATTTTCCAATATATTATAAAATAAAATTTAAATAGTCAAATTTACATTAAATATATACATAAATTTGAACTAAGTCATTAAAAAATATTCAACTTTTTTTAAATGTACATTAAAAATCTTTAATATTTCTCGTCAATAAATTAGTGAGCAAAGCTCAATTCTTTGTAGAGGCGAACACAAACATATTTGATTGTCTAAATTTATAAAACTATAAATTAAATATGTAAATTATTATTTAAAAATAATATTTGCATACGCATATTGCAATATTTATAATAAAGCAATATCTACATATGAATACGAGATTTTAGGTACTTTAAGAAATAATCATAATCAAAACTAAATGTTGATGATCTTCTATTTTTTGCTTAAAAATAAATTGATACAATAGAATTTTATTTAAATTTATTTATTAGGAAAAAATTATTGATCATAAGTAGTAAAACTATATATTTTTTATTTTTATAAAATTTATTTCGTTATTTTCTTGATATAATAATGTTAAGAAATATGTTGTTGTATTGGAAGTTACATATATTGAATTAAGACTAATTTTAAAATATTTTAAGAGCATTGAAGGTTTGTTCAACAAAATGAGTGAAATATACATACAATCTAAATTACATATGTGAGACATATGAGTATCCAAAGCATGCAATTGTTTATTTTGGCATTCAATAATATAAACTAATTATTTTTTTGCTCAATCAAAGCATGTGAGATATTTTATTATAGTTTATTTTCATTAATTTTTTTTTTTTTTTTGTATTCCTCTTATGATATCGGTGCTCTCTTGTCGGGGGGACACTTGAAGATCTGAGTGTTTGACGGATGGTCGTCGTTATATAAATGATGAGCGGTTGGTTCTCCTAACAAGCCTTAAATTGATTGCAAACGATTGTCGTTGAACGCTTGGCTGGCTAAAGTCTTTTGCATATATTTTATATATGTTTTGTCTGTTCCAGACTCATGTATTGTTCGTTCTAAACTATTGTTTGAGTTTTTCTCTTTTTCTTTCGTTGGTTTCATTCTATTTTGGATATCATTGTGTATACATTTCCTTGAAATTGGGAGCCTCGCTATTTTATTTACTAAACTATTTTCCTATTAATGATGACGGCAAAAATGTGTGTACTGCTCCACTGTAAACCCTTTTCTAGAATATTATGGTGTGAGATGTTTTAAATAGAAGAGTGAGTTGGGAAAAATATGGAGGAAATATTGTTGAAAAAAGTAAATATACAGTCTTTTAAGGAGCGGTGAACACAATTTTGAGTAATGATATTTGAGTAGATGATTTTTTTCTTAACTTAGTAAAAGAGTAAAATGAAATAAGATTTATAAGAAATAATGATGTAATGGATATCAATGAATGATTTGTGCTTAAGAGAGTTTATTCAAATTTAGAGAAAACTATTTCACCAATTTATACTAAAATTTAGCTGAAAGTATGGGTCATCAATCCTTTACTATTAGTCCAACTCCAAATGAGCCAAGGGCCAAACGATATGATCTTCTGCAATTATGCTTTGAAATGAATCATGATGTGTGGTGCCTCGCCCCACCACTTTGATAAATTAAGTTCTTATTAACAACGGGATGAGTGATCACTTACAAATCTCTATATTAGTATTGATGGCATAAATGCCTATAGAGGCACTTATGTTATCAACACTAAGCCTCCAGGGGTATCTAAATAGCTAAGTACTTAGATATCTTTAACGATAATATTAGTGCCTCAAATCATTCTACCAGACCAACCATAGAGTGCGAAAACAATAAGAAGATACATTACCATCCATGAAGTAACCTTCTTTGTCTGACATGCTGCCAGACCAACCATATTCTACTCACCATTCGCATCCTAAGGTATCCATACATGTAATGGAATGGGAGATCGAAGGAATTGACTACAATAAGAGCTAATTAGCTCAGCTAAGGTGGAGTACATGACAGAGGGTTTCGAAGATGAATTGAGAAGGATTGAGTGCACTCCAACGGCTAGATCCGATCCCAAAAGTTTCCTTGAGCTTCTGGCAACTAGTCGGGGGCTTGAACTCCAAGCCACAGCCACGAATACGCTGGGAAGGGAGGCTGGACACCGCCAGGGTCAACTGGGCTTCAGGGAGGAATGCAGTGGATAAGAGAAAGTAGAGGCGACTGGAGGTTTAAATGAAGTTCTTAGCAAGCAAAGAGACTCATTGAGGGTTTATATTATTCATTCAATGACTACAATTTTCATGCATTTAAAACCAAATATCTAAATTAAATGCTATACTTAGTTTTAAATGTATGTCTAATTTGATTATATAATCATAATCAATCTGATTTTAGAGATGAATTAAACAAAGTATAGTGCTAATTTTAAATGAACATATAATTTATGTTTGGAAATTACCCATAATTTTTATGATTAAAGGGTTTCATCATGTTAGAATAGTAATTTTATAAGAAATTTAATATTTTTATATTTGACACAAAATAATAATATATGAATATGATATTTGATTAAATTATATTTTTTAATATTCTTGGAAAGAATGTATATTCATTTGCAACCAAATATTATATAAACTAATTCAAATTTAGGGGTTATAAAATATTATTTCATTAATTACATCTAAAAATTAAGAGAATGTTATTGGCTAATTAGTTAATATCTGTTTGGTTCAATAACATTATCTCAATGGAAAATGCTAAAATTACATTATCATATATATAATAATATCAATCACTAATTAAATTTTTTTTTTCTATTTTTTTTAGGAGTGAATTGTAAAAATTATATATTTACACATTAAATTATTATATTATCATCATTTTAATATGTATATAATAGTGCAAGTGTAACAAAGTTCTTATCTTATTAATGACACCTACAAACTTAACAAAAATAATTGATAAATTAAATGTCATCTCAATATGTTTCATCTAAAAAATGACCCAAATGCCAATTATTGTTTTTTATGTGAAGAAAAATATTATGCTTATATAAAAATATACAAAAAAAATATCCAGGATCATAGATTTTATTTTTTTTAAATTTTTGCATATAGACCTCACAAAAAATTGTATTCAACCAATAATCTACTTACATAGTGGATCGACACATCATTTATATATTTTGATGTACATTAGTACGGTAGCAATACTCTTATGTGAATGTCCGCCGATATCTCAGATAACACCACCCACCAACAAACGATCAAAGGTAAAAATGCACAAATGCTTGATTGCCAGATACCGGTTGCTTCCGTTCCCATTTGCTCTGTTCTTTAAATGGATGTTTTATTTTATGAAAATTTGTTTGATATCGTCATTTGATGAATAATTTAAGATTATATTTGCTTTGTTATTTTTTAATATTTATTAGGGTTGGTTTAGAACAAATTTATAGTAGAAGTGGGTACGTACGATCATTGATATTAGCAAATAATGATTCTTTTTTAGTTGTTTGCTATATCTGAATAAAGGGGCTGTTTGGTTTGCTTAACATTTTCGAATTGTAATGCTAATGTGTAGAAGATTTTAGCTATTGGATTTAATGACATCTAAAAAATTACTTAAATGCCATAAGATGATGCTATTTGTTTCGACCGACATTCAGATTGCGTTACCCGACGATCTATCGGGAGAGGTAGGGTTCTTCCCGCGACCTCAATCGTGCCGCCATCGTTGCCTCCGTCGCTGCCAGAAGGACGGAAGGTCGCAGACGTCGCCCGACTCCCTCTCGCCGAGTCCGCTGCGTCCATCGTTGCCTTCGCCGAGCAGCGAGCCTTTGAGGAGAGTTCAACTCCATCGTCCTGAGCAAGCGATTTTGCGTATTGGGACGGGGACAGGGGCCTGCTGCTTTCCTTCTTTACTGTTGTAAACACAAAGCAGCGTAAGTCTCTTATCTGGAGATCTGGGTGATGGCTTTCTGCGGTTCTTTTAACTTTTTCAGATCTGTATATAAGCTCTATCTATCTAATCTATCCATTTGAGACTGAATGAACAGTTATAAAAAGCTATAACCGTAGCTGTTATTTATTTTTCTTTTTTATCCATTTAAGCTTTAACTCATTGGATCTGTTTTAAAATTGTTAAAACAACTTATTTTCTTAAACCAGGCACTGTTTTTAAATTTGATCAGTGCATTATTTTTCTTAATAATTTGACTAGTGTAGTTGAGGATAAGAATTTCTTATCCTTGATGTGTCATGAAATCATCAGCATGAAGTTGATTTGTGCTGCATAAATTGTCATTGCAGTTGTGTGGTTGTGTAGTTGTTATATCCAATTTATTTGTTATTGTTGTCTTAATAGATATGTCCTATTAATTGGATTGATGGCTGCTGCAATTGAAACTATTCTAGTGTAAATAGGTTTATGATTTATCTTTGTTTTCTTTCCATAGGGAGTCAATAATTGCAATAAAGCATTTGTCCAAGAAGCAGAACCCATCTTTATTTGCTCAATTTCAGTTTTTGGGGGTATTCTTACCTCATGTGTAATATAACATGAATGACACTGAACCAAACAGCATATATCTGAATAACACTGACATCTGTTATTTAAATAATGCTTAACCAAACAGCCCCTGTTATCTGAATAACACTGTTATCTGAATAACATGCTATCTTAATAACTTTTTAAATGTCGGTGAACCAAACAACCCCAAAATGTTATTTGAATAACATGCTATTTTAATTGTTATTTGAATAACATGCTATTTTAATAAATTTTCAACTGTATTTCAAATAACAGTTGAAAATATAGCATATATATTGTCTTCTAAAAAAAAACACATTAGTACGAGTCAAACTTGAGAAAAGGTCAGAAAAGACAGCTGTCATGCACGAATACTGTCAATCGTTCTTTTAATTATTTGGGAAGATGGAGATAACACGAGATTAATGGCTAGTCGTTGAGACAAAGGCACTAAACAATATTTTTTGTTAGAATGACTGATTTGATTATTGAATATATCGAAACTGCTATGGTGTTTTAATATTTTTAAAAATAGATAAAATATTGATTTTATCTATTTGGATTTAATACTGGTGTTCGCCTTAACTCTTTGGAGTACATTATGCCTTCTATTGCGACTTTCAAATTTATAAGAGTTGCAGCATGGTTTCATATATATATATATATATATATATATATATATATATCTAATACATGGCATTTATTTGTATATGCGTTGTAATATTTAAAGCTTTTCTCGATTTATGTGTCTGTACAAACTATCTGCATCTACCAAGTGCTGGACATCACTGCATTTGAGGTGTACATATGTTTGCATGATGTGAGAACTGAGCAATAATGCAAAAACCGAGGTATTCAATTCCCAATGGATTTATAATTTGGGAAACAAGTGATGCATGTAGCCAATTCCACCTAGTGGTATTAAGGTTTGGTATTGTTTTTGTAGGATGTATTCACAAATTTCAGATTCCTGGCTCCTACTCCCTATTAATTCTATCTCGCTTTCATGAATAGTTCTTTTTATAGTGCTTGTCTTGTTTTGAAATACATATTTGACTAAATTTTAATCTAAGTGTTTGTTTTCTGAACCATTTTTAGTTAATTTTTATATTCATTACAAATGTTGTATTCAAATGGGTTTTACACTTATTGTTTGATTGGTCTTCTGATTCTGTTAGTGAGACCTTTAGTTACGGTGCAAAAAGAAAATGCTGTTTCACAGTAGCGGCCAGACAAATGCAGAGATGAATCCACTGATGATGGCTTCCCTGTACTCTGTCTACTGATTTCATCTCATATTCAAGTATTGTTTTATTTTCTTTGAATCTTTGGCTTGCATAAGTATGTTATAGCTGTTTGTATATACGGGACTTGAATTTTGCTGTTTAATCAGATTGTTTCCTTAATAGATAATAATGTTTTGAGACGATTTGTTAGGATGATCTAAAAAGCTTGCTGTGTTCATTAACATGTATGGGATCAATAATTTTTCACCACTTCGCTCAAAGAATCTTGATACAATACATCATCATTGATTTACAATGTCTAAAACTAGAGAAATTTACCAAATAATTGATCACGCCTTAGATGTCCTCTTCCACTTCAATTATTTGAGTTTTTATTTTAAATTGCTATTTATGTATTTTAAATAAATAATTGGTATTTTTGATCTTGTATATATTTTTTAATCCGGTATTTAGTTTGCTTGTATATATTTCAATGAAAGTTTGGGGGTGCTCTTCTTATTCTTTTTGGGAAATGTGTAAAGTTTTCTCTGTGGGCAGAGATGTCTGTTATTTTCGTTAATTCTGGCGACATGTTATGTCTTCTGTGACCCTACTTGTGTGGTCTCGGCTAAATCTAAATAGGCTGACTCTTAATTGCAATTTGTTTTGTTCATATGAATATTTGCTTGCTTTCTTTCAACTTCCTTCACTTAAAATGAGAATTAAATCAATGTATCCTAAGAGTAAGTTGTAAGAAGTTAGCTATAGTACTTGATGACTGAAACTTTTAAAAAGGTGTATATATTACTTTCATTTTACATTGTTAGGTCAATATGTTTCTTTTAAATACTTGGCTTCCATAAGTAGTTTTTATTTGTGCACGACCAGCCTGAGTAATGGAATTTGTTTTCTGTTTGTTCTTTTAGCTTTCTTTTATAATATATAACACTATAATGAAAGGGTTTGCTATCTGAAATACTTTTTATGTTGTGAACCATGCAAAGAGTTGCTGACATAATTCTTGCCAATAGGTTGCATTGGTAATCCAGATGGCTTTATTTTTTAAATGTTACTTGGTTTACTCAAGTGATTACTATTATACTCACAAAACTTATCTTTATTTAAAATAAAAGTGGAGACTGAATTTTTGCAGTAAATGAGAGAATATTTATTCTAGACAACTAAAACTTATAATGGAGAGGTAGATAAAGTGCTGTCCATAGCCTGTATCTGATGATTTAATCTGAGACCACTTGAGACCATACCTGAAACCGTTTTTTTACAAGCTATATTTTTTGGCCTGAATATGTTGGCTTTTGATGGGTATTTGATACTTTGATTTGTGCTTAAAATGTCATGAAATGAATGTCATTAATGATATTTAGGGCCTGTTAGGCGGGGAATCATAGAAATTTGAGTATAAAGTAATCTGATTACAATACAGTGATATTTTTGTTCTGTTATTTTGCAGTTTTTCAGGACTTAAGATTTTTCTGTTTGTAATGAAGTAATTTAAGGGCGTGGTACCTCGAGTAATATGAGGGGATAAAATTACGTTTTTTTTTTTTTTTTTTTTCTTTTTATCAATTTTTTGTTTAGTTCAAATCAATCCTATTTCGATTCACGTTTGAATCGTATAAAAAAATGTTTGAATTGTATAAAAACCACGTTCGAACGATTCTTGTCCGTTCAAAATCCATTGATTCAAATTTGAAATTGTTCAAATCGAATGATTTCTCCGAACGAAGCCGGGGAGGCAATGTTGAAGGTGTAGTCAAAGCTTCGCGGGAGCATTGCTTTCTTTCACGTAAAACGTGATTTCGGTCAAAAAAATATATGCTAATGATTTTTATAGTGAAGTTTTAAGATTTTTTCATTTGTTTTACTGCATTCCAATTGCGGTATTTCTGAATTCCTCTAAAAAAGTTTACCAAACAGCCCCTTAATAAAAATATAACATGAAAAGAAAACTTAATATATAGATTTGCATTAGGGTAACAATCACATTTGGATATTCGAGTGCCCAATAGACTAGTTTCAAATCAGTATGAAAATGCCACTAGGGATAGTACTCATAATATTATTACTAGCAAATGCATTGATTCACGCCAGTGACTCCCCTATCAGGTTTGGTTGGATCAGATATTTAATAAGTAACATTAAATGGCATTCTTAAGCTTTGTAGGCGATATAATAATCAGCCAAACTGCTAATTGGGTGATTCTATGTAGCTTTGATTTATTGCATGCAGAATCAATTCAAAATGTAAACATATTGAAGTAATCACTCACAATCTCCCGCATATATATATACAGTTCAATTTGTAGGTATGCATCTGTTGATAAAAGTAAGTTTTTTTACATACATAGCACTCAAATCACGTTAACATACATTTCTAACACCCAGGTTATAATATTTATAAAAAAACACTATCATTTCATTAATTCTAGAATTCTTGTAACTATGACTAGATATTATGTGTCATGCACTTTAGACATGATGGAATGCAAGTGATTTCTTATACATAGTTGACCTTTTGTTCAAAGATGAGCTGTGACTTCAATGATGATACTTTGAATAATGATGAAGCTAGGATAGCTTTCATACACTCCAAAAGATGACTTATACGGACCACTTTCATATTCAAGATGAATTTTCAGCTTTTGTTCTGTTTTCCTCTACTTTTTTTCAGTTAATCCACCATATCTTTTTTCTTAAACCAGTACTAAAATTAATGATAGAATTAATTTTTGCATTTAAATAAAAGCTGAGTGAGTAAAAATGACAACTATAAATGTCAAGGAGTTGAATGCGCAAAATGCTAGTGGGATGATCATTTCAACTATTGACTCAATTTTGAGCAAGATCACATATTTTAGATCAACTTAAACATGAGCCTGCAGCATCAACATTGAATAATAAAACACTAGAACTCGTGTGATCATTAGTGTCTGCGTGTGCGTCATTGTTTCATTTTTTAGCTGCTTTCAAACGTATCCTTGCAGGTTGTGCAAGGGATATGATTGCTCCGCCTATATGGAGGGTGTTCGATGGATTTTTCCCCTGTTTATCAAATTGTGGGAGTGTTCTCGTTTGCAAGTGAAATATCAATGAATGGGTTTCTCAGAAAAGTGAACGAAGGATCAGAGTTGATTTGTAATATAAATTTTCTATTTTCTTCTTTTGTTTTGTGTTTATTATTTTTTTTCATTGTATTTTTTATGTTTATTTCTTAAGTTCAAATTTTGTTAATTTAACTCAGCTCAATCCCTTTTTGTTATGCCATATATACTCAAAACTCTTTTTTACTGGTTTCTTTTCTCAAACCAATAGGTTACGTTTGCACTAATTTATATTCAATATTTGTGATTAAAATAATATGTTTAGTTGGATTATGCACCTTTTGTCTGATGGGTCCTCTTTTTTTGATAGTTAGACCTTTAGTTTTGGTGCAAAGAGAAAAAAGCTGTTTTGCAGCAGCGGCCAGACAACCGTGGAGATGAATCCACTGATGAATGACCTATTTGTATCATCCATCTACTTAATTCATCTCACAATATAATTTTCATGTTAAATATATATTTTTATAACTGTTTACTTTTGGAATTTGTCAACTCATTAAGATTTGCTTTTGGATAGTTTCTGCTAAACCGTTTTGTATTGCTGCTTTAGAACTTGAGAAAAAGACGGTATAGAGTAGAATCCAGCCAATTGCATTTTTTTAATTTTTTTGAATTTTAAACTAGACTAAATTTTTTTTTCATTTTGGCTTTTCAACAGTTTAACAAGATTTGTTAACTGACAAAATAACCAATTTTTTATTCCTTTGGTTTGGCTAATTTTTTGGCCATAAAAGATGATTTGGGTGTTTATTGTAAATGATTGAAGTTTATGCTTAAAATGTGGTGTTAAGGACTCTTCGTTGACATGCATATTATTGATCCCACATGCTAAGCTGTCTTTTAAATGTATTAGGAACTGTTGTCTTCTTTAAGGGTTTGGGATCAGTGGCTCTATAGTGTAGGTTAGGAGCGGCTACTTATGCACATAATTCTTGCCAACAATTTACATAGGCAATCTAGATGAATTTATTTTTAAATGTTACTTGGTTTACTCAAGGGAATATTATTATGCTCACACAAAACTTATCTTTGTTCAAAATGAAAGTGGAGACTGTAGTTTTGCAGTAATATGAGAGAATTTCAATTACGGACACCTAAAACTTATAATGGAGAGGTAAACAAAGTGCTTTCCGTAGCCTGTATCTGATTATTTAATTTGGGACCAATCGTGTTCATACCTGATATCTGTTTTTAAGT
Source organism: Gastrodia elata (assembly GCA_016760335.1). Classification (NCBI taxonomy): domain Eukaryota; kingdom Viridiplantae; phylum Streptophyta; class Magnoliopsida; order Asparagales; family Orchidaceae; genus Gastrodia; species Gastrodia elata. The sequence goes on along the minus strand of CM028681.1, from coordinate 13,153,959 downwards.
GTTACAATTACATTTGGATATTCGAGTGCCCAATAAGCTAATTCCAATTCGTTATGGATATACCATTAGGGATAGTACTCATAATATTAATACTAGCAAATGCATTGAATTCAGCAGTGACTTTTCTATCAGGTTTTGGATCAGATATTTAATCAGTAACAGATAATTGACATTTTAAACTTGGGATTTTTACATACCTACAACAAACTAACTCTTATTTTACAAATTTAACACAACTTCCTTAAATATTTCATAAATACCACAAAATAATAAAAAACACACATTAACTTCATCTAATCACATTTTAGTATATAAAGTTCATATAAATGAAAATTTAGATCTAAAGCATGCAAAGAAAGAAATTTAAGGAAGAGAAGAAATGTAGTTTTTATGTTAAAATATAATTTCTTTGTTAAAATTTTTAAAAATTTGTGGTATGTATGATATATTTATGGAAGTTGTTTTAAATTTATAAATTAAAAGGAAGTTGGTGGTATGTATTTAAAAATCCCTAATAACTTTTGTAGCCGATATAATTATCAGCCAAATTGCTAATTGGCCGATTCTATGTAGCTGTGACTTGCACTGTTACAGAATCAATTCCAAATGTAAACAATTTAGAAGTATCACTCGCGAACACAGGCACATATTTACAGTTCAGTTTGAATGTATGCATCTGTCGATAAAGGTAAAGTTTTGTTTACATACGTAGCACTTTATGAGCTTTGGGTCATTAACATTGAATAATAAAACACTAAAACTTGTGTGAACATTACTGTTGTGTCTCACTGTTTCTTTTCTTAGTTTCTCTCATACTTTTTCTTGAGGATTGTGCAAGGGATATGACAGCTCCGCCATTACGAAGGGTGTTCGATAAATTCTTCTACAGTTTTTTAAAGTGTAGAAGTTTTTTCGCATGCAAGTGGAATTTCAATAGTTCGACTCTCAGAAGAGTGAACATAAAAACAGGTTGAAAAGTAATATAAAATTTCGAAGTGTTTTTTGTTTTGTGTGATTGCTTCTTTATTCAGTGTTTTTTTTAATGTTAATTTCTTAAGTTCAAATTTTGTTAAATCGAACTCAATTCAACCCCTTTTTGTTATGCCATATTTTCTCGAAATCTCTTTTCTACTGGATGCTTGTCTCTCAAACCATTAGATTATGTTTGCACTAATTCTTATTCAATATATGTGATTAAAATAATATATTTAGTAAAATTAAGCACCTATTATGTGATGGGTCCTCTTGTTTTTATAGATAGGCCTTTAGTTTTGGTGCAAAGAGGAAAAGCTGTTTTTCAGCAGTGGCCAGACAACCGTGGAGATGAATCCACTGATGAATGACCTATTTGTATCATCCATCTACTTTTTCATCTCACAATATAATATTTGTGCTAAAATTAATTTTTTTGCTTGCACTCTTTTCTTTTGGAATTTATTGACTCATTAAGATTTGCTTTTGGATAGTTTGTGCTAAGCCATTTTGTATTGTTTCTTTAAAACTTGAGAAAAGATGGTACAGAGTAGACTCCAGCCAAATGCATTTTTTTAATTTTTGTGGATTTTAAACTAGACTGGGAATTTTCTTACTTGGGCTCTTAAGCAGTTAAACAAGATTGATTGTATAACAGAACAACTTAACAACCAATCTTTTTTCCCCCTTTGGTTTGGCTTATTTTTTGCCATTAAAATTACTTGGGTGTTTAATTTGTAAATGATTGAAGTTTATGCTTAAAATGTGGTGTTAAGTACTATTTATTGACATGCATATAATACTCCCACATGTTGAGCTGTCATTTAATTTTCATATACATGGTAAATTTGTAAAAGATTTGCTATACATTGGTTTCAGCTATGCAACATTTTGTGGTATGAAATATTCATTTATTTGTTGATTATCTTATGGTTAAGATGTCAATTATTTTTTAATTATGTTTTTAAATATGTAGAGACAAATATATTAGTTCTGATCTGTCTAAAATAGGTTATTGGTTCTTGTGCCTAATCCTATTGAATTTTAAGTAGCACTTTTAATGTCTATGATATTATTTAAAATGCTAAACCTAATCATAATCAATAGACAAAGAGCATATAATCATTAAATATAAATCATATTTACTAACTTTATTTTAAGATTTAGAAGTTTGAATTGCTGTTCTGGAAAATGATCTCTACCACTAGAATCAACCTAATTGAGGGATTTAGATTAAATTCAATATTCATTTGATCAAAGGAATGATTAGCTCATGACTGAATAAACTTTATGCATGAAGTTTGGGAAGATTGAGTTTGTTGTTGTATTCGTAGTCAAAAGTTAAGTTTTCCTTGGTAGAAGTAATGGCAAACTCGTTATATATTAAATTCAATATTCATTTGATCAAAGGAGTGATTAGCTCATGACTGAATAAACTTTATGCATGAAGTTTGGGAAGATTGAGTTTGTTGTTGTATTCGTAGTCAAAAGTTAAGTTTTCCTTGGTAGAAGTAATGGCAAACTTGTTCTATATTAAATATTTAGATTTATGATATATATGTACTTGCACGTGCATAAAAGTAGGAAGCAAAAGAAATGAGATTTTTATGGTTAAAGTATAATAATAGGGTTCATGGATATTTTAGAGGTCTATTGGAAGGTTTATAAGCTATTGGAGACAACATTTTGTTGTTTAACAACAACTTGTAGCTATTGAGGGTGTTTAGGAGGCGATAGGGGCTGTTCAAAGCTGTTTTGTCCGTATAAATTTTATTCATGTATAAGTCTATCCAAACTTAATCTACCCATATTTCATGTATAAATCTTATTCAGTCATAATTTTTAATCTTTTGTGGCCAGATGAATCTTGGGCTGAATCTTAACTTTCATTTAGGTTGATCTTTGTGGTGGAGATTACTTTCTAGAGCAACATTGCTAACTTTAGCATCTTCAAATTAAAGTATGTTAATTATGATATTTATATAATAATTATGTTTTTTCTCTTTTGATTGTTATTAATTTTTGCATTTAAATTTTTGTGGTAGATATTGTATATGAGGACCTGATGCCGGGACAGCGGGAGTTAATCTAGCACTGGTTCTTGGGGAGTAACAAGTCTTCTAAGTCACAGGATCATATTCAATGATTTAAGAAACAAATATATAGACATCAAATATAGCTCATTTATTTATTAATTCATAAGTCTTGATTACAAAGATCAAAATAAAAAAAAGTTGCAAATTTTTAAAAGAGTCAAAAAGAAGTGAAAAATTAGCAGAAAACAGTATCAGTACTGCTTGGTTCTTAGCGCCCTTCCTCTAGGATGGACTTCTAATCTGGGCATGTTTCAAAAGTTCAGGCATTTGAATGCCAGTTAGTTGTGAAACTAAGTACTGATAGATGTCATCTTTACAAATATTAAATAATAAGTAAAATAATTAATAATTTGACAGGAAATAGAAGCTGTATGAATTTATCCCTACAAACCTATTTCAATTGCACTGAAACTTTGACATAAAAATAATTACAGTCACAAAAATAAATATAGAATTTTAGCATTTGTTATCTGGGGCAAAACTTGATTTTGTTGGGCAAATACAAAATCGATAAAAATGATTTATCTTTTATATCACTACTTCCCTCTATACCTGTCCCCTCAAGGCTAATCAGTATAGGCTCCTTATGACTCCTGATGTCGGACAGCCCCGTCTTAGCAGTTGTCTGATCAAACTAAAAAATATATCAACATGGAACCCTTGCTACTCAGTTATCCAAACTTGTTCATATATTATTTTATATGACTTTAAAGCATTTTTATCAATATGTGCGATGCTGAGTGGAAAAATATATTTAAACAAGGGTAATAAGAGACATCTGATACCTTTTTCTTTAAGTTTAAAAGTTCAATAGTTTAATCGAATCTGCATTTAGATTTGATATTTTGAATTAGATTTTTAGTCAATAATTTTAGGAGTAATTATTATCTTTATTTATATTCTGTTTTTCTTTCAGCTATTTCTTCTTGAAAGAAGTCCAAATTTTACCGAGGTAGTAATAATATTTACCGAGGTAGACCTATCAAACTCTCAGTAATAATAATATTTGGTGGTGTGACATTAGCCTTTACTGCTTTTTACCTTGCTAGTATTATAATCATTAGATGCATGGATACTCTTTTCTTTCCCATGTTAAAGTTAATTAATTTTATCTTTTGATGCACAGTAAAAACAAAGAGTCTAATTCATTTTTGTTACTTGCTGAGAGTTTGATAGGTCTATCACTCGACTTTGCTGCAATAAATTTAAACGTTGGCTTTATTATGGAGCAATGTACTTATCAATTTGTTTGTTAACTGTATATTTCCTAGATTTGAGATTCTGCCTTGGAAGTCAACCGACTAATTGTTCACAAATTATGGAAAATAAGGAAGGTGACGATTCCAGCGGCTATGAAAGAGACAGCATCCTAAAACCTCACAAATCTCGCCTTTCCTGCACCAAATACTTTGATGCATTGTGGTTTTGCTATTGTAAGTTGAGTTATTCATTTGATATTATGCTCTTATATAATGAAACTTAGAATTAACTATTATGTTATCAAAACATTTATAATTTGGTTTCCTTCTTTTACTTATAATTGCAAAATTTAGATAATGTTGAAAACTGCTTATGCATTCCTTAATTTATTCATTAAGAATTTTTGAGCTTTTTGGTGCTGTTATTTTTTTCTATTGTTCCTTAACATTTTTCTTTGTATGGTTGACTATAAAAATGGCTCAAATGTCATAGTTTATGGTTAAACATATCAGTTATTATATCATTTATTATTTCATAAGTTCAAAATTCACCATTCACATAATTTTCCTTTGTGATTCTCATCATTATTCAAAAGAAGTGAATCTAAACATTTTTGAGAAGATATTACATCAGTTCGTTATTCACTGAAGCTCCAGTTGAAAAAGAATCTCTGTTTCTGAAGTGAGTTTTCTTCTTTAAATCAAATGAATGAGGATCTCTAATTTACATGTGCTGAATTTGTAACATTAATGATTACAATTATGTGCTTGAACTATCAAGTTAAATAACATATTAGAAAAATGTTGCAATCCAAACTCTCATCTGCTTAAACAATTTTTTCTTTTCTCTATTATGTTTTTCATTTTTGGCATCTTTCCTTTGGTTTTGATTATATGATATCACAGAAACATTATTGATGATAATTAATTTTTATGTAGGTATATCATGACCTATTATCTGATTTAGATTGCAACTCATTTCAATGCTTAAAAATTTCAAATTTTTTCTCACAAGGATTCTAGATAAAGCTGTGATAATATTGGTGAGAATTTCAGTGTTAACAAGCTTATGAAATAAAAAGCCATGACAGCATCTTATCATGGCTCTCACTTATGGTTGCGGGGATTATTATTTTAAAGGTGCTAGAAATGTCCAGTTCATGAGTTCGACTTATAAATTTGTTTCAAGTAAATGGAAAGATTTCAGTTATTGTTGGTTTTGTGGTGCGGCTTTGATCTGGTGATATAACCCAGTCTTAACTTGTGACTGCTTGATGTTGTGACTAAAAGTTATGGTATTAGCAACTGCCAAAGTATTGGTAGAAACTTATTTTCCTATTCTCAATTTGTTCTTTTGACTCTTTGCAAGAAGTTCAATGGGTGTATTCTGAACTGATCTTAGTGAAAGGCCATTATTTTATTATATTTTGTATTTTTTCTGCATAGAAATTCCCAACCTTACTTCAGCCTAGGAAAAATCTTACCAAATGCTTATAAACGAATCTCTTGGTTCTCAAAAGAGTCTTAAAGACTAATCATTACCCCCCAAGCACTGTCATTTTCAAAAGTTGGTGACTGTCTCTTCTGGATGGTAATTTTGTTGCAGTGTTGGCACTTCACATGTAAGAAAGATGCCTACGAGGTTCAGGAACTTATGTGGCAATGAATGGGTGTAACATTGGGTGCGAACTTAGTTAGGCCTTTTGATCTTTTGGCAGATTTAAAAATGATATGTTTTATGTTTCTCTTACTGGTAAGCATTGTTTAATCAAGAAAGTTACTTCTCTACCTCTTTTTTTGTTTGTCCTCCCCTTCCCTTGTTTTCTATTCTTTCTCAGCCTCTTTTTTATGGGAGTCCGATGACAGCTTAGAATATCATTTCATATAAATGGGAGATCCTGTTATATAATTTCTAATTTTTATGTTTTCCCCACGCAAGTATTTTTTGTTTATTAACTTTTAAAGTTTGTCACTTGGTTTCAAATTTATATTTATACTTTGTAGAATCTCTCTCTCTATATATATATATATTAAATGGCACATAAGCAGAGGTGTATTGTGTGTTTATGAATATTTATTGATTAAAAGAAAACACATGCGTAATAAAACATAAAACATCAGCATAGAATCAATTACTAACAAATAAGAGATAATCAAACTGAATTTTTATGTTAGTTGGTTGGCCTTTGTTGGTTCCAGCACTCCTGATTTAGGATTTAGGATTTTCTCAAACCAAGCACTATTTTCAAACTATGTATAAGGATTCTAACCAAAAGTTGATTCCAGAATAAATCTGTTATTTGGATTAATCCGTGACCAAAAACTTCTAATTAAAAGTTTGGGCTATCTATGCTATTACCCAGGTCACACTCCCATGGATTGACAAAAGAAAAAAATAATTTTGTTCCAAAAGCAATAGAAAAACTTAACTAAAATATTACAATGAAAATGAGATCTTACAATTTTTGTTTTATTCTAAAATATTTAGTTACTTTATTTGATTTGATATTTATAAATTGAGGCATAGTAAAATTGTCTTCAAAATAAGATTAGAATGTTGCAATTACATTTAAGATATTATATAAAAAGGTATATCAAAAGAGCACAAGAGATTGATTCTAAACTAAAAAAAAACAGGCAGTGCTAATATTCTATCTTTGGCTTGCACAAAACATCGACCGAAATGTACAATGCATAGATATTATTTAACGACTAAAATTAGCTAAATTAGAGGATTATTATTTAAGCTAACAGGAAAGATAATTTTGCTTATCGTATAGCCCAAATAATTACTTTTGATAACTATTGAATTGCTCAGAAAATTGTTCAAGACAGCTGCGTTAAATTTTCTGATTTTCAAAAGTATGTTTTAAGGTTTGAATCAAATTGCTTGTGCTTGAGAATTATCAATGTCCAATGAATTTAACAATTCGAAAATCTTATTAAAAATAAAAAAATAAGATTGCAAGCCTTGTTCTTCCATCATTTTGTATCTTAAATTTTTATATACGTCTCATTTATTTTTAATTTTTTTATTGTTTTTGTTCTATTCAGCATCAACTTTTTCATTAACTTTATTATATTCTAAATTACTTAAAAGAAATATTTATTATTCATCTATATTGTATTGTTATTTTTGAAATCAAGAGATTTATATCATTAAGTTAGCAAAATAATTTGCTACCTTATGCCTCATGTTTAACATAATTAACCCCCATGTAAAATTTTGTTGTAATCAGAAGCAATTGATACTATAAAAGAAAGTTTTTATATTTATCATCCATTATTCATTATTTTATTCCATGCAATATTCTACTTTCTTGTTGCTTTCTTGTTTCAATGGTAGCAATTTTGGACTGTACCCAATCTTGGTAAAGATTTGAGAATGTACCTTTGATAGTTTGGATATAGTAATTGCGACCATTCAATGCCCCCCATATTAGAATTGAGTTAAGGAATTTTGCTATATTAAAAGAGAAAAAAGATAAAAAAAGACGGGAAGAAAAACCTTTTGTAAAATATCTTATCTATTTGAAATAGAGGGGGGCATCTATTTTATTGTGCATAGCAGAAACAATGGATTCACATAGCCGGATTCACTCAGTGGGATTAAATTTTGGTGGTGTTCTTTTTCTTTTATTGTTGCAACTAATATGTGTGTGCCCTCTGGGACAGCTCCATATCACCAGATGAAACAATACTATAGATATGGGTACTTGGACAATTGCTCTGGCAAGTGGAGTTTGCTCTTTGATTGTCTGACTCTGAAAACTAAAAGATCAGAGGAAATTGAGGTGAGAATTTGTTTAATTAATTTTGTTTACATTTACTGGGCTGTTGTTAGTGAGCACACGTGTTCCCTTGCAATAACTTGTTGGTATATGATTAGTGGATTTTCATTTTAGTTATGTAATTATTTTTTGGAATTATGATTAATTGAGCTATTGAACAGTACAGGCTGTCTGTTATGCATCTGGTTGTCTTGCCACAATGTGTTTGATCTTAATTTTTGCATGAAAACCTTGAAATATGAAGCATTCGAAAATACTCATTAATTTATGGGCCAATTTTCTATACAACAACCCAGATATCATTCCTTTTTATAGAACCATCACCCATTTCCTTCATTGAAAAATTACTACTAAAATATTGTTGTTCACAAAATATTCCCAGCCTATATTTTGTGCTCACCAAATTCTCAACGGTTTGATTATGGAAAAGCACAATTGCATTAACTCAATTTTGCTTGTGCTTATAGAATATTTAAACATCAACTGTAAATTGATAAAATTTATAAAATTTTGCATTATGGATCTTTTATTATCTTTAAACCTTTATTTTCTTAATTGCAGAAAATTCTACAGGACAGAGAGAAATCAAAATCACACATATGGACATATCGGACAGTAGAGGAAGCCTCTGAAAACTGGTGGCATATGTATCATCATTTCTTCAATGACTCTGCTGCAAAACCGAAATCCGATGCCTAATCTTCTTCATGTTTATCCCTCATCAGAACATTTTGCTTTCATCAAATTTCTTTAAAAGGCTCCTTCAAAATTATTTGGTTAGTAGCTGAACTTGAAGCTCCAAGCATTGAATTAATGATATTAATCATTAAGTAATTAAGTATAACCGGTTTGAATAAAATTGCCTGATTCTCTAAACAATGATAATTTAATTTAATAGTTGTGGCTTATCTGTAATTTATCGATGCCTTCTGGCTTTTTTCAAAGGAAATTGTAAATCAATTAGGATTGCTGATTTATGAGGCTCTTTTACATGCGGCATTTTTATAACTAAACAAATGAAAATGAATGTTCAACCATTATAACATGACAACATTTTTTTTAACTTAGCTTAAGTTGGAAATATTTTCTTTCCTGTATTAACTTAGCTTTAGTTAGAGATATTTTATTTCCTGTGGGTCATTGTAGAACTACTGCAGTGCCCTATTATTCGTTGGGCTAGCCATCTGCCAGTATAAGAGCTGATAGTAAACCTAAACACTGATCTATCTATTGATGGAAAGTTTGATTAAAACTCAAGTCAGCCTCATGAAAAGATTGCTTATATAAACATATCCAACAGTGAAGATTACTACACTTTTGTATCAACTCCTAAAATTAAATGATCATTTTATAAAAATTGTTGTATGGATGTTAGATATATAATTTTTTTTAACTCTAGTCTCATACCTGTACTTCTCTTGTGTTACACTATCGATTAAAGCATAAGGGAGCAATTTTATTTATTCAAAATTTTGCAGATCAACAAAATAAATATCACTAATTTATAAAACAGTAAATTATGCATATATATATATATTTATAAATTTTTATTGTATCTCTTAATTATTTTATATTAGTAAAGTAAAACTATTGATTAACATGGTTGTATATAAGGGGGTATATATATTTTTTATTTATATTGACTTATCTCTAACTTCATTAAAACAGTTCTATACTACTTTAATAGTTCTTGTTTTTTATAGTACACACTTCTTAACAACATGGAACAAATAGCATTATTTGTTGTACGTCGCCAAAAATTTTACATTTAAAGCTAATTAATTTTAACTTTTTGATTCTCTAACTTCACTAAAACAGTTCTATACTACTTTAATAGTTCTTACCTTTTATCGTACACACATCTTAACAACATGTAACAAATAGCATTATTTGTTGTACTTTCCCAAAATTTTTACATTTAAAGCTAATTAATTTTGACTTTTTGATGCACGGTAAAAACGAAGAGTTTGATTAGATTTTTTACTCGATACTTCGGTGCAATGAATTTAAATATGAAAAATGTTACTTGCTCCCAAACTTCTCCCAAAAATTATGGATGGCTAGGATTTAGAATTTAAAATATGTATTTTTATGGGGCTGACAAATAAAAGTGAATTTAATAATAATTTTTTATTCCACTTAACTCCCTAAATTCATATTTTTTGGGAGATATATGGGAGCTATGTATCAAAACTCTTTAAATATTGACTTTATTATGAAGCAAAGTACTTCTCGATTTGATTTTTAATTGTATATTTCCGAGATTTGTAGGTTTGGCCTTGGATGCCAACCCACTAATTGTTTCACAATTTATGGAAAATGAGGAAGGTGACGAATCCAGTGACTATGAAAGGGACGACATTCAAAAACCTCACAAATTTCTCCTTTCCTGCTCTTATTACTATACGCATTCTGGTTTTGCTATTGTAAGTTGTGAAATTCAGCTGATCTATGTAATGAACTTTAGAACGAGCTATTATGTTATCAATACATTTTATTTTAGTTTCTTTGTTTTACTTGTAATTTTGCATATTTTAGATAAATGTTGAAAAAATTTTATGCATTCCTTAGTGGTTACTCATTAGAATTTATGTGCTTTTTGGTGCGTTTGTTATTTTCTGTTGCTCCTAATCTTTTTCCGTTGTATGATCGACTATAAAAATTGCTCAAATAGCAAAAGATGTTGTAGTTTATTGGTTAATACACCAGCTATTAGATCGATTGTTATTTCATAAGTTCAAAGTTCACCATTACATAATTTGCCTTTGTGATATTTTATCATTATTTAAAAGAAGTGTTAATCTTAACATTTTTTGAGAAAACTTTTACTTTAAAATTGAATGAATGAGATCTCTAATCTACCTGTGCTGGAATTGTAACATTAATGTTTACAATTATGTGCATGAACTATCAAATTAAATAACAGACTAGAAAAGTGTCTCGATCCAAATGTTCATCCATCCAGCTAGATAGTTTCTTCTTTTCTCTATGATGTTTCTCATTTTTACCATCATCCGTTTTGTGCTCTGATTATATTCTCACAGAAATATTTATGAAGACTAATCATTATATTTTATAGGTAAATCATGTCCTGTTATCTGATTTTGATTGCTACTCATTTCAACGTTAAGAAAATTTCAAATTGTTTCTCATAAAGGATTCCAGTTAAAGCTGTGATAGTATTGGTGAGAATTTCAGTATTATCAAGCTTATGAAATAAAAAACCTTGACAGCTTATAATACAAAGTTATCCTTGTTCTCACTGATGGTTGCAGGGAATATAATTTTAATGGTGCTAGAAATGCCCAGTTCATGAGTTTGACCTGTAAAGCTGTTAAGGTAATTGGAGAGATATCTGTTATTGTGGATTTTGCGACTTTGAGCTGGTGATATAACCAGCCTTAACTTGAAACTGCTTTATGCTATGACTAAAAGTTATGGTATTAGAAACCTGTTATAGTATTCTCAATTGGTTCTCTTTGCAAGAAATTCAATGGGTATATCCTGAACTGATTTTGAGCAAAGGCCATTGTTTTATTTTATTATGTATTTTTTCTGCATAGAAATTCTCAACTTGACCCCAGCCTAGGAAAAATCTCCCCATATGCTTAGAAATGAATCATAAGCCCCAAGCACAACCACTTGCGAAAGTTGGCAATCGTCTCTTCTGGATGTGAACTTTGTGTTGGAAGTTCACATAAATGAAATGGGGTACTTAAAATGCTTTTACTTCTTTTTTGGTTTTAGTCGAGTGTTAAAATTTTATTAGGCCTTTCGATTTTTTGGCAGAATGAGAATTTTATTGTATGTTGCTTTGGCTGGGAAGCATAGCATACATAATCAAGAAACTTACTTTTCTCCCCCTGCCTTCTCTGTGCTTTCTAAGTCTCATTTTTATGGGATTTTCTCGAATCATGCATGCACTAACTTCAAACTAAGTAAAAGGATTATAGCCAATAGTTTGATTCTTAAAAATAACTTTCATAGTATACACAGCCAAAGTGTTGTAAAAGTGACCCCAAACTATAAGTCGCGAATATCCGTTGAAGACATGATGTGTCACCACGAGCTTCTTCTTCAAAGATATTCAAAATGATTGCTGATAGAAAAAACTGGGTTTTGGATATACCATTGTAGCAATCATGATGCCAAGATGCCTCACGTGATGCTAGCTATGCTAGCGCATAACAGTAATTGAAGCCTTAACGAGCGATCAATTCATTCAGAAAACTCTCACATGGGCATGCTTGAGTTTAAGAAAATAGCACATGAGTGAGGTTTGTGTGCACGAGCGTATCTAGGCATTACTTTGATGTACTTGACCTAACAAATCTCCCTCTTTCAACACGCCAGTCATCTGTAAACATGCCCTTTCATGGATTCTATTTTGGGTGCAATTGGGAGCATCTTGTGGATCTTCAGTATCATCATATTTTTTTCTATTGGCCAATACTTTTTAAAAATAAGAAATACATAATTATTCTTAGTCATATTAAAATAAATTATATATTTTTATAGATTCTGGTAAGACGAAAATTCATTATTGTACAATTAAATTAAAACAAGTCTAAAAAGTAAAATAAAATGATTTTGCAAGAAAATGTATTTGAAATAATTATATTAATTATGAATTGCTAAATGCATGCATAATTAAATAAGAGTAAAATTTGTATAATAAAATTTGTATAATAAAGTTCATAAATATTAAGAAAGAATAAGATTATGAATTTTTTTAACTAACAAGGGATGGAGTCATGATTTTATTTAGTGGTAGTCACAATACTTCTAATATTATAAATGAAACTAATAATCTTCTTGCTTTAAATAAGACAGGTTGAGAGTTCTTCTACACAAACATTCCCAGTAATATCTCCTACATAGACTTACCCCACCATTCTTATTCTGATGTTGTGTATTCTCTTGCCAAAGATTTTCAAAAGTTGCATGATGAGGTAAAGACACAAATTGAATTTTTAAATGATAAATATGGTAGCAAAGTTTTATACAACTAGATCTGAGAGATTATTCAATAAGGAGGATCATGTGGTGTGCATTCGTCTTGAGTGATATGGCGCTACTAAACCCAAGAAGTTGCATATGAGAGTTGCTGGATCATTTAAGGTCATTAAGAAGATTGGATCTAACGCGTCTTGTAGATTTGTCGCATGAAATGCTGATTAATCGTGTATGTAACTGTTGTTGTTGTTTTTTTTATGAAATTCATGGCATTATTCTTATTTAATGCACATTGGAGAGACAGTTATAGCTTCTTAAACTTATTATGCTGACATTCTGTTGATTGAGACACTTGTGATTCACATTTGTCCGGTTCTATGTATTCTCATCAATTTTAAGGGCTGGTGTTTGCCTTAACTTTTTGGAGTACATTATGCCTTCAATTACAACTTTCAAGTTTATAAGAGCTGCAACATGATTTTCATATAAATGCATTTATATGGGAAATGCTATACTTATAAAAAAAATACACAAAAAAGTATCTAGGATATTAAGTTTTTTTTTTGTCTTTTTTATATCACACATAGGTCAAGCAAAAAAATGTACTGCACCAATTATTTGCATAATACTCAAGATATAGCAAGTATGGAGTTTGATGACCTCAAATAAACTAAAATAAAAAAAGAAATGAATAAAGAGAAAAATATAAGGAAAATTAAACTGTCACTGAAACTCCCATAAGAGAATTTTCCAAAATGGGGTTTTAATAAATGACAACATAAAATGAGAAAAAATTAGAGATCTTCAAACGAAAAAGTCAACGAGTTCGAATTGGATCCTTTCTCCTTTTTCTTTTTCTTTTTCTTTTTTTTTTCTTTTCCTTAAGAAGTTTTCAAGATCATCATATATATGCTCCTCAACTGTACTATCCGCATCGAAACTTTCCCAAATTCAAGCATTGCTCAATTTTTATTTTTGTGTGATGAAATACATGGTATTTTTCTTATGTGTGTGTTCAAGCTTTGCTCAGTTTTTTATTTTGTACAAATTATCTGTATCCACTAAGTGCTGGGCATCACTGTATTTGAGGTGTACATTTGTTTGCATGATGTGAGAACTGAGCAATAATGCAAAAACTGAGCCATTCAATTGCCAACAGATTTATAATTTGGGTTCATGTTGCCATCCCCACTTCAGTGGTATTAAATCTTGGTGTTATTTTTGTTGGATGGATTCAAAATTTTCAGATGCCTGGCTTCTACTTTGTGTTAGTTCTATCTCGCTTTCATGCATAGTTTTTGTTGTATTGCTGTTGCGTTGTTTTGAAATTCAGATTTGACTAAATTTAATTTAAGTGTTTGTTTTCTGAATCAATTTTAGTTATCTTTTTTCCTTGTTACAAATGTTGTATTCAATTGGGTTATGCACTTGTTTGTTTGGTCTTCTGATTTTGTTAGTGAGATCTTAGTTACGGTGCAAAAAGAAAAAGCTGTTTTACAGCAGTGGCAGACAACCGCAGAGATAAATCCACTGATGCTGGCTTCCTGTACTATCTGTCTACTGATTTCATCTCATATTCAAATGTTTTATTTTCTTTGAAACTTTTGCTTGCATAAGTATGTTATAATTGTCTGTATATGATCTTCAGTACATGAGTTGAATTTGTTGTTTAATCAGATTGTTTCCTTAAAAGATAATAATGTCTTGAGAGGATTTGGTAGGATGATCTAAGAAGCTTGCTGCGTCTATTAACATGTAGGGATCAATAATTTGTCACCACTTTGCCTAAAGAATCTTGATACACCACATCATCATCGAGTTACATGGTCTTAAACTAGAGAAATATACCAAATAATTGATCATGCCTTAGACTAATTTTTCCACTTTAATTAGTCGAGCTTTTAATTAAAATTGCTATTTATGTAATTTAAATTAATACTTGGTATTTGCGCTCTTGTATATGTTTTATAAGTTGGTATTTAGTTTGGCCTGTATATGTTTCAATGAAAGATTGGGGGTGCTCTTCTTTTTCTTTTAAGGAAACATGTAAGGTTCTCTCTGTGGCAGAGATGTCTGTTGTTTTCACTAATTCTGATGGCATGTTATGTCATCAAGGACTGAACGGCTTGTGTAGCCTCGGCTAAATCTAACTAGACTGACTCTTGATTGCAACTTGTTTTGTTCATATGAACATTTGTATGATTTCTTTCAACTTCCTTCACTTAAAATGAGAATCAAAGCATTGTATCCTTGGAGTAAGCTGTGTGAAGTTTGCTCTAGTACTTGCTGACTGCAACTTTCAAAAGGGTGTATGTAGTGCTTTCATTTAACATTATTAGGTCAATCTGTTTCTTTTAAATACTAATTTCAAAGTTTTGATTTGAATTTTTCAAAATTTTTGTACTAGTAAAAGATAAAATCCTAACTTCATAACATAATAGCTGAATACATATTTACCTGGGATGTTTGCTAACAATGTCTTAATTTGAATATCCTTGGAAGGAATGCCTATTCATTTGCAGCCAAATATTATATAAACTGATTCAACCTTAGGGGTTGTTTGATTCACCGACATCTCCTTGTAATGCTATGTTATATAAAATTGCTGATGAGATTGGAGCTATTTGGTTCATTATTATCTAATTAATGATATGTAAAAACTTAACAAAAGGCCATTGTTTAATTGGTTAATGTTATTTGAATGTTTACATAGGGGCTGTTTGGTTCACCGACATCTTTCGTAATACTATGTCCTTTAAATATGTTGGTGAGAACATGTTGGTGAGAACGGAGAATGCCATCTCTTTAATGACATCTCAAAAATTACTACAATGCCAATGCTGGTTTTACTTGAGTGTCTGCTGAAATCTCAGATAACATCGCCTGACAAGCAATAGAGTTCTTCGCGTTCGTTCTCCCGAAGCTTGCATCCATGCGCTCCGCCTTTGCTGACACCTTGCCCGACGTGCTCGCTTCGCTGACGCTTTCGCTCGACAACGTAGCTTGCCAGACACAGAAGTAAAAATGCACAAATATAAATTTTTTTTGGGCTGTTTTATTTTGTGTGCGTATTTCTTTTTTTCAATGTGTTTTTTATACTTATTTCTTAAGTCATTGAGATTTGCTTATAGATAGTTTGTGCCAAACCGTTTTGTATTGTTGCTTTAGAACTTGAGAAAATGAAGGTATAGAGTAGACTCTAGTCAAATGCATTGTTTTTTATTTTTGTGAATTTTAAATTAGGCTGGGAGTTTTGCTCTTAAACATTTAAATAAGATTTGTTGTTTGACAAAACAACCAACCTTTTTTGTCCCTTTGATTTGGTTAATTTTTTTTACCATGAAAGATGATCTGGGCGTTTTTTGTAAGATGCTTAAAATGTTAAGGACTATTTATTGGCATGCATATAATTGCTCCCACATGCTAAGCTGTCTTTTAAATGTATTAGGAACTGTTGTCTTTCCCAAGGGGTTGCGATCAGTGGCTCTTTAGTGTTGGTTAGGAACGTCTTCTTAAAAGAGGGAATTTGTGTTAATTCAATCTAATTAAATCATGTGGATTGTCATCATTCCATTTGGAAATTGAAAATAATTTTTAGTAAAATATTTAAATAAATTAATACTTTCTTAAATTAAAAAATTTGTAAGTCTTAAGAAGAAATTACTTGTCAAGTATGGACCATTCCTTGAATTTTTTCCATAATGGCCAATTTGGAAACTAGAAAGTGTAGTGCTGATTAGCCGCCACTTATTTTTCTTTGCGGGGAAGCGGCTTGAGATTCTCCGCTCGCCTCGGGGTGATCGTCCGCCCCCTACCCGAGCGGTCGTCGCGTACTTGAGAAGTTATGTCACTCTCATATTGGTGCCACTACGAGTTTGTCCCGCTAATCATTCGCGTGGTTATTGCTGGTGATGTTCTGGTTGCCTTGAGGTTGTGCTATCTGATTGATCATGTTAGTACTCATATGCTTGTCTCAAAGATTAAGTCATGCATATGCAAGTATGAACAATTTCAGATTGTAAAATTGTGAATGACTCATTAAATCAGTTATAGTTTGTTTGATGGTATGTGTTACTCAGATAACATAGTAATTTTAGAGCTAATGCGCGCACCAAATTCTGACTTCTTGAAAGGATGCATTTATTAGGCAAAAGGTTGATGCTAGCTGCCCTGATGACTCGTGATAATTTGTCGGATCGCACGACCCTTGTGCTGCCGGTGCATCATTCAAATATTAGCCCTATCAATTTTCGATGGTAAGATAGGGGCTTACCATGGTTGGTGATGGGTGACGGAGAATTAGGGTTCGATTTCGGAGAGGGAGCCTGAGAGACGGCTACCGCATTCAAGGAAGGCAGTAGTCGCGCAAATTACTCAATCCTGACATGGGGAAGTAGTGATAATAAATAACAATACCAAGCTCTTCGAGTCTGGTAATTTGAATGAGTACTATATAAACCCCTTAACGAGAATCCATTATAGGGCAAGTATGGTGCCATCAGCTATGGTAATTCCAGCTCCAATAGCGTATATTTTAGTTGTTGCAGTTAAAAAGCTCGTAGTTGGACCTTCGGATGTGTTCCTGGACTTAATTGGCCCGCCTCGCGGTGTGCACCGCTTGTCTCGTCCCTTATGACGGGGATGTGTTCCTGGACATAATTGGCCGGGTCATGCCTCTGACGCTGTTACTTTGAAGAAATTAGACTGCTCAAAGCAAGTCCTGATGGGCCGTGGAACCCAGTAGTCGCACCCATTGTGCAAACCAACACTAATCAAGGCGGAAAGAATCAAGCATATGTAAACCAACGGAGTGGGATGCGTCCGTCCATGAGAGAACTCAGCCATGCTCCTTTAATCCTGATACAATGAGTATGCTACAATCTGGCAGCTGAAGCGATGATGGCAAGACGTTGTATAAGTTGAGAACAGTTCAATAAACTGATCCCAAGAAGTCAATGTGGCAGGAAGCAAGCTTCAATGCACAAAAGTATCCATGATGGCTCTCGTATATCTGCAGTGAACTACAAAGTGCTCCCTGTCCTCCTCAGTATCACACAGCCCCAGACACAAGCTACAGATTGTGTAAGTCCTCTATTGAATAGCAAGTAGTCTGTTGAAATAGCATCACTGAGCAGTCTCCACAAGACTTGGGGCTTAAGGCCATCTCGGACATGGCCGAAAACTGCCAATGCTGACCTCCTCGTTCCAGTCGGTATAACTGGCTGGCCCAACTCTCAGTGAAGTTCTCAACATGCCACTGTTGGGTCCCCTCCTCTAGCAGTGTATGATGTTGGATCACAGGCCATCGTACCCCAGGAGTCCTCACTACGGCGACGGTAGCGGAACTCTATGGCTCTCACATAGATGAGATCCTCTCGATTGACGAAACTGAAAGTGTGGCGAGCAACCAAGATGGTCCCCAGGGTTGTCTGCCATCGTACGAAGTGTATACTGCTACCCCCCGTTCATTACCAAAGGAATTTACGGATTATAGCCTCAATGTCCGCAAGGCAGGAGTCCGAAATAGGAGCCACTAACATCTGATAGCTGGGAATCGAGGCAAGCACTAGCTTGATTAGACTTAATATGCCAGCAAGAGAAAGGTGGCGAGTGATCCAAGAGCTCAATTTGCCTTTGACCTGCTTAGTAATAGTTGCAAAGTCTATCCTTCTCGGAGGCCTGCCTGTGAATGTAACACAAAGGTAACGAAGTGAGTCACCTCTCCTGAAGCCAAGTCGGGCCGCAAGCCTGCGCTACCGGTAAGCTGGGGTATGGCGGCTAAAAATAATCTGTGACTTATGCAAGCTCACAGATTGTCCAGTCCAACTGACATACTCATCAAGTATTCTTTGGACATCCCTGCCTGTTGCCACTGAAGTTGGTGCGAACAGTATCAAGTCGTTTGCATGCATGAGGTGTGAGAAGCTGGGCCCACCCCGATCAAGCCTGATGTCGATCGGGCGACCAATCTGCAGCTGCCGCCGGATAATGAGTGAAAAGAGCTTCGAGCACTAGATGAATATGTAAGGATAGAGGGGCATCTCTGCGAACAGTATCCAAGGGAGCTTGTGCTCACCAATAAGGACAAAAAACTTGGGGGACTCAATGCACTGCATGGCCCAGTCTGTCCACCACTGCAGAAAGTTAAATCTTTGCAAAAATAAGTGAAGGCACCCCCACTCGAAGCGATCGTAAGCTAGTTCCATATCCATCTTGATGGCCATATGACCGATTGTCGGGGTGGAATATGAGAGCCGCATGAGGATCTCCTGGGTCGTGAAGCAGTTATCGCTAATATCTCTCCCGGGAACAAAGGCACATTGTTCTCGGGAGATCAAAGAAGGCAGCACCCCCTTAGGCGCATGGCCAAGATCTTAGCCATCACCTTGTAGACAGTGTTGCAAAGGCTAATCGAGCGACACTGCCTCGGAGTGGAGGCCCCTTCCTCCTTCGGTAAGAGGACAACCATAGTATCACACCAGCGTTGTGACATCTGCCCACCATCAAATAAATGGTGGATGGATGTCTGGATGTCAGCCTGGATGATCCTCTAATAACTGGTGAAGAAATAAGGGGTGATGTCATCAATCCCGGGAGAACGGTTGAGGCCAAGGTCCCTCGGGGCTACCCAAATCTTTGCGGCCGTGACCGCAGCTTGGATAGAGGCAAAGTTTGCGTTACCAAGTATACGGTTTGGAATCAGATCATTTGGGAACTCCCTTACGGAACTAGAGGTGCCCCACTTCTCCTGGAAAAAATAAAAAAATACATGGCGTATCCGCAGCGGGTTGGAAGAGGAGTCCTCTTGAAGCGCGAGGACGGTGTTCGACTTGTGACGCTGCATCGCGAGCCGCGGAAACACTGTTGTGCACTGGTCACCCTGAGAGAGCCACCATGCTGTGGCGCACTGCTGCCACCAGCTCGTCAACGTCATCTCCACCTGAAAGAGCTCATGTGCGGTGTTTCGAGTCTGCTGAACGAGCTCCGGGTCGCCGCCCTTGTCTGTCTCCGTGTCTGTGGCCTGAAGTTGTGTGACCGTAGCATTGGTTGAATGTGTAGATGATGTGTCAATCCAATGTGTATATTCTTTGCCTGTAGATGATGTGTCTTATCAAAAAGTGCATTCAATCAATAATCTACGTACACATTGAATTGACACATCATCTATATATTTTAGTGTATACTAATGTGTAAGTGTAGCAATACTAATATATATATATATATATATATATATATATATATATATATATATATATTGCATAGTCATAAAATAATGATTATTGAGGTACAATTATTATAGTTAACAAATGCAAATAATAGTTTGATTAGACAATAAGATTATTTTCATTAGTAATTATCAATAAATTACTATTAAATAATAATCGACCTATTGTAATTATTTTTGAGATAGTTTATAATGTCGTTAATTAGTCATAAATTGCATAGCCTCACACAAGTATGTCTAATTATTCTCTCTAATTTTTGTAATTTTAAAATAAAATTTAAATATTCAAGACTTTTGATTTTGTTTTTAGTTGAAAACATATAATTTTGGATTTCTACTTTATATCAAATATTTAGTATTATAGATTTAAATTATGAATAAAATTAATTTTTACACTTGAAATAAATATTTTTATTGTATAGAAATGACCTTAAATATGAGTTTGCGCTGGGGAGCTTAGGGTATATTAATTGAAGTTTAGATTTGTGAGGAAAGCTTAATTTGCATTAAAAATGGTAGATTGGATTCAATTTCTGCTAATATTAATGGAGTGAGTTATTTTCTTCAACTTCAGGACTTAGATAGGGCTGCTTCCAATCTCCCAAGCTGTTCATATTGGCAATGAATGGGCTTTCTACTCTTCTAAATGAAGTCATTCCTTTAGCACTCTCACTTCAGATGATTTATTATCATTTGGCAAAGCCTCTTCATTGTTAATTTCATGGCAGCTCTTGATGCACTCTTTGACGCTTCGGGCCTCTCTTGTAATGGGACATGAAATCTTCCATTGTATTCCTCTCATGTGAATTTTTGGATGGGTTCAAAAATATCTCTCTTGCAGGCTGCTTGCTTCTTGCTGCACTAGTTTAGAGCCATTCATGTGACATTAAACATTATTAAACTTGTCAATAATAGCCTATGTTCTCATGGCTCGAACTTAAAGAATATGCATATTCTTTGATGGGAGGATTCAGTCGCAGCCCCTAAAGATAAATGGGGAATCAGTGCTACAGGCCGGCCATAGTAGACAGATCATTAGTTGTAAATTGTTACTTTGTTGGCAATTATCTCTGCAATACTTGTTTGATCACAGAACGGTGGAAAGCTCATTGCCTTAAATGTTTTGAAAATTCAGATCGTAATAACAATGTGATCTCTCCTTTCCAGAAGAAGTTAAACAAAGTGTCCGAAATTCCTATACATCGGGCATCTATTTCTTTAATTGGATAGAAGGTTTAAGAAAGTAATCTATCTTCTACAGTTTTTGATACAGTTTTGCTGTCGTTATTTTTCTCTATCGGGCATTGTGCTTTGTAGTTATATTGTGCTTCCCGCAGCGAAGTCTTCGTGTGCCAAAATGATGCATCAATCTTGGCCTTAGAAAGGGGGTAGGGGGAGGTCAAGAGTATTTGAGGGGCCCAGAGACTCGCACAAGTAATCAAGTCAGTAGAAGTAATAACTACAATAAACGAAGCCACGGGTAGATGAAGAAGCAATGTATCTCACGTATGGAGTAAAAAGCACAAATGGAACTCAATGCATCCCACTTGCATCCAAACATTACTACTAAACGAAGCCACGGGTAGATGAAGAAGCAAAGTCTATGACAAATCTGTACCGCACATCGTTCCTGGCGAGCCTTTCCATGGCCTCGTTAATTTGATCCGGCTTCACCGTCTCGATGTCACAAGTTATGTTGTGCTTCCCACATAGATCCATCATCTCCTGCGTCTCCTTCATTCCGCCGATCAAGCTCCCCACCACCTTCCTCTTCCCTGTTCACAGCCAAAACACCAAAACCATGAGACACCTAATTAGCACAATCATGAATGAACTAATTATGATTCGTTAATTGATTGCTGGTGTGATTCATTGCTTTACCGGATAAGAGAGGGAAGGCGGGGAGAGGGATGGGCTTTTCCGGGTAACCGACGAGTGCTAATGTTCCTCCGATCTTGAGGAGATCCAAGAGGGGGCCAATCGGGTGCTGATTTGAGACTGTATCCAGGATGAAGTCTAGGCTCTTCCTTGAGGCCTTTTCACAATTAATCAAAAATATGGTCAGCATCTCTATAAAACAAAAACCTTTTCATTATTTGAAAAAGCCAACTCTATCTTTATCTATAATAGAGATTCAAACACCTTAATTCAATCATAAAACTAATGTAGTGCTCTTGGAATGTCAAAGGATGTTTAAAAATATCAAGCATACACCCTAAAGATTATAGAAGGATAGTTGTACAACTGAAGCTCAATACAAACAAAAAATTAATATAGATGACCACATCTAGTGAGATCAGAACAATAATGTAGCTGATACTATGGTACAACGTGAAAGTTTTATTGCGTAAAATAAAAAATGAAAATTTTGTGTTAAAAAGAAAGCGATTAAATTAAGCCACCTCCATTTGGTCAAGGTCAGTGCTGACAATGAAGTCATCGGCTCCTAGGCGGTGCTTCGCCTCGTCCTCCTTCGACGGGGAGGTGCTGATGACTGTGACATGCAATTTGAGCATTTTCCCAAACTTAACCCCAACATGACCGAGCCCGCCGAGACCAACAATGCCAAGCCGCTTGCCAGGGCTTTCCAACATCCCATTCTTCTTCAATGGGCTAAACATCGTGATCCCTGCACACAGTAACGGTGCCGCCGCATCCAATGGCAAGTTTTCTGGCACTCTCACCACGAACCTATATTCAATTTGCCATTATACGATATGCAAGACGATGATTGATGTTGCTTGACAGTCAAATAATGATAATATGTACATATTATTAACCATATTGATTGAGTGTCTCCTACTATTACAATTTGTAAGTATTAATTATATATATATATATATATGTGAATGGGATTGTACTCATCTATATCAAGAGAAGAATTTATAACCGTAACAAGGGCTAACAATTTACATGAAACTCGAAAATTTCTCAAAACTCCTTGAATTTTGAGTCGAGTCAAATTGGATTCAAAATTTTCGAGTTGATTATGAAGTTGAACATGCTGATGTAAACTCAATTCTAGTCGAATTCGAGTTGGGCTCGACTCGACTCGAATTGTATAAAATAAATACAAATATAAATATACAATATTTGTATGAAATCAGAGATCAATAGCAACACATTGATAAAATTCTTGATCTCCTTTGTTAGGTCTCGAGTTCTATATCCATTAATAAACTCAATTGAGTACTATTTATAAAAAAAAAACTGTTTTAAAAAACAATTTGACTATTACAAGAATGGAACTCATTTCTCTTAGGGTGAAATAAAGACAGCAATACCAACAAGCCGACAAATAATTTCAACAAATTATACAAGGTCTTTTATTTTATAAATTTTGAGTCTAATTAGGATCAAGTTCGGGTTAGCTCAAAGTAATTTTTCAAGTCAAAATTGACTCGACAAAAACTGAATTTAAATTCGAGTTAACTTGACTCGACCGAAATCAAATTGAATCCAACCCTAACAACCGCAACCATTACAATTAATAGTTACAGATTTTTATAACCGCAGCCATTACAATTTGTAATCGAAATTGTAATGACGAGAATTATTAAAAAATGGTTAATATACATGCGCATTTAACATGGTTAACATATAAATATATGATAAGAAATTGTACCGTTTATGAGAGACAATCATGGTGGAATAGCCACCATAAGTGATGCTTCCATCATAATAGACGCCACCGTAAGTGAGCTGAACATCTTCGCAGTAGTTCTCCTCATTATCTTGGCACATTTCACACTTGAGGCAAGAGGCCGCAAGGCAGCCAATGCCTGCCTTGTCGCCAAGCTTGAACTCGCTCACATTGCTCCCCACTTTGATGACAATACCGGTGATCTCGTGCCTGCCGCAGAATTAGTAAATGCATGATTGATATATGTTCTTTAATTGTTTCAGATTATTGGCATATTGGATCGAATTATAGAATTGATATATGTGTTTGCTTATAATCATCGGGCTTTATAAACATTAGTTTAATCACACAATAAATTATGTATGTTAGTAGGTAAAAAAGAAGAGTGCTTTTATCCCCTCTTAAATTTTATTTTAATCTATAAATTATTAAAATTATATGATGTCTTAAATACAGTCACTATTGAGTGTATTATAATATAAATTTAAGTAATAAAACCATGTATATCTATTTATAAATTTGAAAATTAATATAATTTAATATTTTATATATATATAACACAATTTAATGTTTATATTTCAAACAACTGTATTTTAATTTTTCTAATCTACTAGCTTAATTGTTTTATAAAAAATAAATATAAACAAAAAATTTCCTTTTTAATCATAAAATAACAAGGAATAATTTTGAATATATATTAAAAAATGAATATATATCCTACGAAAAAATATATATAAATCTTCCAGCGCCGCTGCTTCACTTCACTTCATTTTTTTTTATGGATGTTTTTTCTGAAGATTTTATTGATACGACCATTATGATTAACTTAGGATTATATTTGATTTGTGATTTAATATTTATTAATGTTAATTTAAAATAAATTTTTGATATATATGAATATATTTGATCATTAACATCATTAAATAATAATATGTGCTTGAAATAAAATTTGTATATATTTTTTTGGTTTTGATAATGCTTATCAAATTTATCTTTTTTATTTATATTTAACAAATCCCAAAAATAATTATTTACTTAATTGTCGTTTAATGTTTACATTTATCTGTCCATGTGTGTAATATATGATGTATAAATGGTTGAATACAAATAAAAATAAACAAAAAAAAAAGTTTCTATTAGTCATTAATATATTTTTGTGTTTATATTCTTGAGTAAGAATAGAATTTTTCATAAATCAAATAACATATATGTCGGAATAACTTTAAATAACACTGAATCAACTCTGTTATCTTAGTAACTTTTCACTGACATTCAACCAAACAGCCCCTTATGCTTTGCAAAAATTAGTTAAAGTTCCGAATAGCTTATAATTTCACAATGCGTCAGATCGATATAAAAGGTATGCAAAATAAATAGATGGATTAATAAAAATGCATAGAACAGATTATTAAGTATACAGCAGCATCTTGAACATTGTCTCTGTGCGAACTCTTAAGAAGAAGAAGAAGAAGAAAAAGCGAAAGGCTCTAAAATACTAAGAAGATCAGCTATGCTACTTATGAATAATAGATCTAAGGAAGCAGGAGATGAAGTTATTACCCTGGCACAACCGGGTACGTCGTGACGCCCCAATCGTTTCTAATATTATGAAGATCGCTGTGGCACATCCCACAGTAGAGGATCTTTACAGTCACATCGTCTGCCCCGTTCTTCCTGTATTTCGACTTCTTTTCATCGCCGATTGATTAACAGGAAAAAAGAAATCGACAGTTGAAGTGAAAAAAATGGAGGAGACCTTCTCTTGAAGACGAAGGGGGTTATCTTGCCCGAAATGTCGCGGGCTGCCCATCCATGAACTGTCTCTGTGTGATTTGGCGTCGTCTCCGTCATTTTCAAATCTCTCACACACTCTCTCTCTCTCTCTCTCTCTCTCTCTCTATTTTTGCACTCCGCACTTTCTTCACGCTCGAGCACGGCGATTTATATGCGATTTCAGCAGAGAGTTTCGTGCTCCGCTGAGATGGCTATAACAGCGTACAGGAAGATTACTGGCTGGATTTGTCGGACCGCCACCGCTGGATCACGGATTTTAGTTTTTCTTTTTTGTAAATTAAATAAAAAATTTGTATTTATCCTAAATACTTTTGGTACATACCATTTTTTTTAAATTTTTGGTCGGTCAAACTCTAGAATGGACTTCCCTCACTGCCTCACATCAATTTTATTATTTTAATTAATAAATTTCAATAATTATTAATTTAGTATTATATTAATTATTTCGAATTTATAAGGAGGGCATTTACTCATAGCAAAATCTAAAATTTACCTTAAGAGCATAACTTATAATATAGATCATAATCATCAAATTTTGTTCGGTCAAATATAGGATATTATTAAATTGAAAATTATGTAAGACTATTAACTAATCAAAATTATTTTTATAACTTCATTAAATACATCTAATCAACTGATTAAAATTGTTGAGGCAACTCTGTATATATTTTTTGAAATTATATTAGGAGTAAAGTAAAATAAGTGAGTTAGCTCTTTTCTAAAAAAGTTTAATAATTATAATTTATATTTAATATATATATATATATATATATATATATGCTATGTGATTTTTTATGGAAATAAATTTGTATTTAATTTAAAAGATTTTTGATGCAATATACTACACTTACATTGATATATTTAATTATAAAGAAATACTATTTAAATTTGTTGAATTAATATCAAAAAAATTTTATTTAATAGAATTTGAATATATTTTTAATATTATTTTTAAAATTTATATTGAATGCACTAAAAAAAAAATATATGAAATAAATTTTTTTTGAGTACCACCTAATCTAATGTCAACTAGGCTCACCTGCTCTGCGCTAAGCATGATGTGATGAATTGCCTCTTTACCCACTTTACCTTCAGGCATTGACCAGCTGCAATTTTTTTATTCCGAGAAGTGGATTATCTTAAGAAAATTTAATAATGTTGAGATTTTGTA
Organism: Gastrodia elata; assembly: GCA_016760335.1. Taxonomy (NCBI): domain Eukaryota; kingdom Viridiplantae; phylum Streptophyta; class Magnoliopsida; order Asparagales; family Orchidaceae; genus Gastrodia; species Gastrodia elata. The sequence continues at coordinate 13,127,112 of CM028681.1, read as the reverse complement.
ACTATTTAGACCGGTTGATATCACATTTAAAAAATATATTTAATAAAATTTGAGATTATTTTATTAATTTTTATTTATTTATATTAAAATAATATAAAAATTATTTTAAATATTTGTATTAAAATAATATTCAAATCTTATTTAATAATTTTTTCTATAAACTATTATAAATATCATTTTTCTTTTTGTAATTCTTTGAAATAATGAATTCACTATAATAGAGTACAATATTTAAATTTATTATTTGTATTATTTTAATGAAAATAAATAAATATTAATGAATATAATATAAATTTTATTTTAATATAAACTTTAATAATTATATTTGTATTATTTAAATTCCAAATCTATATAAATATTATTTCTCTATATTTATTTAAAAATATAAATTAAAAGAAAAATGATATGATTAAATAAGAATACATCAAAAAAAGTATTCAAAATTAATAAATTTTTTTTTATTTATATATATAATTTATAAAATATTTATTTAATTAATAATTTATTTATATATTAAATTATCACATATCTATATATTTTGATCTATATTAATATGCACATGTATAAAAAGGAAAGTCGCTCAGCCATTTCAGCACGACAATCGTGCAGCATATACCTCCAAATTCGAGCATCTCAGCATATATGTAATTTTCTTGGAATTATTTATTTGAAAATTATTAAATTTTTATTTTAAAAAAAAAGCCGATAAACCTACCCCCGGTCCAGCCGCGTGCACTAGAAAGAGTTTCTAAGCCAAAGCCACGGTTCCAAGGACACAACCGGTTCATCATCCTGCCGGTTTTAATAATAGAGAAAAACTGTTGACATAACCTCAAAAAAAAACTTGTCAATAAGATATGGATACATTTTTTTTTTTATGTCAAGTCAATCAAGTTTATACATTTTATTAAAGAGCACTGTTACACTTATTATACATAGATAATTAATTTAATGTATAAATAAATTATTGATTGAATAATTTTTTAATAAAATATATATATATAAATTATAAAAAAAAATATTTTTCTTTAATAAAAATACTTATTTTATTTATTTTGCTATTAAATTATTTTTCTCAAATCATTCAATATCTCAAAAATACTCTATAGATATATTTTTAGTTAATTATTGCTCTTTAATAAAATAAGTATTATTATACTGATACACTATTATACATCAAAATATTTAGATAATTTGTAAATAAATTATTTGTTGAATACATTTTTAATGAGACTTATATACAAAAATAAAATTTTTTGGTATATATTCTCTTGTATAAATTTTTAATTATAATTTTAACTAATTAATCTTAATTATTATTATGATTGCTTTAATGAGAATATATAAATCAAAATTTCTCAATTTTTTATTTTTTCGAATTTTAATCATTTTTTCTTTTTATATTTTTATGAGCCTAAAATATAAATTAAAAATAAATGTAATATTTTAATATAAAATATTGCTACACTTACACACATTAGTATATATGATGATGTATTAATCTAATATGTAAATAGATTATTGGTTGAATGTACTTTTTGATAAGACCTATATGCAAAAATTATAAAAAAAGAAAATTTTTAATTAGTCCTGAATACTTTTTTATGTATATTTTTATATAATCATATCATTTTTTTTTTAATATATTATATTAAAATATGAAGCTGGGTGAAGGTCAATGACCAGTTTATAATCTACAAAATGGCAAAAATTTTAAATGAGCATATAAATCATAACAAAATTTCAAGGAAATTGAATTTTTATTTTCTTAAAATTAAAATAAAAGATTTTTTTTTGATATATGATTCTCAATTATTTTATTTTAAAATTTACATAAAACATTTAAAATATATAAAAATGAGATCACTCTGAATAATTAAAATGATTTCTGTACGTTCTTTCTGTACGCCTAATGCTCAATGATGCTCTTCTTTTTTTTTTGCATTTATTATAATTTAAATATTTATTTATAAATATATTTTCCGTGGATAATTATCATCTATCAAAAAAAGTGAATAAATTAAAGATTAAAAATGCATATTCTTTTTTTTATTTATTTATTTTTATTTATTTATTATTTTTTTTTTTTGCATATAACCAAAAAATTTGAGAAATTTAATTTGATATTAGAGATTTTTTTTTTGAAACATGTATTGTTGAATCATGCTGATTTTCTACTGTGCATTTATAACATCTTGCAAGGATTGATGACGTCGTATTCGACGGGAAAAATAACTTTGGGATGTGACGTTGCGGTGCAATTGATGCGATGCGTGCCATGAATCTCGAAGATATTTTAGAAGGCAATAGGAAGCTGAAGAATATATCATAGAAATATTAAGTAAATATGAATAATATTGCATGCACATTGACGCACAATTGTTTCACGAACGACATCCAGTATTCTGTAATGAAATATTTCGACATAAAAGTTGTCAGACTTTAGATACTGAATATCTAACGAAAAGTGTGAATAACCGACTGCACATAAAGCAGAGGATTTTCAAATTTCATATGCATGGATGTATCTCAATTGACAAGTATATTAATGATTTCACTAAATTATTACCAAATTATCACAATTTGTATGAAGATGTGAATGACGAAAACATGACGCTTCTTTTGTTAAACTCGCCGCCGCTGAGTATGAAAATTCACTGTGAAGCTCATTCATGGGAAAGAGACATAAACATGATAAAAGTAGCGACGCCATTGTTAAATCATGAACTTCGACAAAAATACAATGAATCTACAAATTTAGAGATAGATGAAACATTTCTTAGAAGAAGAAAGAATTGAAGAAAAAGAAGAATAGTAGTGGGGTATCTAAAAGAGGGCAAAGTTAAGGAGTCAAAGCCATGGATGCACTTAGTATGATTATTATTTTGTAAACGTCATTAGAAGAATGATTGCTTGAAATAAAAGAATAAAAAGGAAAAATTCATGAGATACCAAAGCAATTGTTACACAAGTGTACACCAATGCTGATAACTCATATGTTTCTCTTATAGTTGCGGCTAGCTCATGTACATTGATGATACATTTTAGATTATGGACACGGATGATACATTGTCATATTTGTTCATGACGTGAGTTGTTTAATACTTCAAATGTGTTAGAGAGTGATGCTGTGACGATGAGTAATAATCATGCTTGTTGTACTGTCTTGTGGTATCGTCGGGACATGGAGCATCTTGGTGCATATGCAAGATGGGTTTGTTCGATAATTGAATGATGTGCACCACGTTGACTTATTATAGCAGATGAGTTAAATGAAGATGTTACTATGTGGCACATGAGGCTAATATTTGTTGGAAAGCCATCACTTATTGTCTTGAAATAAGCAATGTTTGATCGAACTAGTAATGTTTGATCAAAATTATAATATTTAAAACTAATATAAAACAAATTAAATAGTTTTTTTCGAGTAATTTTATTGTGAAACACTCGATCTGACCAATTTATATCGACGGAATAACGCTGTTTAAAGTCTTGGATCTTTAATTCTCTCTGTTGCGATTTTTTCCTCATTAGGCGCAGCCGTCGTCTTCTCCATCCCTCTAACAATTAGGGTTGACAGTTTGACATGAAATTCAAAACTTCAACTCAAATTCTAAATACTTATATTCGAGTTCATATCGACTCAAAATTTAGAATCTAAATCGAATCGAATGACTTTGCTCGAACACTATTTTACACATGAACTGAGCTAGAATTTGAACTCTAGCAAGTTCGAAAATATCGAATTTGAGCACTATTTGACCGAATCGCACCTCCTCGTTCGTCTCCTTCACTGTTGTCTCCGGATGCGATTCTTCGCGGGGTTGCTAGGTTGTGTTTTTCTTCCCTTTTGGCTCAGCTAGATTTCTGCTATTTTTATCCTTCGGTGAAAGCATTTCCTGAAATCTCCAGTCTTCTGTTGTTAAAACCGAAGAAAGTAGATAAAGAGTATCGCAGGAAAGAAGATCGTAGAGCTCTCCAAGATAAGGAGAAGGGTTGAACAGTTTGTCACGCACTTCTACATTTATGTAAGCGAACACTTCAATTTTTAAACCGTGGGGCGTTCTTTACTTTGGCTGCATTTAAAGATGCACATGAAATGGGGCTGTATGATTCGATGTTATCTAATTAATTGATGACATCTAAAAAATTACCTAAATGCCACTCGGAAATGTTATCTGAATGAACCGATTTCTACCGACATTCACATACCGACAAATCTATCTCAGCGATAGGGTTCTTCGCGTTCCTTCTCCCGAAGCTCGCCTTCGCCGGACGCAGCGCCGGTGCTCCGCCTTTTCTTAGCCTCGCCTCGCCTCGCCGATTTCGATTTCGTCAACGCAGGTGCTCCGTATAGATTGAATTTAATACATTAGCCTTGTAATTTGGCCATTCATCTTTTTTATAAGAATTGAAGTAGGTTATTTATAGAAGTTAAGTGACTCATGTGCTCACATCATTCCTTTCACTCAAAATGCATGAAGCATGCTAAAATGCAAATTATAACCAACCGTCGACAACTTAATTATGAGAACTAACGTGAATGCTAATCGAACTTCATGCTTGCTTATATTGTGATCAAGCATATTGAAATTTCACTGGGATTTATGCTTATTTTCATTCACATGAGTAGCATAAACAATTTTAGAATGTTTTCTTCAATCAATTGAGGAAAACCTTTGTTGTGTGAAAAATTAACCTTATTAGATTGTCTTTACAATTTGTGAGAACTTTAGTTATCCAAGCAGTTCTTTAATGCCTTTTTCTAAAATTGATAGACGTATTTTTATCAAATGATGTGTATATAGAAAACCTTTAATGCATTCCTGGTCTTACCACGTCTTGTTTTATGAAGGTTTAGAAAGTGCCATTCAAGATTTTACTTCTTGAATATATTATGATAACTTTGTGTCACACGTCATCAAGAATATTAGAAATAGACCCCATTTTTTGTTGGCCCATTTAACTTTTTAACAACCAAAATATTGTTTTCAATTTAAATATTCTTTCAATCATGCTATAAACTTACTTTTGTGAATTGCATAACACCAAAGAGCTTAATGAATAATATTTGAGTACTTGCAAAACACCACTTTAATATTTATTTAAAGCAGATGATTAGTAACTTTACATTTGATTGAAGGATATTTCTGGATGTGAAATTTCTTAAAGTTAAGATGACATCATGCATTAGCACTTCTTTGAGATTGGAACTGTAATAAATTACATTTTAGGATGGTAGAGCTTCTTAAGTGAGATACAAATATGGAAATACATATAGAATGATTTACAAATCAAGATAATGGAGACTCCATTGAATGCCATAAGAAAATTAGAAAAGTGCATAATAAAATTGATGAACAAATTGCTCTAATAAGATTTAATAAATGTTGATTTTACAGAGTTCAGATTGTTGTCGTACGGGTGAGATCAAACAAGTAAAGGTACCAGTATATTTATGGTTACTTTTAATTTGCAAGCTTTATTTATTAAGGTTGCTTTTGAGTTTATTTCATATTAATGCTGTTTCGTTTTTCCTAAAGAAAATGAATATCGCTACCCATGTTTAAATGCTGTTTTTATTGTCTTATCTTGCTCTTAAGTTTATTTCTTGTCAATGTTGTTCAATTCAGTTCTGGAGCTTACTGTAGTATTTTATTTGATGAAATGCCATTTATTATATGCTTAAGCTGAGAGATTAATATCCTTTCATGCCTTCATGAAAGTAATTTGCAACCATTCATTTTTATGGAAGAAGTGAAAATATTAGAGATGAACATAAGAGGAGAAAATAATTTGATCATGTTAAAACTTCAAGATAATATACACATTATTCAACTATAAATATTTAAGTCCATTTGAACATATAGAAAGGATTGAGCTTAATGCACTGTATTGCATTAAATTCTTTTACATCAATAATTCACCTTTGAATTAGAAATCGAGAGAAGATTTGTGCAATTTTCCAATTGATGGCCTAATTAATGACATTTATATCACAAGTGCATGCAGCAAGATACTCAATCTTGCACTGTTTTTCACATTCGATGCATGGAAACAACATAAAATTTCTCCTAAAATTGTTGCTTCCCTTGGGAGGGTTGTGGCATTTTTCATGTTAATACGCAATGAGGTTGATTGTTATTGCACGACTAATTAGTTTTTCTTTTGAGACTAGTGGTTTCTGAACCTTCTGATTATCTTATCCTACACGTCAAGCTTTCCAACTGGCACACCAACATGTTTAATGGAGTTTATAAAATTCAATTATACTTTTTTTGTTGCCTTTGATGTTAAGTTAGGGGCATACCTTGACAGAACTTTACATTCAGCCTCATTTTAAGACTGTGATTCTCTTATATAAATTGTGAAAATTTTATTGTATTTGCCTCTTTTACAATGTTGGGATATACATTGTTTCAAGTCCGCAATAGGTAATAGATGAGTTGGGTTGTCCTCCAAACATTCCTTGCCCTCGACTCTATAATCCTTATGCTTCTCTCATGAGAAATGAGCCAGCAAGAGATTCATTCTCTCAGGATAAATTTAGCATGCTTGATTACTTGAAATATACGGCCTTCACTGATTTATGATTTAATTCTTGCCAACTTGTTTTAACAGTGTGCTACTCGTGGCTCTTTACTCATATGAAGAAGGAAAACAAAGTACTTTTGTGGATCGTCAGTAATACAAGTTCCTTCTACACATGAAGCTAGGTCTATATGTGTAAACATAATGAAATATAAAGGCATATATCGATTGACTTATAAAGAAATCTACTATGCCTTCTAAACATCATTTCGGTACTATGAATCAAATTCATTGATGTGAAACAAATTCTTCATTACAAAGTTCTTGCAAGCCGGTAGGCTACTATTATGTAGAAGTTTGTACAAAAAAGCTGGGATCCCTGCCCGTTTGTGGTTAAATCGGCTGGTTCAATTTATTTATTTTTTTACTTGGAAGCGAAGGCATCTTCGCTGATTCAAAGCCGTAGCGATGTTAAAATGGCGATACCTTATTTTTTCTTGCCTTTTCCTACTGCGGGGCCTCTGCCAGAACCCTTCCAAGCTATTTGCTATTTAACAGACATGGCCATCCTCATCCATTATTAACCTGCAGCTCAGCCATTTCTTTTGCACCTGCAATCTTGGCAGCCTTCTCCACCTTTCCAAGCTAATATATGCTCTTTATAGCAGCAGCAAAACCGCACACAACTGCCAACAACTTTCTTTCCAGAATATTTTCATCTGAAACAACAGTCTGCTGTTCCTAGTAGCCTGTATTGAATTTATTCATTGTGCGCTTTAAGACATTAAATATAAGAGAAAGCAGCTTAAAGCAAGTCCAAACAAATAACAATGACTATTCTATTACGCTACTCGAATAGAAATAGACACAACTTAAACTTGGAGGATAAAATACTATAACAGTCAGCATCCTGATCCTAAACACTGGAATTAAATGGTTGATGATGAATTATTCACATAATATTAACAAATTAAATTATTACTACATGAGTTGATGACTTGTATTTCTGTGCAAAGAATGGTTTAATACTTCTCTAGGTACAAATCACCTAAAAAAAGCAGTACAGCATATAATGCATGAAAATTTGAGGGCCTTCATGAAAAACATTTAATTAATATTTTAATAACTTCACAATCAACTGAAAAGATAATGATAATAATGGAGAAGATGACCTATATAAATGTATAACACATGTAAGTTGTTTAAATTAGTATTGTATAATAGTTTTAATGTGTTTTGTCGTATGATGCACATATGTGTTCTCACTAATGTTAGAAGAATTTCCAAGCTTGTTCATAATACACTCATCAAGTCATAGAAAAAATGTATCTGTAACTGAAGGGTTTTCTAAGCACATTTCATGTAAACAAAATCTGATATTAAAAAAATAAGCAAAAAAGCATACTATAGCTTACAAATAAACAAAAGATATGCAGATGTGCATAATTTTTCTTAACTATCTGTGTCATGAACATTGGTGTTAGGAGCTATGCAAAATTGAAGAGGCTAAGACACAACAAAATTGTCTTCGGCCTGAGGAGAAAAATGCTAACAAAAGTGAATCTATTGATCACTATTCAATGAGCTTATAATTTAGAAGATATATATATTTTTCTAGAACCATAGAAATATAGGGTGGCATGAGGCCTAAGGGGACTAAAATATTTTCTCTTTTGCTTTTTCTCTTATGTGAAATTTAAATTATAAATGAGTATTATAGTTTCTTTTTTAAAACTAGTGAGGGTTTAACCCAATCTATTAAACTAAATCAAATATATAGAAGAGCTAAGTGTTCTATAGAACTTATTTGAAAACAGAAAAAAAAAGCTAGCTATAAAGCAAATTAAAGAGGTAAAAAATATTTTAAGACTATGAATTTAGATCTTCAAAAGAAAATGGGTGGAGCCTGTGACCCGTTGGGGTTTCTTTCCACGTAGTATCCTTAGAGAATATATGTTGATTTGGATAATATCAAAAGGAAATACATCCATACCAAAGGATGTGACCCCAAAGTCTTCATAATCCGTCTTTCCAACTGTAAAGAATTATAATATGGAAGTGTCAAACCGAAAACTGCAATCCTTCCAGGTGATATAAAAATATATGCAAATAATTTTGGCTGAAAGGGTACCCAGCTCCTTCCAACCTCTCCTTAACCAATAATAAACAAATCAAGACTCAATAGCAAATGTCATATTTCGAGCCCAGCACAAAATTTGATAAAAACGAGCAAACCAATCATGATAAAATCACAAATGTCTGAAACTCAAATTCAGAATGATTCCATTGATTCCAAACACGGAAATTTCTTCCTGACAGTAAGGACATTGTAATCTGAAAGTGTTATGCCCAAAACCAATCTTGACAGTAGAAGGATTCAACCAAATCGCTAGAATAATGCTGTAGACGGCCCTGATTATCTACCCAATTCCAGTCAAATTTTTATTTTTCCTTTCCATACATAAATAGGAGTTAGAAATAGCACTGCCAGCATAAATGAAATCTTTCCAATAAATGCAATCTATTCCAAATCCACACGCATGTAGCTGAGAATAATTTAGAAGCACATTTCAGATGAAAAGTAGCTAAAATACTGAGGGCTAATGCAGCCATTAAATTTTACCATCATAATTTCATAAAGCCAATTTTTGAGTTTCCCCACCTCTTCAAAATCCTTGTTATAGTTTGGAAGGTTCCAAGATTTTCTAATGATTTTCAGTTGATTTACAAACATCTTTGCTAAAGTGTTTGCACATTTAAAAAGAGAATTGAATCTCTTATTGTTACGTTCGATCCATAGGTTACAAGCCACGGCACTCACCGAAAGAAAATCGAGTCGGTTACCACATTTACCAAATTTAGTATTAACATCAAATACTTGCCATAAGAGGGTGGTGAGAGCTAACCGCTATAGAATGGAAAAGTAGCTTTAAGCACCTTCAAAGAATAGCAACATTTAAGGAAAAGATGAGTGTGCGTTTCTTTTTGTGAATAGCAAAAGGAACACATCTTATTCATTTTAATACCTCAGGTTTCAAGAATATCAGATGTTTTTAGCGCATTTTGAAAAACTTTTCACAGCACTGGAAAAACATAATTTATGACCCATAAGCCAAATTTTATAGTGCCAAGGTACAATCAGCTGATTTTTATAGCAATGATCAGTGGCATTCGCTAGAGAAAATGAAGTGCTAAACTCAAAATGGAGAGCCGAAGAATAGTCACCATTGTTGTTGTAGGACAAATGTGGAACCATGACATTTGCTGTTTTTAAAAGGCATTTTATAAAAGTTGGAAATGAGGCAGAATCATCCAGCCCGTGGAAGTGAGGGGCCTGAAGATGACCATCCACTATTTAGATATTAAAGTATTACCTGTTAAATCTTTTCATCTTTGCAACATTTTACTACTCGTAAGCATGACATTGGGTGAGTTAAGCCCCATACCTTCTTTGTTTCTTGGCCTAGAAGTAGTGTCCCAAGATATGACATGTAATTTTCTCTCCATGGAACCTGAATTCAGAAATCTAAAACATATATAGTTGATTTTATAAAGCACATTTTTGAAAATATGAACTCCTTTGAACTAATAAAGAAGTAGGTTCCAAAGAGAATTTTTGAAATTGAACTTTTCCAGCGTAGCTAAGGGATTGGTGGGACCATCCAGAGAGAATGCTGTGAATTATCTTTAGTGAAGGATTTCACAACTCTACAAGTATTTTTACATAGTGTATTGAGATGGCTAAGTATTTAGTAGGGAGCTCTTTGAAATAAATATTTATGAGTGATTAGAGATAATTTTTGTTGGGTACCCTTATAGAAGAAAACAATAATTTTCTCTAAGTTAACTTTCATTCCCGAAGATTTGCAGAATTTTGTGAGGCAACGTTTGATAGTTAACAAATTCTGCGAGGAGATATTACCTAAAATAAGAATGTCATCAACAAAAAATAGATTTGAGCAGGGAAAATAAGAGAACCTTAAAGTCTTAAAACTCTTAGAGATGCAAGCCTCTTCAATTAAATTTGAAAATCCATTTAGAGCAATGAGAAAGAGGACGGGTGATAATAGACACCATTGTTTAATGCCATTTGAGGAGCCAAAGTAACCATTCATGTTGCTATTGATTATATTAGAGTAATAAACGTTGGAGATGCAAGTTTTGATCCTGTCTACCAATTTTTGGCCGAAGCCCAATTTGTAAAGCCTTTCAATGATACAACATCTGTTAACCATTTCAAATGCTTTCTGAAGATCGATTTTGATGTAGCAGGCCCCCTTTTTTGCGAATTAAAGCCATGAATAACGTGATTTGCAATCACAACATTGTTACCTGCAGATCTACCTTTAATAATGCCAGCTCGAGCAAGATTGTTAATATCCGGAAGAACTAAGGCCATACAAAAAGTAATCAATTTTGCAATCACTTTTAGATAGTGTTACAAAGGAGATGGGTTTGTAATCTTGAATCATGCTTGCATTTTTGTTTTTTGGAATTAAAACAATCGTAGTATGGGAGAGCCATATTGGCATCACTCCTGTTTCAAAAAAAATGCATATAGCTCAAAATCAATGGACGTGTAATATTCCACCAAGATTGATAAAAATAGGCATTAAAATCACCCGAGTTCAGGGAAGATTTTTTCTTAAAGTCAAAGAACTTTCCTTGTTTCTTCAATTGAAAATTGTTTAGCAAGCGACAGCACATTCACAAGATTGATAGTGATAAGATAGGGCTATCACCTAGATTTGCATCATTGCTAGTTTTATAATTTGCACAATGTATATTTACTAATTGTGTAGGAGTGGTATTTTTGTTTTTGAGATTAAATATTAGTTAAAATTTGTGAGAATCTTTTCATTTTCTCATATATTTATATTTAATATTGCGGCATTTCAAAAACAATTACTTTATTTTTTTTATTTGTCTTAAAATGAACGAGAGAGTGTAATCGTGAGTTAAAACTGTTAAACATAAGCATGCTGCGTTTGGTCTTCTTTTTCTAATGTATAAATGAAAGAAAATAAAAAACAAAAGCTGTCTCTGTGAATGATGTTAAAGTCCAATGGTAGAGGCTTAGGATTTATTATGCTAGGTCTTGAATTCAAATTTTATTGACCACATGTTTACTTTTTATTTGAAGCTCACATAATTTCAAAAGAAAAGCTGTCGATGAATTTTTTTTTGTTCTTTTCCTCTTTGGAGCAGCTGCATTGGTCCAGACACAAATGAGGCTGAGAAAAGTAGAGCTGAAGCTTGCCATCTTACCTCGATCTTTGCTTGAGCTCTCCTACCATAACCTGTTATCATTCATCAGCGATCTTCCCTCTTCCACTTTTTGAATATTCTCCTTTTACTCTTATTTTAGCCTTCTTTTTCTTGCCTAATTAGGCAAAAACCTAAATGACCCTTTTGTATAAATCAATATCTACCATGCTTGTCATTGCCTTTGTTTCTCTTAATATTAATGTCATCCTTAAATCCTAAATCCTTTATGTTCTTTCCACTTGAACCTTTACAATGCTTAGCATATCCATTGCCGTCCATATCTCTTTTAGATCCGATGACAAGCGATTAAGTTGAATAATGGCTTATCTGAAATGTTGATATCTCCACTGGTTTGCTAGAATTATGGCTACTCTATTTCTCATATTTTGATTCACCTTTTTGATGCAGTGTGCTGCTTCCCAGCTTTGTTCATTTTGGTTCACCTTTTTCTTTCCCATCCTTATTCAGGTTTCTTATTTTAAGTAGCGCCTTCATGATTTTATTCTGTGAACTTTAAATGCTGCGTGAGGTATGACTCTATATCTTACTCACAGAGTAAGGGTTTTTGGTTCATCAAGGAAGAGTTTTTTCTTTCGCATCTTAAAATTTCTGCGTGCTTTAATCTACTTTGTAGCTGGAGTTTGGTGGTATGTTAGGCAAATTTTATATCCTCTTATTTTTATTTTTGCAGTTATTGGATGATGATTCAGATGTTATTTGAAAATGCATTTTAAAAAGTGATTTTTTTTCTGAGCTTCATATTTTGTTTATCCTGATGTTTGTTTAGATAGTTATTGAAGGAGGAGGTGACCATTGATTCATTAACCTCTAAAATCAAGTACCATGCTTTATCATTATTATTTTTGCTTATTGCTAAGAAATATATGTGCAAACGCTAAAGTAAGTTTCCAAATGAAATGTGCACGACCCGCATGATAATTTAGAAAAGAAAGGATGAGTTATGTTGATCTTTCACTTGATATTGCAACATACATATTAAAAGGTAAAAACGAAAGAAAGAAAATTTAACTAAAATACTATATTAATGACTTATCTAAATAAATGAGGGTGGCCAAAAATTAAGTTGGAATTAAATGATAATTGTCTTATATATTGTGTTATAGTATATTGAGTTTATTACATCTGTTTATGTGACAGGGTTGCTTTATGTTTGTACAAGCCATATATGCTTTAGAGTTTGAATGACATGATCTTATTATTTATCCCTTTGCATATTCCCTTCTACCATTTCTGTTTCATTACCTTCCCAGTTTGTCTGTAACCTCTTTACAACCTTAACCCATATTGCCATCACTCTTTTTTGTTTGTGCATCTCTCTCAAATGAAATAAAATTCACATTTCATATTTTCCTAGAGATATTACTTTTTCTCAACTCCTTTACCATTTTTCTCAACTAGTGGATTTTTCTGAACTTGAACGTTAGATTATTTCTTCAATATTATTTATATCCTATAATATTTTTCTCTATCCTTAATGTGTTGTAAAGAATATATATATATATATATATATACATTTTATATTTATATAATGGCTGTCAACCTTCTGAATTTGTTATCTAGCTTATTGCTTTTTGTCTGTTTTAACTGTGGACATGCTTTTGGGATTATCATTTCGTGGCTTGTGAACATTTCTCTAGAGGAGCTTGTATTTATTCTTTATTTTAATGTAATTTTGCTTTTATGAATATACATATATATACACACACATATATATAAATATATATACATGTGTGTGTCTATTTATATATGAATGTACATAAATTTTATTTGTTAAAAAAATTCTATAACCTGTTAAGATATTTTGCAAGTTTTGATCTTTAAAGGTGACATTAATGAATCTTAAACTTTAACAAGTTGAATTATAAAAACTTATATGAAACTAGATTGTCAATGATTGGCTTACCCAATGAATTGAAGAATTTTAGCTAGCTAAGGTTTGGTTGGTATCTGATTTTCATAATCCAACTATTTATTGACTCAAGATTATGCTCCAGATATTGGGTCTTTTGTGTCATTTTCAATTGGTTTTGTTTAGATTTCATCTATTCTAAACAAATTCACCTTTTGCTAGAGACACTGGCTGGTTTGCTCTACGAATTGAAGGATTTTAGCTAGATAGGATTTGTTTGGTCTTTAATTTTCACAATCCAAGTGTTTATCAATTCGTTATTGGGTCCTTAGTGTCATTTTAGATTAGTTTTATTTTATATTTTATCTATTGTAAACAAGTTCCAACGATTGTTTGATTCATCTCATTGTTTGTTATATCTTGTTCAAAGCTTGATTAGATAGATATTTTTATCAATGTAATAGTTGTTGATATGACTATAAAAAGTTTGGCAAATTGGAGCTTTGATTTAACCTTGGGCTTCTTGCAATATATAGGCTTGGTATAGGTTGAGTTGCCCATGAATTCATGATATATTGATAGTTTTGTAGAAGTGGTACTTAAAAATAAATTGGTGTCCTGTATAATGCCTTTTTGCTTTCCTTATGCTCACTTATAATTTATTTTACTTTATTTTTCTTGGGGAAAAGGCTTGGTTTGTTGGTTGGTGATGGCAGACAAACCCAGTCGGGCACTAGTGATATACGGTGATGGTTTGGCTTCCTTGGTCTTACCATCACACGAAAATCTCCATTCCTTTGCTTCTCTGGCTGCTTCTGGCTTCCTATCACTCAGGGCTTCTCCTCTTTCAGGTATCTCCTTAACTATACTCATTTTTTTGATCTATAGTATTATGTGTGACTTATGAAGTTTTTTTTGGATGGCTGAAGGATTTATTTTTTATTTGTTTTATTTTTTTTTAAGCCAAAAAGCATGATATTTTTTCAATGAGGATACATAGTTTGGAGTAAATGATAAATTTGATGGTTTGTTATTAGTGGCAAAAACCAGCTAGTAGCTCTTAAGAAGAAGTTTATATCAGTAAACAAAAGACATTTTTGTTCTTTAATGGAACTCTTTAGTATAAAGAAGAATAGAAGGAACAATGGATGATTTGTGTGGACAGTTTTCAAACTTGATATGTTAAACTTTCTGGATGTAATAGACCTCTTTTTTTAGGTATCATGTAGTATCGGAAAATTCCATTTGCGGATCTTTATTATCCCCACCTAAGAGGATCACACCATGCCAGAATACATTCCCACACTTAAATTTTAAGTTTCTGGCATTGCCGTTCATTTTGATGTTGATTTATTATGGGCGATCAAAATCACATCTCTTGAACTGGTATGGTTGGGATGTGTTGCATTTCATCAAGATTGAGTTGCATCCAAGAGTGAGTACAATTTGATTGTCCCAGGACAATGATTATTTCTTATAGTATCCTTGATATCAATTGTGAATTTACAAGATTCTTTTGCAGATTTTAGTGGTGTAATGTTGAGTAGGATAGAGTCTTACACGCTGTGGCAGTCTATCAAAATACTTTAGAGCATGCAAAATTTAAATAAAAAATTAAGCATGTAGAAAAGGAAGAGATTTGGAAAAATGCATCAATTTCAAAATATGCTCAAAATGTACCCCTTTTAAAATTTATTAAATGAGCACAAAATTTAATTTTGATTATTAAAGTTTAAGCATGTATAGTCTATGAATTTGCTACAAAAAAGTTGCATGTACCCTTTTTATAAAAAAAATGACAAATAGGTAGCCCCACATTTGAATAAGATGAAGACCCACCCACTTTTGAATAAGATGAAGAGCCCCCCCCCCCACCCCATAAGAGAATTTGCCATAGCTTTACAGTTAAACCCCCTACAAGAGAATTTGCCATAGCTTTACACTTAAAAACATAACAGTTGCTAATACATAGAAGTTTATGAACTTTTTTTTTGAAAATATGTTATAATGTAAAAATGAAGCATATATATATTTCTATTAACTTTGAGAATAAGAGATTTTTTGATTCTTTAGAAAATATGATGAATGAAGTTGATTATTTTTGCGCTAATTTAATAATTGTGGCTTGTAATTTATAGACGCTTGATGGTTGTGGTTGATGATTTGCTGGATGCAATTTAATAGTCATAGGCGATGATTCATTTATTGTGTTCTAATAGTTGCAAATAATCTGTGGGAATTAATTTGATTGTTAAAATTAGAGATTCAGGGGAATTCTCTTATAGGCCATTTTAAAATACAAAATAATTAGATGAATATAAATTTATAAAATAAAAAAAAATATTCTCTTTATAAGGTTTTCTTAAATATAAATTGAATGGCTCTAATGTTGTGTGTATATGTAATTCTCATCACATCTCATTGGTTTAGCAAAATTGAGGTTTTGATAAATTTATTAGTTGATATTCAAGGACATAACTAGGCCTATCCTTTGAGCTTCTAATAAAGTGACCCATGAATCTTCAAATTTTGAGTCCTTTTAATGAATTAAGTATTTTGAAAGCTACAATAAGTTTGGGTACTATCTTGTTGTCAAATGTTGCATTTAGAACTAGCTATATTGTAGTGAATGGTAGGAGATGGATATGAGCTTATAAGATGGGGGTTCAAAAAGAAGAGAATCAAGGTATTGCTGTTCTCGATACAACATTAGATGTACCACATTGAATACACCACCACCACTCGCAAGCCTTGGTCCCTTTAGGTGGGGTCGACAACAAGAATAATTTATTTTCACTATCCATAATCAAATAAAAGCCTCTCCATAAGTTCTACATAGAAAGTATCCTCTCTAATTGTTTTTTCTCATGTCTGTTTTGGTCTTCCTCTTGCTCTTTTAATATAAACAATTTTCATAGATTCAATTTATAACAATGGCATCAAATAGTGTACGTTTAATATAAAAGATGATATTCTCTTATCTTATTCATTACTGAAGCCACTTAAACCTTTCGATTATGCCCACCATCCACCTTATCATCATCATCTCTGTAACATTAATTTTATCGGTAAATTTAATCATTGTTTGCCAACCTTTTTCTCCATATAACATTGCCAATCATATAGCTGCTTTGTAAAATTTCTCTTTAATTTTGATTAGGATTTTTTGAACTAACAACATGATGAAGGAAAAGAAGCATGACGGGGGAGAGGGTCAAGGTTTTAGTGTTGGAAGAAAAGATGGGAGAAGAAGAAGAAGAATAAGAGGCTTGAGAGGGGAGAGGGGTTATTGTTGGAGAGAAGTTATGTTAGAGGGGGGAGGAAGCGATAAATGAGGTGGAGGAGCATGAGAGATAGAGAGCACACGAGAGCAAGTTGAATGAGAGAGAACTCATATTGAGAGGGACTTGCGTATGTTTCTTACTTTTCATGGCTAGCATTTAGAGGTATGTGAGGTGTAACGACCCAATGTCGTTACTTTGCGAATTAGGTTAGATCCAGCCGTAGAAATCAGGACCCTGGGGAATTTTAAATTAGGGCAAACAAAATTTCTTTTAGATAGAAATAATTTTTAGATCAAAGTGCTTTAGTTTGGGAGAATTCGAATAATTGAAACTCTCGCTTTATTTTTTTGAATTATTTAATTATATAAATCAAGAATATTGAAATACATGTTCGAATTCATCATTTTCAGTGTTATTGTGTTAAGTATATTATTTAAAGGCTACTCAAAAAGTTTCATCAAATTCAGAGCGCCGGTTTGATCGTGGTTAATTTTTGAAGTTTTAAACCTCAAATATTAATTAAAAATAAAATATTTGTCAGAATCAAAATTTTTTGGCGCGAGGATGTTCGTTACATCGTAACACACCTTGGTGCCATGTTTCGTTATTTTTGGAAGCCAAACAACGGAAAAATACGGATAATTTAAGTTTAAGTAATTATTTAAATTTTTCTTTAAGAAAATTTCCATTTCTCCATTTCCCCCCTTTCTGCGACTCCCCTCCCTGCCACCCTCAGCCCCTCTCCTTCTCCCAAAGAGCGGCAGCCCTCCTCCCTCTCCCAATAACCTGGCCAGCCGCCTCCCTCCTCCGGCCAGCTAGCCCCCACTGCCCCGGCAACCTCCTGCCTGCTCTCTTCCGCCGCGTTCGGCCTCCCTTTATTTTTCCGACAACTCTAACCAAAGTAAGAAAAGAAGGAAAAATAAGGAGGGAAAATGATAAGAAATTTTGTTATTTCTTTGTTCTTTTATTTTTATATACATAATAATCATGATTATGAAGAAAATAATGATAAATTTTGTCATTCACATTATTATGATTCTCATTAATCAATAATTAAAACTGTACAAATGTTATAAATTAATTATTATTTCAATTCAGGCATTTTATTTTATCATTTTCCTTTTCTTTATTATTACTATTATTATTATTAATTTTTGCAATTTATATAATTATTTCCATTCTGTCTTTTCTTTCGTACATTATTTTGATCATTATTATTATTAAAATAATAATAATAATTGTATTATAAATATTATTACCACATCAGTAACTTAAAATACGGACTTCTATCAAATTGATAAAACGAAAGAGAAACATAATATAAACGAAGATAATAATATTGGTTAAAAAGCTTAATTTAAAATATCAAAAAACTTAATTGCAGATTGAGCGAATTGTCACTCATCTGAACTTAAAGAACAAGGTACCAGATGTCTTTTATTACTTCTGTTTAATTATGTTTTTTCGTTCAACATCGCTCATTGATTTAAATGCTTTTAAAAAGTCACATAAAATGATATAAGAAAAAGTTTGGATAACTGAGAGGCAAGGGTTCTATATTGATATATATTTTTTCTCTGATCAGGCAACTGCTAGGACAGGACTATCCGACATCGGGAGTCATTAGGAGCCTATACTGATAAGCCTTGAGGGGGCAAGTATAGAGGGAAGTTGGATATAAAAAAAGAAAAGATGAACCCATTTTTCTCGATTTTGTACTTTCCCAATAAAATCATGTTTTGCGCCAGATAACAAACGCTAAAATTCTATATTTAATTTTGTGACTGTAATTACTTTTATGCTAATTTTCAAGTGCAATTGAAATAGGTTTTCAGGAATACGTTCGTACAGCTTTTATTTCCTGTCAAATTATTGATTATTTTGCTTATTATTTAACATTTGTAAAGATGACATCTATCAGTACTTAGTTTCACAACTAACTGGTATTCGAATGCCCGCACTTTTGAAACGTGCCAAGATCAGGAGTTTGTTCTTGAAGAAATGTACTAAGAACCAAGCAGTGCTGATACTGCTTCCTGCTGATTTTTCGCTTTCTTTTTGTCATTTTTAAAAAGTTTGTAACTTTTCTTTTATTTTAATTTTTGTAATCAGGATTTATGAATTAATGAATAAATGAGTTATATTTGATGTCTATATATTTGTCTCTTAAATCACTCAATATGATCCTGCGGCTAGAGGACTTGTTGTTATATCCCAACAACCGGTGTTGGATTAGCTTCCGCTGACCCGGCACCGGGTCCTCACATGAGGCCTCTTTATTTAATTAAATTTAGTGGTTTCCTTAGGAAATTCATATAAAATTTAAATAGATCTGAAGCTTCAAAAGTTTCACCCAAAATCATAAAATTAATTTTGGTAGTACCAAAGAATTGAAAATTACATTTTACCTCCTAATTTATAAAATTACAAAAATACCTCTTAAATTAATTTTGTAAAATTGCCAAAAAAGTTGATATAAAATTTTATTTACAATTTTCATATTTTCTTAAGAAAGCCTTGGTTGAACTATATGAATGCACTTTTGATATTTTAAGGATATCACTTTCATTTCCAACCATCAATATGAACCTTTTAAGCTTTTCTTTTTAAAGATATACAAGTGGTACATGAACTTATTATTGACTCATCTAAGGATGAGGCATTGAATACTAATGTGAATAATGGTCCTTTTTTAATTGAGGCTTCTAGATTTCTAGTTGTGTTTGATATACATATTCCCTCTAATGATGCATCTTATTGAGATTGCCATACTTTGATATACTTTTGGATATACCTACATATCTAGGCAATTTTACTCCATAGCCTAAGTTCTCTTCCTCATATTTGTAATGTAGATGCTTATCCTACCTCTTCTTATTTTGTGCAAGGTTAGTTTATCAGTTTTTTTAAAAAATATTGGAAGTGCCAAATTTATGGATAAAATTATGAACGATACATAGTTGATCGTGGTTAGTTTTGTGGTAGAGTAATTTTGAAGGGTTGGCTTCTATCATTATAGGAACAAGTAGATGATAACTTCATAAGAGCAAATTTATTCATACTCCGTGGGAACTGATGTAGCATATCATTAGTATTTCTTATTTGTTCCCAGATATATTGTCGTTATTGGATCCATCCAATTATCATGCATACACCCCACAAAATTTCTAACTTCCATTTGTAGAGCTTTACTATCTTTAGAAAATCTTCATTTATAGATTTTTCTTAATATTAACATGACTTGGCAATGTAAGTCTCCCACTAAATTTAAGTTCAAATTTAAATAAATTTTGAATTTTGGAGAACGATCTTTGCAAATGTTAGTTGTCATTGGTATGGAATTAAAGAGCGGTTGAAATTTGATAAATCTACAACTTCAGTGGATTTCATGATTAAGTCCCTCCATTGCATGACTCCAATTGTTGTGACTTCCCGTGAGAAGGGGACATTCTTTTGCTCCTTCACAACATCATCTCTGTGTTGATGATATGTTACACGGTCGATTCCAACAAATTCCTCCCCCTGCTAGTCGCGTTAATGAAGATCGTTGACGACTTCAAGTTGTGCAATTCTCTTCTACATTTGATCGTTGTCCACAAAAGAAGATGATGTTACTTAGGTTTACTAAGTCGTCTGTTCATATATTAGCTGTGGAAGAGGTATTTTGTATTAACTAATATTATTATGGAATTTCTTAATGTTATAATACTTACTATATTATATGCATTGATTAAGTCTACGAATATAACATAGTTTAAATATTTTCAATTTAAATTTCTAAGTCCAAATAAATCTCAACCAAATAGACTAGCAGGATTTAACAAGATTTATGAATTATTGAACCTAGTAATTTTTAGATTTAGCATAGTCACGAGTTAGTAGATCTGGATTTAGGGATTTACTAAATCCTAATTAATTAAATCCACTTGCATGCCAATTAGTTCTTTAGGGTGCTCACCACCTTATTTCTCTCATTGGTTGATTCATCAAGAACATTGATTAATGTCTCTTCATTATCATGTTATTGAATTTTGAATATGAAAAATTGTATTAAGAACTACATAACAGTGTCATGTTGCAATTCTGAAGGCAAGATGGAATAAATGTTTTGGGAATAATTTTTATTCTTCTTCTCTCTCTTTCTCAAAGTCATGAGCGTCATTCCGTCTCTTTTTCCTCTCTAAGCTATTGTCTATCTTTGCTTTGCTATCTATCTCTTCTCCCTTCTCTCCATGAACACTTTTTGTGATGACCCATGTTAGATTGGTAACAACCAAATTAACATCGGATACATTTTTCCGCAGGATCATATTGGCAGTTAAGTAAAATAGCAGTTAAACAACATCCAGAGCTATTCAAATATAAAAAAATAACATTCATTCAAATTAAAGTAAATAACGTCCAGAATTTATTATATAAATGTCTTTATACAGAAATGATTGTCCCTTGAAGGGTAGTTAGAATTCATTAATTTCTCACGCCATGCCTCTTCCTAACGACTTTAAATTAAATCAACATCTTCCAGCTGTATCTGATCTGACATTATAAAAATAATGCCTTAGTACATATTCTAAATACAAAGAATATTTAAAATATACTTAAACCAAAGCGGAAGGCAAAATGATAAAAATTTGCAGGGAAATATATAGATTTATTTCAAAAAGATAATCATAACTCTTGCAAAATAAATATTCTTTTATCATATGCCAAGTTTCAAATGAAAAAGCAATAATAGTGTAAAAATTTATGTTTATGTTTATGACTTGATATTATGAAGCAATATTAGCAGTTCTGATGGGCAAAGTCAGAATCATGAGGCTAAGTTCATAAAAATACAGTTAAGCATGACCTTCACCTGGGCCCTCTTAAAGGCTCCATATGGCACCTTCACCTGGGCCTCTTTCAAGGCTCCACATGGCAACCTTTACCTAGGCCTCCTTTAAAAGCTCCAGATGGTATCATTTATGCATTTACGCATAACTTTCACTTGGTCCCCCTCAAAGGCTCTAGATGGCACCCTTATAACTCCTGATGGACTAGTCCCGTCCCTAACTTAATTCAACCTCCTTTTCAGAATACTTTGCAACATTCACAAGATACATAAATATCATTTTGCCTCTTCTACATGATTAACAGTAAGAGTAAAGCATTAAATAACAATATAAAATAGGTTCAAAGCAATGCTTAAGCAGCAAATAGGTAAAAAGCATAAAAATAATATCCAGTATATCTTTTGTGTTTGACTTATTCAAGATGATTCACTCACAATTTCGATGGATCTGCAAAAGTTATAATTAGAATTCTATTAAACCTTGAAAGTTATGTTTTGTGTTTCATGTCTTCCTCATATCTTCCTCCCTTTTTCATGTGGCTGCAATGTGATGTCTCCATTGCACCTTGATCATTAGAATGATCCTCTTCTTTAATTGATGATTGTCTCTTTCTAACCTCCACATATTCAATTTTACTATGGCAAAAATATATAAATTCTAAAGTAATAATTCTCCATAACATGAATTTCTCCTCAAGAATATCTTCTAGGTATCAAATCATAAAGTGTCTCAAATTTGTGTTAATAACCTCAAACATCGCTATTATTTTCTTATTGTTATATTTGTTGATGTCCTTATCGTATTGATGTTTGCTCAAACCGTCTATTTCCTAAGCATTGAATTCCAAAACCTTCAAATTAAATTGAATTGATCTTACTATGAGAAGTTCAATCTCGAATGGGTGTACTCCTGAAACATTTATGCTCATCTACTTATTCTTTGGATTTTATCCTTTCTTCTGATGCCATCACTGATATTTGCATAACATCAAGATACTTCACTAGGCCATTAAATATTTCATTTCATTCAATGATAAATTTGAAGCACACTTCGATATAGCGTTTACGTATTATCGAGTTATATGATCTTACTAATTTATTACTTAAGAACCCCAATGAAATAATATGATGAAATTAAGATAGAAAAGAGATGAAGTCAGAGTTTAAACAATGGATCATATTCAAATCTAATTCATTATTTGTAATGAACCGAAATCAATTTTCAGATTAAGTCAAAAAGGTGAATCATACTAGAAGTTTAACATCCTACCTGAATGAAGCATACATTTATATTCTCAAATATAAGATTGAGATTCCAAATTTATTCACTTAGAGCTTTCGAACAGCTATGTAAGATAAATACATGCATAACCATTGAAGTCAAAAGCATTTGTTCCAATGGAAGAACAATAAAAATTGTTTTTAGAAAATTTATGAAAATAACCTTCAAATCAAATTGAGGTTATTGTTTTCAGCCTTGTGTTTCAAAAAGAATGGAACTCAAAAAAAAAAAATTATATGAAAGGAAACTAATAAAAAAAATATACTCGCATAATTCATACATAGGAAGAGATTCTAATTTGATTCAAAAGCACCAATACACTTAGTTTGGATTTTTAATGAGCGTGCTTACAAACTATAAGATGAATTTTGCAGCCACAAGTAAGTGAAAATCAAATATCTTCAAGCTTGGTCATCTATGAGTGTGGAATATTCATAAAATTATACTAAACTTGTTGAATTAAATAATCGAATGATGAAAGACAAGTTCTAAGTGAACACTATTCTTAATAACTTGTTGAGGGCATTAATTCATTTGTAGCAGTAATTAAACATTAACATATATCATTCTCGATTAAAATCTGGTACACGAATAAATAGCCCGTGGTTGAATTTGAAACCAGTGCACTGAATGTTCTAGATCTTACAAGAGCCAAAATTATTCTTGTTAGTTTGTTATACTGGTGGAATGCTCATGAATCTGAACCGAGAACTAATTAGATTCATAATTAGCTAGTAGCTAGGCCGAATTTAGCATTTGCTGAGTCAACTTCTGTTAAAGCGCCTATATCGAAACACCCATTCAAGATGAGCACCGAAATTCGGGTTTGAAGAAAATTGCCCAATCTTCAATTGATGATGCCAAATTCAATATTTGTAGTATAATATTAATATTCCCTTAATAGTGTACCAGAAAAGAAAACTTTTATTATGTTTGCAAGATGCCAAATTCTATAATTGAAAAGGTTGTTAAATTTACTTGGCATCTCAATTCTATACAATTCCACTTTCATTCACTTTGTGAGGTAGTCTGCCGTAGCAACAAGAATCCAAATCATGTAGTCAGATGCATACGGTAATAAATCTCGGTTGGCCATATGATCTTGTATCAGAATTCTATGCGTAGAAGAAAAATTGTGTACAATGTTGCTTGGATACAATTGTTAGACTCAAGAAGAAGAGTTCATTATCTTTGTAGAAATGACACTACGATAATTAAAAGATGTCATTTCATTTCTAATTAACTTTTCTAAATGAAATGATTTATCAGCGCATAAGATTCTGGATTAAGACAAACACATGTACAAATGAAACCATACAGTTCAGATCTTCAATTTTAACTTGCAAGTATGAAGTTACTTCCCATGAATTGTAAGTCTCGTTAAATACGCTACAACGTAAACTCCAAAATGCAAACAAAATAAAATAAAATTATTTTATAGGGAATGTCGATTCTTAAGAACAAAGATGATATCTAAGTTCACATGGTAAATTAGAATAGATGGCTTTGCAATAAGCTTCAATTACCTAAATTGGAAGTTGAATACATGTAATATAAATCATGTGCAAGTTGAACTCTAACATACTTGTATAACATATGCATTTTATCCCAAGTTCAGTTTTGGCAAATCAAAATTTAATTCAGAATCTAGCTCCCCACTATTTAATTCAATCATAAATTTCCTTAATAAATCTTTCCAATACTTTCACTGAATGCATGTACAAAGAATTCAAGATAAGAAGTACAAAACTTTATGTAAATGCTGCTTTAAAATTAAGATTCAAGACTTGTGCATTTTCAATAATGATAAGCTTTTATAGCTCAGAAGGTATTAAATCTCCAAAAAATTTCAAGAACACTACTCTTTCCAATATCAATTCAAATTAATGTCTAGAGGGGACTAAACTTGTACCTTATTAATAATTTAATCTTATTACTCTTACTTTTATCACTATTCTCATTATTATCAATTTTCATCTACTTCCATTTAATCACTCATAAAAAAAATCATTTTTCTAGTCATCATAGATTATAAGGAAATATTTTATTACTATTTAACAATTAAGAGCATCCAAATATTCATATATAAAGAAAATATCATATTGGAAGCAGCATGCAAGCCTTTAAAATATAGATTGAACAAAAGATAATTATCTAACTATTCCAACAAAACTTAAACAATTAAAATTTCCAAAATTACATAAGATTTCGTTGAAATGATGATAAATTACAATCATATTTTTATCATCATAAGAAATTTTTTAGAAGTTCCTAGATAGCTTATAAAATCTTCTTGAAATGCCACGAAATAAATCATAAGTTCACTAGAAGTTCTCGAATGGTTTAAAACCATGGCACTGAATGGATGCATAAGAGAATACATGACTTTGCATTTGTGAAATAATATTAATCATGGAAAAGGATTTCAACGTTCTTGTTTAACCTCACATGTTTTGCATTTACTAAGGATGATTGCTAAAGATGCCCAAGTTGTTAAATCATATCATCTTAAATTCGTGTCATTATTTATGATTGTCATTTATCAATATATATAATGTTATGAAATTCTTAGATTAAATTGAATGAATTTTCCTTGGGCTCGGTTTTTATGCAATATTTTACTTAAACACATCCAATCCCACTCTGATACCAATTGTGATGACCCATGTTATGTTGTAACAATCAAATTAATATCGAATACATCTTTTCGCAAGATCATATTGGCGGTTAAATAAAATAACAGTTAAACAACATCCAGAGCCATTCAAATATTAAAAAAATAACATTCATTCAAATTAAAGTAAATAACATCCAGAATTTATTATATAAATGTCTTTATACAAAAATGATTGTCCCTTGAAGGGTAGTTAGAATTCATTAATTTATCGTGCCATATCTCTTTCTAACGACTTTAAACTAAATCAACATACTCCAGCTGTATCTGATATGACATTATAAAAATAATGCCTTAGTGCACATTCTAAATACAAAAAATATTAAAAATATACTTAAAGCAAAGCGGAAGGCAAAAATGATAAAAATTTGCAGGGAAATATAGATTTATTTCAAAAGGATAATCATAACTCTTGCAAAATAAATATTCTTTTATCACATGCCAAGTTTCAAATGGAATAGCAACAATAGCGTAAAAATTCATGTTTATGTTTATGACTTGATATTATGAAGCAATATTAGCAGTTCTGATGGGCAAAGCCAGAACCATGAGGCTGAGTTCATAAAAATGCAGTTAAGCATGATCTCACCTGGGCCCCCTTAAAGGATCCAGATGATAACCTTCATCTGGGCCCCCTTTAAAGGCTCCAGTGGCATCATATATGCATTTAAGCATAATCTTCACCTGGGCCCCTTCAAAGGCTCCAGATGAACTATCCCCATCCCTGACTTAATTCAACCTCTGTTTCGGAACCCTTTGCAACATTCACAAGATACATAAATATCATTTTGCCTCTCTTACATGATTAGCAGTAAGAGTAAAACATTAAATAGCAATATAAAATAGATTCAAAGCAATGCTTAAACAGCAAATAGGTAAAAAGCATAAAAATAATATCCAGTGTATCTTTTGTGTTTGACTTATTCAAGACGATTCACTCACAGTTTCGATGGATTTGCAAAAGTTATAATTGGAATTCTATTAAACTTTGAAAGTAATGTCTTGTGTTTCAATGAATCATATTTACTCGGTATACTACCTATCCTAATCTTTCATTCTTATATCCTCCCCAACCCTCTTGATATGAATCTTAATTATGTACAACGATGATTCTAAGTTCTTTTAACTTTCATTAGCAAGATAGCAAGCTCAGCAATACTAATGCAGGACTACATGGCATTTCCTTCTTGAAATAAAATTATATAATTTGGAGCACTTACGTTAGAATCTAAACACCTTACTTGAAAAATGTGATGGAAACCATTCATATGCCAACGTCAAGAATATCCTTTCATAATAATATCTGTTACATAACATTTGTGCATTGAAGTGAATATAATTTTAGAGGTTAATTAATTATAGTCATGCTGTTGATAAGTTCTTGTATAGAAGGCCTTAGGTAGCATTTCAATACCGCGCTCTATCTTGGTTAATCTATGCATACATCTTTTACTCAAATAAATTAAAGAAGACTGGCATTTTTATTATAGATAAGAGATGTAAATTAAGTGTTAAATCGTGCAAATAGAAATAGAAACAAATAATCAATATGAATCAATCAAGTCCTAAGTACAGTAAGGTAAGTTTATCAAGTGATTGATTTGAATCTCATTACAATAAATTCACTTAAGAGTTCTAAAGTGTAGGTGGACTAAGCTTAAATATTTTTGTACATCTCAATTCAAGTTTAGACACAGACTTTCAGAGCATAGATCATTAGAAACTAAATAAACAGACAACAATCCTTTCATATTTCTAACAATAGGTTTCAAGAATAGTATCATGTACATGCTAATTATTTCAAATGGTCGGAACATGATGTTTTACTAACAATTTAGTTCATTAGTAGAATCTAGCCATTTCATGATTAATCCCATCATTTAACAATACTCAATTCCATTATACTAAGTTGTTAAAATCCTAAGTTATTACTAAGGATTTTAATAGCAAGATTTAAAAGGAATTTTGCACCTGAGTGCTGAAACAAAAATCGTGCGAAAAAGAGAAGAAGGATCGTGCTTCTCTGTCGAGCGCAGAGATGGATTGAGCGGAGAAGGAAGTTGCACAGAAAGGAGAAGAAGGATCGTGTGGATCTCTGATGAAGTGCGCTGAGACGTCAATGACAAGGTCCGCCCCTACCTCCGTCGGCTTTCGTCGCTGGCTAGAAAGACCGCTTTCGTCGATCGTTGCGTCAGGCGGGGGAAGAGTCTAGCTGAAGGAGCGAGTCTGCGATCTTCGACGTCGAACGGGTCTGCGATCGTCTTCACCTTTGGCTTCGGTGTCGAAGGGTCTTCGTCTCCGTTGGCGGGTAGGATCGAGGGGTTCGGTCGGCTGAGGAGGAGAGCGAGGGTCGAGAGCAAGAAACGTCCAAACGAGTGGGGAAGAATTTGCAGCATACGCTGGATTAAATAGGAATAGCTTAATTGGCGCCGACAGTTTGTATAAGGATAGCCGATGAGTTACGGGTAATTAGATTTATTACTTTCTGCATACCTTCTTGAAAGTGCCGTAGACTTAATTGCTTAACAGTTTTTAAAAGGGCAACTGATTCTTGCTTTGAAAATGGGTCTTAATAAGGTAATCTTAATGAGGTAATTTATGCTTTACTAATTTAAGTATGGGTTAATAACAGATCTTAATTTCTATTTCAGCATTAACTGAGTTTGAAAACTTCCTAAATCAAAAATTGTAACTGAAAACTGAAATTTAGCGGGAGTTTTAACGAAAAATTGAATTCTGCAGGAGATTAACAAAATTCAAATATTGCGGGAAATTAACGTTTTCCTTATGAATGACCTAGGGTCATTACACATTTTCTTACTCTTTATTCTTTCGCTTGATTATCTTCATCACCTTTCTTATTTTCTCTCTTTTAAGGTTCTAAGTGTTAGCATTTTTCTCTCTACTACTTTTAACTGCATTGTCTTATGTTATAGTTCTTTTAATTTTCATTAGTGAGAGTTTTTCTTTGTTATTTGATGATGTTTAAACAATTTGTATCGTTATTTATGTTTTGGATTTTAATGTATTGTTATAGTAAGATTTAACGATATAAGTGTTTGAATGACACTTTAATTGAATCCCTTCTTTGCTTCTCTGTGATGTAGGAAAGAAATTACATGATGTTTTAGTGGCTCTGTTTATTTATTTATATATTAGATGAGTTAAAAATTGCATTCATATTCAAGCTATCACAAAATCAAGTTACAGAAATTGAATAAAATTATTCTTTTGCTCCTCAAAATTCAATTTTCAACTTTTCAAAATTTTAAATAAACGCATTAGATGTACAGAAGGTTCTTTCGTTCTAATGTATTGTAGTGTGTGTATATATACACACACACTACAATTCATTAGAATGAAAGAATTTTTTTTTAAATTTAAAATAAAGGCAATATTTTGGGGTGGACTATTCGTTCACCCCCTTGTTGGTTGGGATGGCGGTCGTGCCACCAGTTTTACCAGCCACGGTATCTTCTTAGCCATCCCGACTGCCATTCTTCTGTCACCAATCTTGAACATCGCAACCAATGTGCTTATCTTTGATGCTTAGATCTCCTCTTATGTGGCAGAGACGAAGCTCTTGGGTGCCCGCTTCTTTTTCCAAGTCATCTCTGGAAAGTGTTTCTCTTACCCCCCACTCATATTGTCCGGCCTCACAGCTCATAATATGGCATGCAAGACTTTTTCTTTCCACAGGAAGTGATGGTTTGGCTATTCCTTTCACATTCCTTGTTGTAGGGAAATTTTCCCACGAGCAGCCAAATTTAGTTTGTATTGGGGTTACTTTGACTGATTGGTTCTGATTTCTTAATAAGCAACACATTTTCATAGACTCAGATAATAAGGTAGGCTATACATTAATCCTCTCCAAAAATATTAAGTTGACAAGTTTGCCATGCTATTGCTAAAATTGACTCCAAAATTTGACTTTAAGTTGAATCTCTTTTTAAGGTCGTATGGATTCTATTTCTTGAGCTTCGGATCTATTTCTGCAACAAGAATATATATTGGTCTTTGGGCTCCAATTTTGGTTGACCTCTACGGGATGTGATTGCTACTCGCATCCAGCATTCGGCTGCTGGGTTTCTTGTGTAGGTGGATATCTCCATCTCATACCCTACATTGGCTGCAGTAATTTTAATTTTGGCAGAAAGATATCTTAATGAAAATACTTAAATACGACTCATTCTGTCAGGCAGTCAGTCACTATTCAAGTTTCTGTTTTAATACGCATCAAATATTTTATCGTGCTCCGACTCTTCTTGGTTCTGTATCTGTATTTTGGGCTCCCATGCTTTTGGGCCATTAGTGTGCTCCTTTTGATTCTCAAAATAATATTGATTAGATTGGCTTTTGGTTGACCCGATAATTGAATTCTTAGAAAGAGGCTAATGTTACCAACGAGAATGCAAAATTTTGCACAAGAATAAAAGGCAGAGGCAAGAGCACTCATCAAATTTGTCATTCGGTTGGTTGAATGCCTAGTGATAATCAACTGTGTCATATCAATAATGAGGGGCGAGCTTTTGATTTTTTTTACATGTATATCTATTTTGACACACTTCTTAAAGCATTGAATGTCATTTTCTATTGTATTTGTAATATTTTATGAATCACTGAAAATTATATTTATTATATATATATATATAATTAATTAATTATTTATTATTTGTTATTATTATAATAATTATCATTATTTTTTAAAGGAAAAATCTGCTGTCATGTTTAATGATCAATAATAGTACAATAGATGCGGTTGGTGACCTCAAAACAAAGACAAAAGAAAATATAAATAAAGAAGGAAAAAATAAACGAAAATATCAAATGATCACCAACCTTTAAAATGAATCTCGGATAAGATATTCCTTACAAGAAATAAAGCTAGTAACAAAACGATAGTTGCATTCCCATGCGAGCTTTTGGTCCAATGAGTAAGATTAGTGAGCACTTCTTTGATATATGTGCTTATAATGAGACTTGATCAACCTCTTTTTCTTCTTTTTCATGTCTTTTACTTTTTCAAAGCTCTCTTCAATACCAGCATATTCATTTCTTACAGTTATAAATCTTTCTCCATATCGATCTGAATCCACTTCATCATCCCCAATCGGATCAATTGCCCCTACCTTTGAAGTAGTAAATTCCTCAACAAAAGGATTGAGAACCAATGTGTCATTTAATGATTTTTTTTTCACTCATCTTTGTTCAACTCTGAATCCCCTTCATTTGTAAATTCGGTCGCAGATGTGTTCGGAGTTGGGTGAGCCTTTGCAGACGTATCATCATCAAACCATCCACTCAGGACTATAGGGATTTTTCCAATAAATTCTCAAAGCATATTTGAGGGAGCTCCCATTAAATTTTAGGCATTAGGAATCATCTCAACCTCACCCGCTTCCCGTCTCTTTAATATTTCAATGGAATCGGCTAGAACTTTTCGGAGCTTAGCAGTAAATATCAAATCATAAATCAGCATCTCCTCGGTCTCCTTGGGCATTTGGGCTTTTTACACTGAATGTATACAGGCTTCATACATTGAATATATATATATATATATATATATATATATATATATATATTGATCTCTCTTTCTAAGTGTGAATGTATATATGTATATTGTTAGACATGTATAAGGTTTTTAATGATATAAGCATTTCTTCTAAATGCATTTGACCATTCAGTTTATTTTTTTAATGTTCAGATTTTTTGGAGTTAAAAGATAAAAACGTATGTTGAGTTTTCCTTTTCTTTTTTTGAAATTTACAATGGATGATGAGAGATGAATGAAGGAATGATTCCTGATTTTCTAAAATAATTTTATCCTACCTTTACTCAATATATATATTTATAAATATAAATTCATGTATATATATGAGTATGCATTTGCACATATTTTTATTTGGATCAGTTAAACTTCACTTAAAATTGTAAGAAGTAATTCTTTTGATTTATTTTTATTTTGATCTGCGCTCTCCACATAGTGATGGAGGAGAGCGCAGATCAAAAGAAGTAAATGCACAACATATTTTTTAATAAACGAAGTAATTCTTTTGATTTATTTATTTTCTTGTTTTTCTTAATTAAGTTGAAGTTCTACATATTAGAATTGTAAGAAGTGATTTGCTTTTTTTCTTTTTTGGAATGTTTTCACCGTTCATTTTGTATCCAGAAACTGAAGATGAAAGAGTCAGTAGTAATTTGGCTCAATTGTTGGATGCTTACGATTGTTACTTGTCAATGGTAAGCTTATCCTCTCTAGTATCATAGGGACAAAACAAGGACAGTTATACTAGTTTCTTGATAGATTCATCATTTATGCAGAAATGTGGGGAAGGCGAAGAATCATTTTTTTCAACATTATCTGAGAGGTTGAAGAAGGATTATCTGTTGTCTTACTTCATTGATTTTAAATTTCATTGTGCATTTCTTATTTCATTGACTGTTTGGATAATCATAAGAATATAATGATCAAATTCAGATTCATGGGACTAAGAGCTGCTTTAATTACATCTTCTCCAATTGTTGAATCCTTTGGTAGAAAACTTGGGTTTCATATACTGCATGACAGGGAACTTGTTATGAAAGATGATAAGGAGCTTGAGGCAGCTCCTGACAGCTTGGTTATTGCTTCTAAATTTCTGCATCTCTTAGGATTTTCCAGCAATGATGCAGTTCTTGAACACTATGATTTTGATCTAGTTTTTTTGCACATCACAACATGTGAGAAGTATGCAGGGAAAAAGGAAACAGTAGTGTCTAACATGGATATCAACTGGCTTAATGACTTGGTTGGTAAAATTCTGGAGAAAGCTCATCTAGGCTCTGCTATTGGTTCTCGTCTGCACTTTTCTGTAGTTTTGAGCTATGGATATGTTTCTGAAGATGATAAATTTTGTTCTTTACTTTCAAGCTCCTCAACAGAAACTAATTCTGATTTATCTTTACTGCGCCCATGTCAAAGTTACACTATGAATGGAGGCCAAAAAGTGAATGACATTAGGTAAAAATTAATCTTCTTCTTTGTGTTTTAATCATTAAACTCAATTGTTAGTTGCAAATTAATTTTCATTAAACAGGCATCATCATCCAATGCTAATAGGTCAGTGGCAAGAGGGGGTAACCCGTAGAGATACAGCAAAAACATTTTTCTTTGATGATTTTAAAAAGGTGATTACAATAGTTCTTCAAGTTATTGGTGTTTTATTGAATGATTACTTTGCTTGTCTAAGCTACTTGTTTTATTTATTCTACTTTTTTGGAGGATTGAAGACGTTATAAAGTTTATTAATTGAAATTTCACAAGCTGTATCTTGCTTGAACAATGTGCTATATGATTTCCATGAATAGATTTTGTTCTGGATACCTTTATTTTAATAAGGCAAAATAAACTCTTGAAGAAGTTTGATGTGGAGATAATTTATTATGGTATGATCACATGATCTCTTCGTTACTTACAGATTATTTTTGTATATGGTAATGCTATTTTATAAGAATGAATATATGCCTCAAGGACGTTTTCAACATTGTACGCCAGGGCATGCTTATCTTAATCCTTTTACTTGCAATAAATTTAAGCCTGAGAGATTTAAATCATGCAGACTTGCGATCTTGAAATATACCCTTGAACCCGTGTGCCCATAGTATGTTTGGAAGGACAGAATAGTGAATTTTCACAAACATAATACCTACAAGAAATGTATTTTTGGTCGTTCAAGCTAATTACATGGAATTCTCATTTGCATTTTGTTTGCATTTTTATAAGAGAGGTGTACCAGTTTTCACCCTTCTTAGTGCGAATTTCTTTTAGTTTGCATTTTGTTAAAAATGTTTCTCTCTCTATTTTTCATTATTACCCATATCCATAAACTTTTGCATCTGTGCTTTTTAGCAGCTTTAGATACCAACTTTGACTTGATGGGTAGGAATGTAAACTTTCAAATCAACGAGCTTCCATGTCTTTATTTAATTTTTATAGATCTTGAAAATTCTTATGATAGAGTACCAAGAGAAACACCTTGGAGAGTTTTGGAGAGAAAATTGATTTTTGTTGCACATATTGATGTTATTAGAGATATTTATAATAGGGTTTCAATTACGAGGTTGCTTGTCTAATAATTTTCCTATTACTATTGGATTACATCAAGGCTTAGCTCTTAGGACATTTTTTTTTCGTTAATTATGGATATTCTTAATGAGCACATTCAAGATAAAGTTCCTTGGTGCATGTATTTGTAGATTGACATTCTATTAGTTGATAAAATTGGGGATTGAGTTAAAGAAAAACTTGAATTGCAGAGGATTACTGTCAAATATAAAAGTTTTTATTTTAGTAGATCTAAACTAGAATATATGTTATTAGAAACCAAATTCTCAAGAATATAACTATTGAGGACCATGTGATCAAGATGAGAGGTTCAAATACCTTAGTTCAATTATTCAAAATAATGGTGAAATAAGCAATGTGATTAAAAGGATCCAAGCTGGTTGGATGATATGGAAGAGTGCTTTTAGAGTGCTGTGCGATTAAAAATCGCACTCAAAATTATAGGAAAAGTTTATAGAGCATATACATGATCAACCATGTTTTATGGGGCTATTTTTTGGCCAACAAAGAAGAAACTAACTGATAAAGTGTTATTGAGATAAGGATGCTTAGGTGGATGAGTGGGTATAATCTTAAGCAAAGAACTAGAAATGAGTTTATTTGTACGAGGTTGGAGTGGCTCTAATAATGGATAAGATTAGAGAATGTTGACTTAGATGGTTTGGGCATATTAAGCATAGACTGTTCAATGCCTTTGCTAGAAAAATGGAGATTAAGTTTTGCCCATAATAAAGTAGGAAGAATAAAAAAGATCTGGGAAGAAACCATTAGAAAGGATCTTAATTTGAAAGTTAGGAAAGGGCTTTTTTTTATCTTGCACAATGGAAATAAATGATTCATGTAGCACACCTTACCTAGTGGGATTAAGGTTTGGTGTTGCTGTAATTGCACTAATATTGTTGCACTTTATTGAAACTTTTAAGCATTATATATTTATTTAAAACTTGCTTGAGCCATAAAACTTGAGCTATAATTTTTGCTTCATTGTTGGATAGTGCTATCAAGATTTGTTTTTCTAGTTGAATCACAAAATAAAGGAACCATTTAAAATTTTTGAGTACTTATTTTTCTCTTTTATTTACTTTCGAATTGGTAAAATTCGAGTCCATAGACCCTACTATTTCAAGTGCGTTGTTAGGATACCAAAGTATAGTGATGGTGTATTGCTAAGGGTATCTAAAGATGCACCTAACATAGATTAAGTGGAACTCTTGATGATAGAATTAGAATTTAGCATAAACATATTGTTTAATTTACTTGTAGTTACATAGATGAGCTATCATGTGATATTTTTCTTTCAGTTGGCTATTAAGGCCTTTATCGAATTGTGTTATATGCGTGATGACCCAGTGTCAGATTTGCTATCTTGACCTAACACTGGATGCCACTGTAGTACTTAATAATGAATTAGTATCTACTAATCCATTATTATGCACTACTACAGACAAATGATCTATAAGATAGAGAAACATAGATGTATTTCTAAAGTAATGTTAATAAAGCATTCATTCCATTACAATCATCCAAAGAAAATAAAAGAAAACATTCATTTCAGAGTCTAATAAATAATACAATATAGAAACTTAAACTATTGCATTAAATATTTATAAATAGATAAATACTCTCTTCTCCTCACATAATAGAATAATCAAGTGAAAAGGTCTCTGGAAGTCTTCAAATCTGCCATTGGAACTCCAGCTCCTCTTCTTGTTCGCCTGTCAGCTCCCATCCAGGCTCTTGATCTACCGTGTTTGGTTTTTAACACGTCAGGGCACAACCAATAAAATAAAACAAGTGGTTAGACTAATAAAGTCTAAGCACATTTTATTATTTCTAACTTATTTAGTTTAATGATATCACATGAGTTTAGGCAGTAGGGTGCACAATGCTTTTAAAGGAAAGTAAATTAATAAATAGAACATATAATATGAGCATTTAAAGTAAAACAGTATATGTGCTAAGGCACACTAAGCAGTTCTGCAAAAAAATGGTTAAGCATACATAACATCTATATAAAAACTAAATCAGGTGAAGGCTAGCATCCTATATGCAAGTAAGGGAATTAAAGATAGATTTTAGTATCCTATAAACAAATATAACAAATGAACAAATTGAACTATAATATGCAGAAATAAGTGTAGAAATATGTAAAACCACTGATTTATATTTAATGTATTATTTGAGTTATGTTGTATTATGTTCTATGGGCACTATCAGAACAAAAGATGAGTTATGTACGTCTACCTAATTTTCTGAGATGGGGTCTCATATATAACCACACACTCCCCCTCGAGGCCTAATTATCTGAGATGGGGTCTCCTATATAATCACACACACTCCCTCTCAAGGACATGTGTGGTCTCCTGATCTTTCCATAGCCAGCACTGGCTTAAACTGTCTGTACAGACTGATCTACCATGAATTGAAATTTCTTATTTAATTATATTTGTTATTATGCAATGATTATGATCAATTGGATAAGGCTTTACAACGTAGCAGCATTCAATGGGAATGCCAAGTAAACTAAGCAGTGATATCTTTTTGTTGTCTAATTTTAATTATCTATCTTAATGATTGGGGTTAATTGAACCCTCAATTGACTTAAGACATTGATCTTAAGTGAATGGTTAAGTATGTATATATATAAAATATAGTTTTACAATTTTGCAAATAATTTATAATAATTGATGAACTTAAAATTCTCTAACCTAACCTTAAGGTCATCGTCCTTAAATTCATCAATTATCATTCATTAAGCTCCTAAGGCAAAATATGCTATCTTAAGAATCCAACATAAAGTCTATGTTTAATCTACCTCAAGAGTTCTTATGGCTGAACCTCACAGGAGCTTACTCTGTTAAACTCACTTCAATCAACTAGACATTACCATCATCTAGACATTTGCCCAAGAAATCCCCATATAATAACCTAAGAACTTAAAGCCACAATTCCTAACAATTAATATCTAAAGGCCTAAATTGTTTACTGATCTAACCACTTGCCAATAATACAGACTTTATCAAAAATAAAATTCTCAGTACAAGTATACATATTCCAATGACCTTATTTTCCCATACCTCCCCTCTTTCGAATTCTCCATAACCTCTAAGGGTTAATCATAATTTCTCCCTCACCTTTGAGGATTTAATTGATATGTAGAGGCTCAAGCTACTCTACTTCTAAAGTTGAGATCATCTCTATGACAATCTTCTCAAAAATCCAAAATTAACAAGCGTTTTGACTCCTAAATGTCACATTCTAAATTTGCTATCCAATCATAGATGAAATCAGTTACATAACACTCCCTATAGCACAATAGGAACTAAAACAGAGAGTATATTCAATTAGGAGTTAAATTGAGCATTTTAGGGTTTTGACTTAATTATTGAAAATACAAAAAATATGATTTTGTAAATATATTTCAAATTGTAATTTAAATACATTCTACATAATTTTATGAGCACTTTAAGATATAATTTTAATATATTCTGATCACTAATTACAAAGATATAAAATATTTAAGATTTTGATTAAATGAATTAATAACTCCATAAATTAATTATTTCCTAACAAGTTTTTGCGGTGATTATTCATTAGTACAATCCATCCTTGCGCATGCAACCTGCTGTTCGGCCTCTACTCACACGTGAGTCCCTCTGCTTATACGAATCTTTGATCGGCCAGAATAAGTCGGGGCACGACGTCTCTCCTAGCTCTTGATCTCGCTCACGACGTCCACTACACAGCAGTACGCGTTATTCCACATGCGATTGTCTCCACTGACTCGTCCATTCCTAACCCTAGAAATCTATTGTTGGCTACTGTATATAATCGGCACGATTGATCTTAGATCAGGCTCGATCGAGCCCAATGAAGACACGACATTCTTACGCAAGCAATGAAATAGCATTACGAAATGTATCTACGGTAAAATGATAACAACGGTAGGAAACGGGGTACCTGTCGAGCACCGCCTGAAAGCTCTCGTTTCGTCGTTATGGAAGCTTTTCCGCTCGAATTGCACGCATGCAGTACCTTTAACCTTCAACAGCGCCTGCGCTCATTTTCCAGGTAACCAAACGTAACAGCGAGAGGGTACGACGTGCTTTTTGAGTGGCTGAATCGATGGCTTTGCTGTCGATTCAGAAAGGCGTTTGCGTGAGTTTCCGTCTCTGGGAATAACGGTCCATATTAGATCTAGACCGCTTGATCCTTTCTGAGGATCAGCGGTTGATCTTCTAACGGTATAAGCACTTAATTAATTATTAATTAGTTAGTTAATAATACTCTTTAAATGAAAAGAAAAATATTAACCAAATCTCCTCCAAAGCTTCTCAAACCTTTGCCATTAACTATTTTTGGCCATTAAAAATTTTTGTAACTACTACGGGTTGTTACAATACGTCTCATGTGGCCATCTATATTTTGCTAGAGTTTAAATTAAATCTCTTAAGGAGGTCTCTAATTGAAATGACTCTCTTAAGTATTTTTAAGAGGAATTCTTAAACGTGGAGCCGCCTTTTCAGATAACGGTGGAGTTCCTGATAAGAATTTTAAATTTAAGTATGCTCAAGTGAGAGCACTCCCTGGATGAATAACTTGCAGGGAAGTTATCTGAGAGAAAAATTGTCAGATTTAACAAGCTAAAGTGAACACTATCTTGGTGCTTAAGATTTTGGGCTGGTACAAATGATATCAGAGAAAGTCATATGGTGTCAGATAGGAGCTAAGTTTCATACAGGACAAAGTACCACTTCTTGTGTGCGCAGCTTCTTTAGCTCATGATGGTTAAGGTGCTATGTGGTTATGGGTATCTCTTTAGCCTGTAGGGGTCACCTCTAGTCATATCTACCCAATGGATGGTTCTTGGATCTGTGTGTGAATACTGACGATGACGTCAGTTAAGATAAGTCGGGGAGATTGTAATGATTTTCTTAAGTAGTATTAAGCGGAATTCTTAAACATGGAGGCAACTTTTTAGATAATGGTAGAGTTCTTAATAAGAACTCCAAAGTTAAGCATGCTTAGACCTCTTGGAAAGTTATCTTTTAAAGGTAAAACCATGAGAATATCAGGCCAAAGCGGACAATACATTGGTGCTTAAGAGTTTGGGCTATTACACTAATATATTTTATTTGTAATCCTAAACTGTTATAATATATATATATATATAGTGAACCATTTATGTGTGTGTGTGTTTATGGTCTTCTCATATGCTAAATATTCTTCGTTTGCGTTTCGGAGCTGTTATCACATGATGGCATCTTGGGGTTTCATTCGGCCGCTGAACCCCCTCTCCCGAAGCTCTTAAGCGGGTGTCCCTCGCACGTTTGACGAAGGCGACATGATTGCCGAACCTTTGTCAACTCCCTCTCGTGATGCTTCCGGTTGCCCCTTGCATGTTGGAGCAGACATTTTACCTTCGTCGGCTCCTATTCTCTCATTGGGGTCATCCAATCTATGCTCGAGGTTTGGGGAGGGCTTAGTGGTCAAGAATCTCCTCGTTGCGGATGCATATCCAGGGATGGAGGAGCTTCCTAAACTTCTTCTCAGACATTTGGCTGCAGCTTCAACTCCAGTCATTTCGAGATGCTCTGATCAAACGATTCTTCACGACAAATTGGGATCAAACTTTTAACGTATCTTCGATGCACATGGGATCTCATTCTCTTCAATGAAGAAGTTAAAATACTTGCCAGACCTTTTGAATATACTATCGTTGGGAATTTAACTACACTTGAAGATCATTTCTAGAGCGAGCTTGCTAATTGGGAGATTTGCTTTCTCTACAGCGAATATAGACAGGGTTGCTGAATTTTTTTTTTTTATTAGAGGTCTCTTTAGAATTGGGTGACCATTTTATATATTTTTTCTTTTTAGTTTGTTAGTTTATTTTGTATTTTGAGGTCACCAACTCATTAGTTGTTGTATGCCTTCCTTTATGAATTTATGAAATACAATAGATTCTATAATATATGTATATATATATATATATATTTATGTATAGTTTGATTTTGAAATATTAGGGAAAAAGAATGTCTCATCTATGATGTTCGTTTCAATTTATTGCTTGTGAAGTTTGCAAATTCTTACAATGGGCGGTGTTTGGTAAACTAAATATAATATCTCATTCACTTATATTTGAACAATAAAAAGACCTTAGGTTTTTTCCTAAAGAGTGAGATGTATATATGGTGCCCATAACAAATTAGATTATGACGAGTATGCTCTAGGTACCTTCTGCAGCAATGCTTCTTACGAATTATCTAGAAGTGCATTTTGTTTGTGATAACAAAATGCTGCTTATTTTGTTTGATTTATAATTTTAAAAAAATGAGCTAATCTATTATGCTCATGTTGAATTCATTGCTCATGAATACAACAACTGTTTTGTAAAAGGTGATGTTTAGTTAACTAAACAAGACATTATTCACATAAATTTGAACAAAAAAAAAATCAGGAGCTTTCTAAAATAACAAGGTCGTGTCTGAGCTGCTTGTAATGAACTCGTTTGTGACGAGGAATATACTAAGATGTTCGTAATATGCTCGAGGTGCCTGCTTTAAATAGTAGTGTTTTTTTCCAATATATATGCATAATCTTTAAGTTTTCCAACTGTAGAGGGTGTTCGAAATAAACATTATCTTCAATATGTTTGTTAAGAAAGATGCTTTTGACATTCCTTTTAAAACAGTTAAAGGTTGTGGTGCAATGCAAATATAAGAATACTGGCACTTCAATAGATCAGGTTGTCTCAGAACTTCAATACTAATTTTTGAATCTATCTCTTTTATAATGTTGAGGAATATGTTCAAGCTGAATTGAAAAGAAAAACATAGAACGCTCTATTATTTTTGCGGTTATGAACTGTTTTCATTTAGCCTTATTTGATATATTCTGACAATATTTATTCTTTTCTGTTTCTTCTTTGCTCATTGTCTGAAGAATGGTGCGAACGTCGCTATATTATCCAATCGTTTTTTGCATGAGATTGCATTTAAGCTCTGGAAAGCGCCGAAGTATGGAGCTTGACTGGATCCTCTTGTTTCCCTCTACATGTATTTTATTAATAATTATAATAATGATACTAATAATATTGATAATAATATAAGATTTAATACATACAAGTGAGCAATCCTCACTTAACTCAAGAAAAGGACTGGTTTAAATTGAATTCTTAACTTCACTTGTATCAACACAGCCTTTATCATACTATAATTGATGCGATACATAAAAAACATGCCATTCTTACTCCAACAGAATTGCTTATTGTTTGTGTTTTGGAAGAGTATTTAAATAGTTTTTTCTTTTCTTGTTTCTCAAAGATTTTTGTTACTGCACTTGAAGATCGTTTGAAAATAAAGTCTTAATGATGTGATATTTAATAAGAGTATTGTGAGATTCATGATTAGCGTTAAGTGGAGGTATTTATTTGTTAATTCCCAGTTCGAGTTTTTTATGGATAGTATTGTGCAATGCTTGATGTGCCATTGTTGTCTACTGCCATTGTTGTCAACTAGCTCAACCATTTCAATTTTTGATCTTCTGAAAGTTTTGATTTGGTTTTCTTGAGTTTGTAATTGTTGTTCATTAGGGTTTGAGCTCAAGTCTTTATCCTAACTTAATTTTGATGATCACAAAATAAAATTTTATTTTTTGCCTGTGAACTAATAACATTGTCCAGTGATCCTTTCTAGAAATTTCGGAGGCTCTAGATGGGCTTGATACAATTCCTGACTGGATTATGCAATTTTTTTGGCCTGCACTTGTGTGTAGATGCAAATCCAGCTGCTCCCATATGTGTCGCGATTGGTGTGGGCTGATATCCTTGGGAAGGAGAGATGCCCAAAGGTCCCTTACATGTGCCTAGTCATGTCCTGAACTCACGCCTAATTGGGCTTGATAAAGAATAGTTCGAGTTATGGATCGCTAGCTCACGTGCCCAAAAACACCATAGTTATGCGTCATAGTCATGCTCAAAGATGCGTCAACTTGTCTAAAAATGGATCTTGTTTTTACCAACCCCTTCATTCCACTTTTAAATAGGGCTTTTGAGCTATGGCTTTAGAACTCACCTTAGAAGATTTCTTGCATTAGTCTTAAAATCATAGAAAGATTAAAGGTACTCTATAAATAATCTTGCTACGCATTAGTCTTAAAATCATAGAAAGATTAAAGGTACTCTATAAATAATCTTGCTATGCTTACACCACAAATTATTCATTAAAATGAAAATGATGTGATAATCTTAGGTGTAAATATATGATTGATGCAATTCATTTTATATTTGGATCAATGGTAAGAAAAAAAGAAAAAAAATTATGAAATAAAATTTTTAGTTAATGATAAATATGATTGTGTAATGATGATGTAAATGTAGCATTTTTTTGCGTTGAAATTGTAGAAAAGAATTTTTTTGGAAAAGAGCCATCCTTTTCTTTTCACATAAATCATTTTAATTTTCATAATCAGTAATTCTATTTAATGCTAATGATTAATAAGTATTTTGCAACATTCCACTTGATTTTCAAATTATAATCATTTTTATCATAACTAAATTATCAGTATCATCAGCATTGTTATTATTAAATTCAGTTTTCTAAAAATAAATCTTGAACAGTACTGTTCACAAACCCATGCTCAATTTGGTGAGCCCAAATGCGTAGATTTGAGTTTAGGTGCGTTGAGTCCATACATAGAGATTTGGGTTCAGGCACGTCGATTCCATAGGCGCATAGATGTGAC
The DNA here is from genome assembly GCA_016760335.1 of Gastrodia elata. NCBI lineage: Eukaryota > Viridiplantae > Streptophyta > Magnoliopsida > Asparagales > Orchidaceae > Gastrodia > Gastrodia elata. The sequence continues at coordinate 13,084,520 of CM028681.1, read as the reverse complement.
GTGCCCAGGCGCGTCGATTCCATAGGCGCATAGATGTGAATCGGTTAACTTCATGCTGAATTCGAATTAAATGACTTGAATTGTTTTACACAAACAGTAGTGCGCTTTGATATACATTATGTGCGTGTCTAGGCATAGAATGAATTTTGCAGCAATATAAAGAAATAAACTAAAAATTGAATTAGGCAAAATATCATTTTATGGTGGAAGAAAGAATTAATCTAGGACATAGTATCTCAAAGGTAGAGATTGAGGTGGACAAAGCTAAATTGAAGTTGTTGAGAAGTTGCCTCCATCTATGCCCATAAAATGTATACGAAGTGTTTTAGGACATACTAGCTTCTGTAGACACTTTACCAAAGACTTCTCAAAATTCATCTTAGTGACAAAGGATAAGGACTTCAATTTCAATAAAAGTTTCATTGAATGCTTTGAAGCATTGAAAATTTTGTTATTCTCAACTTCAATCATTGTTTCACCTTGCTGAAAATAGCCATTTGAGATTATGTGTGATGCTAGTGACTACGCCAGTAAATCCATTCAGATTGAAAAAAGAAAAAAAAACATTTCATTCCATCTAATGTGTTTGTAGAGTTTTAAATGATACCCAAATTAATTATACTATTATATAATTGGGTCTAACGTAACTATTACATCCCAAGCACATATAGATTGGGTCTAACGTAACTATTTACTTACATAGATCTCTATAATTAAGCTCAAGAATGTGATGCACATATAGATCTGATGGGTGCTACTCTTACAATAATTTGTCGTATGATTAAAATATGAAAGAGCAATGACAAAGCTTCTCCCAGAATGAAAACTTTTCTTGATGAACAATTACTAGCAATCATTACATCCCAAGCACCATGGTATGCGAATATTATTTGTTGTGATTGATAAGAAAAATGACCCTTGGCATAATCGATTACTCTTGCAACACTCCAACAAAAATCCAAGTTTTGGTTACATAGCAAATCGTAGCAAAGCAAAGACAAGAGCTCAAGTAAATTCAAAAACCCACAAACTTAATATAAGGAGAAGAGCATCCAAACAGATAAATCTCTTACAATGAAAATCTCAAGATAGTATAAAATCACAAAGCCACCACCATGAAGAATGATCCATTAAAAGAAGAAATGAGTTACGAACTTATAGTTGCTTAATTAGAACTCACCCAATTCTAGGAAGAAGATGGACTTCTCTCTTTTTCTTATAGCAACCAAGCACCTCATTAGGGTTCAATAAAATTTGGTAAGCACTATAAAATCTAAGGGAAAATGCCTTATATACTCTTTTAAAAATTAGCCTCAAATTAACCAAATAACCATCAAAATGTTGATTGGAAATTTCCTCTATGTAAGTTACGCTTCGCCTGGTGCATGGGCATGCCCAAGCGCCAAACTCTCAATCTCTGGCTTAATAGTAATTTGAGCTTTGTTGCTTGGGTGCCACCAAATGTCAAGCCATCGGGTAGACCACTGGATTACTCAATACATCTCGATTTTTTTGACTTTTCTGCAAAGTATTTCACAGTGCTTGGGTGCGCACAAGCGCCCTAGGCTATATCGTGTCTTCATAATATAAACTTTCTAGCACTTGAGCGTGCTCAAGTGACAAGCCTTTAGTTGTAATCTTCTTTGCCCGGATGATCTCCAACCGATCTCCAGTCATTATGTATTCGCTCCAATACACTTGAGGCTCCAGTACACTTAAATCACATATTTGGAGATTGAGTCCACATTAGAATTCCCTGTCCTTTTTTAAGCATGCCTTTCTTTAGTGGTGTGGGGTGGCTCAACCTTGGCCTCATATTTTTAATCGAGGGAATAATAGCTGGGAAAAGTGACGCGGGCGCGCCCAAGCGTCATATGCAAAGTGCGCTCATCACACATTTAGTAGCCAAGACTTTGATACTTGAGCATACCAAAGCGCCTGCACATTACATTGAGCCAAGAGTTCATCGCTTGGGTGCGCCTAAGCATGCTGTTATGCAAAAAATTAAGAATTCGATTCATGTGTGTGCCTGAGCATCTCCCCCTTTATTTCTCAACTGATGCATCTTGAGACTTGGGCACTTGGGCGTACCCAAGTGCCATTTAGAGTACACATGCTAAATCTCCTTAGTCTGCCAGAGACTTGAGCGCTCTGGCACACCCAACAGTTGACTAGCGAAAGAGAATTTGATCTTCATAGAGATTTTATGAGATTTGCAAGGGAGTCATTCTAAACAACAACCAATTGAATATCATAGCAAAATGAAGATAAAATTAAAGTCAGAAAACAAATTTTAGAGAGATTAGTAAGCAAATTTTCTTCTGTATTTGAAGTTCACGTAAACATGAAGTTTATATTTTAAAATCTTATCCAATCTTCCTCTCATTAAGTCCATGGTTGCCTAAATTTCTCAAGGGGAGTTAGGCTTAATTGGTTTTATATTTTAGTATATCTCCATTAGTTTGTTTGGGTGATGTTCTACTTCCATTATTATTTTCTGCATCTTGCACTTTTCATTACTAAAGTGATTGATCAAAAAGATATATGAATTGCTACAAATAACGGATTGGTCCTTTCGAAAGATCGATAAATTCGTCAATCTAAATTCATTATACTAATAAATCTAACTAGAGACAGTGGATACATTGGCATAATATTTCTATAAGTAATTTTTTCCAATCTATATTTGATCTAAGTTGAGATTGAAGATGATTTAGCTTGAGATCTGTTCATATTAGGTAGTAGAGTTTAGGAAAACTTGTAATTCTCTTTAGTGGTGCAACTCACCTTAAATAATCATAAGAACATATTGATAAAATCAAAATCAAGATAGCATAATCTCTGCTTTATCTTATGTTTTCCCTCTTAAATATGCACCAAAATCAATAATTGGTAATATTAATATTAAATTCTATTAATTTATAATTAAAACACCTTGAATCAAATAACTCGAACAAAATTTTTAGTAGACTTGACTAAAAATTGCAAGGTTTTCATAAGGACGATACTTGAGATACTCATCTTATGTTATTTGTGACTTTGTGCACTTGTACATCATTTTGAGTACTAGTTTTTGGTATTCCATCGCTAAAAATAGAATCCCATTACATTATGTTAAAGCTTGGAATCATAACTAGTCCTCAACTAGCCCAAGAAAACCCATTTAGTTGGAGGCTAGCTAAACCTAGACTAAATCTTTATGTTATACTTAATACTTGCTAATGTATTAAAGCCTTAGAGACTAGTGCCCTTCACTCCCTTCCACCTTAAGACAAAAGGGAAATATCTTAGCATTTTGTTCTCTTTTAATCATCTCCACCTTTCCAATGACCATAATTTTTATGATGTTCATCTAAATTTACTTTTTTTAATTCTTTTAATGGATCAAACGGTTTTGGCAGCCCAAACTAAACTAAGAAGATGTTAGATGAGTAGAGAAATATTAATATTATACATATTTACAAGAATAAATATGGTTCACAAAATTGTACAAACTATAGTGAAATCAAGTTAATGTGTTATACATTTAAACATTGAGAAATAACATTTGAAGATAGACTACAAAGAGAAACTTATATTTCTCAAAATCAATTTAATTTTATGCCAAATAAATTTACTATAGAAACTATACATATATCAAGAGATTTGATGAAAAGTTTCATAAGAAAAAATAAAGATTTTTATTTATTTTTATTAATATTGAAAAAGTTTATGATAAAGTATCAATAAAAATTATTTGAAGATCTTTGAAGAGAAATTTTTTTTTTTCTTATGTTGATGCTATAATAAATTTGTACAGTATGATTGTAATATGTGTTCAATTACAAAATAGCTTGTCTAACAATTTCCTATTATTATTAGATTACATCAAAGAGCAGCACCAAACTCATATTTTTTTGCTTTTAAATGTTCAAGGACAAACAGGGAGATTCATTTGGGGAAAAACTACCTAATGTGCATGAAAAATACTATGATGCCCCTATTTTTTGCCCAAAATTTTCCATATATTAAGATAAGAGATATGAAAAATGAGAGATAAACGAACCCCAACAAGTAAATTACATCAATCATCATGTAATATTTGACAAAATTGAGAGTATTTTGATAAATTTTTAAATATCATCAAAGAAAACTCATTGTTATAGTTAAGCGAGTAATGATTTATTGTATGAGTATTGCTACACTTACACCTTAGTATACATCAAAATATATAAATGATATATCAATCAAAAATACAAATAGATTATTAGTTAAATACACTTTTTTTTAGGGCGTATATGCAAAAATTAAAAAAATAAAAAATTTTCTATTAATCATAGATACTTTTGATATATATTTTTATATAAGCATAATATATTTCTTATTGAATATAATAAAAAATGAGCATATGCAGCGCACAGTGAACTAACCATTACCAAGCACAAAAAATATTATTACATAAGACTTGAATACAACCTATAAAAATTTTATTGCAAATCACATATTTACAGGCACTGTTCAGATACATGGCAATTGAGAAATTAATTAAGAGATTTGAAAAAAAAAAACTGACCTTCTCTCTCTATATATATAAATATTTATTTATATGGAAAAGAACACTTCCTTTTGCACAACATTTATCACTTGATCTATATTAAAACATCTTGCAAGACAAAATATCACGTCAGGTGATGTTACTTTAATCTGTGTGCAGCATAGATCAAGCAATAGCCGGTTCTCAATGTCAAAAAAGAAGAGTGCTCTTCTTCATATAGTATCATAACAATCTATCTCTATATATCTTCTTCATATAGTATCATAACAATCTATCTCTATATATAAATATACATATATATTTATATGCATTTGTATTTATATGTATATGCATAGATAAAGTATGGACTGCAAAATTAGAGAAAACTCTAATTTATGTATCAGCAAGAGGACGGGAAAATGTTGATCAAAGAGTTGCCAATAGGGAGAAAATGTAAGGGCGAAGATGCATGTGAAGCGATTGAATTTCAAGGAATGACTGCTTGAAGGTGACAATTCTGCCACCTGAGTATTATTTTCAGTCTGTTTTGTGGCTTCGGGAATGTAACCGTTCGGCTCCAAAGCAGAAGCTGACGGAGGCGCTGCTGAAGAGTTTTGGGGCTTTACTGGAAAGGCATTGGATTCCTCCGTATCATAGCCTGAACAGAAAGAGTTTTCCGGCATATTTCAGTGAAATAAAATAGAGAATTCATGAGCAATGCTCTCAAGAATCTGGGAGCTGACTCACAATTAGATTTCTTCCAGCCCAGAACCATTCTCTCGCGATCAAACACAACGCGAAGGCCGGTTAAGAAATTCTCTGCATGATATCACTTGTTTTGGCTAAGAAGAACAACAGGCTTTTATAACAGAAGCAATGAGCTATTTGAAAGTAGCTAACCTAAGATAAAACACATTAATCTCAAAATAGGCTGGTGAAGGGTTCAGAGAATGAAAAACTTACGGCCAACGATGCTTAGCGCGCTGCTCTTGACAAGAGCCAAGCAATACATAATATCACGCTGATTCTGCAAAAACAGAAGGAATTGTTGATGTTAGAAGAAAAGTGGATGTATGTCTAACGGTTGAGAGGTATGCCCACATCTATATAACAGGCTGAAGCTTTTTACCTGATTGGATATGAAAATTACAGGGTAATTAACAGGAAATTTGCCTCCGCCTAGAGTGTTGAAATTAATAACAGGTAAATGGGTCACAGATTCATTAGAACTGCAAACAAGCAACAACGTCATCATACATATATTGTCTGTGTGCCAGAAAATTAAGGATTTTTTTCTTTATCTAACACCTAAAACAGTGGTGTTTTATTTGCAAATATTAAAGTTTGGGTGGTGAAAATGTTAGTTATGTATGTAAAGACCCAAAGATTCCACATGAACAGATCAAAAATCACAACCTGAGGTAATAGCAGTACTCAAAAGGGATGCTTGAGTCAACAATCGCTCGTTGTTCTTTAACCTCCGCATCAAACTGAAAGGCAATGCGTAATAGGAAGGAGAATCCTAGAGAGAAAGAGAAAGAGAGAAATGAATTAACTACATGATAAAACTTACGCTATCAGAGAGCACTGTGTAAGCAGGACCAGCCAGCGTTGTGAATGAAGTGCCCGAATCAACTAGAGCGCTAAAACTTAAATCCGTGAAACCGTCACCAACCTCAATTCCGGTGAAGTTGATATTATATATGGAACTGCAGACATTTTAAAAATGTCAACATCATAGTGCCAAAATCAAAAAGCATTTAGAAGAAAACACAATTTTTACTTTTGCTGATTGACATTAAAAGGGGTTTCCTGTTGATCTGAGCTTCCTTGATCTCCAAAATTAAGCCTCCCAACGCCATAGCGGCCGAAGCACATCGAAAATGAATTTGGCATTAGGCCCCTACTTGATAAAATGCTAGGAACTGACAAGTCATCCATACCAAGCCCAAAAAGGCCGTTTGGAGCAGCATCACCCAAAAATGAACCAGTCTGAATCTGTCCACACCTGCACATTTAATTTGTAAATTGAATTATAATGCTGGTTTGATGATTTTTCATGAGACAATAGAGGAAATCATACCCAAACACCACGGGTGCCTTGACAATCTTAGAATTGCTATCTTCTGTGGTAAGGTACAAGACATCAGTCACTAAGAAGCCTGAAGATGATGTCTGAGCAGAAACATATTCGACTGAGTAATGACAGAAGTCCTCCCCTTCCTGACAATTGTTTTGTTTATGAAAATCACATAATGTACTGTTGCAAAAAATGCTTTGGCTGGTTCTAGACTGACTGGGACTGTATATATTCATGTCATTTCCCTGCTGCAATTTGGAACCATTAAACCGGATTTAGAAAGGATAAGAAGATTATACCGAGAGATATTTGGCTTGAAAGAATTTGGCGCAAGTATTTCAACTAAAGTGTAATCGCTAATTATGTGTTAGGCTGGATAAAAAGTGAAAGTCAATGAAAAATTTGTAAGATTCTGCTCTCATCGGAATTATTCAGATTACATTGCAGTTGGGAAAAAAAATGGTGAAGCATGAAAAGCCTGACAAGGGCCAGCTTCTTGCAGCCCTGCCAATCTCCTCCAGCTTTTGCTGGGCCCCAGTAGGCCTTTGTTCGGTAAGAAAAGATTTACTCAAGACTTGTAGAGCCGAACTTGCCATCCTGAGACAGCCCTTGCTGGCCATTATTGTTGCATATGCGACTCTTGCCGGCTCTCAACAGTCTGGCACTGCTCATTGGTGGCTTTTATTGGCCATTAGATCTACAAATTGTTAGCCCTACTTGTCCCATATTACTGACTTTTGCCGGCCATCATTAGATTCACTGGTCATCATCATCAGTGTTTCACCATTGCTAGTCGTTGATTCCAGTACAGGAAATCCTTTGCACTTTCAGCGTCAGCACCCACCAACCCTTGGTTTGTTACCAGGGTTTTAAAATTTTTTAAGTTTTACCAAACATCTAAAATTAATTACACCAAAAAATTCTAAACATCCATAAAGCATTTAAATGCATTTATTTTACTTAAAATACTTAACTTCAAGAAAATTTTAACTCAAATAAGCATCCCCTGTGTATAATCTATAAGCATGCATGATAAATGAAATTGATTTTGAACAGCTGCAAAATACACGACCATAGAAAGGTTTATAAAAGCAGTAAGAAAGATGCCAACTTAAGCATTTTTAGAGACTGTTTGGTTTAAAGTGTAATAAAAATGTTAAAATAAATCAAATCCAATATAAAGTATTTTTAAGTAAAATAAATCCAACATATATTAAGTTTTGATGTTTGACAAATTCGAAAAAAAAGGGATGACCAATTATTATGGCAAGGCTCATCGAGCACTAGTGAAAGTCGATGAGACTAACCAAAAACTGGAGAGACCATTTTTTCCTTTGACCTACTTATATTTCAGCTGGGTTTTTAAAACTAGTGAGGGGTTTAGCCAAGGACAAAAAGGCCAGCAGGTAACAAAAAGAGCTAACAAGGCAGGTCAAAGGTCTGCGAGATGTGTTTTAGGCTCAATGAGGAAACCACCAAGGATGGAAAAGTTGATCAGAGAATAATAAGAGCCATCGCTAATGTTTTATTCCTTTGCATGCGTAACTAGCAATGGATTAAATTTTCTTGATTTAGGCAAATTTTAAGCCCAGCAAAATTGAATGTTTGGTGTAATTTGAGATCCCCCAAATTTTTACATTGAATTTCACATCTCATGAAACAGAAATTCATATTTTCATATTGCAAGGTATTTAGATCATTTTACACCCTAAATCTTGCAATCAAAACAATCCAAGAAAGAGGTGGACGACTGAACCTGCTTCAATTCAAAGGGACGCTTTTGCATAAAACTTAACCTATAGCTTTTCATAAGGCTAAAGCAACAAAAAAAGAAGAAAATGGTAGTAACTTTTAAGAAAACATAAGAAAATACAAACCAAGCTTGTAGCTATTTAGTTCAGGCTTAGTCTGCCTTAATATTGATAAGCTAAGCTAAATTTGACAAACTTCCAAAACTTGTTTAACTTTTTAGTTGGTAAAAATGATAAAGAGGGCCAATGAGTTTGCATGATGATTTAAGTAAATGTGACTGATTATAACAATCAATATATTATGCAACAATTAAATTTAAAATTAAAATAAATATTATATAAATATTATATTTTAAATGTTTATATTAATTAATTTATATTATTTTGCTGATATATTATCCAAAACTAATATAAGAAATAAATAACTAATACTAATAATTTAATACTTAAATTACAATTAATTAGAATGAAACTACAGTAACAATGCGGAGGAGACACAAAGAACACAATTTCAAGCACTTAGCTTAGCGCTGATTAGAGAATTAAAAAAAAACTAAATAGCCTGAAACTAATTCGTTAATTAAACCATTTTTAGTCATTTAAGAATTTAAAGTTGTGCATATTCTTTTCATGGACAGTAAAATTCATGCACATTCATGTAAGATCACCCTAAGCCAAAAAAGCTAAGTTTAGCGTGAGCCTCCAAATAATAATGCTTAAGCAAAGTGGTCATCTCTAATAATTTGATCATTATCACTCTTTAAAAAATGTGCTATTACAATGCCCACCCTTATCCCAAATATTTTATGAATGACGAGAAACTCCTAGATGTCAAATTCGTATTGGATGTAATACACTTTTTTTCTTAGAGCCCATCAGAGTTCTCTTTCTGCCATTTTCTGCTTCAATTATCTCTCATGAGGCACATCATCAATACCGTTTTGAGGCAATTTTTTGACCAATTGGAAAAAAGCACTACTTAAACATTTTACACAAATCTATGGTTAGGAATAATAACAGCAAGCATATGAAAATTGCAGTAAGGATTTTATATGGAAGCTTTATTTTTATTAAAAGAAGACAAAGTGATACAAAGACAGGATTCAAAGGTTCTGAAATTCCAAAATCCAAAAAAATCCTAAGCAAATTGTCTAATTAGCTATTTAAAATTGGACAAAGCATAACCACTAGAGACAGCTATCAACCACAATCCCAAAATGTTATGCCACTACAGTAATGATATATGAAATTTCAATTCATCTATGAAACTTCAATTGATAGATTAATGCGATTTTGCCATGTGGCAGATGATTACAGCTAACTCCCAACTGGCAAAATCATTTGCACCATGTCAGAAATGTGCTCTAATAATTTGTGGGATAAATCACTAGGGAAGCCCAAACAGTGCAAGTGCACGGGCAATAAGTAAAGCAGAATGATAGGCATCGTCAACTCACCTGCTTAAGAGAAACCATTAAGTCGGCACCCTTGCCTACTAACATTACAAGGTTGCCAGACTAGCATATTCGCTGCTGACTATAGTCTAATGATGATTGGCAAAGTTTTCACTCAACAATTTAAAATTTGAACAGTTAATGATCAGTTGACTGGACAACTAGAGGAATTAATCGATTGAAACACTCATTTTGGCTCAATAACCTGTGAAATTGATCATCGCATGGGAACTTAATACAGATCTCAAATGTTCTGAATCAGTCAGCTGATAGTCAAGATGCTCCCATTATCAAGAAATGATCGGCCAATGAACTGTACACTAAAAACATGTCAGATTGATCGACTGGACTCTAAAATGATCTCCTTAATCATTGGATGGCTCGGTTGAAGCTAGAAACTCACTCCCGTCATATAATTTTTTTACCTTCTTGATTGTACACCGTCTCGCAAAATTTAGATTTTTTTTGTCGACTCTCAGCTTAGATATATTAGCAAATTCGCTGATGATCAGAAGACTCAGCAATTGAAGAATTGATTAACTTATGATTAGATGACACTCATTTAGGTTCAGTAGCTGTAACTAAAATTACAGCTGGCTGTCAGAAAATTACAACGGTTATCATAAAATTTATTAGAAACAGATTTTCCTGAAATATGATTTACCTATCGCAAGACAAATAGCCCACAATTCTCAATGAGAAAAACATACGAATTATAGACAAAGTAAGGTACAACTTAGACTATCATTTGCTCATCACCCCAAACCAACATTCAAATTGAGGCTGCTAAAAAACAAGCATCAAATTTTTCCAAAGGATGCTAGAAGATTGAGGGGGCACTGGACAAATGACCTACTAAATGAACAATGGGCCTATTGAACATTGTCAAAATTGAAACGTGGTTTATCAACATAACCTAGACATGTTAGAAGAGACGAGACTAACAAAATCAAATTTAGCAACAAAAAGCGAAAATAACATGCCATATGAACATGAAATATAAAACAAGATCTTTCACATCTGGTAATTTTGTGCTTAGAAAGCCAAAGATCATAATCTTCCCAATTAATATATATTTTCAATAAGCTAAGATTAACCCTTAAATACAAAAAAACTCGGTTGACAGATACGTCTATAAACTTCAAATTTGTGATGAAATGAACTCCAAGAAATTTTATTCAATTAATCTAAAAATGTTGTATCTTGAACTTGTAACAAGACAAGAGAATCAAGATAGAATTCAAGAGGGGATTCAAAGAAAGGAGGTTTATGCCAATCAATGATCCATAAATTTGATTGACAACAACTACAAAAACTAGAGTATGCCACCGACAATCCATAAACAGTGAATATCAACAACATCAAAATTTGCTACAGTTGCAAGAAAAGTTCAAGCAAGAGGAGTTCAGGAGACCTAGGTGGAACATGAGTCAAGGGAGTTTGCCATCTTCCTATACCTTCACACGCCTAAGAAATTCATCATAATACCAAAATGAAGCATATTATAGGTTTTTTCAGTTATATAAAAGTATAATATATAAATTACATATATTATACATTTGAACATAAAAGTATGTGAAAGTAATTGTTCATTTTGAAAATTAAAAGTATTAATATTTTTGAAAAATTCATATATACGGAAAACATACTAGTATAATATATCAATTTACTAACTGCACATTGTAATATGGTATCCATTATTGAAATGGCGATTCTGTTGAAGCACATGCTAATCTATAGGCTGCCTTGAACAAGTTAACCTTTAGAACCTTAAATACTACTTAAAGCAAAGATGGAAGGTATTATGTAAGTTCTGATATTGGGTATTATGGATCAGGGATGTGGAAGAATTTTGGGTGAGTATTGATTATGGGAATGAAGGGATGTTATGGGGCTGTTGGGTTAAGGTTGAAGAGGATCATTTAGTCATAAAAGACAATTAAGAGAACGGTTGTAAGAAGTAAGTCAAACATTTTGAAAGAAAATAGAGAATGATAAAGCCAGCTGCTGTATGAAAGAAACAAGAGGGATGCAACGGTTGGAAGGACAAAAGTGTCATTATGGTGCTTCAAAAGAGGAAAGAAACGAAGACAAAGATTGGCTAGGGAATAAAAAGCAGCTGGAGATTCAACTGTGAAAAATATGAGAACTAAAGTAGGGGTGGATTGGAAACAAGCACCTGTGCAGGATTTGTGGATAGTAATTTTAGAAGAAAACGAGAGAAAAAACTGCGTATTTAAAAATCAAAGAGGAAAAGTAGAGCTCAGCCAGCGACAAGAATAGAGAGGAAGAGAGATATTTTGAGAGAGAAAGATAGAGGTTTGGGGAGGGAGGGAGCAAGAAAGCAGGGGTTGCTTACCCAAGCATGTGCGAAGAAGAATGAAGAGAGAAGAAGATCAACAAGTAGATAAATATTCTTACTTTCATGTGTGCCTTGCAATTTTAATAGCTCTAGAGAAAGCACTCTGTCAATAACTCCTAATTGAAGAGGCAATAAATGAAAACTCATGAAAAGAGGGGCATGCTTGCCTGGGAGGGAAAATTTAAACATCAAAATCCCCTTATGCATCACTAATGCTAACAATTACTTGTTAAAAAGATATATCTCCAAGTTTTAAAATTCAAATACTTCTAAATCATTTTAAGTTATAAATTCAAATTTAGTAGGAATTAACGCATTCAAATTGATGGTAACATCATAATCAAAATATAGTAAGTTTCAAAAAATAGTAAGGTTCTTAACTGGTACGTTGAATTCTAAGCTTCAAGAAGATGACTTGATGAAAGTCTTGAAATTATGCTACATCAAAGATAAAACGATTCCCTTGAGCATAATAAGAATAATGTAGCAACAAATTCAGTATACGGATAAAGAATGCCTTTCCTGCCAGTTTCAACAAAATGCACAGCATGATGAATTTTTTTTGTAAACTAAACTTAATTGCAGTTTTCTTCAAGAAATGAAGTATAAGAGAAAGCAAATAAATAATCGATAGTTACTTTAATCTCCAATAATAAGATAACATAGTAAAAGTTAAGAAGATAAGAGATTTATTATATTTTTAAGAATTATTATCAATAGGATAACTTTTAATATTACAAATGTTTATGCCTTTCAAACAGAGTTGAATTTGAGCATAAAAGAAAAATATTTGCATGAATCAATAGATTTGGTTCAAAAAATATGTCAAGAGAAGGTATTATGTAGATATTTAAATGGACATATCAGAAGTGACTAAGAAATTAAATAACATTCCTGCTAGTTTTAGTTTTAAAAGAATATTAAAGAAACAAAATGATTTAAGTTAATAATTTTACGCTCAAATTATATTATAAAGATGGCTACTATTATTTTAAGAAAAAAAATCATGTTTACCAAACCATATCAAGACATAATGTTCAATGTGCTGAGAGTAGGCATTTGGATGCTAATTTGAATTTTATTGGTCATATTGACTATGGTACTCATTTGTTTTAGATGGAACAGACTTTTATGACAGTAGTAATTATCTTGTTTTGTGTACGTGTCTCTCCTCGGAAATGAGTGATCGCCTATTTGAATTGTGATTATTCTTATGAGATACCCAGAAAGAGGGTACTCATATCTCCTTGGAGAGAAAATGATCTTCACACTTCTATTTTAAGAAAAAAAGTGAACATGTCAACCCTTATAAGAATGAGACTTCAAGAGCTCGGATTGATTATTTTCATTAAAGAAAGAGATTATAATTATATTATAAAGATTAAATTTTTTCTAAATGATAATATAATGAGTCAACATTTATTATTAATTTTAGACTTTAAAATAAGAAACAAGAAAGTAAATACTTAATTTAACATATATTTAACAACTAACTAATGGAATCTTAGGAAAAGTAGCATAGATATTTTTGAGAGAAGGATTAAGCTTTGTCACAGAAATATATCACGTGATGATGAGACCATAAGATGTGAATTAATCAAGAGATCAATAAGAAGCGTACAATAGAACTTATGGAAAATAATGATGAGTACATGAGTTCATACTTCTATACGGAATGCTTCAAAAACTATCTTCAAAATAGTATTGGATCGATTTGCAAAATTAAAGAAATTTCTTGTGCCCAAGGGCTTCAATGCTGCAAACAAACACAATACTTCCTCCAACAAAAGAAAGAAAACCAAATCCTATAACCAAAGAAAAGGCAATGTTAAGACTACACAAAAAAGGGGAAGCATGCCTGAATACTTCCACAAACACAGAAAAGCCAGGAGGTGAAAACCGGAACAGTTACACTTCAAAAGAAAAATTAAGCAATATTCATTTTAAGTGAATTGTAAAAATTCTTTAGCATGCAAAACCAAGATATGGTCATCCTGAACAAGCAGTTTGAAGCTAGCGACCAAAATTTTTCCCCATAACAATCTATAGCATTAATTACACAAGCACAAGAAAGTCAGCAAGAAAAATCATAAAATTATATATATATATATATATATATATATATATATATATATTTAGACAGTGTTGATAAGCCAAGTTGGCTGGATTTTGCAGAGAAAATCCTAGATGCGCTCAGATGCATTCAAGAGAGAAATGCCTGCGAGGCATGCCTCATAGAGCACGTCTTTGTTTCTAGCAAAAACACAGGTCTGTTTATATGATGTCCCGACATTCGGGTGGTCACATATCACATGATCATATTGAACAATTCGAGAGAAAAGAGCATATACATACAAAAGCCAAAGATATTTTCCCATTCATTTCAATATTACATAATTCAAAAATCTTCATCGTACATCACGAACATTGCTCAACTTTTTTTTTAAAATAAAGAAAAACTAAAAGATAAAGTAGCGTCATGGTAGATCCATCAGCAGTTTGATAATTTAAGATTTTAAAGTTCTTGCTCAAGCGCTCCCAGAAATACCTGACCTGGTATTGTACAGAAAATAATACCGGGATTGGAATTACCAGTACCACAGTAAACAAACTAATATTATATTTTTATAAAAGCATAAATGCGATTAGCAGAGTAAGGTAGTAATGCAAAATGAATAAAAGTTCCTGCCACAAGTATTATCACAAAATGTACGTTACTGATATCATTTTTTCAGTAACCTACCACGAATATCACTAATGTCATTTTCCAGTGACCCACGAATATTGCTGATATTATTTTTTCAGCAACCCACAAATGTTACTTATGTAATTTTTCAGTAACCCACGAATGTCACTGATGTCATTTTTCCAGTGACCCGTGAATGTTATTACTAATGTTTTCTTTTCAGTAATAACCAACGAATGTTATTACTGATGTCTTTTTTCCAGTAATAACCCACGAATGCTATCACGTTGGTTCCGAACAACCAACCAAGCTTCAAATGAATTTGGCTCAAAACAAATAAGCACAGCTAAGCAACAATAAATTATGTATAAAAAAAGTAATACATGTCATATACTTGGGTACCTTTGCTCTTTAAGATCCAAAGTTTGACAGTTCAACTTTTGGATCTGCATTTAGATGTATTTTCATAAGTATTTATTATGTCTTTTTCCATTGTCTTTCTTTCATTCTCCTTGCAGCATATTTGTTATTGAGGGTAGCAATAATGTTATTATTATTTTTATTTAAAGATAATAATAATAATAATATATGATAGTAAAAGACGGAATAGAAATGAATGGAAATAACAAAATTTTAAATTGACAAAATAGAAAATATTAGTCAAATATAACATTTGTACTGTTTGTCGTTATTGATTAATGACAATAATGCAAATGTGATGACTTAATTGAGATAATATTCTACTCAATTTCCTCCTTCGCTCATCTAAAGTTCGGTTAAGGGGAGCTGGACGTAGCCGAAGGGGGTTGACGGAGTGGGGAGGCCTGAGGCCAGCTGTTGGCCGACGGCAGATGGCTGCTTGCGGGAGGGGGCTGGGAAGGTTTGGTTGGCTGGGAGAGGAGAGAAGGCTGCTGGTTGGGAGAGGAGAGGGGTTGTTGGTTGGGAGAGGGGAGGGGGCTGCTGGTTGGGAGAGGAGAGGAGCTACTGGTTCGGTGAGGAGAGGGGGCTAAGAAGGAGAGCTAGCTTGAGGGGAAGGGGAGGGAGTGAGGGGGTTTAAGTATAAGAAGGGGGGGACGAAGAAAAGGAAGGGTCAAAAAGTAGGGGTGGGGCCCTCCCAGGTGCTGCCTGCGCCTGGAAGGCGAAGGAAATCGGGAGGGGAGAGAGAAAACTTAGAAAAATTTGAAAAATTTACTAAAAGTTATATATTTCCGCTGTTTGGCGTCCAAATACAACGAAACTTGACACCTGGGTGTCTTATGAGGTAATAAACACCATTGCGCCAAAAAATTTCAATTCAGACAAATATTTTAGTTTTTATTAATTTATGAAGTTTTAAACTTTAAAATTAATTTAAGTTGAACCGACGATTCAAAATTGATGAAACTTCACGAACAACTTTTAAATAATGTTCTTACCACTACGACACAAAAATCAATAAATTCGGACATGTATTTCAATGTTCTTAATTTTTACAAAATTTAAGAAAATTCAAAAAAATAAAGCGGGAGTTCCCGTTATCCGGATTTTTCCCAAACTAGGGAACTTTGATCCAAAAATTTATTTTGATCTAGAGGTATTTTTGTTTGCCCTAATTCAAAATTCCCCAGGATCCTGATTTCTGAGGCGGGATTTGACCTAATTTACAAAGTAATGACATCCAAATACAACGAAACTTGACACCTGGGTGTCTTATGAGGTAATATACACCATTGCGCCAAAAAATTTCAATTCAGACAAATATTTTAGTTTTTATTAATTTCTGAAGTTTTAAACTTTAAAATTAATTTAAGTCGAACCGACGATTCAAAATTGATGAAACTTTACGAACAGCTTTTAAATAATGTTCTTACCACTACGACACAAAAATCAATAAATTCGGACATGTATTTCAATGTTCTTAATTTTTACAAAATTTAAGAAAATTCAAAAAAATAAAGCGAGAGTTCCCGTTATCCGGATTTCTCCCAAACTAGGGAACTTTGATCCAAAAATTTATTTTGATCTAGAGGTATTTTTGTTTGCCCTAATTCGAAATTCCCCAGGATCCTGATTTCTGAGGCGAGATTTGACCTAATTTACAAAGTAATGACATCGGGTCGCTACAGTTTATGTGCCCAAATGTGCAAGGCAAACATACCTCTCTACAAGTAACGAGCCGGAGTTTTAAAAATTCAAAAAATAGGCATTATCATCACATAACTAGAGATTTGGAAGCAAGGAAGATGTTGAAAGTAGCAATTGAAATGTGTCTAGATGAATCCTAGATGCGCTCAAGTGCATTCAAGAGAGGAATGCCTGCGAGGCATGCCTCATAGATGCACGCCTTTGTTTCTGGAAAAAACACGGCCTGCTTATGTGTCCACATGCGCAAGACAAACATACCTATCTACTAGTAATGAGCTAGAGTTAAAAAAAAATTCAAAAAATAAGCGTTATCATCACATAACTAGAGATCTGGAAGCAGGGAAGGTCCGTTGAAATGTGCCTAGATGGTTTCCTATCCAAATGCATCTATGAACCTAGACGCACAACAATGTTCTCCCAGCATCTCGATTGGAAGGACTAGCAACTTGCTTATAAATAAGCCTTCACAAGGCTTTAAGATACCTTTGAAAGTTTTTAATCCCCACTTCACAAGTTCTAAGGTTAAGTTTTTAAGCTTATTTGCAAGATCCAATAGCTAGTACACAGGGTACATGTAAGTTCTTGAGCAATTCAAAGTGCAATAAAAAATAAAGGTAAAGTTTTTCTTATTTTATTGTTAGATGTTGTATGGCTTATCTTTCTTGCTTTTGTTAAAAGCAAGGATTCAATTTTGTATCTTTAGGATAATTCAAGATCACATAGTATGAGTAACAAACACAAGAAACACCGAACTGCCAATTAAAATTAATAGTTAGGAGAGTAGTGAACATAGACAGGGGCCGAACTATTGAATAAAATCTTTTGTGCTAAGGTTTGAGTAAGAGAAATTAAGAGAGAATCCTAGATCGAGGGTGATCTAGGTGGTTTACATGGGCAGAGGCCGAACCAAATAAAATATCTTATGCTCATTGGTACAGAATGTGATTCACTGCGTTAAAGTTCTAATCTCCGCCATTATGCCAAGTAAAGTACATAAATACAAAATCTATGTTTCATAATTACGAACACATTCATTCTCTAGATGGGCTAACACCTTAGCTGTTATAATGCATACTTGTCGTAATTTCAAACTGACAACTTTGTATATATGCTCAAGTATTCTGTGCAAAATCAATAAACAACTATGAAAGGAACTAAAATCTATTTTCTACAAAGGCTCATCACATGTGACCACACTAATATTTTGGCAAGTTTATTAATAGCATATTATACATTCAAAGCTCTCAAAAACTTTACTCAGCTCTTGAGCTCAAACCAAAAATTTCACACAAGTGCTTGAGAACTTCATCTCAAATTGAGTACATGATCAATTTCTTTCTAATTTGAATAATTTTCTCACTTTAGGGTTAAAGAAGTATTTGTGGCAACTCTGCCAAGGTGAGGTTTCAACAATGAGAGATTGTGCCACTAGCTCCGCCTTGTGAAAGAGAGTGCACAAGCTTCTCCACCTGCATGTTGAAAATGAGAGATTTACTCAAGTGTTAACTGGCAATTCCGATAATCTCATCACCGAAAAGTAAAAGCATGATCAAAGGATCTAAACCATTATAGATCAATTTGCATTGTTCTTTATTTATGTGCATTTTTTTTATATTTTCATAATCGTCATATGGTCATCTTGTACTCTCAAACATAAATTTTTAATGCACTTTTAAATCTCTTGAACAAAATTTTAATAAACTTTTAAAACTTAATTCAACCATTTATAGGTTGACTATACATACTCCAATCAACAAAATCATCCTCTCTTGTGTGCCATTTCAATAGATAAACTCTTCCATTAATACTAAAGCATCTTTAATAAGTATCAGATTCTTCATTGCACCCAATGCTAGACAAAAAGATGAACATGTGAAAGTACCACACAAAAGTGAATGAAAACCTTATAGCTTCAAGAAAAAAAAATGATTATGATTCTTATCAAAATAGAAGTCGTTCTAATTCTCTCAAATCAAAACTTAAGAATAAGAGTCTTACCGCTAAAATATTGCCCAAAAAAGCCTCACTTTTAGTCAAATATCATAGATCTTATAGTGATTGTTGAACAATTATAAGTACAACCATATGGGAATCTTCTTGAATGATAACAAGCCATATCATCCATTTAATCATCTGGTAGATTACACATTATTTTTATACATTTCTCTTTAAGAAAAACCAATATTGTAACATTGCCCAACAATATTATCCCTGAACTAAAAGATAGCATTTATCATATTATTTTAGTATAATTTCCATAATAGCAAATCAAGTACATCATTACTAAATAATAAATTATCCAAGAGCAACTAATACCCTCTTATGTACCCCCATATTTTTGACTCAAAACTCAAGACAGCCTCCTTGATAGAGTTTTTCCAACTATAATATGCACAAGATGTAATTAATAGATAAAATCTCAAAGGCACATTAAACCTGCCTCCCAAAGATTTCACCGTGGCATTTATTTTTTATCCTTCAAAGAGGCTTTCTTTTGAATCCCGTGGTGGCTTCAAGGAATTAGGGAGGCCACCCAAGAATGATCAAAATAGGCAAAGAGAAAAGGAATAGCATTTAGATGATGAATGAGGCAGACGGCCGAGAGATGGTTGTCAAAAAGTTTGGAGAGACCATAAAGATGATCAAGAAGGTCCTCCTTTAGAAAGCAAAGGTGGCACAAATCTCAAAACACAGAAGATCATCAAAATAACTATTGAGATTAAAGCTCCAAAATCATCTTTCAATTAAAAATTTTAAAATATCATAAATGAATTGAATTATGGTTTCTTTATGTATATTAAAATGTTAAAATTATTCTTTATCCAAAATACACCACATTTATTAATGATAAACATATATATATATAATGTACTATTGTAATTGCAACGTAAGTTTCCATTCTTTCCCATAGATTGGTGCAGTCGACTTGTTTGGGTGGGTGATATAAGTGGCCAACACTAATTAGACAACAACATCCAATAAAAATGTCTTTGATCAATAAACTAAACATACCATCACGTACAAGTTTATGCCATGAGTCCAACTGAAATGCCAAACAAAATTCTAATAGGAAAATTATAGGTTCATGAATCAACTTTAGGTCAAAGATGATAAGCCATCGGTTTTGTATCGAAATGTTATGAATAATCATTCACTACAATCAGTATTAAGAAATATTGCAATCATCATAAGAGCCCTGAAAATGCATAAAACCTCTTAACAAGCCATACTCAAATGAGTACGCCTCGACAAAAAAACACAATGCTTTGAGGAGCTTTTTTTGGGGGGGTGAGATTGGAAATGCCCAGAGGCCTCCACCAAACTTAGCATGTCATCCCCTTCAGCATACAACCCTCTACAGCATGCACAAAGGTTCAATCAATTGGGATTAGATCATTCTAGTTTACCTATTCAAGCCTCTTTAACCAATCAAATTGTGTGATTTTAATGTTAACAAAAAAGTTATGAAATGATGCATCATTAAGCAATACTTGTGCATTATTCAAGACACATTTAACTACTAAATTAACTTTTGAGATAAATTTGATAGTATAAATGTTCAAAGACGCAATAAATCTTATCTATGCTAGGAGAAGATCATAAGACATTAAAGAATTCTGAATGCTTCAAAGAGTTGAACAAAAAAGCTGAAAGATTTAATCAAACATATTGAAGCTTAAGAAGACCCAAGACTTAATTAGATAGATTAATAGGATTAGGATGCTGATCATAATGAATCTTATCATTAAGAAATTATGCAATTAAATTTCTAAGAACTTCTCTTAGAATATTTTGATAAATAATTAATTAAATATTTAATATATGTTTTTATAACTAAAAATTGAATTATCAATATTATTTTTTATATACATAGTAGTTAATTTCATTTTAATATTAATTGAAAATTTTAATAAAAGATAATAAGGTCATTATTTATTTCATTATACAATTATCATTACATGATTTCTATGATTCATTGTATGGCCATCATTATACAATGACTACAGTTATTAAAAATAAATTAAATCATATAATAAGAAGATGCATTCATGTGTGATAATTTTACACAAAAAAGGATTGACCCTCTTGGAAAAGTTCATTATATGAACTGTTATAGACATAGTATAAAATGTGTAATAACTATTTGAATTAAACCTTATTTTAACCAAGACAACAAACCATTACAACTGATATCATAATATGATACATATGATTATAATAATATTAAAACTCAACATTCAAAAATTAAATATATACCAAATACACATGCTTTAAAAGGTTCACCCAATCTCCTAATGTTCTCTAGCCTAAATCCTCTAAATTTTTAACTACAAAATCATTTCAAATCAAAGGAATTTAAAGGTAAGATTATTTTTAAATCATCTCAAGACACTGAAGGTTCACAAAGAACCTTTAAATCGACAAAACCCCCAACAGCTACCCTTCTCCTTCGTAAGAAATCCACAGCGCTCAAAAACAGCAAGAAGAAAGGTACACCACAGAGCATATAAATCAAACAAAAACATACCAAACCGTAGCTATCAGAACTAGTTGGCGCACAGCTGGTACAATCACAGGGCACCCAGAACAAATTGCTCCCGGTATCCAACGCCACAAGAAACGAGACATTAGGAGTCCCCAGAGAAACAAAAGCATAATGCAAGCTAAAAATTCAAAAAAATTCGAATTAAAAATCTCTCACTCCTTCCACCAGCAACAACAAAAAAGAGAAAATAGAAATTGAGAAAGCAGGGATTTTGAGATCTTCTTACAATCCGAGCGAATTAATCCTGAGGGTATCATTCCCATCTGCGAAGGCCAGCAGAGGAGTCGTCTCGACGAGAGATCTGCCGCGGTCATGATTCACAAGGGCGGCGTAGTACTCCGCAGTATCCTTCTCGGGCCACCCGCCGGGCAAATCCCGTGGCCTCGACTTCGCCCACTGCCAAACTCGATCGGAGAATCGGTGGTACATGTTGAAGCCAAGCGTTGGCGATGCATAACTCTCACCCGGTGACAAAAACGGCAGCAGGCATAAGAAGAACATGAGGCAGTGGGAAGAAGTGGCAAAGGAGGAAGGAGAGGCGGCCATGGGGGAAGAAGAAAGAAGGAGAAGAGAATCGAACTTTTTGGGAACCCTGCCGCAAAATGAAGCCTGCGCGTAGAAAAAGGGAGGGACGACGCGTGGTTGACGTTGATTAAATGATGGCAGTAGTCACCGATGAATGATTTATCTGCGGCGGCGTGTCCGGCGATTCGATGGGACGGAGCCCATGGCTAGTTTGACCAACCTTGGTTTGGGAAGAGGCATGCACCCGCCACCTTAATATTTTTGCTTTGTCCAAAATATAATATTTGATGGCTAAGGTTTATACATATAAAAAAAAATTTAGTATTGAATTCACTTCTTCGAATCATAGAGACTATTAAGACTTCAGAGCAAATTGAAAGCCAACAAGCTTCGTTATCTCTTTGTTTGTACACTAATTGTAATACTTCTATGCTAACGTTATGCATATAGCTCTGCTTTTTTCTCCCTTTTGGAACAAGTTACTGCAAGTGTATTGCAATTTAGGCCCAATACATTATGGGTATGTAATCTTCTTTATTTTCAGTTACTTGATGTATGTTTTCTTGCAATAATACATTTCAATCTCCATCGCCCCTTAGCTACATCTTGAATCTATAACAGATATTGATAAATGGCTTAAGAATGCCCATTCTCGATGCTCTTCTACTTTTGCATCGACTTGTTAACACACTATATATACCATTGTTTCTCTCAGAATTTAGACGCTACACATTGATACTACACTCAGAAGTTGCACCCAATTGTAGCTAATTTGAGAAAAAATCATTTATGGGTCCAAATTCGCTCTCTTTATTTCAGCTCTTGGGTGATATTCACAATCTAGAAAAGTGATTAAAACGAGCATATCTTACCTCTCTTAGTGTTTTGATTGATTGTTTATGGCAGTTGAATAACGCAAGCACAGTTAAGCATTGTTTTAAAAGCAAGTTTTCCTTAATAGATATAGCAAAACAACGGCTCACGATAGTATTTGGAGTGGGCCAAAAACCTTTTCTTCTCCTTATTCTCAATTTTACGAATGGAAGACATGTATTTTATTGCAGTTTTATTTATTCCGAATGTGTCGATGCTTGTCAATCTCTTTAGTGGCTTTAAGCGTATGATAATTTGGCTTCTTGATTATGTTTTTGGATGCTGTCTGTATTGATTGTGGCTTTCATTCCTTCTCAAAATGCTGGCATTTGCAATTTCTGAACTGGACAAGTAAAATGCTTTTCAGACCATACTTGTGTGGATGCTTATTATCTCAGAATTTTTATATTCTAGGGATATTTGGATTGGATTTTATTGATTTCTTGAAAGAGTTTAATAGAATTTTAATATATTGTTCCTTTTTGCATAACATGTTTATCCTATTACATATTCGATTTTTGATTCCGACATAATGATAGATGGTGATGATTTTAAGGGCCACATCCTTCTGTTTGATGACTTTCTTTTGATTTTGGTCATTCGAATAGATACTATTGGATTGGTGCCTTGATGATTTATGAACTATGGGCAATGTTTGTTATGACCCATGTTAAATTGGTAACAATCAAATTAACATCGGATGCATCTTTCCAGATGATCATATTGGCAGTTAGGTAAAATAGCAGTTAAACAAACATCTAAAGTCATTCAAATATAAAAAATAACATTCATTCAATTTAAAATAAACAATATTTAAAATTTATTACATGACTTTTATTATACATAAATTTATAATCTCTTGAAGGGGCAGTTATTTTTCCACGCCATGCCTTTAAACTATATCAACCGCCTCCGGCTGTATCTAATATGGTATTATAAAGATAATGCCTTAGTACACATTCTAAATACAAATAAATATTAAAAATATACTTAAAGCAAAGCGGAAAACAAAAATGATAACAATTGCAAGGAAAATATAGTTTATAGCAAAAAAGATAATCATAACTCCTGCAAAATAAATGTCATTTTGTTATACGTCAAATGTCAAATGGAAGAGGGATAATAGCGTACAAAATCATGTTTATGTTTATGACTTGATATTATGAAGCAATGTTAACAGTTCTGATGGGCAAAGCCAGAACCATGAGGCTGGGTTCATAAAAATACAATTAAGCATGACCTTCACCTAAGCCCCCTTAAAAGCTCCAAATGGCACTTTCACCTGGGCCTCTCTCAAAGCTCCAAATGGCAACCTTCACCTGAGCCTCCTTTAAAGTCTCCAGAAGGAATCATATATGCAGTTAAGCATGATCTTCACCTGGGCCCCCTCAAAGACTTCAGATGACACACTTATAACTTTTGATGGACTAGCCTCATCCCTAACTTAATTCACCCTCCGTTTCAGAACCCTTTGTAACATTCATAATATACATAAACATCATTTTATCTCTCTTATATGACTAGCAGTAAGAGTAAAATATTAAATAACAATATAAAACAGGTTCAAAATGATGCTTAAGTAGCAAAAAGATAGAAATCATAAAATTAATATCCAGTGTACCTTTTGTGTTTGACTTAACTAGATGAATCACTCACAAACTTGATGTGTCTACAAAAACTATATATTTACAAGATTAGAACTAGTATTCGTGTTCCCTAGTTTGTCTTTAGTTGGTTATTTAAATCTATATCTCATAAGAGTAGATTATACAATGAGAAGATCTAATTCATAAATCTAATTTATTATATTTAAATTAAAATCATACTTTATTAGACTTAAAAAACTTAGGCAACCTAATCTGAAAGAATCATATTACAGAGTTGGAGAAAAGAAGAGTCTAATTGAATTGTTAATATTTTTACTAAATCCCTCTTTATCAACACCGAACCCATCTATTATGTTAGGGCAATACAACATGCTTTCATTCAAGCAAGATATCAAAACTTTTTGAGTTATTATTTATGATCTAAATTGGTATGAACTCAAAGGCATTATGTTCATTAAAGTATAAGTTAGGATATGATATTTATTAATTTGATATTGACAATATTCAAAAAGAAGTTATAACTGACTCCATTATATGATATATCTAGAAACTCTTATTTTTATTAAGAATTTATCAAGTAACTTATTTGGACTGATTATATATTTTCCTAATGTTGGCTAGTCCGACCTAATCATAATACTGCAAAATTTAGATATCGATTTCCATCTACAACTCAACTATGATTACATCATGATTGATTGTACTCAATTCTTATCCAAAAGTAATTAAATTACTTTAATCATTTTAATACCTCATAAAGCATGATTAAATAACCTAGTCTTAGATTAAGTGATTAAATATGATTAATTGTTGATAATTGTTAAGTTCAAATCACTATAATGTTAAAAGTTTTTTAATGATATCAAAATAAGTCACTTAGTCTATTTATAAAAATTATTTGTTATTATTATTATTATTATTATTGTTGTTGTTATTATTATTATTATTATTATTATTGTTATTATTATTATTATTATACATATATATACAGTATTTATCCTATTAAGTGATCGATCGAACATAGGAGTTTACCTTGCGTCGAGCACGAAATCGGGCGCGCAGAGGAGAGTCGACGCAAAGGGACCGAGCGGCAAGGATCGGGCGCGGAATCGAGCGGAGAGGGTTCGCGCAAAGGCGGGAGGGCTGGATCGTGCGCTGGGACGTCGTTGGTCTCACGGATCAGGTCGCCTTCGCCGTCGTCTGCTGTGCGCTCCCGTCTGTTCAGGTATGCTTCTACCGTCGAGCGGAAAGGAGGGAGATGCGAGAGGAGGTTGTGAGGAAATCGAGCGGCCTTCAAGTGCTAAAATAAGGCGTGCGTATGTAACGCACGCTGCTACGTTGTTGCGTTGGCGCTGAAACACGCGGGAGGCGCTCGACAGGTTTGGAAACGACGTGATTATGGAGCCGAGCGGTTCTTAAAAAAAAACTAATAAGTGTACGTCCGTTTCTAATTTCTTTCCTAATAGAACTGTCGACCTTAATTGCCGACGATTTTTCCGAGACTTTCGTTTCCTGTTTTGATCTTTCGCTCTTAATAGTGAATTTAAACTTCCTATTTCAGCTTAAATGAATTTGAAAAGCTTTCTATGTTAAGGATTTGAAACTGAAAAATCAAATTTTAGCGGGAGTTTTAACGAATTTGAATATTGCGAGAACTTAATTCTTACCCTATAAATGACTTAGGATCATTACAATGTCATTATGAGGAGATGAATTTGTTTGCTTCTATGATTTTGTTTTTCTTTTTAGCTTTCAGCATGTTTATCATGTGATTGTACTGCTGTATATAATTAGATGAAATATATGGGCTACACCCTCACCGATTTCCAAAAAAATAAAATTTAACTTAAAATTTCTTTTATATATATATATATATATATAATATGTATATATTGTGTAGCATCTCATATTTAATATCACATTTCAAATTAATTAATTATATATATATATATATTTTTAAAATTTTTTTTGCCCAATCTTTTGACTTTCCTTTTTATGGCATTTTTGCTGAGAAATCTTCGGTTCCTCAAAAAGGATATTCTCTATGCTTTTAGATATTTAATTATGTTTAATGAATTTATAATTATAATTATAATTAGTAAACCTCATTAATTATAAGTATAAGGTAACAGCTAAATTATGATGTAAGATAAAACTATAATTTTCTAGTACTTTATTTAGAAGCATAGAATCTTTTAAGTTCACTTGAGTCACTTGATTCTCTAATAGGATTGTTAATGACTAATTATTATTATTATTACTTAATAAAAGGGGTAAATGATATTTTAACCATGATACATTTCTGGTTTAGTTAATCAAGCTTGAGATAGCATCCTTAAGATGCCTCCAAACAAGATCTATTGTATAAAGTCATATACTAAG
The DNA here is from genome assembly GCA_016760335.1 of Gastrodia elata. Classification (NCBI taxonomy): domain Eukaryota; kingdom Viridiplantae; phylum Streptophyta; class Magnoliopsida; order Asparagales; family Orchidaceae; genus Gastrodia; species Gastrodia elata. Next base: position 13,057,617 of record CM028681.1, on the reverse strand, counting down.
TGATGACCTAAAGTACTCCATATTTAACCCTCTTTAATTGGAGAAATTCAATATTTTCTTAATTACTACTCTAATTACTTTTGGAATCAATGATCAACCAATAATTCATAAGGAATAAATTATGAATCTTGCTACATTGTCCAAAATTGAGCTCAAAATGCGCGAAATTAAATATTAATCTATTTTTTTTCATACAAATATCATTAATTGATTGATCTTCAAATTCTTATGCATGACCAATATAAATTATTATGGTCATACAATTTTTTTTTAAAATTTGATTAACATAAGATTAAAATTAAACGATGCATCATTATTAATTCACTAAAATAAATCTAAATTAATCATGTAAATAAATCTTTATGCAGAAATTTAAAAGCCAAGACATTGACGCAATGCCTAATGCATGAAATAAAGATTTTATTAGCTTGCCCATTAGAAAAAGCTTCAAAAGTAGTATCTCTTAAGAAAATCTTGCTAAAACAAACCCTTAACAAACTAAAATAAAATATCTTCTAATATGTTCATCCTAGTGTAGGGTTGGTTTCGAGTCGAGTTGGTCCATACTCGAACTCGAATCAAACTTATTCAAGTTTGAGTTCGCGTCGAGTTCATCCTAGTGTAGGGTTGGTTTCGAGTCGAGTTGGTCCATACTCGAACTCGAACCAAACTTATTCAAGTTCGAGTTCGCGTCGAGTTTGAATTTCAAGTTTCTGGTCAAATTGCCAGCCCTATTCTAGTGTGATGTAACTTTTCTCCCAATCAAATACATGCAAAAAAGCCTTTCTCATCTTCATGGAGTTAAAGAGTGTTCACATGAAAGTAGAGATGCACTACTACTAACATTTTATGAGAGACAAAGGGAGATGCAGCAAAAAAATATCATTATGGGGCTATTTGTTATGGAATAAAATACTGTAGGTGCAAAATAAATTACAGTAGTATAAAAGGGTCAAGGAATCGGCCAAATTTTTATTTTGCGCGAAGGAAAGCAGCTCGCGTGCCTTCACACGCCTGAGACGAGTGAGACGAACGAACAACCGAAGCTTCAATTCGCTCCGTCTGCCTAAGTTTCAGACGAGAATCACTGAAGCTTCGCCGAAGGTTCTGACGAAGGAGACGATCGACGCAATGAACGAACAGACGAAGCTTCGACTCGCTCCGTTCACCAAAGCTTTGATTCGCTCAGTTTGCCAAATCTTCGATTCGCTCCGTTCGCTTCGATTCGCTTCGTTTGATTCACTCTGTTCGATTCGGAGGAGCGCTCGATTCGCTCAGTTCGCTGACATTTCTAATGAGATTGTGCAATTCGAAAATTTTTATCACGGTAAGATCGTTCGATTCGACGAGATCATTATTTGATTCGATCCGAAAATTCTATTGGCTGAAGGTTCAAATCTAAACCCTAATTTTTCAACCAAAGTTCAGGCCTAATTTTTTTAATCGATTTAAATACTAATTTTTCAAAAAAAAAAAAAACAAAAAATAGGATAATCTTTCCTCATAAATAACTCGAAAATTTTCTGAAAAACTATTTAAATTAATCTGATTATAATATAATGAAATTAAATTATAATCAGATTATTTTACACTAACATATAAAAAGAGTAGGGTGATGCATAAATTCAGTCTCTCCTAGAAATGAACAAAAAATTAGGATTCACAGCATATATTTTGCAAGGAAAAAGAAGAAACTATAATTAGATTAATTACCTGTACAAAATACGATATCATATACATTTTAAGCAGCTAAACAGCATTCAAAAAGGCTTAAACGTGATAAAAAAATCACAGAAAGTGCAATATTGGATGCAGGACTACCTCAGGTATAGGGACACTAACAACTGGGAGAAAAGAACAAACTCGCTTATGATGATAGCAGAAGAATGGGCGCCAAAGAATGGGACAGTGTAAACCTGCAGCCAATTTTCAACTGCTGATCCCACTATTGCACCAACTACAAGACATCCTGCAGTCATCAAAGTTGCCTTTCCTGCACAAAAGAATACAAACTTTTACTAAAAAATGTAAGCAAGTGCAGCTTTACCGCATATAAATAGGCATTTTCCTCCATAATTACATATCTAACACCCAAACCATCAAAACTCCATCTTACAAAAAAATAGCACTCCAATTGTTATTTCTATCAATGCAAGTAGATGAGATTCCATATATGTCGATACAATTGCTTGATTTGTATATAGTATCCGAGTAAAATAACATAATATACCTTTTACATATAATATATATCTCTGTTAATTTGTATATTATAATGGTATTATACCCACACGCACGTAAAAATCTAAAAAACTTCCACTTTATATCTGTTAGTCTCCAGCAAAAATGTATAATAACAATATTTTGTGATATACTCTCAATTTATAAAAAAAAACATTCATGTGCCTAATTATATCATATTTAATTAAATTAGATTACAAATTGAAAATAATCCAAATTTTTACTTATAAATCCACATGATGCAAAAGTCGAGCGATTCAGGTTCTGAACAGAATGTACAGTTGGATGACAAATCAATTCATTCCATAAGAAAGATCTAAATAAATAAAAAAGAAAATCACCTTCAATCTGAAAGCTTAATGGAAGGCATCAAAGTGTGACTTTCAACACTGCCGCAAACAAACGAGTGCTTTAAATGATGACATCCGCAAGTTCCAGAAAGAAAGTCTTTAGCATAGAAATTGCAATATTACTTCTTTTCATCATTAAAATATTGAATAAGGGTTCTGATTTACCCACTCAAACAATATTAACTGAAGCAACAAAGCGCTTAGTAACATATTCAAAAATGCTATATGGTTTTGATCATCAATCTAATACATCAAACTTCCGCAATGCTGTTTTTGATCAAGCGGACTATATGGCTTGAAATTAGGGTTATTAATTTTGCAAACTTAAATATCACTCAATAACCACTCAATTTCTATAAACTAGAAACTGAAAACAATAAGCATAGGATCAACGATAATTCCCTAAGTTCCATTGATAAATGGTGTATAAATTATATATAATTGCATTTATACAGATAAATGTATAGCCATCAGTAATTACATGCTATATAAAATGTTATATGCAACATCATTCATGCATTTAAATAGTAAATTATTAAATAAATGTTTATAAAATTATTTTAAATACTATTACAAATATAATTATTTTTTACCAATTAAAAATGATTTTTTATGATTATGTATTAGTGCCTGAAATCCATTGTTGTTGGGCCCCAAGTCTTGGATGAGAAAAGAGGGGAGGGGGGTTACATTAATTAGTCAGCAACCCATGCAAAACTTTATTGAATCCTATCAAGTCGTGAATCTTTTAAACAAGTGTGTTAGAGCTAGGGCGTCATCTGGAAACGACGTGATGCATTGCCTAAATGTAGTGAAAAGCGTGGAAAGGCCATCACATAAGTGCCCGAGTATAAAGTCAAATAAGCAAATGTTCCGGCATTGTGAATGAATGTGGCAAAGAAACTAGATTATGATTCTAAATTATGATTATATAGTTGAAATATTGGCACTTAATACCAAGCTTTTTTAATGTTAGTATATGATAAATAAGATGATTAATATATTATGCTTTCAAGAAATTATATGGGTGGAAGACAAAGCAAAAGAAATTAATAGTTTAGATTTTAAACTTTGGTACTCGGGTGAGAATTGTCATAGGAATATCGTGGGTATCATCATGGATAAAAATTTAAAAAAAATGTTGGGGAAATTTAGAAGTTGGAAGATAAAATATGTCTTTAAAGCTAATAGTTAATAGAATAACTTTCTAACATTGTAAGTATCTATGCCCTCAAATAGGATTGAATGTGTATAAAAAAAAGACTTTCACATGATTTAGATAAGTTGACTTGAAGAATATATGATACCTTTTATAAGAAAGATTTAAATGCATGTTGAAAGGGTAATTAATGAATTTAAAAATAATCATGGTTGCTTTGGTTTTGGAGAGATTAATGAAAGAGGAAGAATTATTTTGAATTTGTTTTAGCTATAACTCTAATTATTTTCTTTTACAAAAAAGAGATCATTTATATTGAAAGAATTGTAAGATTATTTTACAAGATTAGGAAATTATTTTAAATTAAGATCAAGTAGTTATAATATTAGCACTCTCATTGACAAATTTTTTGAATTAGTTGATATTATGATAAATATGATGATTAAATATTATTCCTTCAAAAAACTAAGTGGTGGGAGAGGATGCAAAAGATATTGATAGTTTGAACCTTAAACTCGAGTACTTGTGTAAAAATCTTCATAAAAATGGTATGAGCAACACATCATGGATAAGAATTTAAATAATAATATAGTGAAAATTAAGAGTTTGAGAGATAAATTATATTTTTAAAACTTATAATTATGAATTAATTTTTAATATTGCAAGTATATATGCACCTCAAATATAATTAAATATGTGTATACAAATAATTTAATATTATTTATATGAGTTGATTTAAGGAATATCTCAAGAAGAGATGCTTTTTATAGAATGTGATTTAAGGGGACATGCTAGAAGGGTAATTACAAAATTTAATAATATTTATATTAGTTTTAATTTTTGAGAGATTAATGAAGAAGAAAAAATAATTTTAGGATTTATTTTAGCTTATAATCTTATGATTGATAACACTTAATTTAAAAAAAGAGAAGGACATATTATCACTTAATAAAATGGAGCCTCTAAAACTCAAATTACTTATTTTTTGAAAAGGAAAAGATCATTTGATTGTAACAATTACAAGATTAATTCAAGTGAATATTTGATAACCCAACATCATTTATTAATTCTAAGTTTAAAAATAAAGTTGTAACAAAAGTATTATTAAATCTAAAATATGTCATAAAACTAAATGCAGAATATTAATAAGAGTAACATAAATATTTTTAAAAGTGAAGTTTTAAAATTTGAAAAGTGAGATTTTGAAAATTCTACGTGAAATTCAATTGCTAGTTGTGTTTGCGATGTATAGAGTTTACTATGTGAATCAAAATGGAGAATACCCTATAAGTGGCAAAAACAAGATGTTCAAATTAAAATTAAAGATAAAAAAAGACGTGCTATAAAGAATGGCTTAAATGTAAGATTGATGAGAATTAAAAGAAATATTAACTAACTTGTCCTAAATCTAAAATAACAATTCATGAAATTAAGAGTGCACCATTCAAAGATTTATATAATAAATTAGAAAGTATTGAAGGATAAAGACACATTTATAAGTTAGCCAACTTAAAAGAAAAAAACTAAGAATTTGACTCATGTAAAATATATCAAAGACGATCAAAAAATTCTTTTTAAGGATAAATATATTCAACATAGAAGGATGAATTATTTTATTAAAATATTTAATAAAGGTTGTATCAAAATAACTAATACAAATGAGTTAAAAAATTATAAAAATAGCATCAATTAATGAGGAGCAAAAAAGCGGTATGATTGGATGACATCATTATCAATGAATGAAACTATTTGGGTGAGGAAGGAATTTCTTGGTTTTAATGTTATTTTAAAGATTAATAAGATGTCAAATAAGTGGAATAAAAGTATTTTTATACATATTTGCAAGAATAAAGGCAATGCTCAAGACTGCAAATTATAGGAGAATCAAGTTTATGTGTCCTACGTCAAAATTAGGAGAGAGTATTACATATAGACTACGAAAAAATACTTGTAATTTTAAATATCAAATTAGTTTTATGTTAGGTAGATCTATAATAAAAATTATATAAATATTAAGAGATTTTATGGAGAAAGATAGAGAATCAAAAAAAGATCTTTATTGATTTTTTATTGATCTTGAAAAGACTTTTATTAGAGTACTAAGAGAGTTCTTTGAAGATCTTTTGAGAAAAAAGATTTATGTTGCATATATTGATGTTATTAGAAATATATATAATGGGGTTGTAATATGTGTCCAATCACAAGGTGGCTTATCTAACGATATTATTGTTACTGTTGGATTACATCAAGGCTCAACTCTAAATCCATATCTATAAGTTTTAATTAGGATGTCCATACTGAACACATTCAAGAGAAAGTTCCTTGGTGCATGTTATCTGCAGATGATATAAGTGTGCAAGACTACTTTGGAATATACAGGTTTTTGTCTTAGTAAATCTAAACAGAATATAAGTGTAAGTTTAATTGTATTAGAAGCCCAAATCTCAAGAACATAATCGTTGAGGACCATGTGATCAAGAAAAGCGAGAAGTTCAAATAGCTTGGTTCAATTATTTAAACTAATAGTGAAATAGAGAGCAATGCGATTAATATGATCCAAGTTGGTTGGATAAAATGGAGATGCACTTTTGAAGTGTTGTACAATCAAAATATCCCACTCAAAATTATAGAAAAAATTTATAGAGCTGCTATGCGACCAACTATATTATATGGGATTGAATGTTGGCCAACAAAGAAGAAACTTGTTGACAAAATAAGTGTTACAGAGATGACAATACTTAATTAAATGAGTGGGCATACTCAAAAGGATAGAATTAAATATGAGTTTATGCATAGCAAGGTAGGAGTGGCTCCAATAATGGATAGAATAGAAGGTGCCACCTTAGTTGATTCGGGCACAGTAAGTGTGTAGACCGTTCAATGCTCTTATTGGGATAATTGAGTTTATGAATTTTTCTCATATTAAAAGAGGAAGAGGGAGACCAAAATAGACATGAGAAGAAACCATTATAAGGATCTTCTGTATATGGGCCTTAGGGAAGGAATTCTATTTGATCAAGCACAATGGAAACAAAGGATTCTTGTAGCCGACCGCACCTAGCGGGATGCCTGGTGCTGTTGTTGTTAATGCGATGGTGCCTGGTTAAGCAACATTGAGTGGGTTTAAAGAATGTTGGAGTCGAATGTTTGGAAGAGATTGTTGAAAAAATGTAGGGATTATAGGAAAACTATTCTTGGAATATTCCATACGAAATCATAAATAGATATTAGAATTAAAATAAGTCATGAGAGCGCTTGAAAACCATTGGCCAAATAGAATGTTTCATCATAATAAGTACTTTGAGCTTTTCTCCAACTATCCAATTCTCAATGAAACTTTATATGCTGCCACAAGAAGCTTCCCAAAATCTATTTAAAGAATAAAAGTAGCCTCCTCAAAATAAGAAAAGAAAGCATAAATTTAACTACTAACATGCTCATATTATCCATACACCTCAAACACCTTCAAACTACTTCTCATACCCACTAGTCTCAAGCTCGCGGAAACACAATTACATTAAGCATTATTCAATGATCAATTATATTAATTAAAATTACTTGGAACTATTCAACTAGCTTGTGAACATGTAAATCATCTATTGACACCTCATATCTTCAATAAAGTAGGCCTTAACAGATCAGGGTTTGCTCACAACTTCAATTCAACTACTAATGGGAAAACGCATATTTAGTTAAGCTTTCCAAATTTGTATCCCAGAGTAAATAGCAATAATAATTTGTTTCAAATATCAACATATCCGTGAATTCAAATGTATAATTTTAATTCAAACAACAAAAAATTATTAATAAGCAAGATATTTGTGCATGAGTTCTTGTTTTCAAGTGTAAAGATAATGATGATTAACAAACTGATGCTAGTTGTGTATATTGATTTTCCAGTTTGGCCAACTTAAGCTGATCAAAAGTTGATAGAAGTAAACATAGATAATTAGTATGGAAGATAATTAACTATAAAGAAAATCATATTTTCTTAATCCCTACCTACATGCTAAATTCTTCTCAATTCATTGACCGTTGCTTATCATATTGTATTTTATTGTCCTTGAGCATTAAAAATTGCAAAACTCCAATAGGCATCACGATTAATTTAAGAAGTATGATGTTTAAAACCATTATGATGATCTAAACAAAATAAAATGGGCAGAGGCAACACATACCAAAGTTAATACTCTTCTTTCTCAAAAAGTAAATTGAAGCTCCAAAACTAGTAGCTAATATCAGCCCAGGAACATCAGCTCCATTGTATTCCCCAGATAAGTTTGTGGAAGCTCCACTAACAAATGTGAAGGCCATTAGAGCACCATAAATACCTGCCTGTATACCTAAACTGTCTGCAGCCAGATAATTAATAGAAAAAGGTGCATCCGTTGCTGCTGATTTTAGCCACTGTGGTACGGCTGTAGTCCCTGGGCTTCTAACTGGTTTAACGTCAGCATAGCGAATGTTACAATTTGCAACTTTTCCAGACCTACGCTGATTTAAACTTTCCATGAGCAACATATCATAGGCAGCTTCTACCTGAAATGAGGATGCAACGTTTGATATGAAGTAGCAAAGTGTGATATTGGCATATTACCATCATTTTGTATTATAATAATCATATATATAAGAACGCTGGATAATCTAAACCAACTAGAAGTGATTGAACAACATTGATCTTGACAAAATACACTTTTAAGTTCAATTAAGAAAAGGATAACCTGCAATTGTTTACAATATGTTCTCAAATAGCACTCTATTTTACTATCTTACTATTTTTTTGGAGAACTTCATACATACCACTAGAATCTTTCTTATTTGCATATCTTGAAGGGGGAGCCTTGGCACTATAGTAAAGGATTAATATGTGGCCACAGTTCACGAGTTCAAGTTATGGAATTAACCTCATCAAGTGGCTTATGTAGCTCAGCCCTTCCCTGGACCAGCATTGGCAAGATGCTTCAAGCACCACACTCCCTTTTTGTAAATCTAACACCTAACTTTTTTTTTTTAAATAACCACTCAATGTTCCATTATTGCACCAAGACTATCGCTCTACTTAGCCTCTAGTAATTATTGCAATTAGATGAGATTCTATAGATAGGCTGTGATAAGGTGTTAAGACTTTCAACCTTCAAGATTTGAGAATTAGATATCTAAATACTCAAATTTTGGTGTTCTTCAAGCATCTATTTCATTATTTTACTTTAAAATGAAAAATCTATATCGCTTAATTTTTGAATAAGTTAAACGGTGAACAATTTAAAATGAAAAAACAAATTAACCTAAAAAGCACCAAAAATAATCTGTGGTAATAACAAAAAAAAAATAATTTTAATACACGTATCAATATGAGAAAGTGAAAAACGATTAACTACTGTGAAGTTCAAAACTACAAAACTCATCAATAAGAAGTTCAGAATACGCAAATTCTGTATCATTCAGTCATTCTAATCTACGCTAAATTAGCCGAGATGATGTAGTTGGGAGACAATTAAAGTGAAAATTTTAAATTGTCAAGGATAGCTAGGATCATTGTACACCGAAAGTACTTGCTCATAAAAGTAAATTTTTTTCACTTAGTGCATCATCTAATCTACATAACCTCAACAATATAAATTTTATCTTTGATGTTGAAAAAGTAGTATCCTTTAGTCATAAATAAACAAACCTGGTGCATGTTAACGGCGAGTAATTTGTTCACTGGCTGAGTTAAATGGCATCGAATGGAGATTTTTTTCCGAATAAACTTAATATCAAGTCATCTTAGATCTTCACATCAAACTTGTTTACTAATCTTATGCCTATATGTACGGGGCTTATTGTTAGCTTTTTAGAGCCAAATCGATACCATCCAAGGGAGGGATCAATTAAATTTAAACTTAATAAAACTAAAATTAAGAAAACTTTATTATTTTTAAATGAATTTGAGCTATTTTAATTTAAAGGTAGTAAGTATATAGAGATTTACAATGATTTGAGTCAATTTAATTGTGAGGACCCGGTGTCGGGTCAGCGGGAGCTAATCCAGCACTGGTTGTGTCCCCTAGCCACAAGATCATATTGAGTGATTTAAGAGACAAATATATATACATCAAATATAACTCATTTATTCATTAATTAACAAGTCCTGATTACAAAGATTAAAAAAAAAGTTGCAAACTTTTTAAAAGTGTCAAAAAGAAATCGGAAAATCAGCAGGAAGCAGTATCAACACTGCTTGGCTTTTAGCACATTTCTTCAAGGACGAACTTCTCATATGGGCACGTTTCAAAAGTACGGGCATTCGAATACTAGTTAGTTGTGAAACTAAGTACTGATAGATGTTATTTTTATAAATAATAAGCAGAATAATCAATAATTTGACAGGAAATAAAAGCTGTATAAAATTATCCATGCAAACATGTTTCAATTGCATTGAAACTTTAGCATAAAAGTAATTGCAGTCACAAAAATAAATATAAAATTTTAGCGTTTGTTATCTGGCGCAAAACGTGATTTTGTTGGGCAAGTACAAAATCGAGGAAAATGGGTTCATCTTTTATTTTCTTTTTTTATCCAACTTCCCTCTATACCTGCCCCCTCCAGGCTTATCAGTATAGGCTCCTTATGACTCCCGATATCGAGCAACCCCGTCCTAGCAGTTGTCTGATCAGACTAAAAAATATATCAAGATGGAATCCTTGCCTCTCAGTTATCCAAACTTTTTCTTATATCATTTTATGTGACTTTTTAAAAGCATTTATATCAATTTTGTGCAATGCAGAGAGAAAAAACATATTTAAACAAAAATAATAAAAGACATCTAGTACCTTGTTCTTTAAGTTCGGACAAGTGACAGTTCGCTCAATCTGCAATTAAGTTTTTAATATTTTAACTTATTTTTAGCCAATATTATTATCTTCATTTCTATTATGTTTCCCTTTCATTTTCTCAATTTGATAGAAGTTCATATTTTTAAGTTACTGATGTGGCAATAATATTTATAATATCATTATTATTATCATTTTAATAACAATAATGATAATAATAATATACAAAAGAAAAGAAAGAATGGAAACAACTGCATAAATTATAGAAAATAATAATAATAATAAAAAAAAAAGGAAATGACAGAATAAAATACTTGAATTGAAATAATAGTCAATTTATAACAATTGCACAATTTTCATTATTGATTAATGGGAACCCTAATAATGTGAATGACGTAATTTTATAATTATTTTCTTCATAATAATGATTATTAAATATATATATATAAAAGAATGAAGAAATAGCAAAATATTTTATCATTTTCCCTCCTTATTTTTCCTTCTCCTCTTACTTTCGTTAGAGTTGCTGGACAAAATGAAGGGAGGTCGAACATGGCGGAAGGGAACCTGCAGGAGGTTGCCGAGACAGCGGGGGCTGGCTGGCCGGCAGGTGGCTGGCTATTGCTGGAGGGCTGGCAGGGAGCTGGGGAGGAAGGCTTGCAAGGAGGGGCTGCTGTGAGGGAGGAGAAGGAGAGTTGAGGGGTATAAATAGGGGGGAGGGGATCAGGAGGGCTGGTCGGTCAATTTGGTCGACCATTCCTGCGCCAAAACGGCGCAAGAAAGGTCCTGGCACGGAAGGTTCCACACCTGTAGGAGGAATAATTCCGTAAGGAATCGTGGGGGAGACGGAAATGAAAATTTCTTAAAGGAAAATTTTAAATAATTACTTTTATGCTATCCTTTATTCGCATTTCCCGCCGTTTGGCGTCCAAAAATCACATTTTGGGCCAGATAACAAAAGCTAAAATTTTTCGCATTTTTTCGCCGTTTGGCGTCCAAAAATAATGAGATGGAACATCACGTGTTACAAATAATAGAACATCACGATTAAATTATTCGCATTTTTCCGTCGTTTGACGTCCAAAAATAACGAAACTTGACACCGATGTGCGTTAAAATGTAACAAACACCCTCGCGCCAAAAAATTTTGATTTGGACAAATATTTTATTTTTAATTAATTTTTGATATTTGAAACTTCAAAAATTAATTGAGATTGAACCGGCGCTCAAAAATCGATAAAACTTTTCAAGCAGCCTTTAAATAATATACTTAACATAATGACAAGAAAAATGATGAATTCAGACACGTATTTAATATTTTCAATTTATTGGATTTAAATAATTCAGAAAAAAATAAAGCGGAAGTTTCTATTATCTGAATTCTCTCAAACTATGGCACTTCGATCTAAAAAGTATTTCTTTCTAAAAGAAATTTTGTTTGCCCTAATTTGAAATTCCTCGGGGTCCTGATGTCTGAGGCAGGTTTTGACCTAATTAAAAAGTAAGGACATTTGGTCGTTACATTAATACCCTGTGCATACTCTTAAAAAATTAGAAACTCCTCTAAAAAAATGTTACTCCTTTGATTGCCCTAACGCTCATCCCATGCATGTTTAACACTTTGGTTGCAAAGCTACAAAAGTTACCCTTGTGATAATTCTTATGAATGTAAGAGCAAACACAATAAAATATTAAAGCTATCATCGACTCCAAAGAGGATCCAAAGTTCAGTTGCCAGTTGAGTAAAGAACAAATAGAAAAAGATGATATACAATTTAAACAAAATGTAGCACACAAAAATCCAAGCACATCCAAACTTGCAAAACTTACATGAAAAATCCCAAGACGAGGAAAAACAAATTTCCCTGTGCGACACTTTCGCTCCGCCTAGTACATGCGTGCGCCCAAGCGCTAGCCTAGCTATCTTATGGCTGTGATGGATACGGTAATTGGTACTTGGGCGCGTCCAAGCTACGAGTTCTCAAGTGAACCTGGTTAAACACAATATAGTGGGGCCAAGCGTCGCCTCAACCCATTGTGAGAGAAAACAAAGTTGTTAGTACTTGGGCGCCTAGGCATCCAAGCCTCGGGTCTTTTATATCTGCAGAGATGTCCATGACGCTTGAGCGTGCCCAAACACTGGGCTTTCGACTAGTGTAAATTGTTTAGCGCTTGGGCACGCTTAAAGGCTCAAAATTAACTCCTTGCCATTCCAAGTTTGATCTTCGCCCGATTCACCTCAAATCAATCCAAGATCTCCTATGCTAGACCCAAACCACTCGAGGATCTACCGCACAACAATCTCCCACTTGGAGACTTAGTACGAGTAGATCTTCCTTCGCCACATTCTAGTGATGTCTTTTACATAGTGGTGTGGGGTGGCTCAACCTCAGCCTAATCATCACATACCATGGCCCATTGAAGCTAAGCATAGTTTCAATTTGCCCAATGTCACTATCTTCGTAAACATATTTGCTAGATTATGAGATGCGTGTATCTTCTCTAACATGAGACGTCTTTCCTACAAAATCATCTTGATGAAATGGTAGCAAAACTGAATATGCTTCGTTCTGGCATGGAATGCAACATTCTTAACTAGATGAATTACACTCGGGATGTCACCATACAACCTATTATTCTCTTATTCTTGACCAATTCCTCCATAAAACTCTGTAACCAAATCATCTCCTTACTCGCCTACGTAATGACGACATAATCTGCTTCTATTGTAGCCAAGGCAAGAGCTTGTGTCCTTGATATCCATCTCACTGCAGTGCTTTTAACAAAAAAAAAAACATCATGTCATGCTTCGTCGGTTGTCCATGTCTCATGTTGTTCAAGTCTACATAGCCATGTAACTCGACTTTTGATCCCCTAAAGCAGAATGCTTTGTCCACTAATCCTCTCAAGTATTAGTTGACCGCTTCCCAGTGCTCCTTAATTGGATTGCTCATTAACCTACTCACAACTCCAACTGGATGCCCTATGTTCGAACGTGTGCAGATCATTGCATAGATTAAGCTTCTGACGGCTAAGGCTTATGAAGTTATTTCCAATTTTATTCTCTCCTTGTCGGTCTTTGGTGATTGTCTTTTGATAGGTGGAAGTGACTCCCCAAAGGGGCATTTAGTGGGTTCAATGCATCCATGTTAAGCCTTTGCAGAATTTTCACAACATAGGAGTGTTGGCTCTTTTCCTTCTTGTTCTTATAAATTCTCATTCCAAAAATTTGTTTGAAACTTTTGGGATCTTTCATTTCAAATTCCTTCAACAGTTGCTCAGCTCCCATATAAGCTCCTATAATCAACATACCATCTACGTATAGTAATATGAATATATATATCACTATCGATCTGATTGTAATAGCAGCAGTGATCCACTTGACACCGGGCGTAACGGTTCTCTAAGATGAACTCGTCAAACTTCCTGTACTACTGTCTCTACGCCTACTTAAGCCCATACAAACTTTTCTTCAACTTCCATGCCAAATTCTCCTTCCCTTGAGCTTCAAATCCCTATGATTACAACATATAAACTTCATCCTCCAACTTGCCATAGAGGAAAGTTGTTTTAACATCCATCTGCTCTGGGTGTAGATCCTTGTTAGCCACCATGCTCAGCACTAGACAATCGTCGCACTATCAGAGAAAGTATCTCCATGTAATCCACTATGATTTTTTGCTGAAAGCCCTTCACAACCAATCTAGCTTTGTATCGATTGCTCCCGTAATGTTCCTGCTCCGATGTGTACACCAATTTATTGTGGAGTGCTTTCTTTCCTATGAGTAATTGCATCAGATCGTCTAATTAGATGCTAGTGACATCATCTCTTGTCCATAGTAAGCTCACACTTGAGTCTTTCACTCACATAACTTCAAAGCATTTTGATTCACCACCATTTGTTAGCAATAGATAAACAATGAAGGTGTATACCTCTTTGAAGGGAAAGATACTCTGGCAAATCTCCTTAATTGTACCGTTGGAGATTGAGGTTTAACCTGAACTTGATCATTTGGTTCAGTCTCCTTCTTGAACTCACTAGTGCTTTCGCACTCAATGTACTCGTTTGATGCTATAGAGCCCTCTAACTTCGAGCTGTCCAAATCTTTGTACATCTCTCTTTTATTGAAAGTGACAACCCTGCTTCAAATAATTATGTGATTTTGGTAATCCCAAAACCAGTACCCAAATATGCCGAAGCCGTATTTAATGAACGTACATTTCAACAACTTAGGATCAAGCTTGTTTCGATCTTCTGCATCAACATGTACATATGCAAAGCATCCAAAAGTTTAAGCTAAGATAGATCCACTTCCTTACCACTCTATTTCTCTTCCAACAACTCTTCCTTCAGTGGCACTGATGGTCCACAATCGATAAGATGAACCGCTATACTAATAGCATTAGTTCAAAACTGTATGAGCAAACTTGCATGCAACCTCATGCTTTTGACACGTTCTATGATCCTTAGATTCATTCTTAATGCTATGTAATTTTTCTACGGCATTCTTAGGACAATGAATTCTCTCTTAATCCTCCTTTTGACATAGAAGTTATTGAACTTTCACTACCATTGTCAGACCTCAAACACTTTAATTTGAGTTTGATTTCATTCTCTACAACAACTCACCACCTTTTGAAAGCCTCAAATATATCTGGCTTATTTTTCAAAATATATACCAACAGCTTCCTCATGTGATCATCAACGAAAGTAACAGAATAATTTAAACCGCATAAGGAAAAATTGGAGCTAGACCCCAAACATCCGCATCCATTAGCTCCAATTTCTATGTCTTCGATTCCCTTCCAATTTTCACAAACTTACCCTTTCATTTTACCCATCATGCAATCTTCACAGAAATACAATTCAATAGAATATAAAACTAGAATTTCACTGCACGAGAGGAGAATTTTTAATTCTTCTTTTCTCGTGTTTGTTTAGTGCCACAAACATGAGTCCTCTGCATTTGTTAACATTGAAGCATCAGACCATTTTATTGATTAGGTAAAGCATCTTCTCGATATTCCCCTTTGTTGTCACTAGTGTGGCTTTGGCAGCTTTTCATGAATTTCCGATGAAAATGGTGTAACACCTGGCTCAAGCAAATTGGCTCACTGAAACTACGTTCCTCTTCAAAGATGGTATGTGTCGACCCCCTTAAGCTGCCATAATGAGTTGTTTGGCAAGCTAATATAAACATCTCCTATGTCGATAATGTCACATGATTTGTCGTCTCCAAGATACTTCCGAAGTCACCCATGACATAAATTTTAAACATGCATAAAGGATGTGGTGTGAAACGATGCACCTGAGTCCACTACCCACACTTAGTGTTTGTCCAATGGCAATATCAACACATTTGGCAAACTGTCCTCTATTACATTTATTGCACCAACGTGTCCCGCAATTGCACCTTTCTAAGCATTAGTGTAAATTTTCTTTTCTTAACGCGATGGCCCTTCTTACTGAAATTCCAGCATTTAACGCAATCGTTGGACTTTGACTTTCCTCAGGAATTGAACCAATTTTGGTTTGCATCTCGGTACGAATTTCATGCTCTGCCTTTCACACTTAAAGTTGAGGTTGAGGTAGATGCTTCACTGTTCAATCTCCTTCTAGCTTCTTCGCCCAAAATTAAGCCAATGCTGTCATCAAACTTTTAAGGTAGCATTTCCTGATGGCTTACTCACCGTTGTGATAAAACAAGCCCAATTATTCAACAAAAATGGTAGCAACAACACCCTAACTTCATTTTTAAATTTGATACCTACTAAACTCAATTGGTTTATCGCGATGTTGAAGTTGTTTAAATGTTGCGTTACTGAGCTGTTGTTCACCATTTTCATGTTGAAAAGTTGTTTCATCAAGAAAAACTTGTTCAATGTTGATGATTTCTTGTACATCCTTGACAAGGCATTCATGAGATCAATTGTGATTTTACATCAATAATATTGAAGGCGACTTAAGATACCAACGAAAGTCAGACAAGCCCAAGGCAGGTTTATCAAGAACATTCCACTCGTCTTCGCTCATATCAGAGGGTTTTCATTTATATTCCTCCAATTGATTGATACATCTTTTTATGATAGAGTAAATCACCGATATGTATTTTTCACAGGGCAAAGTTTGTTCCATTGAACTTGTTGATCTTGTTGTATCTAGCTTCATCAAAATCATTGATCCCACTAAAACTTCTCCCAATGCACAACTCTCTGATATCAGTTATTGTGATATTTCAGACACAAGTGCAAACACAACAAACTATTGGAGCTATCACAAACTCCAAAGGGAATCCATAGTCCAGCCACCAGATAAGCAAAGAATATATAGGCAAAAATGATAGTTCAAACAAAAAATAGCACAAAAAATCCAAACACGCAAAACTTACAAGAAAAACCCTAAGATAGTAAAAATCACGGAGCCACCACCCAAGAGAATTCCACCATAGAAGAAGGGGAAATAAATTTACAACATGTGGGAGAACTACAGGTTGCCATCGCTTAGGCACACCAAGAAGCTCAAGCCTTAGTTTCATAATGTTTGTTGAGATGTCCAAGGCGCTTGGGCGCGCCCAAACGTCTTACTTTCGACCAAAGTAAATTATTTGGAGCTTGGGCGCAACCAAAATTAGCTCCTTGCCATTTCCAAGTTCGATCTTCGTCCGGTCCGCCTCAAATTGATCCAAGATCTCCATGTCCTCGATCCAAAGCATTCGAGGCTCCACTGCATAGCAACCTTAAACTTTCTCAAAGTTTTCTTAGCATAACTTCCAAAATCTCTCATTCACATGCTTTGTCCATGAATCTTTCCGGAAATAAATCTTGTACGATGGGGCCATGGCCCCATTGCGCACTATGCACATCATTTGAGCTTTCTCCCTTTCCCAAAGTTGAGTCAAGTATCATCAATCCCTCAACAAACTTTGGTCATGAAGCTGCAGGCATTTCCCTCAAAGTTTTGTCAAGACAGAGCTTCCTCGATCCCTCCTTCCAAAATCTTGTAGAAATTACCCTCCAAATTGTCTTGGCGGAGTTGCCAAGATCCCTCTTTCACACACTTTGGTAATGGAGCTTTCCATAAGAAAATCATGTGCACACATTGCACAATACGCATGACGGGGGCCGCGTGCCCTCAAATTTGACAGAAATATAAATTTTAGGGGCACATGGCCCCATATCGGACATTGTGCCATTTAAATTTTCTCTCATTCCCACAGTTGTGCAAAGTGTCCTCAATCTCTCTGCAAACTTTGGCCACAAGCTACGGATCTTTCCCTCATTCTCAAAGGTTTATCAAGGTAGAGCTTCAACGATTCCTCCTTCACAAATCTTGCTTATCGATATTGCCAAAAAATTTCTTTTGCAAATCACAAGAATAGGTTAAGAAAAAAAATTACAAAAATGAAACTTTATAACCTTAATATGAAGTTTTCAAGATCAAATTCTTTCTAAACTTTGAGAGAACTACAAATACCTTTGAGCATCTTAGATATTTCCTTAGACTGATTAGAAAATGCTTAGAGTGAGTTTAAGGATTAGCCCAATGTCTAGCAAACAACCCCTAATTATAAATGTAAAAAAAAGGGTAGTTTATGTAAGCTTTAATCTTTTATTACCTAGATGCGCCTGGGCACTAGGCTATATGGGGCTAAAAACATGACGTGATGATTAATGGTTAGACAAATTTCATATCAAGCTAGCCTACAAGAGGGGCGAAACCTAGCTCGATGTGTGTGGGTAAGATGTTTGGGCGCATGTATTCGTTAAACCCTAACCGCATGCCTTTCAAATAGAATATATTTGACGCTAATCACCCCACATCACTTCCTACACAAAGTAGCAAAATCCAATGTTAATTGGTGGGGACATGAGTCCTTGCAGGATAAAGTGAATAATTTGAGGTACCAGATTTTTTACCCTTATCGATACGACTCTATTTTTATTTTTATCTAAGGATTTATTATTCAATTTCACGCAGTCACATGAGTACTTAGAATGTAAAATCTATGTTGTTACTGTCCAACCTCTATTATTTTACACGTATCGGCTCGGCTCATGATAACTTTTGAACCATTCAGCATTTTATCTCTACAACTTAATTAGATATGATTTCTTTGTATAAGATCATTTCTTCATTCAATTTTTCATTTTCTTATACTTTTTTAAGAACTTCATAATTTTTAGGGTGTCATATTGTGATGTCCCGACGCCGGTTTAGTGGAAACAGTTCCGACATCGGATGTTCACATACCGCAGGATCTTATTGAGTAAATTGAGAGAGAATGGATACACATGTAAAGACAAAAAGATATTCTCATTTATTTCAATATTTCAGATTACAAGACCCTTCATCGAACATCTCGTACAAAAGTGATAAAATTAAAATAAAAAGATAAAAGATAAGCAAAACAACGTCGTGAATCTATTAACAAGATTAAAAATGTTAAGAATTAGGGTTCTTGCGTGTATTATCCCAGAAGCACCTGACTTGGTATTGCACAAAAAATAATATCGGGATTATAATTCCCAGTAATTAGAGAATACTCTATGTACTGCAGTACATAATAATGTTACACTTTTAAAAAATGCGATTAGCGGAATTAAGGCGGTAATAAAATACAGGAAAAGTAAGGCAACAGGGTAAAATAAGTAAAAGTTTCATGCAACAAGTATTATCACAATATGTAGGTTACTGATGTCATTTTTTCAGTAACAACCCCAAATATTACGGATGTCATTTTCCAGTAACAATCCAGAATATTACTGATATCATTTTCCAGTAACAACCCCGAATGTTGGTTCCGAACAACCAACCAAGCTACAACATGAATTTTGCTCAAAAGCAAGGCTAAGCAGCATTAAAAAAATGCAAAATGTAATATTTATCATGTACTGAGTGCCTTTTGTTCTTTAAGTTCGGATGAGTGACAGTTCGCTCAATCTGCATTAAATTTCTAATATTTAGCATTTAGCCAATATTCTTAGGAATAAATATTATCTTCTTTTAAGTCTTTGATTAATATTTTATAATTTTGCTCTTAAATTCTATTTATGATAATTCATTAAGGAGAAGTCATTTTATCCCATTAATTACAAATTAACCAGCTCGTAAGTTGATTTGCTCGTAAAAATTAAGTTCGGATGAGTGACAGTTCGCTCAATCTGCATTAAATTTCTAATATTTAGCATTTAGCCAATATTCTTAGGAATAAATATTATCTTCTTTTAAGTCTTTGATTAATATTTTATAATTTTGCTCTTAAATTCTATTTATGATAATTCATTAAGGAGAAGTCATTTTATCCCATTAATTACAAATTAACCAACTCGTAAGTTGATTTGCTCGTAAAAATTTAGCTCGAGCTTGAGATTGAACTCAATTAACAAATTAAGCTTAAGCTCAAGCCAGAACCAACTCAAGCTTGACTTGGCTTGCCTCAACTCATAATGTAATATATGTTAGAATCCTTCTTCGAAAAATAACCTACAGCATTTAAAAAAAGAAGTTAAGAGAAGAATATCTCTTACCTTGAAGATTAGGATCACCGAAAAATGGAGAGAGGTAGGAGTGGGGTGGTCGTACGGCTGGCCGGGTGGCTGTTGACCGGCTGAGTTGGCTGGCTGGCAGCGGCAGAAGGGCGTCCAGCAGCGGCAAGTGGGCTAGCTGGCGAGATGGAGAGGGCTGGGCTGCTGTGTGGGGAGAGGAGGGAGCTGTTGGCTGTGGGAGAGGGAGGAGAAGAGAGGGCTGGGTTGCTGTGTGGGGAGAGGGAGCTGCTGGCTGGAATGGCAGGAAGGGAGCTGCTATAGGAAGTAAAAGAGGGCTGTGGGAGATGTGGGTGAGAAGGGAGGGGAGTGGCTGAGGGTTAAATAGGCGCAGGTGGGGACAATCCCTGCGCCAAAATGTTAATGCAGAGTCGCGCATGGCCTCTGGCCTTCTCTGGCGCGGAAGCTTCTTCTGCCAATCCCGCACGGGATCACAAGCGGAGTGGGGGGGGAGAGAAGAATTTCCTTATGAAATTCTAAAAGAAATACTTGAACTTAAATTTTTCGCATTTTTCTGCCGTTTGGGGTCCAAAAATAACGAAATTTGACATCAAAGTATGTTATGACATAATGAACACCCACGCGCCAAAAATTTTCGATTCAGAGCAATATTTTATTTTTAATTAATTTCTGATGTTTTAAACTTTGAAAATTTATTGAGCTCAAACCGACGCTCAAAAATTGATGAAACTTTTCGAGCAACTTTTAAATAATATACCTAACATAACGACATGAAAATCGATGAATTTGGACACATTTAATTTTCTCAATTTATTGGATTTAAATAATTTAGAAAAATAAAGCGAGAGTTTCTATTATCCAGAATCTTCCAAACTATGGTACTTTGATCTAAAAATTATTTATATCTTTTGGTATTCTTGTTTGCCCTAAATCAAAATTTCCCAAAACCCGATTTCTGAGATGAGAATTTGACCTAATTTGCAGATAAAGATATTAGGTCGTTACACTCATACACAAACATAATACTATTAAACATTAGAAATGAGACATATTTTAGACTAGCAAAATTTTCCTGAGTGAAATGTAAAAAGAGTGTAAACCTTCAAGTATACTTCATAAAAATATTTTCTCAAGTACTTATGGTTTGGTGAGTACTTGGCCATCTTCACTCCCTTCCCAATGAGATATAAGTTGATTTATTCTTTTTTATAAGTTATTAGAAGTTTTGAGTAAGACTTTGCCAAAAAAGCTTTCTTAAACTTTTTGTTCGTCCCTCATTCCTTCTTTTCCCCATGGAGGTTAAGAAAATCTATTGTTATATGCTATATTCATGCCATATGAGAAAAGTATAGGTTATAATTTTGAGATCTAAGGTACTAGATTTACCTTTGCCTTTGGTGGAATTTGTCATCATTTTTATTTTGAAAGGAGGTAAATCATCATGCTATTAAAGCAAACTAAAAATAACCATCATCTTCTTTGCTTGGATCTATGCCTTGTATTTTTCTTACATATTTAAAGCAATTGTTGCATTTTCATGATCGATTCATCTTCATCCATTTGATATAAACTCTATTCATAAGTCATTAAGAAACCAAATAAACGATTAAAATAATAGGTGTGAAGGTCTTTCCTTTCATATATAACTTGAATCTTAATATTCAAACCATGTGGAAGACCGAAGTATTTTGACAGCTTTCACATGGTAAGTTCATTCCTTCAAAGGGAATGCAAACAAGATGATTTTCAAGAATCTAATATACATTTTGAATATATTATTTTTATATCATCTAGAATAACCAATGATCATGCATTAGCACGTTGACTGTAGGACAACATATATAATCATTTTCTTCACATGCAACAAATAAAATAAACACAAACCCTATCCTCAGTCTTATACATAGATTTTCATGCAATCTTCATATTTTAAAGCATAAGAGAAATATGCCAGCATTTTAGCATTTAGTTCTACCTCAGCAAAATCATCAAAGCTATTTTCAAATGTTAACTTTCTACAGCCTTGATTTATACCATTTTGTTGGCTTCATATAACCTCTCAAATTGAGCCTACAATCAATAAACAACGCCTCAAAAAATTGTTAGAATGTTAACATTTTTGTTTTCCAAAACTCAAATGCCAAAGGGTGTGATGCATCAATCTTGAGCAAGGTGTTACCAGAGTGTGCCATATAGGCAGTTCTTAAGTTGTTAAACCTAAAAAGAAACATGCTCACATAATATTAGTTGGCCTTAATAGACCCAAAGAGAAAGGTAAACTGAAGTTTTATAAAATTAAAAAAAAAAAAGTATAACCTATAATTTTATCATTATGAAAATATTACAAGAGAGAATTTGAGGTTTTAAGTTTAATCTTGTAAATAAACTATAAAGAAAATGCGTGCATGCCAGCAACAATCGGCTACCTCTTCTCTAGATCTCTCCTACACAAATGCAAGCCCAAAAAATGCTGTTATTCTTAGCACAATTTGCTAGGAACCATCTCTAAGAGAAATTTAAAAAGTCAGGATCCTAGAATAAGCTTGGTTACCATTGGGCAAAAGTCATACTTTTAGGCCTGGGCATCATGGTTTAGCGAGGCTCAGTCCCAGCCCAACTAATGGCTAAAAAAATGTGTCTATGTGAAATCTAGAAAAATGCATATATATATATATATATATATATGTGTGTGTGTATGTATGCACTAATTGGAATAAAATCTATAGATTTAGAATTTTAGTCCTAGGCTTAGTTCAAAATGAATGTAATTATTTGCTAGGTACCATCTCTAAGAGAAATTTAAGAGAAATTTAAAAGTCAGGATCCTAGAATAAGCTTGGTTACCATTGGGCTTAAGTCATACTTTTAGGCCTGGGCATCATGGTTTAGCGAGGCTTGGTCCCAACCCAACTAACGGCTAAAGAAATTTGTGTCTATATGAAATCTAGAAAAATGCATATATAAATAAATAAATATATATATGTATATATATATGTATGTATGTATGCACTTGTGAATGGTGTTGTAGCTCAGTGGTTGAGGCTCAGAATTTGTTATCCCAGGTCATGGGTTCAAATCCCACCGGCCACACATAAGCAAAACAAAAAAAAAAAAAAAAATTATATATATATATATATATATATATATATATATATATGTATGTATGTATGCACTAATTGGAATAAAATCTTTAGATTTAGAATTTTAGTCCTAAGCTTGATTACCATTGGGCATAAGTCATACTTTTAAGCCTGGGCATCATGGTTTAGCGAGGCTCAGTCCCAGCCCAACTAATGGTAAAAGAAATTTGTGTCTATATGAAATCTAGAAAAATGCATATATATATATATATATATATATATATATATATATATATATATAGTTTTTTTTTTTTTTTTTTTTTTTTGCTTATGTGTGGCAGGTGGGATTTGAACCCATGACTTAGGATAATAAATCCTGAGCCTCAACCACTGAGCTAAAACACCATTCACTAGAAAAAATGCATATATATATATATATATATATGTGTGTGTGTGTGTGTGTGTGTGTGTGTGCGTGTGTATGTATATATGCACTAATTGGAATAAAATCTTTAGATTTATAATTTTAGACCTAGGCTTAGTTCAAAATGAATGTAATTATCAATATCAGCATATATGAGTTTCTAATATAGTTAAGAAGGCGCATCATATACTCCATCATTTAAATCAGCTACTTCCTTTTTCTCAAACTAACAGCAGCAAGTTTTTCCTGAAAATTTTAACAGCAGTAAAAGTTGATAATAGAACTCAACTCTTCTTCAGTTCCCAGACAACAGTAACTCTGATCTAATTCTATGCAGGAACAGAGATGCTAAACAGAAGATTCAAATTGAGATTCTCCTCTCTCTAATATGGTAAATAACAACAAACTCCGTTCTAATTATGTGCAGGAACAGGGATGCTAAACAGCAGATTTAAAGTAAGATTTTCCTCTCACTAATATGGCAAATAACAACAAACATGTCCAGCTTGGCTGGGCCCATTTGAAAATTCAATGGCCCGGTTAGGCCCAGCCCACATTAAGTCTGGCCCTCCTAATGACCCTGCATATTCATAAGCACACATTCCCTGGAGACTCTAGTTATTAAAAATAGTTTTTCATTCATCCTTGAGTCATCTTAGTGTATCAAGTATTGAAGTTGTGCCATTCAACTCTTGGTTACCTGATATTCCAATATAGCTCTATGATCATATATTCACGTATCCACTTAAATGTGGACATTGGTACAACAGATTCTTGTTTATTAATGCCAATACATTTAAACTCTAGGGGTTAACAGTTGCTCAGTGAGCAGCAGCCCCATTCGAGCTTAAGCCATCATCCCTCAAATTTTTTATCAGACAATGGAAAGCACTACCAAACCCTCCTTGAACCCAAGCACCTTTCAAGGCATCCCTCAATAGCCTTTAGAAGTATCCTTTGCCAATCCTCAACCAGCCTCCATCGGTACATCAGTAGAAATCATTGACCACAACCAACATTCTCCCATTCATTTGGCAACCCTCACCACTTCCCCCAGCCCTCTAGACCACCCCAATAATGGTTGATCTTTTTCGAATTTCATTTTATTTTGTAATAGATCCACATAACCTAAAATAAAAAGTAAAATAAAGCAACTCAATCAAATAGTTAAAATTTTTTACTTTGAGCTTTAAACTCTAAAATTTTTAAACTGCTTTTCAAAAATACATGTGTTTTAAATTACCAAATTTAAATAATCACTTTAAATAAAATCATGCATTGATGAGGCCTATCATTTGTTTAGAAGATTAAGGCCATACTTGGTACAGCTAGAACTGGCTGAAAAAGTTGTTGGAGAATTTGTTGAATAGTTGCAAAAGAAATACTTGCCAGATAGCTAGTGGTGATGAATTGATATTTTTAAAATTTTCTTGTATGGTGGTTGGTGGGTAGCAGTGGCTGACCAGAGGCAAGCGACTGGCCTACAACAAGCAACGATTAGTTGTGCTGTAAGGCAATTGATAAAGACAATATTTTTTATGCAAAGAGCAAAAAGGAAGAAAAAACACCTTGATTTCAACTTTTTGTGAAGCTATTCTTTTAGGGTTAGTGAGCAAAACTAGCCAGAAAGCAACAGAAAAAATGCTTTGTCAAACAATATACAAGCCACTGATCAGCCAACAACTAGTCAGACAACATCACAAAACCTTACACCAATTAGGGGCTAAGTCATGCAAACATGTGTATACATCAGAGGAGTTAAATTTATATTTAGCTATTTTATTATTTAAGCTAAAATTTCATTATATCATAATTTTAAACTAAGCATAAAATCATATTAAGTTCTATTTGCATATTAAAAAAAAAAACAGAATTGGTGCATCTAGACCCTTGGATGAATCTTTTTAAATTTGTTAGAACAATCAATCTAACAAGTTACAAGTACGCTACCACAATAATTAAAGATTTTTCAACAATTGTTTGGACAATTTTTTGGATAGCAAAGATATGTTAAGTTTAATAAATTGGTAAAAGTACATTAAGAGAGATTTAG
Source organism: Gastrodia elata (assembly GCA_016760335.1). Classification (NCBI taxonomy): domain Eukaryota; kingdom Viridiplantae; phylum Streptophyta; class Magnoliopsida; order Asparagales; family Orchidaceae; genus Gastrodia; species Gastrodia elata. The sequence continues at coordinate 13,031,997 of CM028681.1, read as the reverse complement.
AATATTTGATTAGTAAAATATAATCATATTAAGAAATATTTCAAGAACAAATCCTTTAAACATAATTGTAGATTTTAATAAGTTAGCGATTTGAACCTTAATAAGCTTCACCAAAAGTGGAGGTAGATTTTATTAATGCCAATTGAATGCATTAATAAAATTAATACTAAATATTGTAATTTTAAATATTAAATTAAGTCTTTATTTGTATACTCATGAAAACATGTTCTCACAACTACATGTCAAATACCGCTTGGCTAGCAGGATAAGAAAATAAAACCAATGCATAACGGAACCCTCGTACGTTCAAATCATTTCCACAAACTAAAAAAAAAACTGATTACAACATTTTCAACGATCATCACCGCCGCACCCGCTGCGTCAGTCGGAATAAATTCAATACAATTAGCATGAAAGGAACAACAATCAACAGATCAAAACCTGGGTGATGGCTTCCAGGTCATCCTTGCAGGAGAAAAGTATGGCGTTCCTAGCGCCAAGGATCTCATCAAAGGAGGCTCCTTCCCGCAAACCGAGAAGCCTGAGCGCGTTCTCTGCCGTCATCTCCAAAGGCGCCGAGGAATCATCCGCCCTCGCCGCCAACTGAGGGAACCGCCTATTTCGTATCACTGCATGGATTGATGCACGAAAGGGAAAACTCCTGTAGTGGTTCGTGGAATTTTCGATGGCAATCGCCGGATGCGGAGGTGAAGTCACCGTAGATGGAATTTTGTGGAAGGTCCGGTTGATTGCAAATGCCGTCGTCATTCTCAATCTAGAACCTTGGGTTTTTCACTTTTTTTTTTTTTTAATTTTTTAATTTTTTAATTTTTTTTTTTCAAACTTCAATTACGATGAGAAGCAAAGGAGCAAATACAATGGCAAAAAAAAAATTTCTTTTTTAATTAAACTATCATATTTTACTTTTTAAATTGATACTAAATTTCTTACAATAAACCATGCAAAAATTCGATTATAATTTATGACAAATACCTAATATTGTGATTATTAAATTAGGGTTTCACATAAATGTGCACATTCGGATTTTATTTTTTTTTAAAGTGGATGAGGCTGAGTCCAAAATTTATTAATCAAATAAATTTAAACAATACAAACACAGTCCCCCACAAGCAAAATCAAGAACTGAAAAATAGAGAAGTAAGAATAAAAAGTTAATTAAAATAAAATCTTGGAAACTCCGAACTCATAAAAACTTGCCGGTGACCTCGGAGATCTTTTCTTATGAAGTATTTTTGATAGTATATGAATAGAGCTAAGATCAAATGACATTATTCCACACTGGTGAATGAGGCATCTAACAACATCATTGTCCCTCCTTGTCTCCGGATAAAACACCAAACCCAAAAAATTCCAGTATGCCACTTGGCTGTTACCCTGCAGTTGCCTTGCAGCTAATACTATGGCCACCTTGCTTAATTCGACCAATCTCTCATTATTGGATTGGCTCCTCCAAAAAATTATGTAGTATTCATGCCGACATCATGCAACTGCCCCATTATTTTCCTTTAGCCCCACTTTACAGCTCCTTCGACCTATATGCAGCAACGTCAGTTGCCCTTAGTAGCATCAATCGCCCTCGTAACTTGCAGCACTTGACTACATCTGCAACTTTCACATAAAGCATAAAAGTTGAGATGTCATGTACTATGTATTTATATTCCTAGCAAGTATCCCTTAATATGCCTCCACCTAGGACTATATTTATTGCATGCTTGCCATGTGTTACACTTGCCCCCTTAGACGCACTGCGTGTCCAAGTTGTCTGTTTAGGTACAACAAATGTCTTTTGGAATATGCATTCGTCGCCCGACTCTCAAGCACATCCAAGTGTGGAGCCTTCTACATGATATATAAGTTGATGGTGCTTAGGTGCGACCAAACGCCAACCATATGGGCTCGCTATGTAACAACCCAAATCATGATTAAGACAATTATGACCAAATTTTTGATTCAATTAAGATAAAATCAAAATTGTTGGCAAGTTTAAAACTAGGGTGAACCAAATATATTATTGATAAATAGTATATTTTTGTAATTGTAATGCCTATGTTTGGAAGCAATATAACCAATAGATACTCATGTATCAATTTTTGAATTTTTTAAATAACTAGAAGTCCAAAATCAAAAAATTTAGCGTTGTTGGATTTGTAATAATAAAATAAGGGTTCACAACAAATTTTGTCAAATTTCGAGTCATGTTGTTTGTAACTAATTTTTAAAAATTTTTAAAAAATTAATAAAAATAAAATATAACTCAAATTTGAGAATTTTTTTATGAGTATGTTCGTCTCGAAAAGATTGACCTCTCAGTCAAATTTCGTCAAATTTGAAAATTGAATGGTGAAAAAATGCAATTAACTTGAAACATTTTTTTTTTCTAAAATCTTTTTCTTTTTCTCTCTTCTCCTCCCTTCTTCTTCCCGTCGACCACCCTCCCGTCACACGCGTGCCCTAGCTAAGGCACGTTGTGAGCCCCTGCGTGCGGCCGCAGGGGCAGCCCCCTCATGTGCGGCCATGCCGCCTCTACCCGGGGGTTGTCAGGCGTCGGGCGGGCAGCCCCCTCCTCTCCCCTCTCACTCCAATAAATAACCCCTCCCCTCCCTTTTCTTCCTCACAGCAATTCGCCCCTCCTCCTCCTCCGTTAGGTTGTCGAACTCCTTCCTCCTCGTACCTACCTCGCCTGCGACTTCGAGCCTCTCTTTCCCTCCCCATTGGCAACACAAAGCCTCATCCCTCTTTCCCTCTTCTCCTCATTCTCTGGCCAATGACCGCCCTTTACTCCTCCATCTTGTCGTGCCAACACCTTGCCAGCACCTTGTCAAACTCTTCCAAAGTCATTCCCACCTCCTCGGTAAATCGTCACCTTCCCGAAGTGAACTCGGGAAGAATAATCATTAGGACTAGAAAAAAAAAGAGTGAATAAATAAATTTTTATGGGCAAATTGAAATATTAAAATATTAAACGAGATATAAAAATAAAAATAATATTTTCTTGACTCTTAACATCACTAACTTACTAATAATTAATTTATATTTTTTTGTTCCTAATTTTTATTTCTACTCATAAGTTTTATTTCTCCTCATAAATTTCTTTATGCATTTTTTGCTATTTTATTTTTGGAACCTTTTATTTCATTTAATTATTAATATTATATATATATATATATATATACTATAGTGTAATATAATATTATAGTATAATTATATTATGTTATAATAATAATAATAATAATAACATTAATTTGTTATTATTATTAAAAGTAATAATGATAATAATAATAATTTTAAATACTGTTATTATTATCATTATTACTAATGATAATGATAATAATAATAAGAGTATTGCTACACTTACAAATTAATATACATCAAAAAATATTGATGATATGCTAATTCAATGTGTAAATTGATTACTGGTTAAATATACTTTTTGTGGGGTCTATATACAAAATTTAAAAAAAAAAATTCTATTGATCCTCAATATTTTTGTGTGTATATTTTTGTGTAAGCATAATATTTTCTAATAATAAGTATATAAATTATTATAGTTACAATCATTACTATTGTCAAATATTATTATAATAGTAATTATCTCTTAGTATATTATTATATTATTTTTTTCTATAATATCATCTTCTTATATTAATAATAATAATAATAAATTTATTATCTTGCTTATTATTATTATTATTATCATAAAAGAATAATCATAATATTATCATATAATAATAACAAGTATACTATTATACTTATTATTTTTATTATTGTATGAATAATAATGGTAATAGTGATGATAATTAATAATAATATTATTATTATTATTATCATAATATTCTCCATTTAAATAAATTTATGTGCACAATATTATCATAAAAAATAATGATATTATTTACTTCCCATTATCATATTCTCTCACTATGATAAATAATATTAGTACTCTTTATGTGTAAATTATCATCATGCAATGATAATAAATTTTTTGTCAAATTTTGAGCGTCGAATTGTTCTTAATTAATTTTTGAAGTTTAATATTGAAAATTTAATTAAAATAAAACATAGATTCAAATTGAGAATTTTTTGATCGATGACGTTCGTCTTGTCAAGACAAACCTTCTAGTTAAGTTTTGTCAAATTTGAAAATCGAATAACTAAAAATGCAATGGCCCTAGTTAAAGCACACAAGGGCCCCCACCTCCCTTGGGGGCCATGTGCCCCTTGGTCGACGGTAGAGAAGAGAGAAAGGAAAATAATGATAATTTTAATAATAATAGTAATAATAATAATAATAATAATAATAATTGACATAGTTGAAATGACTGAAATAATAATAAATAATAATTGGCTTAATTAAAATATCACAAAAGAAAATTACGATAATAATAATAATATTAATAATAGTGATAATATTAAAAATAATTATAATAAGTCTCAAGGTTGGATGAAGAGGGCCTCCCTCACAAGTTTGGATGCTAAGGCTCAAGGTAGTTGGATTGAACTTAGGTTTTGAACCCTATATCTCATATTGATTTTTTAACCCTAATTAAGACTTCTACAAATCCTAGAAACTTGATGTTGTCCAACTTTAGCCTAGTTATTGTTATTTTACTTCCTAGGACATAAGTATCACATTGACATGTATAACTTATCAATTGGACAACATTTAGATATTTTAGGTATTTAGCTCTTTAATTTAAGTTAAATGTTAACTTTTTTATTTTTATCATGCTTATTTTAGGATGTGTGAATCCTAGGATAGCAAACTTGTTTCATTTATCATCTCCCATAAGGTATAAATTTGTAAATTTAAATCTTATATTTTCATAAATATGGTAATATGAACTGTTAAATGTACATTCAAGCTAAATTTCTCCTACGGTAGAATTACTTAGGATTGGATTTGATTGAGTGAAATGCATGTTTCTCTTCTAACTAGTTTATGCAAATCCATATTGTTAGTTCTTATGTCAATGTAAATTGTGGATTGGAGATGTTCAGAACTTTTAAAATTGATTGTTTCATATGAAGAATAATTGTATGAGTAAATTGAATAGAAAACTGCATAAAATATGTTGAATTTGAATCCTCTATTTTATGTATGTTTCATTTAGAACTTATAAAAGATGACTTGAATGCATTGTCATAATTGATGTATCTATAATTTTAAAGCTACTTGTAGTTTATTATGTTGGAACTTTATTGGAATTAGTACATGTTACTATAATCTAAATTAATGATAGTTCTTTAAAGAAATGTTCTTTTATATTACCTTTTGATAAGTTGAGAATTACATAATCATTTCATATCTTATTTCATTTGGTGGATATTTTATTTATATATTAGAATGTAGTTTCAATTACTTATCTCATGCTAGAATTAAATTGGAATAAATAATCCTATGTAATGGATTGACTTAATATTATATTTATATTATTGATCTTTCCAATTAATCTTCCAAGTGAATGGAAGACTTGCATATTATGTCCAATGTGTTTCTTTTGAGTAAATACGATAGAGTTCATGCCAAGACTATTAGAATCGGAATGAGATTTTATGTTCTCACATATTTTACTTCTCCTTTAGTTGCATGTTAGAATTAACTAAAAATCTTTCAATTTCTTTAGTATTCTATTTTAGCTTAATACTTCCAATTGCTAAGTTAATGTTCTTTAAAAAAACTCATGATAAAACTAGTGCTCAAACAATCACATAAATGATTAGCACCTATTTACATGGTATTTAACTTTTCAAATTAGTTCTCAATTGATTTAAATTAGAGAACAATAGCTCCCTTTAATACTTTAAATAAGATATTAGATTTTTAATTTTCTACATCTACAAATGAATTATTACTTATAGGATATAATCTACTTATTTCCTTACTTTCAAATACTCAACTTCAACTAATCTTAGATAACTTTATGATTGAATTGATTTGATACTTTTTAGTTTATAAGCTAACTAGATGAAATTAATAAAATTTCATTTAGCTTGTACTTTTATTAGCTTAGCAAATTATAAATCTTACTTTCCCTTACTAGTTTTTTTAAACTTTAATTATTAATCTATTAATTTGATTAGTTTAAGACAGTATAGGATGAACTTCATTTACTTAAAAATATAATTTTCAAAACTCCTCTTTCTTCTACTATTAACTATATTTGACTTAAAAATTAATATCTATAAGTTAATTAGGAGCTCAATTAGCTCCAATTATTAAATAGATTATTAAAATTTAGATAATAAAAGGATATCACATAGTTTATAATTATTAAAATTTCTTGAATATTTGCTTAGCTTTGAGCCTTTTCCTTGAACATTCATACAAGATCATTGTGCATAATTAAAACTTTCATAAAACTTTATGGGAAATGCTTTATGGTAATTTGAACAAGGAAGATAGTGCTTATTATAGGACTTCACATCTTAGAGAGGGTAAATGTGAATGTTCGACCCCCCACTATATCTAGTTAGGCAGATATACTTAACTCATCGTCTCATTCTGTTGAGTGCTCCCGTAGAATGAGACATCTTTTAAATGTAACTTCAACTATTAATATAAGAGTTCTTATACAATCTTATTGATTATAAGATCTCTTCATAACTATTTTGTTATGATTATTTTTCATAGTCCTAGGCTATGTTTGCATTAGACCAAGAGTCTAAGATACTTCTTTATCTTCTATGCTTTACACTCTCTATTTTTAGTATTATGTTTTGCTTACTTACAGTTCATTTAAATATAATGTATGTTGCTTAATTTTATTTAATGCTTTACTGTATTTCATTTGCTTACTTAGTATAATTTTTCATTGAACATGTATTAATTTTTATTCATTTACTTTAAATGTACATAGTAATTTTTAGCCTTTATAATGCTTTTCCCTTACTATTTTTGGATGTAGGTTAGGACTTATATACAAGTGAGTGTTTTTACTCACCTTATTTTATATTATCTTCTTTACAGTTATGTTTACTTCATTTTTCCTTTATTTGATTGCTTTTATAGCTCCACTGCATAGTTTAAATTATAAATTAATATTTATGATATCCTATTAACTTAAAATATAGCTAATCTTAAAATGTGCTTACACTGTTAAATCTAACTATATTTTTTCTTTTATTAACTTTGCCCTATCATATTTAAATACCAAAATATGATATATCAAGAGCTCTTTGATTCAGGTAATGCAGGTCCAAGTGCTTGAAGAGCTTATAAAGAATTTTACTTCCGCTTAATTTAAATGTTTACTATCATTTTATTATAAATGAGAGAGTGACTTAGTTTCTCTTGCTCTTACTTTTAAAAGGCTTGTAATAATTAAATTTTAAACTGCTTGAGTTATTTTTACCTATACTTGTATATCTATATTGCGATTACCTTTTTTGAAATTGCTTGGAATGAATGAGTGGATTATATTAATTGCTTGTATTATTTATACTTGCAATGTTTTTATGTATCTCCTTAATTATATCTTCTATTGCTATTCTTTGCAAATTTATTTTAACTTAACATTTGCTCATAAAGTGACTTAGCCACTTAGCACCTATATTTGATTAATTTTCTTCTAATTGAATATTGGGTGCTATAGTAACATCTCAATATTTGGATTAATCTTTTATCCAAATATTGGGGTCATTACACTCTCTAAGTGTAACAACCTAAAATTGTTATTCATCTTAATTTTAGCTTAATCGCATCTTAATTGCCATTATATTAAGTTCATATAGCCATTAGAACCAAACCCTGAAGATTTGGTGTGATTCGGAGCTAAATCGAATAATTAGAATATTTTAATATATTTAAATACCCTAAAAATTAATATATTTAAATTAACCTTTAAATCAAAATCCTACTTCGCCATTGCGATCTTCACCCCCAAATTAGATAGGGGTGATGTTTTGGACATGTTTGGAAGTCGTTGAATTTTTGCGAATATTTTAATGTATTTAAATACACTAAAAAAATAAAATAATTAAATATCATCATAATTAAAATCTGACTTCACCATTGAATTTCTCACTCCCAAATTAGCTAGGAGTAAATTTTTGAGATTTTTGGAGCCCGTTTATCAAATCTGAATTTTTAATAAATTAAAAAAAATAAAAATGAATAATTATTTATTCATATGAAAAATCCATTTTTCTTTCTCTGGCTGACTTTTTCCTCCATTCGGTGCCCCATAACTCCTCATTCGCACGCAAGGCTGAGGCCATCCCCCTTCTCCCATAGCCATGCCCTACCTCTTCTTCTCCTTCTCCTTTAAGAAGGAGCTCAGCCTCCTTCTTCCTCTCTATTTTGCTAAAGCTGAAAGCTCCTCCTTCCTTGTTGAGTTACTATTGGAGAAGCCCTCAAACCTCAAGCTCAAGCTTCTAAAGTCTTCTTCCTCCATTCTTGCAAGATCTAAGGTACCTTTTTGCTTACTCTTCCTTGTGCTCTCTTCATTATTTATCAAAATATTATGATTGCCATTTCAAGTAGTTATAGTATGGATTCTAAGTTGATCGTCAAGCCTCAATCGAACTCAATGAATCCGATCAAAGCTCCATTTTCTTCTTTTAAAATGAAGTCAAAGTTGCTTGATTTTTTATATACATATATTGTTAGTATGATTGTTTCATGCTGATTTTGGTATCAACAAAAATGTCTCGGAAATATCTTTTCATCGATATATGGCACCACATGTGCGCCGTAGCACGCTCTAGTGCGTCACTGCGGTATAATAGTTTGATGAAGCATAAAAATATTTTTGATGAAATTAAATTAAATCCTCCACAGCATACCGCGGCGCCTGAATGATTAAATTAAATCCGCCGCAGTGCTAAAATTCGCCTCAGCGCCTGAAAGCGCTGTGGCGCGCCACAGTGCTGCAATCTGCTGCAGCGTGCCAGAGAGCGCCATACCACGCTGTAGTGCCTGGATTTTAGCCAGAAGGTGCCACAGCGCGCCATAGCACCCAGAACTATCTGGAACTGCTTAGAACTGTTATGAATAGCCGAAACTTCACATTTTTCACATTTTAAGAACCCTATGGCCCTAAAGGGGCCGAAATATATCAAATTTGAACCTAATTTTAATAAAATTAAGCATTATATAAATTTTATGTGAAATTCAAATGTGAAAATTTATCCTAAATAGCATGTGCTAAAATCCCTTATGTGTTTACATAAATATTTTATGTCAAATGTTAATGTTAGAATCTTTGATTGCTTGTATGACCAAGTATATCTTAATAATCAAATTGCATGGAATATAATATTTGATTAGTCTTAATTACTCATTATTTTAATTAATACAATGTTTATGGATGTTAAAATATTAAATACTGATTTGGATACATTTGTTTACTCAATTTGATATTAAACTATATTTGAATATAAGAATCTTAAGACCTAATTAAGTAAATAATACTTAATTTAAATTTAAAAATTGCCATCAATAATACACCAATAATACATTGATTTGTCAATGATCGATAAATCAATCATTTGTCTTAATTTTGGTAAGGCTAGGGGTTAAATCCTAACTTGTCTTGATTAAGATCTAAACATTAATCCCCTTAATCAAGTAAATTTGAGAATCCCCTTAATCAAGTAAATTTGATTGAAAGATAATTCAACTTACATAATTCTAATAATACATCTGATTTAACATTGAATTTAAATATATTGTATTAGAAGTGCTAAGATTATTAAGAGAATTTATGTGATTAACTATAATGACTTAAACTTGAGATCTCCGATTTTTTCCTATATAAGATCCTTAGCATGAGAATAATTATAAAATTGTAATGATTTACAATATGATTTAATTCTAATAATATTCTTGATTTTATTCCGTGATTGTAGTATAGGATGTGATCAAATGAGTTTAACCACCTGATCTAATCAAACCAATTCAGACTTAACAAATGCAACGTATGATCTTAATACAAATTATTATGTTAAATATTAGACTGTAAGATCTTGATGATCTTATAATAGAATTTTCTTATGTAATTGAAAGACATAACAAAATGTTAACACATTGATGTAAGAAGAACTTATTATTATATTTTAAGGTAGGAACATAAATGATCCTTCTTAACCTTAGAAGATTGATCTTAAACCCTTATGGTAGGATCACCCAGTATTCTTAGAACGAGATTCCTCTCATGTGGTAGTAACTTATATCGAGTGACCTTTTGGTCACACTCTTGGAACTTTATGTAGGATTCACCTAATTAGAATTAGCATTTATAGCTTTGGTAAATCCTTGGTTGCTAAATAGAATTGCTGGAACCCAAATTATTAGTTGGATATGATTATGCATATTTATGGTGCTGAGTTACTTCAGCAATATTCATGATTGGTTGATTCACTCCAATGTGGACTTATGATCAGGTGCTATCCTAAGGGATTAGACAAATATAGCACCGTTAGAATAAATCTTCTAAGACTAAGAGTGTTATAACTAGTGAACTAGATCCTTAGTTTGAGATATAAATTACGACCAGGTTCTGCCTTCTGTCGTAGTGCACTTTGATAAGTGCAGTTTAAAATAAATTAAGTGTCTCAAGTCACATTGCGTGGAACACTAAGCATGTTTGTAATTAAGTTATTTAACAGCTTAGCTTGAGATATAAACTGCGACTGGGTTCTACCTCCTATCGAAGTGCGCTTTAATAAGTGTAATTTTAAACAAGCTAAGTGTTAAATCCACCTTTCTTGGAAACATACAACCATGTGCATATAACCTTTCCAACTAATAATTTTAAGTAAAATCCTACGTAAAGCTAGTTATTGAAATTAGAACTAGGAGTCATAATCCATTTGGATGGATTCTACATAATAGAGACCCTGATTCATTATTTAATTTTAAATTATTTTTGGATTTTTGGATTTTAAGGCATGTAGTGTAGAGTCATGAACATAAACATGAGCATCAAGTATGAGTATCAATGATAATTTATAGATTATGAAATGTTGCATATATCAATCAGGCATTTTTTAGGATGACTAGTACTGAATTTCCAATCGAATATATGTAGACATTGGACAGTACGATTCATACCCGTTCAGTGATATTTTGGTTGCATATCAGTTGCATATCGCATCGTGACATATACTGATGCATGACTTCAGTAACATACAGCATAGCTTCACATATTATTACTCAATTTTAAATTATTTATTATTATATTTACTTTTAGTATTCAGTTTATAATTCAGCTTTACTTTACTTTACTTTAGTTTTGTAACTTTTATATAATTTTATACTTTCAATTATCTGTACAGTATTTCTACAATTGTGTTTTCATTATTTAAATATTAAGTGAATAATTAGAACTATTTAGATTAGTTTCGATGTGTTAGACTTATTGTTTAACATGTGGTACTTTTGAGATCCGGCAATTTGCTAGATATAGAGCAGTTAATGGAACTAGATCAGGTGGATACTCAGTAGATCCAGAAGGAGTTTGTGGAGCACTAGTGGACACTTCTCCAGTTTTATTGTTTTATTTGGTTACTATTTTAGTTCAGGACTTAGACTCATTTACCATATTTCAGTAAACTATTTGTAATAATTCTGGATGTGTTTTCCTTTCCTTTTTGAGATGAATATTTCATCCAGCTTCTGTGATGAATATTTATGGATATTTGCTTTAGCTTCCGTACTCTACTTATATGTTACTTATACTTAGTATTATACTAGAAATGTGATATTTTATATATATATTGGATTCTTTATATTGTATCATAAATCTAATATATGTATTTGTCTAATACCTAGGATAAGGATGTTATGGCCCTGCCCCACTGTGGTCTTGTTAACTTTTGAGTTAACACGATTACGATGGAGGGGTCATCTAAATGACAAGGCCCATACTTATGAATATGTTAGTGACTATTATTAACTCATCATAATTAAAGACTTTGTCATTTCTAAAAAGATATTATCACTAAATGAAAATAAAAGATAAGCAGAGTGTGAAAGCATACATACAACATCCATCCATCATATAAATATAATAGTACAGAATAAGTAAAGTGCTGAAAGTAAAGTTTAATCCTATATTATTACAATATTTAAATAGTTTAAAAGAACTGACAAGAAACACTCATCCTCACAAATGCAGAAAGGAAACTAAGAATCTTTAGAAGCCTGAATCTCCTTCTGAACTTGATCTTTAGAAGGTTCTGTCACCTCAAAAAGCTCGGATTCTATCATTGTCGATTTCACAATGATAGGGCCCCAGCCAACAAAAGAAAATTCTAGTTAGACTATTGTCTAAGTACATTTTAGGCTGCAAGTTTGTTATGTTATTTAGATATTGTAATAACCCAAGGTTGTTACCCAGTTGATTTCAGCATAATCATATCGTAATTATCATTCCATTAAGATCATCGAGTCATTAGATCCAAACCTTGAAGGTTTGGAGTAATTCGAAGTTCAATCCAATATTATGGATTATTTTAATATTTAATTAATTAGAAAATTGAGGTATTTATTGTGACCTCGAAATCAAAATCTGACTTCGCCATTGTGATTGTCACCCCCAAATTAGCTAGGGGTGATATTTTGAACGCGTTTGGAAATCGTCGAATTTTCGTCAATACTTTAATGTAATTAAATGCGTCGAAAAATAGGATAATTAAATAATCGTCGGAATTGAAATCCAACTTCGCCGTTGGAATCCTCACCCCCAAATTAGATAGGGGTGAATATTTGGGATTTTTCAGAGCACGTTTCAAAAATCCGAAATTTTAAATAATTAAGGGAAATAAATGAGTAATTAAGAAACATTTTGATCCCTTATTTGCAATTTCTCCCAAATTTTTAATTTTATTCGGCTGACAACCCCTCCCTCAGCCGGCGCCCCATACCCCCCTTGGCTGCCTCATGATGGCATCTCCCCCTAGGCCAATGATGGCCTAGTCCCCTACTCCCCTCCTCCTCTCCTCCTTTAAGAAGGAGCTCAAACCCTTCATCCTCTCCATTTGCAAAATATGAGAGCTCACCTCATCTCTTCCCTTCTCCATTGATGATTTATCATTGAAGAAGAAGGAGTTCAGCTCACCCTCTAAGGCTTGGAGAAAGACAAATGATCCTTCTTCCTCCTCTTGCAAAGGACTAAGGTACCCCTTTACCCATCTCTTTTGCCTTCTTCATATGGCTAGAATGCTGGAATACATCTTTAGATATCTATGTTTAAGTATGGAAGCCATTAAGGCTCTTGAAAATATCATAGAAAAATGTTCTATTTTTCTTGTATTCTATACATCCTGTCATTTATCTATATTTTTAGTATAGTTAGGATGTTCTGTGCATACTGATTTTGATGTCGATGGAAAGGTATCAAAAATACATTTCCATTGATATATAACACCACTCATGAAACTCTCTGGATTGAGAGTAATTAATCTCGAAAAATGGCCTACACAGGTTTCGCACCTGGCGAAATCACCGTCTGCCGCTACAGCGAGCTGCAGCGGGTCGCAGCGGTTGGTCACGGGCGTAAAACTTAGGGAAAATGCGTATTAAACTAATTGAACAGTAAAAAAATTGCAAAATGGACCGTTACAGCGCGCTTGCAACAGCCGGTAGCGGAAATTTTGCGGATGAATAAAATATTAATGAAAGTAATTGCACAGTAATTAGCAAAATGGGTTGCTACAGCGCGCGGTAGCGCGCTGCAGCGGACCTTAGCGGGAATATTTCAAAACTTAGGAAATGTCAAAAAAATAATTTAATTGAACCGTGGTTTTTGCAAAATGAACCGCTACAGCGCGCCATAGCACGCTGCAGCAGGTCACAGTGGATTTTAGTGGACCACAGCGGGCCACAGCACAACCCCGCGCGAAGAGCGCTACTGCTCGAATTGCGCTACAGTGCGCTGCAGCGCCCGAAAATTTGCAAAATTTCAGAAATTTCTAGAAATTTCCTAGATCTTGTAAAACTGCCCAGTCTTGGTTGAAATGTCCAAAACTCAACTGTTTTGGTATTTTAAGACCCCTAGGACCTTAATGGCTAATTTTTCTCAACTATTTTGGTATTTTAGTATTGAACATAGCATAAAATTCTATATGAAAATTAAGTTTGGAAGTCTTGCCATTTTAATAGGTGATCAAAACCTACATTATCCCTAAAATGCATTATACAAATGGCTGGATAACTTAGAATTTTAGCGCCAAACAATAATCTAAAATAATATTTAGGTTTTGGAAACTTAGGAAATTAGAAAATTACCAATTTACCCTTCGAAATTCAAACGGCTACAATTAATTCGTTAGATCTCAGAATATAGTGTTCTTGAACTCTATGGAATCCTTGAATAATAACCAACGGTAAACTATATAAAAAATTAGGTTCCATTAAGTGTAAATTACAAAATTACCCCTTAGGTCAATAACCTTAGTTTGGACCTATATAACATATTTCTTATCCAAATTTAGTGTACCTACTGTCTATATTCATGTTAGACAGTAAAGAATCATTTGATAGCAAGAAATCTTAATTTAGAGCCCTAAATCAAAAGTTAACTTTTGGACCCTTAAGTAGGGGCAAAAGAGTCATTTTGCCCAAAATTTAGATTAAGTGCCCTTAACCTCTAATATGCATTTTAAATCACTCAAACTAGTATTAGAACTATATTAGAATTATTTAAGTGAGAAAAATCAGTCATTAGATCAACTCAGTAAAATTTCCCAAAATTCTCTAAGTCTTTTTCTTAGGATCTTTCACCTCATATTATGACTACTCTTAAGACTTTGACTAGCTCATAGGTTAGATTTCATTTATGGGATAAGTGGGTTATCCAATGAATGAATCCTTAGTTTTATTAGCTTTCTATAAATTTTACAACTTATTTTGATTATTTTATCTTTTAACCTTAGATTTAGGATAAGAAGATTCATCCTATTAAGTTTGATTTACTTAATATGATCTACCTTAATTAATAGATCACTTTAAGACTGAAACCTAGATCTTATGTCTTAACCTTTTAAAATTATGTGATTAAGCTCAATCTCATGGTGTTTAATCCATAGTCTATAGTTTAGTAGATCTTGATCAGATCTTAGATAGGACGTCTAAATTCATAAAACTAGGACGTATGATTTATTGATTGAACTTATAGTCATGTTTGATTGAATTAGATTAGAACCTGATCAGTTCTAATCCTTTTAACTTATAAGGCCGTACTTCTAAGTTACACTTGATAGTAGGAATTGGAGATCCTGAACTTGTGTAACTTAGAATAGTTAGAATGGTTAAATTAGATAACAATAGTGTCACCATGTATAGAAGAGTCCCTTGCTTACTTGATTTATTTTGTTGCTACGCATCCCTTGTCTTTGTGCTTAATCCCTTGGACATATCATATAAGAGCAATTTGTGCATGAAATGAAAACTTAGAATAATTAGGATAACAAATACCTTTGGGTTCAGTCTCTGGGAGGATTCTGGTGCACATTTACCCTATTGGACGAGGTAAAGAGTAATAAGGAGGCTTAACATTACTCATTGAGGAGAGTGTGTTAAGTATGGAACCCGCGTAGTCTTGTAAATGTGCTTGACTCCTCAGCTGTTTCTGAAACGCGTCCACAGAAACAAAGTAAAATAACTAAAAGATTCTCCATTTATAATTACTACCTCCTCAATTCTGCTGCTGGATTCTGTCTGTCATAGCCCTGAAAGGCTATGGGAATTTCTGTCTGCTCAAGCCCTGAAAGGTTTGACGATTTCACCGGCCCGATGGTCAACTTTATGATATGGCAGTCTTTACATACATATTTTAGTTTTAGCTTACTGTGTACTGTATTTTGATACATATTTCAGTCAGCTATGTTTCTTTACTTACCTGCTCACTTGTACATATTTATAAGATGTTAGACTTTGCTGCTACTATACGTACCATGTTCAGATTTTTATCATTTAATTTGTATATGTCATATGATCATCAGCATATTTAGGATTAGACTTTACTTTCAATATTTTACTTACTGTACTATATATATATATATATATATATATATATATATATATATATATATATATACCCATTTCTTGCTTAGCTATTGAGGTGTGCTTTTGCCTCATTTGTCGTTTAGTTATAAATGTTATGTTTATAACTACCCCTGTTTCTTTGTATGCTCACTGCACCTATACTTTTGATGTTTACTTTTGTTGAGCTTAAGTATAAAATGGTGACATTAATAACACATATAAAATATTCAGCATAAAATATACTTAGATAATTGTCTAACAAGATTTTCTTTTATTGGCTGGGGCCCTGGCATTATGAAATCGATAATGTCAAATTCAGATAGGTTTGAGGAGCTAGGTGCTGAAGCGGAGGCGCCCTACTTAGAGGAGGAGCTTCAACCAGGAGAGCCGAATATTGCTTAATTTCTTTTAGCCACTTGTGAGGATGAGTGATTTACCTTTCAGTCTTTTAAACTATTTAAATATTATAATAATATAGGTACTGTGATTATGATTTACTTTATGCACCTTATTATTTTCTGAGCTATTTTATTACTATTTCTTATGAGATGCATGATGAATGGATGCACTATTTATTTTATTTAGCTTCCGTACTCTGTATGTATGTTAGATATAGTGAGTGATCCCCTCAGATGTTCTGTGAACGTCCTTTCCTTATTAGTGGATTGTGGACCTACCTAATCCAATGATAAGTGAGGGATTTGCACAAGTGACCCACCGCTCCTTAGCCTAATGATTGTGGACTTAGGGAGCGAGGTGCCACATATATCACCATAAACAAGTACAAAAACATAATAGGAGCAAGATCGCGTAAGAAAGAAAAGGTAAAGTAATAAACAATTAGTTTATACCTTAACAATTAAGAAGTAAGCACATACCTCCTCTAAAGTAACTACAATAAGGTTAGGTAAATAAAAGAAAGACTAAAGCAAAAGACTATAAGAAAATACATTCTAAACATGCTTATGATCAATATAAAACTATGCTAAGTGACATAAAAGTAAATGAACATGTAAAATGATTAAGTGACTAAAATGAAACTAGCATCCTAAATATAAATAAGAAGCACAATTAGCATCCTATAAGCAAAAGTAAAGCTAGCAAATGCTAAATAACAGTAAGTAAGAAGTACTGAAATGTAAACTGAAATAGTAAGTATGAACTGAATTCATTATGACTGAAATAAGATAAACAATTTAAAGTAAAAATGTACCTAAATTAGTAATGCCAACAAAGGGTATAAAAGGTTGTAAGGCATGAAGTTTATAGTCTAACATATACCATCCTAGCCAATTTTTAGGCGTAGGACATGGTTAGAATTACTTTAGACAGACATATACCACTCTAGCCTGACATAGGTTTAGGTTTGGCCTGTACTAAAGTCTAGGTACAGAAAAAAGGCATACTAATTAGGCTACATTCTACTAATCATATGTTCAATTTGACAATGATGATGACATATACAAATGTTATTATGCAATAAAAAATTGTCATGAAACACTTTTCAAATGTCTATGTCTAATACATGTAAACAAGGTAGAAGACTCAAAATAAGGTAAGCAAAGCATCTAAGTCAAAGTGAGCAAGATACTCTACTAGAACACAGGTGATATCCAATTGTTGTCTAATTTAATTGTTCTATCTATTCTAAGTTACACAAGTTCAGGATCTCTAAGTTCTACTATCGAGTGTAACTCAGATTCACGATCTTACAAGTTGAAAAACAATTAGAACTGGCCAAGTCCTAATTGATTAAATCACTGATGACTATAGGTTAAATAAATAAATCCATCAACCTATTTTGATAATTTTAAGAATCCCAAACCCATCTTGATTAGCCAAATCAAGATGCAAGGATTAAGATTTAAACTCCAAATATGGGGTTTAATCACTTAACCAAAAGGTATATTTAAGGATCTAAGGTTTAATACTCATACTCACATATTTAGATTAAGGCAAGTCCTAATGAGAAATTGACTCATTATGATAGATCTATATCCTTAATTCTAAATTTAAAGATCAAATAATCATTTAATAAACTAGGAAAAATCTATAAACTAATAAACTCAAAGTTTCACCTATTGAGTAACTCAATTTACTCAATAGATGAATTCTAACCTAAGATCTATTTTTAACCTTAGGAATTAAAGCTCTTAATTACTAAGAGTATCTCTCAGACACATATCCTAACTAATGTTATAAGACCTATAGAAGGATCTAAGAAAGATTAAGGAAGGGAGAAACACTCAAATTTTTACTTAAGATTTTTCTTAAGGGTTTAAGATTGAAGTTTTAATCAAAAATCAAATTAAGGCTTAGACTTACTTAATTTCTATTCTAAATCATTCTATTTACTGTTTGTAATATTTAGAAAGTGATTTTAGAGTTTTAAAATACTAAACCCTAATTTTGGGCAAAATGATCATTTTGCCCCTACTTAAGGGTTTAAAAGATCAAATTTTGATCTAGGGTTCCAAATATGAAATTTTTTTGTATCAAAGTGTTTCTTACTATCTAATATAATATTAGACATCAATTACACAAAATTTGGGTGATTATTAAGCCTCATGAGATCAAATTAATGAATTTGACTCATAGGGGCATTTCCAAATTTTCTTTTAGTTTATTGTTGTTTACTATCTAAGGTTTTTATAGAACTTAAAATTATTGAATTCAGATAAGTATTGGTCTAAGTTATGGCCAATACAAGCTTAAGGGTAAAATGGTAATTTATGATTTTTTAATTAAGGGTCAAAATCCTAACTTCTCCAATTGGTGTCCAAATTGAGTAAAATCAATGGCTATGATTTACAAATGATCCACTAATTATAATGACTAGTAGTAGGCTCAATTTGGACTATAATTGGCTAAGTTATGACCTAATTAAGGTTTAGAGTGATTAGTGAGTGATTAGTAAAATTAAGCACCAAATCACTAAACTAACCACACCATTAGGTTTTACTACACTCTAGGAGTTTTCTTAAACTTTATTTGTTCAATTTAAATTATTAGATTTATTAATATTCACTAATCAAATTTTTAGGGTAATTAGAGTTGATTAAAAGATCTAACCCTTAGATTTAAAATATTTTTAAATATTACTGTAAATTAGATTTTTTTGATCTAAATTAATATTTGGATCACCAAATTTAGAGTTCAATTGACCAACTTATGGTCAATTGAAGTTATAGGATTATTTGACCTAATTAGGGTTAGGTCCTAATTATGATTAGTCTAAATATAATCCAAACAACAAAAGTTAACACTACAAAAATATTTCTTAGGGTTTTTTGAGTATTTAGAGACCCATATTAGATATGTTTGGATTAGTGGATGCAAAACTATAGCCATTTGAATGTTTGTGATATTATTTAAATTAAATGAATAACCCTAAATGTCATTATGTGATTTAATAACCCTAAAGCAAAATAAATTGCATCATTAAATTCCTTATATTTTTATGATTAATTTGATATATTTAATTGTATGATTTGGATAAATATTTAATGATTTATGCATGTTTAAAGTTTAGGTATTTATTTAATTTAATTAATTATATATATGTATGTATATATATTTATAATAATGCCACTATTTTTATTTATAGAAAATATTAATGATTCTATTATTATTAACGTATAAATTATTTTATTTTATCTGATTTCATCTATATATAAATATATATGATAAACATATATATATATATATATATAGATCTTTATGAATATATATATATCTAGACATCTATCTTAATGTATATATATATCGTTCTAATCTATACTTATAATTTTAAATTAATTGTCTTCTACAGGTGGGTCCCAACTGTTGGACGCGGCAGAAAAGAGGCCACGTGGCGTCGAGACAGTGGCTAGCAGGACCTGTGCGGGCCCCATATTTGCCAATCGAAGAGACTGCGGGACCCGCAGTCTGAACAGTGCGTGTTTAAGCGTCGTGGGCCCCGCATTTACACGCGGCACCCAAAACACGGGCCAGCCACGCTGGCGGGCCCGGCTCCCTGGCAACTTGCGCACGGATCGAAACGCGGGTCGGGTTGACTCGGCCCGAACCTGACGGGCTCCTTCTTCCTCGCTCCGAAGCCGACGTGCTTAGGGCACCCGTTTGCGCGCCATCCCGAAGGTTCCAGAGGGCAATCCGTATACCAAAATGTTATACTCAGAGAGTTCTTCGTGATGGAAGGTGAACCATCAATCGAGGTGATCTAAGGAACCTAAAAATGTTAACCCTAGATTTTCTATGGTTCGGCGGAACCCTAATGCTGTGGGGTACTGTGGATTCCCAAACAAATTCGGCTCTATCGCGTTCGATAGGCTTAATCTAACCCATTAAACAATCAATCCATGTAATGAAATAAAATTACGAAACTAAAAAATTGCAAACGGATTAGGTTTAGAAGGAGAACGATCATACCTAAGATCAACGGCTGCTAGCGGCTGGAGGAAGATGAATCGTCTCAAGAAATTTCGGCTTCGATCGATCAACTGAGAAGTCTCCTCATTCGAGTTTAGAGTTGCATTAAACTAGTAGGTCCATGTCGGGGGCCTTTGGAAGCGGCGAGGGGCAGCTGGCGAGCGAAGCTCGCCGCGTGTGTTAGGGATGACCACGCGCACGGCGCGTGGCACTGATCGGGGGAGAGGATGCTACAACCGTCCGATCGTTCGATCAGACGGATCCAAACGATCCATCAAACTAGACAGTCCCGCGTGGGAAATAGAAAACAGCGTGAGGCAGGGTAAACGGCGTCGTTAATTGCTAATAAAAATATTAATTATTTTAATTAAATTATAAAATTTTATTAATTAAGTTTATATAATTAATTGTATCCAAAAAATTTCCAATATATCACCCATAGCTAATTGAGGGGTGAGGTACGCAACGGCGCACTCGGATTTTCATTTCGACGAGTATTTATTTATTCGAATTTTCTAGGTATTTAAATAATATTAAAATATTCACTGAAAATTCAATGACTTTCAAATGTATCTAAAACTTCACCCATAGTTAATTTGGGGGTGGTGAACGCAATGATAAAGTCAGATTTTTGATTTGAGGTATAGATAAAAAATTAATTTCTAGGGTTTTAGGATTTTCTTGAAATTTAGATTTGAATCAATTGATTTCAAATTTGACCTAGATCTTAGAGATGAATTCTTATTGACTTATTTAGTGTACTAGAGCCTCAACTTAGATTAATATTAATTAACCTAACTAACAACCTAGGTTGTTACAGACTCCTCCACTTAAGAACGATGTCGTCCTCGACATCACTCAAGTGAAAAAATAAAGTAGATGTAAGACATTGAATCGAAAGAGGATGGCATTAAGAAATATCTTATTCAAAGAGATTTGGGTACTTATGATGCATATCAGATTCTCTTTCCCAAGTAACTTCATTGCAGGAATGGTTCCTCCACTGAACTTTGATCATTTGAATGAAATGATTCTTTAACTGCTTCTTATCACGATCTAAAATTTTGATTGGCTCTTCAGTATAAGTGAGATCAGGTTAGATTTCTATTTCAGGAAGTTGTACAAGGTGAGAAATATCTCGAAGATATCTTCTTAATGATGAGACATGAAAAACGTTATGTACAACAGTAAAATCTTCTAGAAGATCTAACTTGTATGCAGATGATCCTATCTTAGCCAAGATTTTATAAGGACCAACATTAGCCGTTTGCCTAGATGACTGGATTGTTAATGCAAACTCATCCACCCACAAGTTGCAAAGCAATCGACCAAAAGCCTCAATCTAGGTAAGAGTCAAGACCATACTTATTCAATCTTTTATCTAAATTATGATACCTCATTATTCACGATTTGAATCGCAAGCAGTAGGCGGCACAGAGGGCAATCTCCTAAACCTTAAAGCTACAAAAAAGGTACTCCACCTAATTCTACTCCTTATTATAGTTTACAAATGATTAAAGATAATCTAGGATTTATAAAATATTAGAAGGATGCATTATTAATTATTTTCTTTGTTAGAAGTAAATATGTTCATTTTTTATTATGAATCTTTACTTTTGACTTGTTGTTTCTGATTCATTTTATCAAATGAAATAAGTAGAGTATATGTGAAATTAAATGAAAATATTATTGCAAGGATATTAAGAATAAGATACTAACATACTAATAATGTGCATTTTAGTTTAGTAATAATAATTTTATAATTTTAATAATTGAAGATAAATTTAATTAACTAACTTAATCTCATTTATGAGTTTTTTCTTATTTAGCTTTGCTCATATAATGTAGCGTCACATATTTCTAAATCATATTACTACTTCTCTTCAATACCAGGGTCATAAAACAATATGAATCAAACTTCAATAGAACAACATTGTTATATGGGTCAGATTGTTGATTTGTAAAGTAAAAGCTTAATAATGAAATAACTGCTATAGAGAATACTGACTGTATGTTTTAGTACTCATGATCATATATGATAAGAATGATTATATCCATCATATGGTTAAATTGATTTCAGTTAAGTAAAACTTAAAGAAAGTCATCTTAGATGATTCATATGTTAGTTTATCCTCTAGTATTATTTAAGAGTGTGTTTAACTTTTAGAGTTCTTATTTAAATATGCAAAATAGTTTTTATTATAGATCAAGAATTTAAATACATACTGTCTTTGAGAAAATTTTAATTAAAACAATTTCAAATGTAAAATGTATTACAATGGTTTGTGCTAAAATTATATATATATATATATATATATATATATATATATATATATATATATTGGTTATAGTTAGAGTATTATATTTTCTCATACTTCAAATGATGAATTATTTTATTATGAATAATTATTGATCACTTAACTATCTTTATTTAGAAGTTATGAAATATTTTTTTATCAGTTTTACACTCTAAAAAGCTAATATTGAGTTAAATTTATGAATATACGTAATGTAAATGAATAAGACATAAGTTGGTAATTAAATTTGGATAATCAGTTCAGCATGATGCAGATTGACTTCAACTCTTAAGAAAATAGGTTTAGGATATTTAATATTGTGGTTTTGATTGCATAGTATGCGGAAATTAACTCTACTTTATATCAAATGATGGTGATTCATCAAGTCTTTTAATTCAAATCAAATTGGCAACAAGCAGCAACTCTTTCGATTCTTCAATTGTAAGCCGGCAATGAGAAACCTTTCTTTGCAAATTCCTATTCTTCTGTGTTGGCCTGTAATTGAGAATATTGATACTTCTTGTAAAAGACACAGATCCTTTATAAGTTCCTTGGTGTCTTCATTTAAAAATAGTAAGACATAAACATTCAATTTAGGAAATCATTTGATTTTTACTGATTTGATTTGGATGCTTCTTTTATATTGATTTGCAAATTTTAAGAAAAAAACAGAGGATATATCCCTTGGATGTTTCTTATTTGGCATATTTTTCTTAAGAAACGCTTATTCTTAGTGTAGCGAGAAACAATCAATAGTTGCTCGTTCTAGTATGAAAAGAGTATCGATCGTTTGTTGATAGAATATCTGAATTACGTTGGCTACAGCTATTATAGCCTGTACAACTCTTCACTTGGTAAAAAGAATGTCATTTAGATATCTTATATTGATGCATTTTATCATTTTATTTGCAAACATATTGCTTGAGGCATTTTCTTCTTTTGTTTTCAGTATTAATGTGCTTATTTTCATAACTTGTAAAAATTTCAAAATAAGAAATGGGAAGTTCTAACATGTGAGAGGAGTACAATAAGAATGGCAAATTTAGTATAACCATTACTTGATTTGTCATAATGCTATGCTATAAGAAATTTGAAATTGATTATGGAAGAAATGAGAATGTTATAATAGAACTACCATTTAGTTTCAAGCTATTGCTGTAGGGATTTCATTTATATTATACTTGATTTGTATTCATGATTGTTACTAAGTATTTAACTTCATACTTATGATGGTTCAAGTTAAAAGAGTCTCTTTTGTATCATCATTTTATTTTTGTAGACTTTCAACTTGATGATAGAAATTTTTTTACATTACTTGAATTATTTATATTGCCATCATTTTATTAAGGGAATTTAGCTTGAAGATTGCTTGAAAACTGAATTGGCTTTTGGCTTGGATCAAGATCAATTTAGTTTAGCAAGCCAAAGTATAAATCTATTTATGTCTCAATTTGGTTTTGAGCCAAGATTGAATCGAATTGAGCTGCTCAAAATTTCCTTAAGCTGCTCAAAGGTTTCAAAAAATCTACAACAATGCATTAATTATAAATCACTAATTTAACTTTTATTCCTGAAACTTCCTCATAATAACTAATAGAAGCTTTCTAAAATACCCTGGCAGTTTCAATAAACATCAGTTGCTAGAAGATATTAAGATATTCTTAATGCCTCTTCATTCGTTAATAAAGTCTAAAATTTGGTTACAAGCAATTGAGCGCTTACACTGCCATCTCTCACACGATGCCTACACTATTATACCAAGTACATGATACTTGTTTGAAATTATTTGCATAATGAATTTTATGATAATGCATTTCTAATATTTACTTGACAAATAACGAATGTTTCATCGTTAAAAACTCTAGAGCAAAAATGTTGGATCTGCTTTTCCCTTATTATATGAGTAAGAAAAATGAGTTGTTTTCATTTGATCATAATTCAACAAGAATTGGAAAGCTTTAATTCAAAATTTATTTAGCATCCTTTTTGAGTTCAATTATTAAATTGGCATTTTTATTTCTTAATTATATTGCTATTGACTTAATATTTTATACAATCTAAAGTTGGATGATATTGAGTCCATTATTTGGAGCATCTAATGGTTTTAGTGCTTATTCTTTTTGTATCAATTCTTGGGTTGCTCTATGTTTACCATGAATATATTCATTATCACAATACCTTAGCATCATTCACAAATCCTACATTTTTAGAATTTATGTTTGCAAGCCAATATGATGTTCATATAGCTTCATTAGTCGTACAATTATTCTACTCCACTTTGTTCAGCTCGTTTGGATCTCATTAACTATACTAATCTCTATTTCAGCATTTTTTTATTTCACATTATAAACTTCTAGTTTAGTTAATTACATACAACAAGATTACAAATGGTATTTTAATTGTGCAGAAACATACACATACATAATGTAATATGCATTAGTAATAATACACATGTGTAATGCATGAGCGAATGATAAGTTAATTCAAATTTAAATTGTAAGTATGTGCTGATCTGAATAAAGATGGTGACTCTATACTAGTTAGTGGATAAACTTATTGGTTTAACATTAGTTCAGTAATGCTAAATTTCAGTATTGTTGTTGCCATTGCTTGCATTGATTCTAGAGTATCTATTGACTTAAGATGGAAATTTAGAAATTTAATTTATTTTCAATCGATATGTGTTGAGGAAGAATAGTATAAAACTTAGAAACTTGCAAAAAACTATACTCCGATATAAAGAAAAGAAGACGTAACTTAATATATAGATTCACAAATCAATGTGGCTGATCCATAATTTATTGCATATATTTCATAGCAATTCATCAAACATTACTTTAAGAGTGATTGATGCACCTCTTATTTTGTAAATACCATTCTCTTTGAAATAGATTATTTTATTATTTTGTGCTCAGTATTAATACATTCAATTTTCTAGTATGTTATTCAAAATTTAAACTCATAAGTATATTATAATTATAGAATAATATTAGTATTTATTTTCTTCTCTCTTAATGTCATATCACAATTTGGATGGCCTATTAATGGGCAACCATTATGTATGTGAAATTGACCAAATATAAAAACTAATACTCATTGAGAAATTTAAGTTTATTCATGTTTAAATTAAATAAATTGTATCATTCTTTTACAAATGAAAATTGTCTTTTTTGTAGAATAGTATAATTTTGTAAAAAGAATATGAATAACTAAATTTCTACTTTAACTTGGAAAGTTATATTATTAGAGATTTTATTAGTCCCAAATCATTAGGATAGATAATTAAAAAATAAAACAATGGATATCACATGATTTACAATACTTTGATAAAATTCTCGTGCTGCAATGCATTGAACCTAAACCTTCATTCATATATCAAGATTTTGTGCATATAATAAATATTTTAAAATATTTCAGAGGGGTTTATATGGAGGATTTTTAGTACAACTGTCATTAAACTTGGGCAGGCTACTGGTGTATCTGGAGACCACATAATTCCTTTGAGAGGAAATGTGTGTGTTTACAGTTGTAACAACTCAGGTTGTTACTCAGGTTAATTAAGACTAATCTTAATCTTAATTGAGGCTCTAGTTCACTAATTAAGTAATTTAGAACTTATCTCTAAAACCTAGGTCAAACTAGGAGTCAACTGGGTCAAAATCTTGATTTCTGAAAAATCCCAAAACCTTAGAAATTGACTTTTTATCTAGACCTCAAATTGAAAATCCAACTTTGCCATTGCGTTCACCACCCCCAAATTAGCTAGGGGTGAAATTTTGGATGCATTTGGAAGTTGTTGGATTTTCATCAAATATTTTAATATTATTTAAATCTCCTGAAAAATCCAATAATTAAATACTAGTCAAAACAAAAATTTGATTTCGTCATTGCGTGCCTCACCCCTCAATTAGATAGGGGTGATTTATTGGAAATTTTTGGAATATATTTAATTAATTAATATTAATTAATAAAATAAGGTTTAAAATTAATTAAATATTAATATATTTTATACACTTAACGGCGCGCCGTCCATTTCCTCATGCCGTCACCCGGCTTATTCTTTTGCGCCATCTAAATGGATAGGGATTCTAAGCCGTCTGATCGTTCGATCAGATGGCTGAGACCCCCTTCGTCCCCAGGATCCTGCAAGCGGCAAGACGGACGACGCGCGGTGCCCTCGATCGCCAGATGTTGCGTTTACCGCCTAAAATGAGCGGACTACTTCCTTTAAATCCCAGATTATACCCTCTCTGCCCAATTTTCAGCTAGCTAAAGCATCGAAGGGAGTTGGAGCTTCTTACCGTGAACCTAATTTTCATCCACCGTCCATCAGGTACTCCTTCATTTCCCTCGATTTCAATCAAATCTCAACTTTATTTGTTCGAATGCTTATTCCACATGTCAATTAATGAATTGTGTGGTTCAATTTGATTAACTCTTGTGAGATTGAGCGAATTTGAAAGATCTCCCACAGTGAAATCCGTTATCGCAAAACCCTAATCCTCTTTTCTAACGAGGAAGACGAATAGCCTCTGTGCTGGGCCGGATCGGGCCGGCCTCAGTCCGCGCCCAATGGGTCATCTGTGTGGCGCTAGTGGAACCCTCTGGCTTGCGTGGCAAAGTCTCACTGGTCCACGTGGTATAAGCCGCTGTCACAGCAGCTTGTGGGGCCCGCCAGTTCCCATCTGACCTGACGGCTCAGCGCCGTGGGTCCCACTCTCTGGCCAGCACCCATTATGCGTATGCCGCGTGTGCATTGGAGGGGTCCACCTCTGACGCCATAGGATAAATCCCTTTAAATGAATTAATTAAATGTTTGAAATTAAAATCTATAATATTGATATATATAATGTATTCATGTATTTCATTTAAATGATAAAACTTTGAATACCTATATCTTTCAAAATATATGTCCAACTAATGCAAACAAATATACCAGATTTATCAAAAAAATACAAGGAATTTAATGATGCTATTTATTTTGCTGTATGATCAATATTTTGTATAGTGACATTTTAGGTTGTTAAGTAATTCAAATTATGTTTTAAATATTCAATTAACCATAACTTTGTATCATTTAATTCAAACATACCCAATATGGGTCTTAAAATACTCACAAAACTCTAAGGAACATTTTAGTAGGGTTAATCTTGTTGTTTATATTAGATTTAGACTAATCACATTTAGGACCTAACCCTAATTAGGTTAATTAACTATAGAACTTCAATTGATCATAAGTTAGTCAATTGAACTCCAAATTAGGTGATCCAAATATTAAATTAGATCAAAAAAATCTAATTTACAGTAATCTACAAAAATATTTTAGATCCAATGGTTAGATTTGCTAATCACCCCTAATTACCCTAGAACTTGATTAGTGAATATTAGCAAATCTAGTAATCTAAATTGAGTAATTTAAGTTTTAGAGAACTCATAGAGTTTATTAAAACCTATCTGTAAGGTTAGATTAGTGATTGGGTGATAAATTTCACTAATCACTCACTAATCACCCTAAACCTTAATTAGGTCATAACTTAGCCAAATTAGGTCCAAATTGAGTCTACCACATGTCATTCTGATCAGTGAACCATTTGTAAATCATAGTCAATGATTTTGCTCAATTTGGATCATAATTGATAAAGTTAGGATTTTGAACCCTTAATTAAGGATCCCTTAATTATCCTTTTAACCATAAACTTGTATTGGCCATAACTTGGCCAATACTTATCAGGTTTTAGCAAAATTAGGTTTTATGGAATTCTTAGATAGTAAATAATAGTAAACTAAAAGAAAATTTAAATTTCATTCAACCAAATTACCAAAATGCCCCTATAAGTCAAATTTACTAATTTGACCTCATAAGGCTTAATAATCACCCAAATTTAGTGTAGTTACTGTCTAATCTTATATTAGACAGTAAGAAACACCTTGCAACAAAAAATTTTATAATTTGAACCCTAGATCAAAAGTTGATCTTATGAACCCTTAAGTAGGGGCAAAATGGTCATTTTGCCCAAAATTAAGGTTTAACATTTTTAAAACTCTAAAATCACATTCTAAACATTTTGAACAATAAATAAAGTGATTTAGGATAGAAATTAGGTAAATTTAAACCTTAATTTGATTTCTGATCAAGACCTTATCTTTAAGCCTATAAGAAAATCCTAAGCAAAATATGAGTGCTCATATTTCCTTAATCATTCCTAGATCTTTTCTTAGGTCTTATAACATTAGTTAGGATGTGTGTCATGAGAGATACTCTTAGTACTTAAGAGCTTTAAATTCCTAGGATTAGGAATATATCTTAGGTTAGAGTTCATCTATTGAGTAAATTGAGTTACTCAATAGGTGAAGCCTTGAGTTTACTAATTTATAGATTTTTCTTAAGTTTTTTTACATGATTATTTGATCTTTAAATCTTAGAGTTTAGGATAGAGATCTATCCTAATGATTTGATTTTCATTAGGATTTTCCTTAATCTAAATCAGTGAGTATGGGTATTAAACCTTAGATTCTTAGTTACACCTTAAGATTAAGTGATTAAACCCCAATATTTGGAGGTTAATTCTTAATCTTTTCATCTTGATTTGGCTAATAAAGATGGGTTGGGGTTAATTAAAATATCAAATTAGGTTAATGATTTGTTTATTTAAACCAAGTAGTCGTCTTTTGATTAAGATATAGTTAGGACTTTGCCAGTCCTAATTATCTTCAACTTGTAGGTTCGTGATTCTAAGTTACAGACTGTGTAAGAATTGATGATTCTGAAACTTATATAACTTAGAGTAGATAGAACAAATAAAGTAGACAACAATGGATATCACATGTGTTCTAGATTGAGTCTCTTACTCACTTTGTTTTGATACTTCGCTTACCTTGATTTTTGAGCTTTAAATCTTGAGCATATATTAGGTACATGAGATACTTGATGAATATCTTATGTCAACTTTGATGATTCATAAGTAGCATTTTGTTCTTTTCTCATATTTTAGTAGGGTGTAGCTTAATTAGTAAACCTATTCATTTCACCCATTTTGGATTGGCTACATTGTCAGGTCAGACCAATCCAATTGACAGATTTGTCGGGATTTGATATGATTATACTAATTTAAGTACACTTATACTTGGTTTTTTTGTTATAGCCTATCAGGCTAAGTGCGTTGATAATATCCATTCAGATGCTAGTTTGATTAGTATACCTCTTCATTTCACCCGTTCTGGATTGGCTACATTGTCGAGTCAGACCAATCCAACTAATTTAATTGTCAGGATTTGATATGGTATACTAATTTCAGTACTTTTATCCGTTCAGAGCTTCAGTCTTAGCCCATCAGGCTAAGTGAACTTATGTGTACTTTCAGTTTGAGTGGCTTGAGTAGCCAATACATTTTCAGTTTTATAGTTACTATTTTACTTTACATTTTCCTACATTTCTGCACTGCTTTTATTTATAGTCTTTTCCAGCTTTATTATATAGGATGCTAGTCCTATTTATTGTTTTCACATGTATAGGCTGTTAGATTAGTTTTCAGTTTTTCATACACTTGTTTACTTTTATGTCACTCATCATACTTTAGATTGATCATAAGCATGTTTAGGAGATATTTACTTTACAGTAATTGTTTAGTCTTTCTTTTGCTTACCTAACCTTGTTACAGTTACTTGGAGGAGGTATGTGTTTACTTCCTAGTTGATTTAGTTATGAACTATTGTTTATAGCTTATTACCATTCTTTTCATATGCTTTTATGCTCATATTATGCTTTTTATGAGTTATGGTGATATCTAAGTAACTTAATAAACTTGCAGCCTAAAATATACTTAGACAATAGTATAACTAGATTTTTTTTTTGTTGATTGGGGCTCTATCATTATAAAACTAATAATGATAGGTTTTGAGTTTCTTGGAGCAGTTGATCCAGTGGAGGACTTGCCATTGGAAGAGGAGCCTGTGCCTGAAGACCCTTAGGCTTAGTTTTCTTTCTGTACTTATGAGGATGAGAGTCTATTTTCAGTTCTTTTGAAACTATTTAAAATGTTGTAATAATACAGGGTTAACATTTATTTTCAGCACTTTACTTATTCTGGATTATTGTATTATATGGATGGATATTGTATTTTATGCTTCCGCACTCTGTGTTACTTGCATGATCATTTAGTGATGGGTTCTTGGAGAAATGGCAAAGTCCTTAGTTAAGGTGGATTAGAATGTGTGTCTAATCTAATTCTAAGTAAGGACCTTGTCATTTAGATGACCCCTCCACCGTAATCATGTTAACTTAAGAGTTAACAGGACAACGGCAGGGCAGGGCCACCACAATAGTTAATCCCATTGCAGATAAGTTGAGTAGACGTACTCAACTCCTCACGTGTTCTGTGCCCATAGAACAAAATACAAGATAAATAAATTATAAATTACATTTTTCATAATTTTATTGATTATAAATGATATATTCAGTCTTTAGACTGAAGTGACTCACAGCACTTTAAATATTTCAAAATTTTATACAGTGTAAAATTTCATATAAAAATGCAGTTTCTTTTCTTATACTATTTTTCTTATTTAGAATACGAAATTCATTTGAACATATTCATATTTTCTCCATATGCAAATAATTAAATTGTTATGCTAACCTATTTATTGCATAATTTGTAAAATTACTCAAGCACTGTAAGAAAGTTTTCTTACTTACTATCCTTTTTATTTTCATGCTTATTGCACCGCTTATACTTTAAATTGTAAAAGGTTAATGTGATATTCGCTTAATAATATGTTTAGCCTACTTTTAAAATATACTTAGACTTTTAAAGTCTAACCTTTTTTTTTTTTTTTTGGCTGTGCCCTATCGTATTTTAAAACCAAAATATGGTAGATCAAGAGCAATGGTCAAAACCTACAGTTAAAGAAGAACCTAAGCAATAACTAGAAGAAGTTAATTCACTTTTATTTCTTTATGTGAGAATTAGTTTTATTTGTAAATATTTGTAAATTAAATATTTTGTGATGTGTGTAAGCTATTCTTTCATGTTGTTTATAAATTCATATTATAAATAATGAATATTTGAGTTAGAATAATTGAATTTCCTTCCACCCATAGATCCTTATAATAAAAAATAGTATCAAATGTTGAGTTGGAATCACCTAACTCAATATTAGATACTACCGTACACCCATTGTTAGATTATTATATTTAATCTAATAGTGAGGCATTATATTAGGTAAGATCATAACATTCTTAATGTGGCGCCCCGCCCCTTAATCCACTATTATTAGACTAAGGAGTTGGGTGTCACTTTGGCAAATCCCTTACTTAAGATTAGATTAGGTATAGACCCTAATCCACTAGTAAGGAAGAGATAAGCCATTGCATACATGTCATAAACTCAGTCACTAAGCGAATACAGATCAGAGCGCAGAAGTAAAGTAAAACAAATATATATCTAAATTATCGCAATAAACAAGAAAAAGTGCAACACATAGCTTAGAGTATAAAATACAGTAAAGAAAAATATAGTTTAAGATAGTTGCATTATTATAGCATTTAATAAATAGTTTAAATGACTGAAATAAAAAGTCTCTCATCCTCACAATATGTAGAAAGAAAACTAGGCAGCTTCAGGATCACCCGACTGATGCTCCTATTCAATAAATGGCTCCTCCTCTTCAGCACCCATCTCCTTAAACATATTTGAATCTGACATTATCAGTTTCACAATGTCAATGCCCCAGCCAATAAAGAAAATCTTATTACATAATTGTCTATGTACATTTTAGGCTGAATATTTTATATGAATTATTAATGTCACCATTTACATGTATAACCAAAACAATTATCTAGCAAGGAGCAGAGTAAGTTATAAATACAGCATTTATAACTAAGCAGAAATTGGGACAGAAAGCACACCTCAAACAAACTAAGCAATGAATAGGCATACATATATAATGTCGTAAGTACAAGTACTTGAAAGAAAAGTTTAATCCTAAACATGTTGATGATCATATGACATATGCTGATTAAAAATAATGAGTCTAAAAGTGGTACATATATTAAGCATCAAAAATCTAGCATCCTATAAATATGTACAAGTAAGCAGTAAGTAAAGTACAGCTGATTGAAAATAACATGCATTAATAACACAGTAAACAATGAACATAACTAAAATAGGTATGTATAACTGCCATATCAAAAAATTGGTCAATCGGGTCCAAACAGAAATTCCCAAAGCCATTCTGAGCTAGGGCAAATATAACAGAACAACATAACTGAAGAGGCAGTAAATATAAATGTAAAATCTTTTAGTTATTTTACTTTTGTTTCTGTGGACATGTCTAAGAACATCTGAGGAGCCAAACATGTCTGCAAGACTATATGGGTTCCAAGCTTAACACATACTCCTCAATAAATGATATTAAGCATCCTTATTACTCCTTGCCCCTGTCTATAATAACCCAAGGTTGTTACCTAGCTTAATTTTAGCCTAATCGTATCGTAATTACCATTCAATTAAGTTCATCCAATTATTAGAACCAAACCTTGAAGGTTTGAAGCAATTCAGAGATAAATTCAATATCTTGGATTATTTTAATATTTAATTAATTAGAAAATTGAGGTATATATTTTGACCTCAAAATGGAAATCTGACTTCACCGTTGCGATCGTCACCCCCAAATTAGCTAGGGGTGATGTTTTCGGCGCGTTTGAAAGTAGTCGAATTTTCGTCAATATTTTAATATATTTAAATACCACAAAAATTAGCATAATTAAATAATCATCAGAATCAAATTCCGACTTCGCCGTTGGATTCCTCACCCCCAAATTAGCTATGGGTGAATTTTTGAAAATTTTCGGAGCACATTTCAAAATTCTGAATTTTTAAATAATCAAAGAAAATAAATAGGGGATTGTTTAGTCCTAAACTTGCAATTTCCCATATTTTTAAATTCCCTTCGGCTTACATCCCCTTCCATTTTTGGCTCCCCTATAGCTCCCTTAGGCAAGCATGATGACCTCTACTCCCTCTCTCCCTAGGCTCATGATGGCTTAGCCCCCTCCTCACATCTCACTCACCTCACTTAAAAGAAAAACACAACCCTTCCTCCTCCCTTTGCTGTCAAGTAAACTCTAGAGCTCCCTCCCTTCCCCTTCATTGCTGCACCTTGAAGGAGAAGGCTCATCCCCAAGGTCTTGAAGGAAACAAAGGCCCTCCTCTGCTTGCAAGGACTAAGGTACCCATTTATTTCTCTCCTTGTCTCTTTCATGATACTATAATGCTTGAATGCACCTTTGGAAGTCCATAAATATGTATGAAAGTCATTAAGACTCTTAAAAGCTTCATAGAAAACTGTTATGTTTCTCTTGTATTATGCATACCCTTGCATTCATCATCATTTCTCATATAGTTAGGATGCTCCGTTTATGTCGATTTTGGTGTCGATGGAAAGGTATCGGAAAATTTGACGAAATTTTGACGACTTTCGATTGCCTCCAAAACATCACCCATTGCTAATTTGGGGGCAATTAGCACAATAGCGAAGTCCGATTTTTGACCTGAGGTCAATATAGTTAGGTCAAACTCCAAGGTTTCTGGATTTTCCCAAAATCAGGATTTGAACCCTTTGACTCCTGATTTGGACCAGGTCTTGGGGTGAACTCCTAATGACCTAATTAGAATATTAAGATAGAGATTAGGACCTGAATTAGTCCTAAATGACTTGAGTAACAACTTGAGTTGTTACACTTAATGAGTACCACTTTTTTCTAAATAATTTAATAAAATCATATCACATAATGCATTTTTTTTTGTTCTAAACATCTCTAAAAAATTCCAAATGTAGCCTAAGTTATAATGGAAAAATATTTTCATCTTGCTCAAATAGCCCTTAAGTAGTTATGTGTTGAGTAACAAATATTTTACTCAACCAAAGTGTTAGTTGGTTGGTGGCCAAGTGGTAATTATTACTTTGTAAAGTTCTTCTTTGTTGGAAATTATTAATGTAACGACTCAAGTCATTACTAGGACAATTAAGACTAAATCCGACTCAAAAATCAGGATCCTGAGTGATTTCAAAATTAGGGCAAAAAAAAATATTAGATAAAATATATTTTTGTGATCGTTGTGCCCAAATTTGAGAGCAATCTAGATAACGGATACTTCTTAATTAATTTATGAATTATTGAAATTCAGTAAATTGGGAAAATTAAATACATGTCTAAATTCAGAGATTTTGGTGTCGTTAGATTAAGAATATTATAATAAAACTACATAAAAAGTTTCGTCAAATTTGAACCCCGGATTGACCATAATTAATTTTTGAAATTTTATCTTCTGAATTTAATATAAAATAAATTATTGCTCTAAATCAAAAAAATTTGACTCAGGTGTGTTCGTCTCATCAAGATACACTTCTGTGGCAAGTTTATTTATTTTTGGAAATAATTAAAAAATGCGCAAATTTAAAAGAATGAGATTTTAATTAAAATTGTTATTGATTTATTCAAAATAAATTATTTTATTATTCATCATAATAATACATTATTCATCCAAAATATTTCATCTTAAGTTACTTATCAACAAAATAAAATTAAAAGTGAAATAAAAGGAAAGAGAAATAAGAGAGAGAAAGAGAAAGCACTTTTTTATACTTTAAGAATTTTTTTGGAAGAGAGAAAAAAAAGAGAAAGCCAAATTATTCTTGTAAAAAAAATAATGAACGACAGAGAAAGATGAGAGAAAATATTATATTTTTTAGAGTTCCACGAATGAATCGTTAAAATTGTTCTGAATTTATTTTAATATTTTATTCGAACGAAACGAATGAACGAATTGTTCGTTCCAACGAAACGAATGAATCATTTCGAAATCGTTTGTTCGAATAAATCGTTCGTTCGAACGAATTCTTCGTCGGAATCTTACATTCGTTCAGAATCCTTCGCCGGAGAAGGGATCCTTCAACAGAGAAGATGGACGAACTGAATCGTTCGTTCACTCGGCCGCAACTACACGTAGCATAAGCCATTTACTTTACTTGTATATATTTAACGCAAAATCAAAATGCAATATAAATTTTTTTTATTATTTTTACCTCCAGCCAACCAAAAGCTCCAAAGGGATATTTAAGTTTAGAAAAAAATGCAAATGTCTTATTTTTTCATGCAAACTAATTGACTTTAATAAACTCAAATAAGTATTTGTTTGGTACTTCTTTGGAAAATCAAAGACCAAATGCAAATTGTGAACTAACAGTAACCTATATAATTATTTTTGCTTAAAACTACCGTGCTAAAATTATACTACAAATTATCATCAGAAAAATTCTTACACAGCTACTTTCGATCCAAACAAGCCATTCCATGTTTATTAATTCACACTGACTTATAAGATGATAAATCCTTATAGTAACAGCAGGTATTTATAGTGTATGCACAATAACAATAACAAACGTGATTCCTTTTTAAGCTTATGAGTTAATGCAAAACTATCCATCTCCCGTCAATTCCTCACAAGTGTTGGACAGTTTGTTAACATCAAGACATCTCAAGGCTGTACTCCTTATTGATATATCATCAAAACTCTCAACATAAAATCTCTGCAGCCGAACACTATCAATACTGAAACTTTGGGACTCCTCTAGCTGAGATGAACGCGATGCACTCTTTGCCGCTCGCCACATTGCTTCCTCAAGCTCTTTCACAACTTGGCTCATTGTCGGCCGATTCTTCGGCTCCCAAGCAGTGCATCTAATGCCTAATTGTGCCATTTTTAGCATCACCTTCATGTTGCATCCTTCAAGGTGGAGATTTACATCTAGAATGTCCTCAACCATCCCTCTTTCTATGCTAGGCATGGCCTGTCAAAATAAAATGTAAAAGGCAATGGTACACAATCACCAAATGTAAAGAAAATAAATAAGAACACACCCAAATTGAGAAAGGATATGGGAGTGAGAGCACAAAATTTCATTATGTAGAAGATCGATTACAGTTACAATTTTAGATGCGAGCAGAAGAAAGGGATGTGATGGTTCAAAATGAACATAGCTTCTCTTGAAGACAGCTTAACACTAAGGCGATTAGTCATTTGTAGATTACCTTATAACATCAATAATTGAAACAATCAAAAAATTTTTTGCCAAGTGTTGCTATATTTTCCGACTCATATCCTATTGTTATACTAGATGACATGACATGTTTCATTTTAATTTCATGATTGAAATAATGCACTTTAAAATGATCCCACCTCTTATTTCTTTTACCCTTTCTTTCTATTTTTTTCATAATTTTGAGATGAAATTAGGGATATATTTTGGCAAGTATAAGGAACCATCAAAGCAAGAAAAAAGGAAAAATGTTGAGGAATGCTTGCCAAAAAGGGTCCCCAATTTGTACCTCTTTATCTAATGATCAAACTCATTATCAACTCCTAATACCAAAAACATATTCTCAACCACATGAAGTTGGATTAAACAGAATATGCTCTACATGGAGCTGTAAGAATATATGAATTGCCAAGTTATTCATTTATGTTTAAGCATATTCATCACACAAACACGCAAAAAAAGAAAATCAAAATTGCACACAAAACTTTTTTAAGTCGTTTTGATATTCCAGTAGGCTTTGGAAAACATCATGAGGTGTGTAAAGCCTAAATAACTCTTAAAAATTTTGGTTCAGAGTTCGGCTAGAGAAAATAGGAGGGGACGATAAAAACAAATTCAAGTCAA
The DNA here is from genome assembly GCA_016760335.1 of Gastrodia elata. NCBI lineage: Eukaryota > Viridiplantae > Streptophyta > Magnoliopsida > Asparagales > Orchidaceae > Gastrodia > Gastrodia elata. The sequence continues at coordinate 12,994,545 of CM028681.1, read as the reverse complement.
TTTCAAGTCATCAACATATCAATTTGGTCATTTTCTTATAATTTTATGTATAGTTAAGTTGAATTCTTAAACAATAGTGAAATTTTTGTAAGAACACCAAAATTAAGTATGCTTGAATGGATAAAATTGTGATAAAATTATATTCAAAGAGGATAATATTTTCGTGCTTAAAATTTGAACGTTATACAAGATGCTCTTAATATTATGATTTAAGTGTTGCATAAACTTACCCAACTACAAATGTGGAATTGAGATTGTTGTCTCGAATGATCAAGTGCAGGTGTTGCTGAAACAAGCTGCAGAAGTATGACTCCAAAGCTGTATACATCACTGGAAGTAGCCAAGTGGAGGCTGGAGCAGTAGGCAGGATCCATGTATCCAGGAGTGCCTTTAATCTGAGTGCTCACAAAAGAAGCATCACCATTAGGTCCCAACTTCACAAGCCCAAAGTCTGAAACTTTTGCCTCAAATCCATCATCTATTAGTATGTTGCTCGGTTTCAGATCCCTATGTATTATGCTCGGCTCGACTTCATGAAGATGAGCTATGCCTGCATCCACATTCTTTCACAATATTCTCTTATGTTATGAAGAATGATTTTCTCATTTTGAAACTCACCTTTTGCTGCCCCAATTGCAATATTCACTCTTTGCTGCCAAGTCAATGGCTTTCTTTCTTTTCCTACAAGGTACTTTTAAATGTTAGATGAAATGCTGCATTGATTTGGGGGAAAGAAAATAATCATACCAATAATATATTCAAGTAGGGATCCTTGTGAGACATACTCGTACACCAGTATCCTATGCCCTGCAAAATGTCATTAAAGCATTCCTTATCAAAAGAAACGCTTTTATTTTAACAAATTTTGAACTCTTAATGAGATATGGACATGATGTGGAACAAAAAAGAAGAGTTTTTTACACCATTTTTTATTAGTAGAAGACCTCAAGAATGCATTTGAAAGGGTCACAGATTAATCAAAGGTGAAACGAACGCATAATAGGCTCAAATCGGGCTCAAGGACAAAAGCTGCTTTTTTGGGCTGGTGCTTAGGTGAGCCCAATTTCCGATTTTCTGTTTTTCGTCCGCTCTTGCCAAGCGGCGGGCACTTAAGCACCAAAGCGCTAGGCGGGTGGTAAATCATGTCTCTTCACTCCAATAATACATAAACTGCTTGATGGTGGCAGTTTTGAAGATTTGGTGCCGAGAAAAACTGCTTCTTTTTCCTTCATTTGGGCTGCTATTGTTTTATTTTTGGGAGAGCCTTGGTAAGGGTTGAGAAACCTTAAAAGCATGTATCATCTTCTTCTTTCTTTCATTAGTGAAATATTTCTCGTCTCCTTCCTATAAACATAGGTGAATCTCACCGAATTAAGTAAACATTTGTGTTTTGTAATGTGATTGTGTAAATTTGATTTGTGATTGCTTTATTCAGCAAAGAAGATTTATATTTCTGGGCGATCTCAACATGAGAGGACTCTAACTGAAAATTCATCCTACCAACATCTAGAAATTTAGTGAACTAGAATTTCAAGTCATCCTTACTTTCTTCAGAGCAGTAGCCAATCAGGCCCACAAGGTTCTTATGCTTCACTGTAGAAAGCAGAGTCACCTCTGAAACAGATTAATGATAAAAAGTTGAATAAAAGAACAAAGTTAAATCTATTCATTAGAAAGTATGCTATAAATATTCAACTCGCATACCATTTCTGAATTCCTCAGCAGTTTCATTAGAGATTGAATTAGCTCTCTTTATTGCGACTGTTCTGTTCTCATCCTCCAAAAAGCCTTTGTAAACATCCCCAAAAGCTCCAGCGCCAATCCGCCTCTCATCACTGAATGAATTTGTGGTCTTGCTCAGTTCATCATATCGGAATCTCCTTGTTTCCATTATTTTAACATCTGCAACAAAATTCTTCATAAATCAATCTTTCATAGGAACATAAAAACAAAGAGAAATTAGAGAGAAAGAGAGAGAGAGAGAGAGAGAGAGAGAGAGAGAGAGAGAGAGAGAGAGATGGTTTCACCCTCTTTGAATTGTTTCTTCCGGAAGCAATTTTTTCTGATGCTGAAGTATAGAAGAAAACTGAAGAAAATTCCTACAGCACTTGCCCCTAAAGGAGGTGATTCTTCTTGGACCAGAACTCTGGAAGTCATTCTTTAGTTTCAGATGTTCTCTTCTAAGCTTCGCTGAACCTACATGGCTAAATTCATCTCTTTTTTCGCCAAGGAATATGAGTGCACAAATGCGGACCAGTAGAAAAACAAAATGCAGTTTGGGTTAAGGCATAAAATTTCAAAATATAAAAAATGTCGAAAGACCAAGTATTTTAATTGAATTTTTATAGTTTTTTTTAAATAAAAAAAATTTGTGAGAAACTAAGTGTGGAAAATGCTATGCTTACATAAAAATATACATTAAAAAGTATTCAGGACTAATTAGAAATTTTCTTTTTTTATAATTTTGTATATAGGTCTTATCAAAAAGTGCATTCAATCAATAATCTACTTACACATTGGATTGACACATTATCTATATATTTTGGTGTATATTAGTGTGTAAGTATAACAATAGTCAAAGAAAAATATTATGAGATCCATAAAAATTTATCAAAACTTATTTATTTATATTAAAATAATATAAATATTATTTTTAAAGTTGTATTGAATATAATTGAATGAATTTTTATGAGTGTTACATTAATAAATCTAAATAATATTTTTTATATGTAAATTAATCTCATTTAAAATATTATATTTATTTTATATAAGAAATTAAAATTTTATTATATATATATATATATATATATATATATATATATTTTAAATTTAAATCTCAAACACACAAATGTATCATGAATAGGATTTAAATTCTATTATAACTTATTATTTTTAAACTCAACATAATATAAATACAAAATATTGTTACCTCATTAAAAATTAAGATTAAATATATTTATAAATATGAAATCAATTAAAAATAAATATTTTAAATAAAAATTATAAATATTTATTATTTATGAGAGCAATATGTATTTTTTTTATATTTTTTTTTTGCTATGCGATTGACCTTTAAATTGAAAGCATCTCTTATAATATTTGTTAGAAGTTGTCAAATTAAGTGCTTCTTCTGAAATGATTGGATGCCAACTGGCGCAAAGCTCCGCTGTAAGGAAATCATTAAAATATCTAAATTTAATATTTAACTCATTATTAAAATTATAATTATAAACTAATTAAAATAAATTAATTTTACTGAGAAAATTTAATAGAGTATTTATTGAATTATTAAAATATTTTATTCATGTGAGTCAGTATTAGTACAAATATGAGAAGTTAATAAGATAACTTTATAAAAAGGATTAATCAGTCTAGCTAATGATTTTGTTTAATCAAATTATATATTTATACATATTTTCAGTATGATTTCCTATATTTAATTACTTAAAAATCAGTCTAGCATTGTACAATTATTTTTAAGTAAATAAATAAAATTTTATCCTTATAAATCTATAGTTTAAATATTTATTCTTTCAACCCTAATATTTAATATTATCAAAATAATGTATAAATCATATATTATCACGTGCAGGATTTATACTTTAAACACTAATAATAAATTTATTTTATGAAAAAAATTATTTTAATTTAATCTCAAAATTCTTCAAATAACAATTTTTTTTATTAGAATAATAAAAACTAAGCATGATTTCTATAATATAATTACAATGCATAATAATTAAGCATGTTATTTTATGTTGAATAATAATTATAGGATTTTGTTACACTAATACTATATTTACATATTAAAATAATATTAAAATGATAATTATATGTATAAATATATGATTCATGCAATTCATTTTTTATTTGAATCAACATATAAAAAAATTTATTGTTGGATATGATTGTGCAAATGATTATAAAATTATATAATTTTTTATAATTATAATTAGTTGAAAAAAACAAAATTCTTTTTAATATACACCAATAGAATTTTTAACAATTTTATTTTTTATTTATTAAAATATTTATCATAATAAACTTGTATTAGACAGTATCATGTATTATAATTTTCCTCAGCATATCACCATTATTATTTTTAATGCTTATTATTTAAACATTCTTAATAAATGTTAAAGTCTTATAAATTATTAGTAAGAAAGAAATTTTTTATTATTTTTAAATTATAAATTTGGTTCATACAAATTTGAATTATTTGAATTTCTTATGATATTGAAGTCTTGATTATTTTATGTGTCCCAAATATATAATACTTAAAGTAAAATATCTAAAATTGATTAATGAAATATATATTAAAGAATCATAAATCAACTCTCAAACTCTTCATTTTTAGGCATCAAATTCACAATTTTAACGTTAAAAATTTCTGTGAAGGCACAAAGCAATGATCGCACCATGCAGTGTGTACCGTGATACTGTTTTTTCCTAAGAAAGTGAGCTTCAATAAAGAAGGAAATATGTAGTGAAATATCAAACTTTTCAAATTTAGTTTTCTAATTTTAAATTTACAATAAATTGACAAAATAAAGTTATAGGATTGCTAGCAATATTTTTAGAATTTTTTGGTAATTTATTTATAATTTTTAATTTTACATCGTTTTCTGGTTATTTTATTATTTTATTTAATTAAAAAAATGTGCTAATTATTTTGAACTCGGATTGAAAATCCGACTTCGCTATTATACTCATAACTCCCAGATTAGCTAAGGGTGATGTTTTGAATTTTTTTGAAAGTTATCGGATTTTCTCGAATATTTTAATAAATTTTAAATACCCAAAAATTGGAATAATTAAATTGATCTCAAAACCACAATCTGATATTATCATTGCGTTCCTCACTCCCAAATTAGCTAGGGGTGAAATTTTAGGATTTTTTGAAGCTCATTTAAATGATAATTCTAACAATTAAAATAATTTAATGATAAATTAAATGGTGGGGCTTACCACCTATCTTATTTTATTTAGGATCAAGCTCATCCCCTCACCCAAGCTCATACCCTTCTTCTTCTTTATAGTAGCATTTGTTTTCTTGCATACTGTTAGAAAATCTCTAAGAGCTAAGGCAAATCAAATTCCAATCTAAGGAGATCTTCATTATCAAAGCTTCTTCTTCTTCCTCCCATCACCTGATCGAAGGTACCCCTCTATCTCTCGATTATTTTTCCTTACTTTATAATTAAGTATTAAGAACCCTGCATGTCTCTTTTAATCCACCATTAAATTCTGTGATAACCCCAATATTGAGTAATAACTAAACTCAATATTGATACATCGCCACAACACCTAATACTGGATTAGAAGGAAACTAACATAAATCATTAGATGTTGTATTTGGCCAAGAATTTAGAAGAGGGTCTTAAGTTAAGATAAAAAAATATAAATAAAGGATAATGCATGAGATACATATGATGAATATAAATTCAAGTGTATGTGATTAAAGTAATTACAATTATAAGTATGAAGATGATAATAATATGCATATACAATATGAGTATACATTATGAGATGTATGTACAATTCAATTCATTCATATGATTTTTTCTAAGCAATTTTACAATAGAAGAAATTTAACATGAATGAGCATTTAATATTTACATTCATTACATTTATGAATATGTAAGATTTAAATATCCAATTCAAAATTATATGTGAGAAAATCATATGAAGTAATTGACTATCATAAGATTCACATATCCTAAATCAAACATAATTTAAAAATAAGGAATTAATATCTTTCTTAAATTAAGTATGCAGCTAAATTCAAGATAGGTATGCAACTAGATTCCAATTAGGTATGCAACTAGATTCCAATTAAATAGGCAACTAATTTCCATTTAAATATCCATTCATCCAAACCAAGTATTTAAGTAAGTTCTAAATCCAACATAAGAATTATAAGGACAAAATAATTAATAATTAATTATTACATGCCATATTAAATAATAGGAAAGTAAAAAAAGTAAATCTTTCTCTCACAATTTAATTAAAGGCAAGTAATTAATATTTATAAAGCGGAAGAAGCTATTAGCTCAAGCACTTGGTCCAGCTCTACTAGCCTCCAAATGTACCTGATTTATCACATTTTGGTATTTAAATATGATAGGGCAAAGCCAATAAAAAAGAAAATATAGTTAGACTAAACAGTCTAAGCACATTTTAAGATTTGGTTAAATATTTTATTATTTAATTTGGATATCACAACTAGTTTATAATATAAAAGTAAGCAGTGGTGCAAATGAAAGCATTTATATAGAGAAATGAAAGTAAGGAAATGTAAGGAAAAGTAAGGAAAAGCAAGAAAGATTGAGGAAAAGTAAGGTGAGTAAGAATACTCACATGATTAGACATTCAAGCCTGCAAGTAAAATAATGGTAAAAGCATTCTAGATTGGCTAGAACAGTACTAAAGTGCATATGAAATTAAATGAAATAAAGTATGTATATGTTCAATGAACTTATGTTAAGTGAAGAAGAGAAGACAGTGAAACATTTAAATGTAATTATAACAATATTCATTGCAATATAAATGAACTGTAAACAAATAAGTACAGTATTAATAAATAAAGTAAGTGCAAAGAATAGTAAATAAAGAAGATCTTAGATTATCAATCTAAGAAGCTCATAGTCTAGAACTATGAAAAGTAATATAGTTAAAAGCTATGATGAGTCTTCACAATCAATAAGATTGTAGAAGATCTCATATTTTAATTAATTGGAGTTATTTTATGAAAGTATTCATTTTGCAGGCAAATACAGAATGAAGCAAGGAGTTAAACACATCTATTTAACAAGTAAAAGAAAGTGGGGTCAAAATAATTAACACTCACATTCACCCTCTGAGAATGCAAGATCTTCTTATTACTCCTAATTAGCCTGCCCTTGGCTTAACCAGCAATGTAAACCTCTATAATTTTAAATGTGAAAGTTTTATTTATGCACAATATCTTATATGAATATATTAAATGAAATAGGCTCAAAGTTATGCAAGCATTCAAGTATTCAATAATTAAAACTATGTGATATCCAATGTTATCTAATTTTAGTAATCTCCTTAATGATTGGAGCTAATTGAGCTTCCAATTGACTATGAGATATTGATCTCAAGTCAATTATGAATAATAGTAGTAATTAGGGTTTTGAAAATAGTAATTTTATTTCATTTTATGAGATGACAAAATAGTTTATAAGTATAGTAATACTAAAATGAAAATAATCCTATCCTTATCCTAAATCATAAGATTCAAGTAAGTTAACTAAATCAAGGCTTAGAAAACTAATTAGAAAATGATGTGGTCCATAATTAAGGAAAATGAAAGTAAAGGTTATAATCACTAAACTTCTCTAGCTAAGTTGTAATTGGAAAGATCTATCCAATCGAATACTAATCTAGCTAAGTTAAGGTAAAAATGAAAGGTTTAAAGTAAAGGAGAGAAAGGAATTATGAATTACAAGCTCTATATTTTTTAAAAGTTGAAGGTTAAGGAAATCAATAAGATTCCTAAACTATTCTCATAAATTTAAGACTTATATTACAAGTCTTTAAAGGACTTAAGAGAGGACTTGATGACTAAGATGAAGTGAACTAAACTCTAATCTAATTACTTAAGAATAGTCCTAATTGATTCATAACCTACAACTATATAAGCATTAAGGTTAACTGCACTTAATAAATGGAATAAATAGCTCTAAGGATCAATTATAAATCAAGATATAAATCAATCTTATAGTTCTATCTTAAGGTTGAAAAATAAATCAAGAAATTTACTTATCAATCAAGCATCTAAATTATGAGAACTAAGCGCAATCACATGCAAATGAAATTGACATGGGAAGTAATAAATGTATCATATTTGCTATCCTAAGGTTTTAAATACTTAAAATATGCAATTTATAGAAACTAAAAATTATGAAAATTACTCTAAGTTATGAGCCAAGAACCTAAAATTACTAAACAATATCCAAATGAAATAATATGCATTAATATGAAATCCTTATAGTATAAGGAGAAGAATGACACTAAGTGGGTCAAAATTAGAAAATATTGGATTTTTAGGGTTTAGGGGAGTCCTAATTATGGTTAAAAAGTGATTAATAAAATTAGGATTCCAATTTAAATATTTGATTTCATATTATTATTCCTCACATTTTTGTGAGTGAAATAGACTATTTGATCATTTAATTTGGATATTAAATGATCAAATTAGGTCATATAAAATTATGAAATTAAATTATAATTAATTAATTAACCTAAATAAATAATTAAATTAAACATTCACCAAAACAAAAATTTAATGGCATATTAATGATCTACACATTTTTACAATAAAAATAGTATATAATTTTTTATTATCTAGACTAATACTTTTAAAGTTATGATTGAATTAAGTTTTTCTTTAACAATTTAAATGATTAATTAATATTACATTAACCATACCAATCATTTCACGGAATTTAAAAAGGCGCAGAATTAGCGGGTTTAAATTAAGGGAACAACGGCTTTCAATGAAGGATTTAGAGCTGGCACATTTATTTAAGCAGTACTGAAATTAGCGTTGCATAGTTAAAAGGAGCGCCGACGCGATATCCTGAGGGGTCGACACGTGTCCATGCCTTATCCCGATGCCAATGGGATAGTGAGGGATAAGATTGGTTCGGTCCTGTGGTGGCCCTGCCCCGCCGTGGTCCTGTTAACCCTTAAGTTAACATGATTACGGTGGAGGGGTCACCAAATGACAAGGTCCCCACTTAAGATTGGATTAGATACATATTCTAATCCAATTTAAATAAGGACTTTGCCATTTATTCCAGAAATAATATCACTAAATGATCATACATGAACTCAGAGTGCGGAAGCATAAAACATAACATCCATCCAATACAGTATAAATACAACAATACAGAATAAGTAAAGTACTGAAAAAGAAATATAATCCTGTATTATTACAACATTTAATGAGTTTAAAAGAACTTGAAAGAAAACTCTCAATCTCACTAGAAGAAAAACTAAAGCTACAGATCTTCAAGAACGGGCTCCTCCTCCAATGGCAAACTCTCCACTGGATCTGCTAAACCAACAAACTCAGAACCTACCATTATCAGTTTCATAATGGTAGGGCCCCAGCCAACAAAAGAAAAACTGGTTAGACAATAAGTCTAAGTACATTTTAGGGCAGTAATTTTATTAAATTAAGAAGATATCACCATATAAACAGAACTAAGCATAATAGGTGCAGGAAAGCGTACAAAAGAACTGTAATAAGTTATAAACCATAGTTTATAACTAAACAAAAAGGAAGTAAAACATACCTCCTCCAAGTAACTGCAACAAGGACAGATAAGTAAAAGTAAAAGAAAAGTAAGAAAAGTACAACCTAAATATGCTCATGATCAAACAGATTATGTTAAGTGAAGTACAAAAGTATAAAGCTGAAACATTATTATCCTAAGTAAGCATATGAAAACAATAAGTAAAACTAGCATCCTATATAAAACACGTGCAGAAAAAGCTGTAAGTAAAATAGTACTGAAATGCAGAATATACTAGTAAAACAGTAACTGCAAACTGAAACTATAGTAACTGTATAAGTCACCTGAACTGAACACTAAATCAGCAATTCTTAGCCTGATGAGCTAAGAAACTCTGAACTGAACATCACTGAAACTCTTAGCCTGATGAGCTAAGACAGAACTGAATGTAAGTGTACTTGAATTAGTATATCCATATCAGAATCCTGACTCTGTAGTCAGTAGGGCGAGAGTCTATCCATCCTATCACTCGGACTAGGCATGGCCAATAGACTGTCGGACATTAAACCCTCGAAAGGTTGCCGACCCCGAACGGGTTGATCGAAGAGGTATACTAATCAAGCTACACCTTACAAACCACTTGTGAACATAATGCTGTTTATAAATAATGTTCCAAATTGACATAAGATATTTACCAAATATCTTAAGTACATAATATATGTTCAAGGTATAAGGCTCAAAATCAAGGAATGCGAAGCATCAAAAATTTAAAGTGCAAGAAACTCTATCTAAAACATAGGTGATATCCTTTGTTATCTACTTTATTCGTTCTATCTACTCTAAGTTACATAAGTTTTAGAATTATCAATTCTTACACATTCTGTAACTTAGAATCACGAATCCTACTTGTTGAAGATAATTAGGACTGGCCAAGTCCTAATTATAACTTAATCAAAAGATGACTATTTGATTAAAAATGAATAAATCATCGACCTAGTTTTGTAATTTAATTCATCCCAACCTCATCTTGATTAGCCAGATCAAGATGAATAGATTAAGAATTAGACTCCAGATGATGGGGTCTAATCACTTAATCTAAAGGTATAATCTAAGGGTCTAAGGTTTAGAACCCAAACTCACAGATTAGGTTAAGGCAAATCCTAATGATGAATCAAATTCATTAGGATGGATTTCTATTCTTAGTTCTAAAGTTTAAAGATCAAATAATCATTTAATAAACTAAGAAAATCTATAAACTAGAAAACTCAAGGTTTCACCTAATTGAGTAACCCAATTTACTAAATAGATGAATTCTAACTTAAGATATATTCCTAATCTTAAGAAATAAGGCTCTTAATTACTAAGAGTATCTCTCAAGACACACATCCTAACTAATGATATAAGACCTAAGGATGGGTCTAAGAATAATTAAAGAAGAAGAATCTCACTTAGGAATTTTCTTTACTAAACAAATTCTGATATTTTAATCAAGACCTAATTTAGACTTAAATTTAATTAATTTCAACTATGAATCATTCTATTTTCTGATTTTAATGATTTGGAAATTGAATTTAGGGCTTTAAAAGGCTAAACCCTAAATTTGGGCAAAATGACCATTTTGTCCCTCCTTAAGGGTTCAAAAGATCAAATTTTGATCTAGGGCTTAAATTCTGAAATTTTCTTTTGGAAAGGGTTTCTTACTGTCTAATCTGGAAATTGAATTTAGGGCTTTAAAAGGCTAAACCCTAAATTTGGGCAAAATGACCATTTTGCCCCTCCTTAAGGATTCAAAAGATCAAATTTTGATCTAGGGCTTAAATTTTGAAATTTTCTTTTGGAAAGGGTTTCTTACTGTCTAATCCTAGGGGCAAAATGGTCATTTTGCCCAAATTTAGGGTTTAGCCTTTTAAAGCCCTAAATTCAGTTTCTAATCACTAAAATCAGTAAATAGAATGACTCATAGTTGAAATTAATCAAATTTAAGTCTAAATTAGGTCTTGATTAAAATCTCAGAATTTGTTCAGTAAAGAAAATTCCTAAGTGAGATTCTTCTTTCTTTATTTATTCTTAGACCCATCCTTAGGTCTTATAACATTAGTTAGGATGTGTGTCTTGAGAGATACTCTTAGTAATTAAGAGCCTTAATTCTTAAGATTAGGAATAGATCTTAAGTTAGAATTCATATATTGAGTAAATTGGGTTACTCAATTAGATGAAACCTTGAGTTTTCTAGTTTATAGATTTTCTTAGTTTATTAAATGATTATTTGATCTTTAGACTTTAGAACTAAGAATAGAAATCCATCCTAATGAATTTGATTCATCATTAGGATTTGCCTTAACCTAATCTGTGAGATTTGGGTTCTAAACCTTGGACCCTTAGATTATACCTTTAGATTAAGTAATTAGACCCCATCATCTGGAGTCTAATTCTTAATCTATTCATCTTGATTTGGCTAATCAAGATGAGGTTGGGATGAATTAAAATACAAAACTAGGTCGATGATTTATTCATTTTAACCAAATAGTCATCTTTTGATTAAGTTATAATTAGGACTTGGCCAGTCCTAATTATCTTCAACAAGTAGGATTCGTGATTCTAAGTTACAGAATGTGTAAGAATTAATAAATTCTGAAACTTATGTAACTTAGAGTAGATAGAACGAATAAAGTAGATAACAAAGGATATCACCTGTGTTTTAGATAGAGTTTTCTTGCACTTTGATTTTGATGCTTCGCATTCCTTGATTTTGAGCTTTATACCTTGAACATATATTATGTACTTAAGATATTTGATAAATATCTTATGTCAATTTTGAACATTCATAAATAGCATTATGTTCGTTTCACAAGTGGTATGTAAGGTGTAGCTTGATTAGTATACCTCTTCGATCAACTCGTTCGGGGTCGGCTTCTTGTAGGGGGTTTCAGTCCGATAGTCTATGCCATGCCTAGTCTATGGGATAGGATGGATAGACTCTTGCCCTACTGACTATAGAGTTAGGATTCTGATATGGATATACTAATTCAAGTACACTTACATTCAGTTCTGTCTTAGCTCATCAGGCTAAGAGTTTCAGTGATGTTCAGTTCAGGGTTTCTTAGCCCAACAGGCTAAGAATTGCTGAGTTCGTATTCAGTTCAGATGACTTATATAGTTACTATAGTTTCAGTTTACAGTTACTATTTTACTAGTAAATTCTGCCTTTCAGCACTGTTTCACTTACAGCTTTCCTGCACGTGTTTTTATATAGGATGCTAGATTTACTTTCTGTATTCATATGTTTACTTAGGATGTTAGTGTTCTCAGTTTTATACTAATTGAATTTTGTATGTCACTTGGCATAATCAGTTTGATCATATGCATATTTAGGTTGTGTTTTCTTACAATTTTACTCTTCTTTTACTTATCTGTCCTTGTTGTAGTTGCTTGGATGAGGTATATTTTACTACCTATTTGTTTAGTTATAAATTGAAGTTTATAACTTATTACTATTCTTTTGATACGCATTTCTGCACCTATTTTTGCTCAGTTCTGTTTTTATGATGATATTCAGTTAACTTAAACAAACTCTTATCCTAAAATGTACTTAGACTTATTGTCTAACCAGTTTTTCTTTTATTGGCTGGGGCCCTACCATTATGAAACTGATAATGGTAGGTTCTGAGTTTGTTGGTTTAGCAGATCCAGTGGAGAATTTGCCATTGGAGGAGGAGCCCGTTCTTGAAGATCTGTAGCCTAGTTTTCTGTTTTCAGTGAGATTGAGAGTTTTCTTTCAGTTCTTTTAAAACTCATTAAATGTTGTAATAATACAGGATTATATTTCTTTTTCAGTACTTTACTTATTCTGTATTGTTGTATTTATACTGTATTGGATGGATGTTATGTTTTGTGCTTCCGCACTCTGAGTTCATGTATGATCATTTAGTGATAGTAGTTCTGGATTGAATGGCAAAATCCTTATTTAAATTGGATTAGGTTGTGTGACTAATCCAATCTTAAGTGGGGACCTTGTCATCTGGTGACCCCTTCACCGTAATCATGTTAACTTAAAGGTTAACAGGACCACGGTGGGGCAGGGCCGCCACAAAAATGTACTTAGACTTATTGTCTAACCAGTTTTTCTTTTGTTGGCTGGGGCCCTACCATTATGAAACTGATAATGGTAGGTTCTGAGTTTGTTGGTTTAGCAGATCCAGTTGAGAGTTTGTCATTGGAGGAGGAGCCCATTCTTGAAGATCTGTAGCTTTAGTTTTTCTTCCAGTGAGATTGAGAGTTTTCTTTCAAGTTCTTTTAAACTCATTAAATGTTGTAATAATACAGGATTATATTTCTTTTTCAGTACTTTACTTATTCTGTATTGTTGTATTTATACTGTATTGGATGGATGTTATGTTTTATGCTTCCGCACTCTGAGTTCATGTATGATCATTTAGTGATATTATTTCTGGAATAAATGGCAAAGTCCTTATTTAAATTGGATTAGAATGTGTGTCTAATCCAATCTTAAGTGGGGACCTTGTCATTTGGTGACCCCTCCACCGTAATCATGTTAACTTAAGGGTTAACAGGACCACGGCGGGGCAGGGCCACCACAGTTGGTATCAGAGAATTTCATAAGGTGTCAGATTGGAATTTGTATTCCTCTCTACTTAATGGATTGTTCTTCTGCCACTTGATCACTAAATGAATACTTGAATTGACATCCATCACATTATGAGTATAACTCAGAATAAGTTAAGTTATTAGATAACCATAAAAGATGATAATTATCAAAATACATATATATATATGCTCAACAAATCTAAGTAGAATGTTATAATTGTAGGAATATAAGATTATCTAGAAATGGCATTCATGGCTTACCTAAAAGAGTTCGAGACTATTTGGAAATACGAACATAAATTAGGAAAGAAGCAAGGAAGAGTGATTGAAGGAGTATCAAAATAAGGATCGCAAGTGATAAACAAGTTACTGAAAGAAGGCGTCTATAGAGGCCTTGATTTTCCAGTACTAGCAAGAGAATGGCTTGCGAGAGTTGACCACATATTTGGTGTTATGGAATGGCCTAGTCACATCAGATTAGAAGTGGTGCTATGTCTTTTACGTATGCAAGCAAAAGAATGGTGGATTATGACATACACAAAACTATTTTGTAAAGCACAAGAGGAGCATCGTGAAGTGATTTATGAAGACTTTCGTAGAGCATTTTTCATTAAATATATAGGATGGGAATAGTTTTATAAGTCTATGATGATGTATTTTGTTATTTCAATAAAAGTTTAAATAAACGAGAAAAGCAGTATTGTCTAAGCATATTTTAGGATAAACAATTTTATTAAGATACTTGAATATCACCATAAACAAGAACTGAAGCAATAATGTGCAGAAAAGCATACAAAAAGAACAGTATAAAGTTATAAACAAATAGTTTATAACTAAAGCAACTAGGAAGTAAGCACATACCTCCTCCAAACAACTACAACAAAGATAGATAAGTAAAAAGGAAAACTAAACAAAGCTGAAAAGAAAATACAGCCTAAACATGCTTATGATCTACAAGATTATGCTAGGTGACATACAGAACTTGAACATTATAAATCTGAAAGTAACTAATATCCTAGGTGTACATATGAAAATAGTAAGTAAAACTAGCATCCTATATAAAATCACGTGCAGGAAAGCTGTAAGTAAAATAGTGCTACAATGCAGAATATGCAAGTAAAACAGTAACTGAAAACGGAAACTGCAGTGACCATCTAAGTCACTCAAACTAAAAATATACTCAGCAAATCTTAGCCTGATGAGCTAAGAAACTCTGAACTGAACATCACTGAAAACTCTTAGCCTGATGAGCTAAGACAGAACTGAATGTAAGTGTACTTGAATTAGTATAACCATATAAGAATCCTGACTCTATAGTCAGTATGGCAAGAGTCTATCCATCCTATCACTCGGACTAGGCATGGCCATAGACTGTCGGACATTAAACCCTCGAAAGGTTGCCGACCCGAACGGGTTGATCGAAGAGGTATACTAATCAAGCTACACCTTACAAATCACTTTGTGAAACGAAAACATAATGCTGCTTATGAATGTTCCAAATTAACATAAGATATTTATCAAATATCTTAAGTACATAATACATATTCAAGGTATAAGGCTCAAAATCAAGGAATGCGAAGCATCAAAATCAAAGTGAGCAAGAAACTCTATCTAAAACACAGGTGATATACGTTGTTATCTACTTTATTCGTTCTATCTACTCTAAGTTACATAAGTTTCAGAATCATCAATTCTTACACGTTCTGTAACTTAGAATCATGAATCATACTAGTTGAAGATAATTAGAACTGGCCAAGTCCTAATTATAACTTAATCAAAAGACAACTATTTGGTTTCAGTGAATAAATCATCGACCTAATTTCGTAATTTGATTTACCCCAAACCTCATCTTAATTAGCCAAATCAAGATGAAAAGATTAAGAATTAGACTCCAGATGATGAGGTCTAATCACTTAATCTAAAGGTATAATCTAAGGGTCTAAGTTTAGAACCCAAAACTCACGGATTAGATTAAGGAAAATCCTAATGATAAATCAAATTCATTAGGATAGATCTCTATTCTTAGTTCTAAAGTTTAAATATCAAATAATCATTTAATAAACTAAGAAAATTAATAAACTAATAAATTCAAGATTTCACCTATTGAGTAACCTAATTTACTTAATAGATGAATTCTAACTTAAGATATATTCTTAATCTTAGGAATTTAAAGCTTTTAATTACTAAGAGTATCTCTCAAGACACACATCCTAACTAATGTTATAAGGATCTAAGGGAAGGTCTAAAAATGATTAAACAAGGAGAAATCACTCACTTAAGACTTAGGAATTTTCTTAAGGAGCTAAAATTGAGATTTTAATCAAAAATTTAATTTAAACTTGGATTTGATTAATTTTAGTTCTAAATCATTATATTTACTGATTTTAGTGATTAGAAATTGAATTTAGGGCTTTTAAAGGCTAAACCCTAAATTTGGGCAAAATGACCATTTTGCCCCTACTTAAGGGTTCAAAAGATCAAATTTTGATCAAAGGCTTTAATTCTGAAATTTTCTTTTGGAAAGTATTTCTTACTGTCTAATGTAGGATTAGACATCAACTAAATTAATTTTGGGTGATTATTAAGCCATATGAGATCAAATATATGAATTTAACTCATAAGGGCAAATTAGGAATTTGGCTATATAAAAGTTAAATTTTCTTTCAAATTATTGTTCTTTACTGCCTAAGCTTTTCATAGAATTTAAATTTGCTAAATTCTGATAAGTATTAACCAAGCTATGGCCAATACAAGATCTAGGGTTAAAATGTGATTAAGGAATCCTTAATTATGGGTCAAAAACCTAACTTTGTCAATTAGTGTCCAAATTGAGTAAAATCAGTGGCTATGATTTATAAATAGTCCATTGATCCCAATGACATGTGGTAGACTCAATTTGGATCTAATTTGACTAAGTTATGACCTAATTAGGGTTTAGAGTGATTAGTGAGTGATTAGTAAAATTAATCACATCAAACATTAATCCAACTATACAGCTAGGTTTTAAATGACTCTATGGGTCTTCTGAAACTTAAATCACTCAATTTGGATTACTAGATTTGCTAATATTCACTAATTAAGTTTTGGAGTAATTAGGGGTGATTAATAAATCTAACCGTTGGATCTAAAATATTTTTATAGATTACTATTAATTAGGTTTTTTAGATCTAAAATAATATTTGGATCATTAAATTTGGAGCTTGATTGACCAAGTTATGGTCAATTGAAGTTCTAAGTTTAATTAGGATAATTATGGTTAGGTCCTAAAAGTGATTAGGCAAAAACTAATCCAAACAATAAGATGAATACTACCAAATTAATTCTTAGGGTTTTTTAATCACTTTAAGACCCATATTCAATAAGTTTGGATCATTAGGTACAAAGTTATGGGTTAATTAAGTTTTGTGACATTTTTGGAATTAAATTAATACCCTAAACTATCACTTTGCTAAATATTAATCCTACATCAAAATTATTGGCATCAATAAATCCCTCATATTTTTCTGATCAATTTGATATATTCATTTGCATATTTTGGATGCATATTTTGCAAGTTAATAAGGTTTAAAGTTTAGTATTTAATTAATTAATTAATACTGTTTTAATATAAATAATAAATTTGTTATTAATAATATTTATATATAATTATATTTTCGTTTATTAATTAACTGTTATTCATATATATATATATATATATATATATATATATTTATTAATAAATCTGCAGGTACATGTGGCAGGCTCTCAATGGTTGAGGAGAGCGCAGCGGGTCCCACCGTTTAAACGGCGGAGACAAGTGGAAGGCGCAGCGCTTTCGGGCCAAGCAGCTGCGCCCGGGCCGAGCGAGACCCGAAGGAAACCATCAGGCTCCTTCCTCTTCGCCGAGCAGCAGCCGAGAAGAAATTAGGGCATCCAGATTGAGGGCCCAAATGGTGACGCCGGCGACTGGCCCGCATGGCCACGGGTAGGATGAAACGAGGGCTCTTCAACAACGGTTGATCCTTGACTTGAAGATGCCTGAACAATCAACCACGGCTAACCCTAGCTTATGGTATGCGGCGACAGGCACAGCGAGGCTGATCGATACCTCACGCAAGGTTTAAAATTTGATCAACATGAAAGCAACTAAACTCAATCGATTTCCAGTAGATTCAATTACAATTAAAATACTTGAATATATCTTAAAATTGATAATCAAAACGAGAAGGAGAAGTGAATTTGATCAAAATTGTAACATCACATAACCTCCCAGATTGATAATGAAAGCTAGGATACAGAGATTGAATTGTAGTATGTGAAATCATATACAACGTCATAGCTTTGAAAATAGGGACGGAGAAGTACCTGCAATTGCGCTCGCCGATAATTTAGGTTTCCCCATATGCGAAGATCCCCCGATTTTTAGATTTTATGATTGATTCAAATTTAAAGTTTAGCATATGGATCCCAATCCCAGGCTTTAGGAGAGCATGGAGAAAGTCTTTAAGCGGTGCATTGCCCTCTGTGAGGCTGGCTAAGGTGCCGCGTGCCTCCCTTTGTCACCGCGTGCCCTAATCTGGGAAGACACGATCGGGGGAGGCGCTGAGGTGAACCGGTCTGAATAAGCAGATCCGGTTCGAGCTGAACCGGTGATTCGGTCCAGCAAAGCGGAGTCGGTCCGCGAATACACGCGTGCGGGCCCAATCATGCTTTTGATTTAATAAATATATACATATACATATATATATATATATATCTTATTTAATTAATTTAAAATATGTTTTATTAGCTAAAATTTATTAATTAAATGCGTCCCAAAAATTTTCAATAAATCCCCCCTAGCTAATTGAGGGTCGAGGAACGAAACGGCGCACTCGAATTTTCATTTCGACGAGTATTTAATTATTTGAATTTTCAGGTATTTAAATATTATTAAAATATTCGACGAAAATCCAACGACTTCCAAATGCCTCCAAAACTTCACCCCTAGCTAATTTGGGTGTTCTGAACGCAATGGCGAAGTCAAATTTTCAATTTGAGATCTAGATAAAAAGTCAATTTTCTAGGGTTTGAGATTTTCTAGAATTTCTGATTTTTTTTACTCAATTGACTTCTGGTTTGACCTAGGTTTCAGAGATGAGTTCTAAATTACTTAATTAGTGACTTAGAACCTTAATTAAGACTTAGATTAGTCTTAATTGAGCCAAGTAACAACCTGGATTATTACAAACTCCCCCACTTAAGAATGATGTCGTCCTCGACATCACTCAAGTGAGAAACAGAATTTAAGCAGATATTAAGAAACGAATTGAAATAAGATAGAGTTGAAGAATCACCTTGATTGAAAAGGTTTGGGTACTTTTGACGCATATCCATCTCTTTCTCCCAGGTGGCTTCATTACAAGACCGGTTCTTCCACTGAATCTTTATCATTGGAATAGATCGATTCCTTAATTTCTTCAGATCACGATCTAAGATTTTAATTGGTTCTTCAGTGTAAGAAAGATCAGGCTGAATTTCAATTGCAGGATGTTCAATAAGATGGGAAGGATCTCGAAGACACTTCCTTAGAGATGAAACGTGGAAAACATTATGAACAGTAGCAAAATCTTCTGGTATCTCTAATTTATAAGCTGCTGAACCAATCTTCTGCAAAATTTTGAAAGGTCCAACGTACCTTGGACTGAGCTTTCCTGAAACTCCAAAACGATAGATTCCTTTCATCGGGCTCACTTTTAAGTACACAAAATCTCCTTCGCTGAATTCTAGAGGACGATGACAGTTATTATGATATTTACTCTACCTATCTTGAGCTGTTCTGATTCTTTGCTGAATGAGTTTGACTTTCTTATTTGTTTCTTCCACTAGCTCAGATCCATATAATTAGGTATCTCCTGACTCAGACCATGCTAGTGGAGATGAACATTTTCTCCCATATAAGGCTTCATATGGTGCCATCTTAATACTTGACTGAAAACTGTTGTTATATGCAAATTCCACTAAAGGGATATGCTCTTCCCATGATTCTGAAAAATCCAACATACATAAATGCATGAGATCTTCTAAGACTTGATTTACTCATTCTGTTTGGCCATCTATTTGTGGATGAAATGTTGTACTCATGGCCAGAGTTGTGCCTAAATCTTGATGAACAGCCTGCCATAATTTAGAAGTAAAACGACTCTTTATCGGATACAATTGTTTTAGGAATTCCGTGCAATCTGACTATTTTCTTAATATATAGTTTAGCCAATTTCTCCACTGAGTCAGTTTGACGAATTGGAATAAAATGAGCAGATTTTGTAAGGCGATCTACTATAACCCATATTGAATCAGCTCCAGATCTTGATCGAGGAAAACCCATGACAAAATCCATGGATACATCAGTCCATTTCCATTCTGGGATTTCTAGTGGGTGCAATAAACCACCAGGCTTTTGATGCTCTGCTTTTATTAAGCAACAAGCGTGACATTTTGCAACAAATTCTGCAACACTTTTCTTCATTCCTAGCCACCAGAATGATTATTTTAGGTCTTGATACATCTTAGAATTTCCTGGATGAATTTGATATCCTGAATTATGACTTTCAATCAAGATCTCTTTATGCATGGATTTAAGAATCCAGAGACAATTATTCATGTAAATAGCACCTTTCTTAAAATGCAATTCTGGACGACGACCACTTTCTATTGCCACTTTAAGGTTTAAATATTCATCATCCTTGCTTTGAGAGATTGAAACATCTCTATGGAATGTGGGTTCTATATTATTCATGGATATCATGGTACTGACTGAATTTCCCTTAGCAAGAGAAATTTTCATTTTATGAAACTCACTCATCAACGGACTTTCTGAAATTAAGCTGTTAAGAACAATATGACGGCTTAACGCATCAGCTACCACGTTAGGTTTTCCTGGATGGTACTGAATATCTAAGTCATAATCACTAATTAATTCCAGCCATCTTCTTTGCCTACAGTTCAATTCTCTCTGGGTAAAGATGTATTTCAGACTTTGGTGGTCTGTGAATATAGAGCATTGAACTCCGTACAAATAATGGCACCAGATTTTTAATGTAAAAACTAATGCTGCCAATTCTAAATCATGTACAACATAGTTCCTTTCATGGGTTTTAAGCTGGCGAGATGCGTATGCTATAACTTTGCCTTCTTGCATTAATATGCATTCTAACCCAATTCCAGATGCATCTATATACACTTGATAATTAACTCCTTATTTAGAAAGAACTAAAACTGGAGCAGAAGTTAATGCATCCTTTATAGACTGAAATGCAGTTTCACATTCTTCTGACCAAACAAATGGAATTGCCTTCTGGGTTAATTTTGTAAGAGGTGCGGTAAACTGGGAGAAGCCTTTAACAAACTTTCTGTAGTATCTGGCTTGTGGCGGCCCTGCCCCACCGTGGTCCTGTTAACCCTTAAGTTAACATGATTACGGTGGAGGGGTCACCAAATGACAAGGTCCCTACTTAAGATTGGATTAGACACACATTCTAATCCAGTTTAACTAAGGACTTTATCATTCATTCCAGAATTTATCACTAAATGATCATACAAAAACTCAGAGTGCGGAAGCAATAAAAGGTATAAACATCCATCCAATACAGTATAAATACAACAATACAGAATAAGTAAAGTACTGAAAGAGAAATATAAACCTGTATTATTACAACATTTAATAAGTTTAAAAGGATTGAAATGAACTCTCAATCTCATTGAAAGAAAAACTAAAGCTACAGATCTTCAGGAATGGGCTCCTCCTCCAAGGCAAGGTCTCTACTGGATCGCTACTCCAACAAACTCAGAACCTACCATTATCAGTTTCATAATGGTAGGGCCCCAGCCAACAAAAGAAAAACTGGTTAGACAATATGTCTAAGTACATTTTAGGGAAAAAGTTTATTTAAGTTAACTGAATATCACCATAAAAACAGAACTGAGCAAAATAGGTGCAGAAAAGCGTACAAAAGAACAGTAATAAGTTATAAACAAACAGTTTATAACTAAAACAACTAGGAAGTAATACATACCTCCTCCAAGCAACTGCAACAAAGACAGGTAAGTAAAAGAAAAGTGAAATTGTAAGAAAAGTACAACATAAACATGCTTATGATCAAACAAAATATGCTAGGTGACATACATAATTTGAATAGTATAAAACTGAAAACACTAACATACTATGTGAGCATATAAAAACAGTAAGTAAAACTAGCATCCTATATAAAAACATGTGCAGGAAAGCTAAAAGTAAAACAGTGCTGAAATGCAGAATATGCTAGTAAAACAGTAGCTGCAAATTGAAACTACAGTAACTATATAAGTCATCTGAACTGAACACGAACTCAGCAATTATTAGCATGATGAGCTAAGAAACTCTGAACTGAACATCACTGAATACTCTTAGCCTGATGAGCTAAGATAGAACTGAATGTAAGTGTACTTGAATTAGTATAACCATATCAAAATCCTGACTATATAATCAGTAGGGCAAGAGTCTATCCATCCTATCCCATGGACTAGGCATGGCATAGACTATCGGACTGAAACCCCCTACAAGAAGCCGACCCCGAACGAGTTGATCAAAGAGGTATACTAATCAAGCTACACCTTACAAAACCACTTGTGAAATAAAAACACAATGCTATTTATGAATGTTCAAATTGACTTATGATATTTATCAAATATCTTAAGTACATAATATATGTTCAAGGTATAAGGCTCAAAATCAAGGAATGCAAAGCATCAAAATCAAAGTGCAAGAAACTCTATCTAAAACACAGGTGATATTCTTTGTTATCTACTTTATTCGTTCTATCTATTCTAAGTTACATAAGTTTCAGAATTATCAATTCTTACACATTCTGTAACTTAGAATCACGAATCCTACTTGTTGAAGATAATTAGGACTGGCCAAATCCTAATTATGACTTAATTAAAAGACGACTATTTGGTTAAAAATGAATAAATCTTCGACCTAGTTTTGTAAATTAATTCATCCCAACCTCATCTTGATTAGCCAAATCAAGATGAATAGATTAAGAATTAGACTCCAGATGATGGGGTCTAATCACTTAATCTAAATGTATAATCTAAGGGTCTAAGGTTTATAACCCAAAACTCACAGACTAGGTTAAGGCAAATCCTAATGATAAATCAATTTCATTAGGATGGATCTCTATTCTTAGTTTTAAAATTTAAAGATCAAATAATCATTTAATAAACTAAGAAAATCTATAAACTAGAAAACTCAAGGTTTCATCTAATTGAGTAACCCAATTTACTCAATAGATGAATTCTAACTTAAGATCTATTCCTAATCTTAGGAAATAAGGCTCTTAATTACTAAGAGTATCTCTCAAGACACACATCCTAACTAATGTTATAAGACCTAAGGATGATCTAAGAGTAATTAAAGAAGGAGAACACTCACTTAGGACTTAGAAATTTTCTTAAGGAACCAATTTTGAGATTTTAATCAAAGTCTAATTTAGACTTGAATTTGATTAATTTCAACTACGAATCATTCTATTTACTGATTTTAGTGAATATAAATTGAATTTAGGGCTTTAAAAGGCTAAACCCTAAATTTGGGCAAAATGACCATCTTGCCCCTACTTAAGGGTTCAAAAGATCAACTTTTGATCTAGGGCTTAAATTCTAAAATTTTCTTTTGGAAAGTGTTTCTTACTGTCTAATATAAGATTAAACAGTAACTAAATCAATTTTGGGTGATTAATAAGCCATATGAGATCAAATTAGTGAATTTGACTCGTAAGGGCAATTTAGTAATTTGACTAAGTGAAAGCTGAATTTTCTTTTAGATTATTGTTCTTTACTGCCTAAGCTTTCCATAGAATCTTAATTTGCTAAATTCTGATAAGTATTGGCCAAGTTATGGCTAATACAAGATCTAGGGTTTTAAGGTTAATTAAGGGATCCTTAATTATAGGTCAAAAATCCTAACTTTACCAATTAGTATCCAAATTAAGCAAAATTAGTGGCTATGAATTACAAATAGCTCACTGATCATAATGACATATGGTAGGCTCAATTTGGACCTAATTTGACTAAGTTAAGACCTAATTAGGGTTTAGGGTAATTAGTGAGTGATTAACAAAATTAATTACTCAAAAACTAATCCAACCTTATAAATTGATTTTAAATGGTTCTATGAGTCCTCTGAAACTTAAATCACTCAATTTGGGTTATTAGATTTGCTAATATTTACTAATCAAGATTTAGAGTAATTAAGGGTGATTAGCAAATCTAACCGTTGGATCTAAAATATTTTCACATATTATTATTAATTAAGTTCTTCTGATCTAAATGGACCTTTGGATCAACAAATTTGGAGCTCAATTGACCAAGTTAGGGTCAATTGAAGTTCTAGGGTTAATTAGCCTAATTAGGGTTAGGTCCTAAATGTGATTAGGCTCAAAATAATCCAAACAGCCAAGTTAACCCTACTAAAATGATCCTTAAGGTTTTCTGATCACTTTAAGACCCATATTGGGTATGTTTGGATCATTGGGTACATAGTTATAGGCTAATTAAGATTTGTGATATTATTTGGACTTAATTTAATATCCTAAATATCACTTTGCTAAATACAGGTCCAAATGAAAAATTATTGGCATCACTAAATTCCTCATAATTTTCTGATTCCAATGATATATAATTTTGTATACTTTGGAGTTAAATTTATTAAGATATTAATATTTAAAGATTAGGATTTAATTAATTAATTAATACTGTTTTATTAACTCTGTTTATTATTTAATAAATATACTTATATTTTCGTTTATACTTAACTGATTATTTATATATATTAATAAATTTATTTATTTAATTCTGCAGGACACGCGGCGGGCCGCGATTGGCTGGGACAGACACGTGGGGCCCACCTCTGCCTGGATTTAGACCGGCTGACGCGGCTGGTCGCATGTGGGTCCCACCACAGACGCGGAGCTGCTGGATGCACGCCACGCGTCACTCGGATGCCCGAATCCTGAATGATCGGGTTGGGCCCGGGTCGGGCCCGGGTCAACCCGGCCTGACCCGACTCTTCGCCTTCTTCTTCTGCCAGAGCCCCGAGGATTCGACACTTAGGGTTTCAATTTCCGGTGGACTTTGACGGCGACAGAACTCAACTCGCTCAGAAATGGATCGGCAATGACGAGACCTTCACGCCAACAGTTGAATCGAGTTCTATAATGACTTGAGTTGATCACAAACTCCAACCCTAAATGTCCCTGCCCCGGGTTTAACCTAATCTAACGGTATCGACTGTAGACAAAAATGCGATTTCAGGATGATTTCCAAATTCTATGCCCAATCCATAACGCACAATCCTTAATCCATACATTGAAATAGCATTTCGAACTCATGCGATTGAGAATATTATTGCAATAAGAAGGATCGGGAGGTACCTAGTTTCGACGGTTGACGACTAACTGGATCAATCCGAGAGCCCTTGATTTCTGCAATGGTTCAATTCGAGCGAAATCGAGCAGTGGAGTCGATCAGGAGCTTTATCTTGAGCTTAGAGCGGTGGGATTGACGCGTGGAGCGAAGGAGGGGCGCCGGGCATCGTTGCTCGCGACACGCGTAGGTTACGCGAGGACGACGACTCCCGTTCGTTCGATCCTCAGATCGAACGGACCGCGGAGCCCGTTTGATCAAATGGTGAAATTAGAGTTTGGGCGACGGTGTTAGCTGTAAGTGGACGGCGCCGTTAAATGCTATATTTAAATAATAATATTTAAATTAAATTATTCAGATTTAATTAATTAATTTTAACCTATTAAATGAATCCCAAAAATTTCCAATAAATCACCCTTAGCTAATTGAAGGGTGAGGAACGCAATGGCACACTCAGATTTTCATTTTGATGAGTATTTATTTATCTAAATTTTTAGATACTTAAATATTATTAAAATATTCGATGAAAATCCAATGACTTCCAAATGCCTTCAAAACTGTACCCCTAGCTAATTTGGGTGTTCTGAACACAATGGTGAAGTCAGATTTTCAATCTGAGGTCTAATTAAAAAGTCAAATTTCTAGGTTTTGGGATTTTCCAGAATTTTTGTTTTGACTTTGTTGACTTCTGATTTGACCTAGGTTTCAGAGATAAGTTTCAAATCACTTAATTAGTGACTTAGAACCTTAATTAAGACTTAGATTAATCTTAAGTGAGCAAAGTAACAACCTGGGTTGTTACATGGCTAGACCCAGAAAACTATGAGTTTCAGTAACTGTCTTGGGCTGAACCCAATCTTGAATAGCACTAATCTTGCTCTGATCTACTTGGATTCCACGAGCATCAATCACATGGCCAAGAAATGATACAGAATTTAACCAGAATTCACATTTTGAGAACTTAGCATATAACTCATGCTCTCTAAGCTTTTCCAGAACCATTCTCAAATGTTCCTCATGATCTTTTTCTGTCTTTGAGTAAATTAAGATATCATCAATAAAAATTATAACAAATTTATCTAGATAAGATTTCATAACTCTCTGCATTAAGTCCATGAACATAGATGGGGCATTAGTGAGACCAAATGATATTACAAGAAACTCGTAATGTCCATATCGCATTCTGAACACTGTCTTCTCTACATCTGAGTCCTTTACCTTCACTTGATAATACCCTGACCTTAAATCAATTTTAGAGAACACTATAGCACTGGCAAGTTGATCGAACAGATCATCGATACGGGGTAGTGGGTATCTATTTTTAATGGTGACTTTATTCAGCTCCCTATAGTCTATGCACATTCTCATAGACCCATCTTTCTTCTTTACAAATAATACCGGAGCTCCCCATAGAGACATACTGGGTTTAATGAATCCTTTATTTAGTAGTTCTTGCAATTGCTCATTTAACTCTTGTAGTTCTTTCGGGGCCATTCTATATGGTGCTTTTGATAGAGGTTGTGTCCCCATAACTATATTTATTTCAAATTCTACTTCTCTAATTGGTGGTAACCCAGGCAGATCTTCAGGAAAAACATCTTCAAAATCTCTAACAACTTTTATTTTAGAGATTAGAGTTACTTCTTTGCTACTACCCATCATCACCATCAAAATACAACTGTAGCCTTTGCACACCATTTTCTCTGCTTGAATTGCGTTGATTAAGGAGCTACTAGTGCTGAACTTCCCAATAAACGTTGTTGAAGCTCCTGGAGTTTGCAAGATAACCTTCTTCTTTTGACAGTTAATAGTAGCGTTATGCATACTAAGTCAATTCATGCCTAGTATGATATCGAAATTTACTATATATAGCATAATTAACTTGGCTTGGAAGGTATGGTTATTGATTGGTAATTGAACATCACATAATTTATTTGCACTAAGTTGGGCTCCAGAAGAAAGTCCAACACTTAAGATCTTCGCCAGTTTGTAGCAGGATAGTCCTAATCTCTTAGCAAAATTTTCAGAGATAAATGAATGAATAGCCCCAATATCAAACAATATACAGCAGGGCTCATCTTTAAAGTATAGGGTGCCTAATAAAAATACAAATTTTAGGAAGTTCTAATTCAGTAAGAAAGACAAAAGTTGCAAATTGTACCTGAGACTACATTGTTGTCTTCTGCTGCTTCTATAGGAGTGAGATTGTACACTCTTGCATTTCCAGCAGGTCTGCTGTCAGATGTCTGAGCTGTTGATTGATTTGGGTTTGAAGGCTTTGCAGCATATTGAATCTTTGCAAGGGTTCGCTCTTGAGCAGGAGGTGGCATAAGAGTCCTCTGAGGCTCTCTGAAATTGATGGGAGTGGTACGGAATACTTTATTCGTACGATTCCATTCAATAGTTACTCCATCAATGATTTTATTTGATTGACAGTCTCGATACGCATGACCTTGCCTTCCACAAGTAAAACATACTCTACCAAAATGATAACATTTTACATAAGGATGTGGCCTATTACAGGCGGCAGTTTGGCTTGATGTTTCAGTGGTCTCCATCTGATATACCCTTCCTTGGTTTGTTTGTTGTTGCTTGAAGTTCTGAGGATATTTGTTCATGTTGAAAGCCTTTCTCTTCATGTCCTTGACTGATTGATGATGCTCCACAACTCGCGCTGTCTCAATCAATTTCTCGAACTGGGTGTGTTGTAGGGGAATTACGTGATCTTTAATGGATTCTCGAAGTCCATTCTCAAATCTGAAACATCTATCTGCTTCAGTAGGAACCAAGTGAGGTGAAAATCGAATAAGCTTCCGAAATTCTGAAGTATATTCAGCTACTAATCGATTTCCTTGGGTTAATCTCAATAATGATTCGCCAATTATGTTCTTAGTGGATGGTGGAATAAATGATTCCTTGAATGCTTGGACAAACCAGCTCCATTCTATTTCATCTAATTCGAATTCCTCGAAACACGTATTCCTTTCTTGCTCCCACCAATGTTCTGCTTCTCCTTGCAGAAGGTGAGTGGCCAATCTTACAGATTGGTTGCTTGAACAACCTAGGCTAGTGATGTTTTTCTCTATTATCTTCAGCCATGCCAGAGTGTCCATTGGTGATTCAGATCCTTCAAAGGTAGGAGGCCTTAATCTTAGGAAACTGTGAAGTATCCCATCTGCAGACTGTCGAAAGGTATTGGGAACTTATGGAGCGGGAGATGCTGAAGAGGTGCTGGCATTAGTGGCAGGTATTATAGATACTAAATTTTGAATAGCTAGAGCCTGCTAATTTTGATTCTCTAGCATTGCAGTAACCATATTTCTCAGAGAGGTTATTTCATCAATAGTATTAGAAGCGGCCACGGTATTATTTGGAGCGTTGCTCACAGACGGTTGAGGGTTAAGTGGAGTATTATTTGGAGAAGTAGCAGGATTCATTTTCCTGAAATCAAAACATGTATACTTAGCTTACTTAAAATGAATCATACGACAAAGATTAAATTCCTTATTTATTCATCATTAAACTTTTATTATAATAGTGAAATATATCATACTTATTATATCATGAATTACATACTATTCCCACCCTATATACTTAGTGAAAAATGCTCTACAAAAGTCTTCATAAGTTACTTCACGATGCTCCTCCTGTGCTTTATGAAATAATTCTTCGTATGACATAATCCACCATTCTTTTGCTTGCATACCCAGAAGACATAGCACCACTTCTAGTTTAATGTGACTAGGCCACTCCATAACACCGAATATATGGTCAACTCTCGCGAGCCACTCCTTGGCTAATACTGGAAAATCAAGGCCTCTATAGATACCTTCTTTCAGTAATTTATTTATTACTTGTGATCCTTGTTCTGATACTCATTCAATAGTTCTTCCTTGCTTCTTTCCTAACTTATGTTCATATTTCCAAATAGTCTCGAACTCCTTTAAGTATGTCATGAATGCCATTCCTAAATGATCTTTTATTCCTACAATTATAACATTCTACTTAGATTTGTTGAGCATATATATATATATATATATATATATATATATATATACATAATTTGATATTTATGGTTTATCATCTTTTAAAGTTATTTAATAACTTAACTTATTCTGAGTTATACTCATAATGTGATGGATGTCAATTTAAGTATTTATTTAGTGATCAAGTGGCAGAACAACAGTCCATTAGGTAGAAAGGAATGCAAATTCCAATCTGACACCTTATGGAATTTTCTGATACCAACTGTGGCGGCCCTGCCCCGCCGTGGTCTTGTTAACTCTTAAGTTAATATGATTACGGTGGAGGGGTCACCAAATGACAAGGTCCCCACTTAGGATTGGATTAGACACACATTCTAATCCAACTTAACTAAGGACTTTGCCATTCATCCAAAAATATTATCACTAAATGATCATACAAGAACCCAAAGTGCAGAAGCAATAAAAGTATAACATCCATCCATACAGTATAAATACAACAATACATAATAAGTAAAGAGCTGAAAAGAAAAGTTAAACCTGTGTTATTACAACATTTAATAAGTTTAAGAGAACTGAAAAAGGAAACTCTCGATCTCACAAGCAAAAGAAACTAAAGTTACAGATATTCAGGAATGGGCTCCTCCTCCAATGGTAAGCTCTCCACTGGATCTGCTGCTCCAACAAACTCAGAACCTACCATTATCAATTTTATAATGGTAGGGCCCCAGCCAACAAAAGAAAACTGGTTAGACTATTGTCTAAGCACATTTTAGGATAAACAATTTTATTAAGATACTTGAATATCACCATAAACAAAAACTGAAGCAATAGTGTGCAGAAAAGCATACAAAAAGAGCAGTATAAAGTTATAAATAAACAGTTTATAACTAAAGCAATTAGGAAGTAAGCACATACCTCCTCCAAATAACTGCAACAAAGACAGGTAAGCAAAAAGGAAAATTAGACAAAGCTGAAAAGAAAATACAGCCTAAACATGCTTATGATCAACAAGATTATGCTAGGTGACATACAGAACTTGAACAGTATAAATCTGAAAGTAACTAATATCCTAGGTGTACATATGAAAACAGTAAGTAAAACTAGCATCCTATATAAAAACACATGCAGGAAAGCTGTAAGTAAAATAGTGCTACAATGCAGAATATGCAAGTAAAACAGTAACTGAAAATAAAAACTGCAGTGACTATCTAAGTCACTCAAACTAAAAATATACTCAGCAAATCTTAGCCTGATGAGCTAAGAAACTCTGAACTGAACATCACTGAAAACTCTTAGCCTGATGAGCTAAGACAGAACTGAATGTAAGTGTACTTGAATTAGTATAACCATATAAGAATCCTGACTCTATAGTCAGTATGGCAAGAGTCTATCCATCCTATCACTCGGACTAGGCATGGCCATAGACTGTTGGACATTAAACCCTCGAAAGGTTGCCGACCCGAAAGGGTTGATCAAAGAGGTTTACTAATCAAGCCACACCTTACAAACCACTTTGTGAAACGAAAACATAATGCTGCTTATGAATGTTCCAAATTAACATAAGATATTTATCAAATATCTTAAGTACATAATACATGTTCAAGGTATAAGGCTCAAAATTAAGGAATGTGAAGCATCAAAATCAAAGTGAGCAAGAAACTCTATCTAAAACACAAGTGATATCTGTTGTTATCTACTTTATTCGTTCTATCTACTCTAAGTTACATAAGTTTCAGAATCATCAATTCTTACACGTTCTGTAACTTAGAATCACGAATCCTACTAGTTGAAGATAATTAGAACTGGCCAAGTCCTAATTATAACTTAATCAAAAGATGACTATTTGGTTTAAGTGAATAAATTATCGACCTAATTTTGTAATTTAATTTACCCCAAACCTCATCTTGATTAGCCAAATCAAGATGAAAAGATTAAGAATTAGACTCCAGATGATGGTGTCTAATTACTTAATCTAAAGGTATAATCTAAGGGTCTAAGTTTAGAACCCAAAACTCACGGATTAGATTAAGGCAAATCCTAATGATAAATCAAATTCATTATGATAGATCTCTATTCTTAGTTCTAAAGTTTAAATATCAAATAATCATTTAATAAACTAAGAAAATCAACAAACTAATAAATTCAAGATTTCACCTATTGAGTAACCTAATTTACTTAATAAATGAATTCTAACTTAAGATATATTCTTAATCTTAGGAATTTAAAGCTCTTAATTACTAAGAGTATCTCTCAAGACACACATCCTAACTAATGTTATAAGGACCTAAGGGAAGGTCTAAAAATGATTAAAGAAGGAGAAATCACTCACTTAAGACTTAAGAATTTTCTTAAGGAGCTAAAATTGAGATTTTAATCAAAAATTTAATTTAAACTTGGATTTGATTAATTTCAGTTCTAAATCATTCTATTTACTGATTTTAGTGATTAGAAACTGAATTTAGGGCTTTTAAAGGCTAAACCTTAAATTTGGTCAAAATGACTATTTTGCCCCTACTTAAGGGTTCAAAAGATCAAATTTTGATCTGAGACTTTAATTCTGAAATTTTCTTTTGGAAAGAATTTCTTACTGTCTAATGTAGGATTAGACAGCAACTAAATTAATTTTGGATGATTATTAAGCCATATGAGATCAAATTAGTGAATTTGACTCATAAGGGAAAATTAGGAATTTGGCTATATGAAAGTTAAATTTTCTTTCAGATTATTGTTCTTTATTGCCTAAGCTTTCCATAAAATTTAAATTTGCTAAATTCTGATAAGTATTGACCAAGTTATGACCAATACAAGATCTATGGTTAAAAGGTGATTAAGGAATCCTTAATTATGGGTCAAAAACCTAACTTTGTCAATTAGTGTCCAAATTGAGTAAAATTAGTGGCTATAGTTTACAATTAGTCCACTGATCACAATGACATGTGATAGACTCAATTTGGATCTAATTTGACTAAGTTATGACCTAATTAGGGTTTAGAGTGATTAGCAAAATTAATCACATCAAACATTAATCCAACCTTACAACTAGGTTTTAAATAACTCTATGGGTCCTCTGAAACTTAAATCACTCAATTTGGATTACTAGATTTGCGAATATTCACTAATTAAATTTTGGAGTAATTAGGGGTGATTAGCAAATCTAACCGTTGGATCTAAAATATTTTTATAGATTACTATTAATTAGGTTTTTCAGATCTAAAATAATATTTGGATCATTAAATTTGGAGATCGATTGACCAAGTTATGGTCAATTGAAGTTCTAGGTTTAATTAGGGTAATTAGGGTTAGGTCCTAAAAGTAATTAGGTAAAAACTAATCCAAACAGCAAGGTGAATACTACCAAATTAATTCTTAGGGTTTTCTGATCACTTTAAGACCCATATTCAATAAGTTTGGATCATTAGGTACAAAGTTATGGGTTAATTAAGTTTTGTGATATTTTTGGAATTAAATTAATACCCTAAACTATCACTTTGCTAAATATTAATCCTACAGCAAAATTATTGGCATCAATAAATCCCTCATATTTTTCTGATCAATTTGATATATTCATTTGCATATTTTGGATGCATATTTTGCAAGTTAATAAGGTTTAAAGTTTAGTATTTAATTAATTAATTAATATTATTTTAATATAAATAATAAATCTATTATTAATAATATTTATATATAATTATATTTTCGTTTATTAATTAATTGTTATTCATA
Organism: Gastrodia elata; assembly: GCA_016760335.1. Taxonomy (NCBI): domain Eukaryota; kingdom Viridiplantae; phylum Streptophyta; class Magnoliopsida; order Asparagales; family Orchidaceae; genus Gastrodia; species Gastrodia elata. The sequence goes on along the minus strand of CM028681.1, from coordinate 12,961,541 downwards.
TATATATATATATATATATAAATTTATTAATAAATCTGCAGGTACATGTGGCAGGCTCTCAATGGCTGAGGAGAGTGCGGCGGGTCGCACCGTTTAAACGGCGGAGACACGTGGAAGGCGCAGCGCTTTCGGGCCAAGCAGCTGCGCCCGGGCCGAGCGAGACCCGAAGGAAACCATCGGGCTCCTTCCTCTTCGCCGAGCAGCAGCCGAGAAGAAATTAGGGCATCCATATTGAGGGCCCAAATGGTGACGCCGGCGACTGGCCCGCATGGCCACGGGTAGGACGAAACGAGGGCTCTTCAACAACGGTTGAACCTTGACTTGAAGATGCCTGAACAATCAACCACGGCTAACCCTAGCTCATGGTATGCGGCGATAGGCACAGCGAGGCTGATCGATACCTCACGCAAGGTTTAAAAATTGATCAACATGAAAGCAACTAAGCTCAATCGATTTCCAGTAGATTCAATTACAATTAAAATACTTGAATCTATCTTAAAATTGATAATCAAAACGAGAAGGAGAAGTGAATTTGATCAAAATTGTAACATCACATAACCTCCCAAATTGATAATGAAAGCTAGGATACAGAGATTGAATTGTAGTATGTGAAATCATATACAACGTCATAGCTTTGAAAATAGGGATGGAGAAGTACCTGCAATTGCGCTCGCCGAGAATTTAGGTTTCCCCATATGCGAAGATCCCCCGATTTTTAGATTTTATGATTGATTCAAATTTAAAGTTTAGCATATGGATCCCAATCCCAGGCTTTAGGAGAGGATGGAGAAAGTCTTTAAGCGGTGCATTGCCCTCTGTGAGGCCGGCTAAGGTGCCGCGTGTCTCCCTTTTTCGCCGTGTGCCCTAATCTGGGAAGACACGATCGGGGGAGGCGCTGAGGTGAACCGGTCTGAATAAGCAGATCCGGTTCGAGCTGGACCGGTTATTCGGTCCAACAAAGCAGAGTCGGTCTGCGGATACACGCGTGCGGGCCCAATCATGCTTTTGATTTAATAAATATATACAAATACATATATATATATAAATCTTATTTAATTAATTTAAAATATGTTTTATTAGCTAAAATTTATTAATTAAATGCGTCCCAAAAATTCTCAATAAATCACCCCTAGATAATTGAGGGGCGAGGAACGCAACGGTGCACTCCAATTTTCATTTCGACTAGTATTTAATTATTTGAATTTTCAGGTATTTAAATATTATTAAAATATTCGACGAAAATCCAACGACTTCCAAATACCTCCAAAACTTCACCCCTAGCTAATTTGGGTGTTCTGAACGCAATGGCAAAATCAGATTTTCAATCTGAGGTCTAAATAAAAAGTCAATTTTCTAGGGTTTGGGATTTTCTAGAATTTCTGATTTTTTTTACTCAATTGACTTCTGGTTTGACCTAGGTTTCAGAGATGAGTTCTAAATTACTTAATTAGTGACTTAGAACCTTAATTAAAACTTAGATTAGTCTCAATTGAGCCAAGTAATAACCTGGGTTGTTACATAATCACAGTCACAATACTTGTATTATTATAATATTTAAGTAAATAATTTAAAAGACTGAATAAAATCACTTATCCTCACAAAAAGCTAGAAGGAACTAGACAATGTTTGTCTCTCCTGGATGATGCTCCTCCTTTAAATAAGGATGCTCTCCTTCAGCACCTATCTCCTCACATCTACCTGAATCTGACATTATCAGTTTCATATTGCTAGGGCCCCAACCAATAAAAGAAAATCTTGTTAGACAATTGTCTAAGTACAATTTATGGTGAATATTTTAAATGAGTTAATAATATCACCACTTTAACTTAAGTGCAATAAAAGTAAACTAAAAGCAGTATGAGCAGTAAGCATACAAGGAATATGATAAGTTATAGGTACAATATTTATAAATAAGCAAAAAGTGAGGCAAAAAATACATCTCAATAAACTAAGCAAGGAACTGGTATATACATATATAATGTAGTAAGTAAAAGTACTGAAAGTAAAGTTTAATCATAAACATGCTAATGATCATATGACATATGTTAATTAAAGGCAAAATTTTGAAAATGGTACACATATTAAGCAGTAAAGTCTATCATCTTATAATACATACAAGTGAACATGTAAGTAAGGAAATATAGCTGATTGAAACATGCATCAAGTACACAGTAAGATAAAATTAAAATAGGTATGTAAAATTGTCATATTAGAAAATTGGTCAATCGAGCCTAGTGAAACCCCCAAAGTCTTTCTAGATTTGGGCAGATAGAAAATCCCATAGCCTTTCTGGGCTATGGCAGACAGAACCAGCAGCATAACTGAGGATGTAGTAAATACAAATGCAGAATCTTTTAGTTATTTTGCTTTTATTTCTGTGGACACGTCCAAAAATAGCTGAGGAGTCAAGCATGTCTGCAAGATTATACGGGTTCCAAGCTTAACATACACTCTTTAATGAGTAATGTTAAGCATCCTTATTACTCATTTTCCTTATCCATTATGGTAAATGTGCACCTGAATCTACTAGAATATACTGAACCCAAAGGCAACTGTTATCCTAATTATTCTAAATTTTTATTTCATGCACAAAGCTTTCTTATATGATATATCCAAAAAATTAAGCATAAAATACAAAGAATGCGTAGCAAAAATAAATCAAGTAAGCAAGTGACTCTTCTATATATAGTGACACAGTTGTTTAATTAAACTATTCTAATTATTCTAAGTTACACAAGTTCAGGATCTCAAATTCCTACTATCGAGCATAACTTAGAAGCATGACCTTATAAGTTAAAGGGATTAGAACTGATCAGGTTCTAATCTAAATTAATTAAGTATAACTACGGGTTGAATTAATAAATCACAACATCCTAATTTGATGAAATTAGACGTTCTATCTTAGATCTGATCAAGATCAACTAAACTATAGATTATGAATTAAACACCACGAGATTGGGCTTAATCATGTAATCCAAAATAGATAAGACATAAGATCTAAGTTTCAGTCTAAAGTGATTTATTGATTAAGGCAAATCCTAATAATCAAATCAAACTTAATAGGATGAATCTCATATCCTAAATATAGGGTTAAAAGACTAAATAATCAAAATAATTTGTAAAATCTAGAAACTAATAAAACCAAGGATTCATTCACTAAATAACCCACTTATCCAATGAATGAAATCTAACCTATAAGCTAGTCCTAGTCTTAGGAATAGTCTTAGTGTGAAGTGCAAAGTCCTAAGAAAAAACTAAGAGAAATTTTAGGATAATTAACATTTTGACCTAATAGCTGACTTTAACACTTAGAATGATTCTATTATAGTTCTAATATTAGTTTTAGTGACTTAGAAGATAATTTAGTATTTAAAGTTGCTTAACCTAAATTTTGGGCAAAATGACCATTTTGCCCCCCTTAAGGGTCCAAAAGGCTACTTTTGAATTAAGGCTCAAAATTAAAATTTCTTACTGTCTAATGATTTCTTATTATCTAACATGAAGATAGACAGTAAGTATACTCAATTTGGATAAAAAACGAGTCATATAGGTCAAAACTAAGATTTTTGACCTAAGAGGTATTTTAGTAATTTACACCTAATGGAATTTAAATTTTTATGCTTTTTACTATTTGTTATTGTTCAAGGATTTTATGGATTCCAAGAACACTACATGTTGAGATTAAAGTTATAGCTATTTCAATTTTTAAGGGCAATTTTGTAATTTTGTCGGTCAATGGGAGACAAAAATCGAAGTTTTCTTTTTTAAGTATAATTTCAGCAAATTCAGTTTTTATAGCTTCCCTATAATATACTGAGTATGTTGATAAGTAGTAAACCCAATTTGGACTTCAAATGGTCAAGTTATAGCCTAACTATGGTTATGGGCATTTTGGTAATTTTTAATTTTTTAGGTTTCAGATCCTAAATATTATTTTAATTTATCGATGACATTGAAATTCTAAGCTAACCAGTACTTCGAATTTCTGAATTTGGAGTTGAATTCACAAAGTTATGGTCAATTGAAGTCTATGGGCATTTTGGTCATTTTTAGGGTAGGGTCCTAAATGTTATTTTTCAAACTAAGCTCCAAATGGGGAAACTAATACTTTTATAGTGTTGGGCTGTTTTCATGAGTATTTTAAGACCTATATTGATTATATTTAGATAATTATGTTAAAAAGTGTGAGGGTTTATTTAGGTCTTAAAATATCACTTCATTTTACGTATCCCGAAATGAATTTTTGAATTACACCATTTGATTCTTTTTATTTTTCTAATTAAAATGAAACTTATATTTGCTATATTTGAATTAATATTTTTTAAAATTATAAGGCTTTATAGTTTTGAATTAATAATAATAAATTTGAATTAATTTTACTTAATTTGATATTCTCATTGTCTAAATTAGATCACTATTTTTAATAATTTAAGAAAAATACTAATTAACTAATTATTAATTTAATTAAATTGATAATTATTAGTTAATTAATTAACTAATTCCATGTAATAAATTAAATTATTAATTAATCTCAACTATTGATTAACCTAATTAATTCACTCTTTATTAATAATAATTATTAAATTATTCTATTGTTAAATAATTTAATTGATCAATTTAAATAGACACTCACTGTTTACATATATATTAATTAAGTAAAAAAGAAAAAATCTAACCTTTACTTATGTAAATTTATATATCATGTACTAATTATGTATATTTAACTTATTCATCAATTATTATTTTAAGTTAATTACAATTAGTAGAACCTTAATTACCCAATTATTGCTTACAGCAACCAATTAAATTTATAACGGAACACACACACATATATATAAATATACACATACATAGTCCTAATCATAAATATATCTATATCTGCATACTACTTAGCTTATTATTTTATGCAGGGAATTTATGCGGCGGGGCCCATAGCTCCATGTGGCGCTTCCTCAGTCGCTATGGAGCCACGGCGAGACCCACCGGGGTTGACAGCGCCGACGCAGACGCGACACGCCAACAGGCGCGGGCCCCACTGCCTCGAGCCTACAGCTGCCGCGTCGATGCCGACTCAACGGCCCCACTCCAACCCCCGCTCGACACGTGTCGAGCGGGATCGACATCCCTGTCGCACCAACGCCCGCACGAAGAGGCATAGCGAGGCTCTAGGGCATGCTGGATCGCGCCCTTCCCTGCGGTGCGGAACCCCGGCCCGCCAGGAATCGAGTAGAGCTCGTCGAGCTCTACCTAATGAGGGGTGGATCGCCCGATGAGGTGGCCGGTAACCCCTGCAACCTCGAACCCTAGCTTCCCTCTCTTGGCGAGCAGACGAGCCTAACCTTAGATTGAAACCTACGGGATGGGGAGGGCTCAGTTTTCACTCGAACGATCACCTCCCCGAATTCAGGTATAGAAGCAATTATTGAAGGCATCGATGCAAACCTAAATTGAAGAGTAAGGAGGTGGAGAAGGTACGTACCTCACTGCCGAAGGAAGATGACTCGAGCGTTTTTGGTCCGTTGCTCCTACCTCGATCACAGAGAAATGGCAGCGAAGGGATATTAAATCTGTGGCTTGGGTGGATACTACAATGCTCCCGAGCTGCGGCAGCAGCTGGCGAGGCACAAGGTGGCACGCGCACGATGCGCATAGGGCTGGCGATCGGCACGAGGAAAAAGATCTCGTGCCGTCTGATCCCTGATCTGACGGTCGAGATTAACCATCCGATCGGACGGAGGGGGCAAACGGAGCGATCAATTTTGGGGAGACGGCGTGAGGTCTACTAACAGCGTGTTTAATTAAAATTAAATAATAATATAAACAGTTTAAATAATATTTTTATTTAAATAATAATAATAATTTATTTTATATAAATAATTAATTCCCGAAAATTCTCAAATACTCACTTCTAGCTAATTGAGGGGTGAGGAACGTAACAGTGAGGTCGGATTTTTAATTCGACGAGTATTTTAATTTCCCAATTTTCAGGGTATCTAAATATTATTAAAATATTTATCAAAATTTTGATGACTTCCGATTGACACGAAAACATCACTCCTAGCTAATTTATGGGCAATGAGCGCAATGACGAAGTCCATTTTCAAATCTAAGGTATATTTAGATAAGTCAAATTTTAGGGTTCCTAGATTTTGCACAAATCAGAATTTGATCTATTTGACTCCTAATTTGGACTAAGTCCTAGAGGATGACTCATAATAACTTGATTAACACTTATGATCAAGATTAAGATTGAGATTAGTCATAATTATCTAAGGTAATAACTTGGGTTGTTACACCTATTTAATTTGGGTGTGGTGAGTCTAATGGCGGACTATGTATCTGATTCTGAAGTCTAAATAAAATAGACATTCTCATAATTATCAGAAAACTAGGAAATATTGAAAATTGTCAAACGGTCTCCAAATTGCATGAAAACTAAAACGAATACTCTTAATACTATTATAAGACTAATAGAAGAAGATTAGAGTCAATTAGGTCACTAATAGATGGATAACAACACTATGGTTGTTACAAATTCAATCGAGCTTGATCAAAGGCTCGAATTCGCGTCAATTGGCAATGATGAATAGTAAATTCATTATTTTCTTTTTTTATACCTGTTGCTAGGGCATCTTGTTTGTAGTATTAATGTGATCCAATCATGTCAATTTTGATACCGTTGGAAATATCTCAAAAAGAGCTTTCCATTGGTATGTGGTATGCCCCGTGAGGTGCCATATATTAGGAGTAATCGAGTGCCATAAGTGACCTCCCGTTCGTCCGTCCGTCCCTCATTTTGGGTCAGGTCGGGCCCGAACCGTGGACCCGCTTGCGTGTGGCCAGTCTGGCTCGCATGCGGTCTGCCAAGCCTGCTTGCGGCCCGTAATGAATAGTAAAATTTCAATTTATGTAGTAATTCCAGGAAATTAAAAAATTTTGAATTAATTAAATTAAAATTTGTAAAACTTTGAACCCTCGTAACTTTGCAACCACAAATCCAATAATAATAAAATTATATATTATTTTGTTCAAAAAATTACAAGAAATATTTTGGTAAGGTTAATTATTCTATTTGATACTTAATTTAACTAATAATTTTTGTAGACTAATTAAACCCCCATTTAAGCTCTATAATTTAATTAGCTCATAACGTAGTCAATTTAGCTCCAAATCATATGATCCAATATGTCACTTTGATCAAGAGAATGCAAGGATTGCTAATCTATAATAAAATTTTTATTTCTGTGATTATATTGCTTAATTATTTCTAATTACTCTAAAAATAAATTAGTGAATACTAGACTCATTAACTATCCAAAATTCAAATTTTTAGTTTTTGATAACTCACAAAATAAAGGAGAACATATTGATAAAGTCAAAATAAATTTTTTAATTAATTTCACTAATCAGTCATTAATCACCCATTAATGAGCTTAAATCCTTAAAACTAATGAGCTTAAATGATTTAATTTTATTGTGATCAGTATACTATAAGAAAATTATATAAACTAACTTTGCTTAATTTGGATACCAAATGAAGAAATTAGCTTTTTAGTTATATTCATAAATCTCTTAAATTACACTTTTAATCTTAAACCTTTTTTTGGTCATAACTTAGTCAAAAGACCTCAAAACTTAGTGATTTAAAATTCTATGAAATCCTTAGGTAGTAAGCAATATAAGAATAATCAAAATTTAGATTTTCTTAAGTAAAATTATTAATCAACCCTTAATAAGCATAAATATTAATTTAAGCTCATTAGCCTTAATCCTTGGCCAAATTGAAGTTTTTTAGTGTCCATTTTCATATTAGACAGTAAGAAAATATTTAGCATTAACAAAATTTAATTTTGAAGCCTAATTCTTAAAATTATTTTATGGGCACCTTTAAGAGGGGCATTTTGGTCATTTTAGCCAAATATTAAATTAAGTAAGTAAATTTTAATAATTTAAAATCAATTTAATATATATATATATATATATTAAAATATTTTCTTATTTTAAAATACCTAAATTACTAAATTTAGTGCTTATAAACCTAAGGTTATATTAATAAATAATAAATCATATTAAATTATAAAATATTAAATTAATGAATTAAATCATTATTTGGTAGATCAAATGAATTGAATTAGTTGTGTTTTTATTAAAATAGTTAGGTATATAGATCTACTTATAAATTTTATTTTAGCATACTTACTTTGAGCTATTTTTATTTAAATCTTGTTTATTAATTTGTAAAAATATTATTATAAGGCATGTAATAAAAAGATGAAATATATTATATTATTATGATATTTATCTTTTGAGGATGTAAGACAACACTGATAATTAATACATATTGGGCCTGCTAGCAGTACCTAGGAGTCATATAGAAAGATTTAGCCCTTTTTAGGAAGTGAGCAAATCTAGAGGGAAGACACAACATCAGTTCTTAACTATAAATAAGCTATCGACGGGTAGCGAGAAAGCTTCCTAAATGTTATGCCTATGGATTTACCCATTTGGGCTCAGGGGTCTCCGGACTCAATTTTATGTTACAAATGCTTATAATAAAATTTATTTCATATTTTTCTTATATTTTGAATGCAAGGCTAGCATGCAGGGCAATTATTAATTTCATTTACAAGTGCTTTACTTCTTATGTGTGATGCAAACTATTTTCATATCTGTAACAACTCACGGTTGTTACCCAGCTTAAATTTAGCTTAATCGTATCGTAATTATCATTCCATCAAGTTCATCTAATTGTTAGAATTAAACCCTGAAGGTTTGGAGCAATTCGGAGCTAAATCCAATATTTTGGATTATTTTAATATTTAATTAATTAGAAATTTGAGGTATTTATTTTGACCTCGAAATCGAAATCCAACTTCGTCGTTGCAATCGTCACCCCCAAATTAGTTAGGAATGATGTTTTGGACGTATTTGGAAGTCATCGAATTTTCGTGAATATTTTAATATAATTAAATACGTCAAAAAATAGAATAATTAAATAGTCTTCGGAGTCAAATTCTGACTTCGGCGTTGAATTTATCACCCCCAAAATAGCTAGGGGTGAATTTTTAGGATTTTTCGGAGCACATTCCAAAAATTGGAATATTTAAATAATTAGAGAAAATAAATATGTAATTATCCAATCCCTTATTTGCAATTTCCCCAATCTTTATTATTCTTGGCTGACAACCCTCTTGCAATTTGCGGCTGGCCATCCCTCCCCATGCCCCTTAGGCTCCTTAGCAAGCATGATGGCTCCTTACATCCTAGCTCCATAGGGTCATGATGGCCTATCCCTCCACACCTCCTTCTCCTCCCTCTTTAAAAAGAAGCTCAGGCCCCCTTCTTTGTCTTGTTGAAGCTTTCTCGTCTCCCCCTCCATTGCTTGAACCCTTGTGTTAGAAAGAAAGAAGAAGTGCAGCTCACCTCTAAGAGTTTTGAAGAAAGGCAAAGGTCCTCCTCTTCCTCTCCTTCCAAGAACATAAAGGTACCCATTTGCTCCTCTCCTTTTGCCTTCTATATGTTGTTATTATGCTAGAATACAGCCTTAGAAGTCCATATACATGAATGAAAGCCATTAAGGCTCTTAAAAGCTTCCAAGGAATATGCTCTATTTTTGTCTATTTCGTATATCTTGTCATTCATCTACATTTTTAGTATAACTAGGATGCTCTGTTTATATTGATTTTAGTGTCGATGGAAAGATATCAGAAATACCTTTCCAATGATATATGGTAACACTCATAAAATGCTCTAGATTAGGAGTAATTAAACTCAAAAGGAGGGCCTCATGGGTTTCACACCTGGCGAAATCACCATCCGCCGCCCCAGCGCCTTGCAGCGCGCTGTCGCGGCATTTCGGCAGGAACTTAGATAAATATTAATAAAATTAATTGAATAGTAGAATTGTAAAATGAACCGCTACAGCGCGCTGTAGCGCGCTGCAGCGGTCTATAGCGATATTTCATGAAAAACTTAGGAAAACGGCCATAAAATTAATTGAACAGTAATTTGCAAAATGGGACGCTACAGCGCGCTGTAGCGCACTGCAGCGGACTGTAGCGGAAATATTTTGGGGCTTGGAAAACATGAAAATAAATTAATTGAACAGTGATTTCGCAAAATGAACCGCTGCAGCGCGCCATAGCGCGCCCCAGCAGGCCTCAGCGGATTGCAGCGCAGCCGCGCGAAAAGCGTTACAGCGCGCTACAGCGCCCAAACTTGCAAAATTTTTAGAAATTCCAGAAAACTGCCCAGATTTTGTAATAAGTGTTCAGTTTTGGCTGAAATGGCCAAAACTTCCTTATTTTTGTATTTTAAGGTTCCTATGACCCTAGTGCTCAAATTGAGCATTACATAAATTTGAGCATTGCATAAAATTCCAGATTTTGTAATAAGGTCCAGTTTTGGCTAAAATTGAGCATTACATAAAATTTCATGTTGAAATTAAATTAGTGCTCAAAACCTACTATGGATCCTAAATATGTATTGTGACAAATACTAAGTTATAGAGTCTTAAGCGCTTGAATTAAATATGTATATCCTAACAATAATAATGGCATGAAACTTAAGTTTTTTAGATTTGTGATTAAATGCTAATCTCTTTAATTTGATTTAGAATTTGATTAGTATTGATTACCCTTTTGTGGTATCTTTCTATATATGTACTTTTAGGATGTATATTAGAGAACTTCAATATTTATTTGAATACTTAAATGTGCTTACTTGAACATAAGAATCTTGATAACTTGATTAAGTAGATAATAGTTAATCTAAATCTAAAGCTTGACATCAATAATACACTAATAATATATTGATTTGTCATTGATCTTTAAATTAACATTGGTCTTAATGATAGAAAGGTTAGGGGTTAAACCTTAGTGTAACAATCCAAGGTTGTTACCCAGCTTAATTTAAGCCTAATCATGCCTTAAATTCCCTTCCATTAAATTCTTCCAGTCATTAAAACCAAACCATGAAGGTTCAAAGTTATTCAGAGCTAAATCCAATATTTTGGATTATTTTAATATTTAATTAATTAGAAAATTGAGGTATTTATTTTGACCTCGAAATCAAAATACGACTTCACCGTTGTGATCATCACCCCCAAATTAGCTAGGAGTGATATTTTAGGCGCGTTTAGAAGTCGTCGAATTTTCGCGAATATTTTAATGAAATTAAATGCGTCAAAAAATAGGAAAATTAAATAAGCGTCGGAATCAAATTCTGACTTTGCCGTTGGATTCCTCACCCCCAAATTAGCTAGGGGTGAACTTTTGGGATTTTTCAGAGCACGTTTCAAAAATCAGAATTTTTAAATAAATAAGGAAAATAAATAGGCAATCTTTGGATCCCCTATTTGCAATTTTCCCACTTATTTTATCCCATATGCGACTGGCCATCACCTCAGCCGGCGTCCCCTATCTTGAGCTATCTAATGATGGCACCTTCCCCCCATAGGCCAATAATGACCTAGTCCCCTATCACTTCTCCCTCATTTCTCCTTTAAGAAGGAGCTCAAGCTGCTTCTTCATCTTCTTTGCAAAGAGCTGAACCTCCCCCTCCTTCCTTTTCTTCTCCATTGCTGCATTGGTGTTGAAAGAAAAGACTCCACTCCAAGATCTTGAAGGAAACAGGGTACCATCTTCCTCCTCCTCTTGCAAAGGACTAAGGTACCCCTTTACCCATCTCTTTTGTCTTCTTCATATGATTATAATGCTGGAATACATCTCTAGATATCCATGTTTAAGTATGGAAGTCATTAAGGCTCTTGAAAGCATCATAAAAAAATGCTCTATTTTTCTTGTATTCTGTATATCCCATCATTTACGTATATTTTTAGTATAGCTAGGTGCTCTGTTTTGGTGTCGATGGAAAATACATTTCCATTGATATATGGCACCACTCATGGAACTCTCTGGATTGAGAGTAATTAAGCTCGAAAAATGGCCTACATGGGTTTCGCACCTGGCGAAATCACCGTCTGCCGCTACAGCGCACTGTAGCGCGCTGCAGCGGGTTGCAACGGTTGGTCGCGGGCGTAAAACTTAGAGAAAATGCGTATTGAACTAATTGAACAGTAAAAATTGCAAAATGGACCGTTATAGCGCACTGTTAGCGCGCTTGTAGCGGTCGGTAGCGGAAATTTTGCGGATGAATAAAAACATTAATGAAATTAATTACACAGTAATTAGCAAAATGGGTCGCTACAGCGCGCGGTAGCGCGCTGCAGCGGACCTTAGCGGGAACATTTCAGAACTTAGGAAATGTCAAAAATAATTTAATTGAACTATGATTTTGCAAAATGAACCGCTACAGCGCGCCATAGCGCGCTGCAGCGGGTCACAACGGATTTCAGTGGACCACAGCGGCCCTCAGCTCAACCCCGCGCGAAGAGCTACTTTGTACCTAAAATTGAACATAGCATAAAATTCTATATGGAAATTAAGTTTGAAAACCTTGCCATTTTAATATGTGATCAAAACCTACCTTGTACCTAAAATGCATTAGGCAAATGGCTGGATACCGTAAAATTTCAGTGCCAAACACTAATCTAAAATAATATTTAGGTTTTGAAAACTTAGGAAATTAGAAAATTACCAATTTACCCTTAAAAATTCAAACGACTATAATTAATTCATTAGACCTCAGAGTTTAGTGTTCTTGGACTTTATGGAATTCTTGAATAATAACCAATAGTAAACTATATAAAAAATATTAGGTTCCATTAAGTGTAAATTACAAAATTGTCCCTTAGGTCAAAAACCTTAGTTTTGACCTATATAATCTATTTCTTATCCAAATTTAGTATACTTACTGTCTATCTTCATGTTAGACAGTAAGGAATCATTTGACAGTAAGAAATCCCAACTTAGAGCCCTAAATCAAAATGCAACATTTTGGACCCTTAGTTAGGGGCAAAATGATCATTTTGCCCAAAATTTAGGTTAAGCATCATTAACCTCTAAATTATGGTTTAAACTGCTAAAATTGGTATTGAAACTATACTAGAATCATTTAAGAGGGAAAAATCATTTATTAGGTCAACTCAATAAAATCTCATAGAAATTTCTCTAAGTCTTTTCCTTAGAACCTTTTCACCTCACATTAAATATATTCCTAAGCTTATGGCTAGATCATAAGTTAGATTTCATTTATTGGGTAAGTGAGTTATTCAATAAATGAATCATTAGTTTTATTAGTTTCTAGACTTTTGTAACTTAATTCGATTATTTTGTCTTTCAACTTTAAACTTAGGATAAGGAGATTCATTCTATTAAGTTCGATTTGCTTAATAGGATATACCTTGATCAATAAATCACTTTTAGACAGAAACCTAGATCTTATATCTTAACCTTTTTAGATTATATAATTAAGCCCAATCTCATGGTGTTTAATCCATAATCTCTAGTTTAGTAGTTTTGATCAGATCCTAGTATAGGACGTCTAAAATCATTAATTAGGTCGTGATGATTTATTAGTTAACTCTTATAGTCGACTTTGATTAAGCATATTAAGACATAGCTAGTCCTAGTATTTTGTAATCTATAAGGACGTACTTCTAAGTTACACTCGATAGTAGGAACTGGAGATCCTGAACTTGTGTAACTTAGAATAGTTAGAATGGTTTAAATTAGATAACAACAGTGTCACCATGTATAAAAGAGTCTCTTGCTTACTTGATTTATTTTGTTGCTACGCATCCCTTGTCTTTGTGCTTAATCCCTTAGATATATCATATAAGAGCAATTTATGCATGAAATGAAAACTTAGAATAATTAGGATAACAGATACCTTTGGGTTCAGTCTCTGGGAGGATTCTGCTGCACATTTACCCTATTGGATGGGGTAAGGAGTAATAAAGAGGCTTAACATTCTCATTGAGGAGAGTGTGTTAAGTATGGAACCCACATAGTCTTGCAGACGTGCTTGACTCCTCAGCTATTTCTAAAATGTGTCCACAGAAAATAAAGTAAAATAACTAAAAGATTTTGCATTTATGATTACTACCTCCTCAGTTCTGTTGCTGGATTCTGTCTGCCCTAGCCCAGAAAGGTTATGGGAATTTTTATCTGCTCAAGCCCTGAAAGGCTTGAGGATTTCATCGGTCCGATGGTCAACTTTCTGATATGGTAATCTTTATATACCTATTTCAGTTTTAGCTTATTGTATACTATATTTTGATGCATATTTCAGTCAGCTATGCTTCTTTACTTACCTGCTCACTTGTACATATTTATAGGATGTTAGACTTTGCTGCTACTATATGTACCATGTTCAAATTTTTGTCATTTAATTTGCATATGTCATATGATCATCAACATGTTTAGAATTGGACTTTACTTTCAGTATTTTACTTACTATACTATATATATATATGCTCATTCCTTGCTTAGTCATTGAGGTGTGATTTTGCCTCATTTGTCATTTAGTTATAAATGTTATGTTTATAACTACCCCTATTTCCTTGTATGCTCACTGCACCTATGCTATTGATGTTTACTTTTGTTGAGCTTAAGTATAAAATGGTGACATTAATAACACATATAAAATATTCAGCCTAAAATATACTTAGATAATTGTCTAATAAGATTTTCTTTTATTGGCTGGGGCCCTGGCATTATGAAACCGATAATGTCAAATTCAGATAGGTTTGAGGAACTATGTGCTGAAGCGGAGGCGCCCTACTTAGAGGAGGAGCTTCAACCAGGAGAGCCGGATATTGCTTAGTTTCTCTTAGCTGCTTGTGAGGATGAGTGATTTACCTTTCAGTCTTTTAAATTATTTAAATGTTGTAATAATACATGTACTGTAATTGTGATTTACTTTATGCACCTTATTATTTTTTGAGCTATTTTATTATTATTTCTTATAATATGCATGATGAATGGATGTAATATTTATTTTATTTAGCTTCTGCACTTTGTAATATATGTTAGATGTAGTGACTGATCCCCTCAGATGTTCTATGCATGTCCTTCCCTTATTAGTGGATTGTGGACCTACCTAATCCAATGATAAGTGAGGGATTTGCACAAGTGACCCACCTCTCCTTAGCCTAATGATTGTGGGCTTAGGGAGTGAGGTGCCACACTTAGCTTATCTTGATTAAGATCTAAACCTTAATCACATAATTAATTAACTTGATTGTAAGATAATTCAATTGACATTATTCCAATAATGCATATGTTTTGATATTGATCTTAAATCATCAAATTAGAAATGCTAAGGACAATATTAAATATATGTGACTGAACCATCTGAATCCAAACTTTAGAATTTTGATTTTCTCTTATATAAAACAATTAGCATACGATGAAAATAAAATTATAATAATTTATGCAATGATCTAACTCTAATAAGATCATTGATTTTATCCCATAATTATAGAATAGGAAAGGATCAAATGAATTTTAATCATTTGATCTGATCATCTTAACTTAAGTATAACAAGTAAACCTTAAGAAGTAGAAAAATGAGATCTTAAGGGTCTTGCTATAGGATTTGTCATTGAAATGGTTAAAGATCTTAACTAATGATATATTGAGGTAGGAAGGACTTTTGTAACTTATTGAGGTAGAAACCTAGTTGATCCTTCATTACTTTAGAAGTTGAACTTGATACCTTATAGTAAGAATTACCTAAAATACTTAGATTGTGGCTAATTCCTTATGGTAGCAACCTATGTTGAGTGATCTTTTGATCATATTCTTGGAGCCTTGTGTAGGATACACCTATTTAGAGTAAGGATTAATATATTTGATAAATTCCTTGTCGATTAAATAGATATTGTTGAACTCAGATTATTGGTTAGGTATAGTAGGGTATACCCATATTACTGGATTAATTCAGTAATATTCAGTATTGGTTGATTCACTCCAATGTGGACGTATGACCAGGTGATATCCTACCAGATTAGCTGAATATAGTCCCATTAAAGTAAATCTTCCAAGACTAAGAGTGTTACAATTAGTGAATAAGATCCTTAGTTTGAGATGTAAACTGTGACCGGGTTCTGCTTCCTATCGTAGTGCGCTTCGATAAGTGCAGTTTAAGCAAACTAAGTATCTTAAGTCACTTTGTGTAGACCACTAAGTATGCTTGTAATTAGGGCATTTAACGGCTTAGCTTGAGATGTAAACTGTGACCGGATTCTGCCTCTTATCGTAGTGCACTTCGATAAGTGCAGTTTAAACAAGCTAATGGTTAAATTTACCTTTCTTGCAAATGTGCTAAATATGTGTATACAATCTCTCCAGCTAATAATTTTTAAGTAATCTCTCAACCTTAACCAATTATCGAGATTAGAATTTATGAGTCAGAATCTTTTTAGTAGGATTCTGCACAATGGAGGCTTTGGGATTCATTATCAGATTTTAAAGTATTTTCTAGATTTATCTCATGTAGTTTAGAAGTATGAGCATGAGCATAAGCATGATGTATGAGTATTAGAATGATGTGTGAGTATCAGAATGATGTATAAGTATTAGTGATGATTTATGAGTTACAGAATATTGCATACATTATCTGGGGAATTTCAGGATGCATCGGCATCATCAGTAGACAGTATTCCCAATTAGATGTATGTATACATTGGACCGTACTACTCATAATAGTTCAGTTATATTTTGGTGGCATATCAGTAGCATACAGTATAGTGGCATATTCAGATGCATAATTTCAGTGATATACAACATAGTTGTACATATGATTACTCAGTTTCAGATTCAGTACTGTTTTGATTTATTTCAGTATTCAGTTATAGTTTAATTTTACTTTACATTACTTTAGTTTTGTACAGTTTTGGATAGTTTTGTACAATTTTGAACTGTTTTGTACTTTCAGTTATCTTTATAGTATTTTGGTAGATTTAATTATATTGTGTAAATGTTAAATGAATGACTAGAACTATTTAGATTAGTTTTGATGTGTTAAACTTATTGTCTAATACGAGGTACCTTTGGGATCCGACAATTTGCTAGATCCTGAGCAGTATATTGAGACAGGTCAGGAGGACACCCAAGAGATTCAGGAGGAGCCCATAGAGCACTAGTGGACTCTCCTCTAGATTTACTTTATATTTAGTATCTTCAGTTCAGTATTTAGTCT
Organism: Gastrodia elata; assembly: GCA_016760335.1. Taxonomy (NCBI): domain Eukaryota; kingdom Viridiplantae; phylum Streptophyta; class Magnoliopsida; order Asparagales; family Orchidaceae; genus Gastrodia; species Gastrodia elata. The sequence goes on along the minus strand of CM028681.1, from coordinate 12,944,435 downwards.
TATGTCTATTTCAGTAAACTATTTGTAATAATTTTGTATGTATTTTCTTTTCTTTTTTGAGATGAATATTTTCATACAGCTTCTGTGATGAATATTTTCTGGATGTTTGCTTTAAGCTTTCATACTCTGTTCTTATACTACTTATACTTAGTGTTGTGATGTGATCAGCATACCGGAAATGCTGATATACTATACATATATTAGATTCCTATTGTATTTTAAATCCAATGTATGGATTTATCTAATACTTAGGATAAGGATATTACTCTTATCTTAAGTATTAACTCTCAACCCTCCTTGACATTGAGTCAGCAGCCCTTCAGATGGGTTCGATTTTTTAGCTATTCGGGGAGACGAGATATTCCTCCCCGAGTGGCACACCGCTCCGCTGCCGATATGATTGTACTTAATTCTTTTGCCCACGCGACGACGGGGTGGGGCGCTACAATATCACTCTTATATTAATTTATGCCTACTATAGGATGCTAGAATGCAACTTTTATAGAAATGATCTACGTACTCCTGCTTGACTGATAAATTGTTGATAACATTTTAGATTTTGATAATTAGGTCTTAAGGAGATCTTCTTGCTAAAGTTGAAATATAAAATTTTTGAAAAATGAGCAGAATGAAGATATTTTTAAATTTTAAACTTATTTTGTAATAATTATAAAGTGTGTATTTCATATGGATAGCTCTGATTGTATTTATGGATATTATATATTATTTACTTTCATGAATGAAGATTTTCAATATATAAATTATTCCTTGGAAATTCTCAAACTCGATTCCCTGTCCGTCACATATGTGGTTGGGCATAGATTGTTCTTGGATGTAAGGGGTGGGGTTGCTCTAGGTTCAAGGAAATGCTAGTTAGTGCACTGGATTGGGTTCTAAAACCAAAATAAGCTCACTACTCATCCTAGTTTTACAAGTGCAGGAAGTTCACATGTTAAAGGAAATATCTCACAAACTAGGTGATGGATGTCACCAAACATTCTAGGTTTTAAGTAGAGAAAGTAGGGAACATTCTTTGAGAAGGGAAGAGGGCTTGAAAATGATTTCAATCAATTTCAATATTCATGGCTAAGATCATGGTAATCATATAGCCTAATATTTATTAGGGAACTAATTGGATTTGATTAAACCAATTGGGGAGACTGGGAATGTGCTAAACTCAAGATAACCAATGGTGTGATTCACCATAGAATAAGATGAATGAATGAGATGAAAATGTGCAAATTGATTGAATTTTTGCACACTCCTTTTTTGCTGATAAAGAGAATCTCCTAAAGATCAAAATAAAGTGGATGTGGCATCAATTTGCTCCTATGTGAGCCATTTGGGGTCAAAAAATAAATTTTAATCTATCAAAAGATTAAGCCTATATAATATATCGAACTTAAGTTAGTAAGTCCAATCAAGAGGTGCTGAGATTGTCTTATTTATTATTAGAATACGATTCACTTGAGTTCTCGTTGATTAAATACTCCTAGACCATGAAATACTTAGATTCAAAATAACAATACACTATATAATTATTAATAAAGTTTGTTATCACTGAGATTATATTGTACATGGCTTATGAGGTCAACACTCAAATTCTTTGTGATAACAAACTTTAAAAAATCATGCTTTCACAAATATACCAGCCAAGTATAAGAGCAAATTTAACTTGCTCAATTTTCTTTACTCTATCATCAAATATAATATTTTAAATAAATCAAATATGCTTCTAAAATAAATTACAATTCAACACAAGCTAAAACATTATTAATAACTAATAAATATTTTAATATTTTTTGTTTTAATAATTATTCTTTACAATGTTTTCTTTGTATGAAATTAAAAATATTTTTGAAGATATAAATAATTAGCACTTAAACAAAAAAAAAGCTTTTATAGCAACTTTGTTTCTTAAGAGAGTTGAAAGATTATTAAGATATCTGTAATTCAAATAACATGATATACAGATAGCAATGTTATCAGATAACATAAGTTATTTGGTTCAGTATTATTTAAATAATAAATATCAGTATTATTCAGATGTATGTTGCTTGATTTGTTGTTATTCATGTTATATTACATATGAGATAAGATTACTCTCAAAAACACATATTCATTATTTGCTTACATTAATGATCAAATGAGGCTCAAACATGGCTAAAATAGCCCCGAATTATTTATGAAATTGTTCATAATCAAATGACAATATCAAACAAATCATAAGAAATAAATATGCATTCATCTACTTATGTGAGACGAGCAGCCACTTGATGTTAGACGAGTGGCTGTTGCTTGCGAGAGGGAGTCGAGCGAGCCTCCACGGAAGCGGAAGTGAGGCCAAACGAAGCAAGGAGAGCGCGCACGACAACGATTTCGGCGAGCCTCAGCGTCTTGCGGAAGCGAAATCTCCGGGAGTTTGCGCAAAGTACCATATCCGAGAGTATAGATTGTCGGTAATGCTATCTAAATGACGGTGGCATTTAGGTAATTCTTATACGTAATTAATCAGAACATTTCCAAACAGCGTTACCAAACAGCCCCTTCGTCAATCGCGACGCAGTGTAGAAATAGAATTACACAGATCCCAATCTGATCACCGGCGGGGCTTCTTCAGTTGTTTACAGAGACTATGACGATGGGACCGGAGATCCTAGGGATGAACTTTGGATGCGTTCTTGGTGCACTTGGCGCATGGAGGTTTCCGGAGAAGGATTGCTTTTTACCGCTACTCTCGAAGGTCCTTGGATACGGCATCGTCACTGCCTCGACCACCGTCAAAGTCCCACAGGTACTCTTGCTATTTTACACTTTCTCTCTTTCTTTGTGTTCAAATGATTTATTCTGTTGATGTTTTATGTTTTTTTATTTTTTTATTTTGCTTTGTTTGCTTGTTACTTTCTTTCTTTTTTTCTCATTGATTGTGCAGGACAACAGGAGTTTGAAGGGTGTAAATGAAGTTTTCTATTCGTTGGAGGAGTGCAGTATTTTCACTTTCATAAATAGGATTAGATGCAGTGTAAGCTGGGATTCATTGGAAGCTTAGAATGAAATTATAAAATATATTCAATTTTTTTAATAAATGGAATTACAATCAATAATTCTTAAGGTGAATGGTGCAAGAAGTCTTAGAAACCAAAAATAAACGGTGGTTGAGTCTTATTGATTACTAAAACATTAAGACAAATTTGTTACGCTTGATAAAGGTATCTGAACTGTATAGAGTGGTGATTTGGGATCAAAACCTTCCATATATACATGATGTCTGCCATATAAAAATATTACCTAATTTATAGAGATCACATACTTTAGTTCTCAGCATAAGATGAGCAATGCTAATTCAAAGACTCTTTCTCTCCACCTAAATTGACAGCACAAACATGCACAATAGAGTGTAATGCTCCGTAGCTCTCACAAAACCTACATGAGGATTTGTAACACTGTATTAAAGACATTATGCAATCATGTTGGAATAACTGTCATACTTGTGTAACCTTTCTATTGCATACTAAATCAACTTGCTCCCAACTATAGGGCAATATTAATGCAGACTGAATGGTCGCATGCACAAATTTAGGTTCCATGCTTTTAAGTGAAAACACATAATCATAAACTAGCTCATAATTTATTATCGAACATTAATTCTCGACCATGAGTTCGATATGACCTTAAAGATGCTGTGCCTCCCACATGAAACTAATCTTAAGGCTATAAACTAAACATTACTCAACATCAAACCACCACCCTTCAAATGCTATTCAAAGTGTATAAGAATAATTATGCAAATGCAAACTCAATATACATGATCATGCATTCTTAATTAATACCTGGTACCTCAACATTGAATCATTTATTTATTGAGAAAGCACGTGATATACTACAACCTGATCTATTAGAATACACATATGCTCACAAGTCATGGTTATTCTAACTAAATCATGTCTTAATTATGCATAGGCTATGCTAGATATCGTTGGGTAGTTTGTGAAAGTTCTAGATATCATATATTGGTCAGTCATGCTATTTATACGAGACCTATAAATGTTGCAAGTAATTATATATTCTGGTAGAGGTTAACATGTTTTCATGTGAAGAACGCTTACCAACTTGGCGTGCCAAACATATTTTAGATTAACATGTAAGGTGCTTAATTTATTTGAAAACACATTCAAATTATGCTATATAATCATATACAAATTCATTTTAAAAAAAGTATCACATCACCAAGGCATATAAAATGGTATATGATATTATAACTATGGTAGGCTGTATATCACTTATGGAATGATGCAAGAGTCATCTGAAAGGAAAGTTATACATTTAATCTTAGGCCTAGTGTACACTAAAACACACTATCAAATCAAGCGTCTTCTTTTTTACTTGCACTATATGCTACACAAGAGCGCTCTTGCATATAGTTTCCTCTTGGTGGACTATGCTTAGACAAAAAGAGTATTAAATGCATATCCTATAAGAACATGCATGATTTTATGAATGCTTATAACATGTAAAAATATTAGGATTATGAGTATTTTAATAATCCTTGATGCATAAGCTATTTTTGTTGGTAAATCATGTAGGATGACTTGTGAAGTTATGTAAAATTCATAATGAAATAACATTTATAATACGTAGGGATGCACATACATCAAGAGCCCATTAGTACCTCATGATGTATGCATTATATGTTGCGTGATGATACATGATTAATAATAAATTTTGATTTGTAATTAGCTAAGCACAATAAAATTTGCCTTAATCTGGAAATTGATTTGGGTTTGGTGCATTTTGTGGAGGATATAAGATACATAGTTTATTATAAAGAATAAAAGAGGAATGATTTAATCTAGAACTCGAAGAAGAGTTTTTCATTAATTCTAAACTGGGCTATTGGTTGATATTACAAAAGAGTAGAATAGTAATTATTATATAATTGAATGTACTTACTAATGCTATTATTAGCTACTGCATTTCTTACTTAGTTACCGCATAATTATCTAAATCAATCAAATTAGGTGCTTTAGTTTTAGTATAACTAATCACATAACTAATTCGTTTACTGTCTTGTTAGTAATATCTATTTTGGATTTGATCTCTGGTAATGGCTTGAGCTAATTATAGCTTGAGCAAACCCTTAGTTGGGGGGTTGATTCCTCTACCAATTGTTGACTGCTTGAATGAACAAGTATAGTTTCGCTGGTTGTTTTGTCTTTGTGTTCGAAAATGTTGAGCTAGTGTTACTTGGCTGAATGCTAGTACACTCGGAGGCAGGTCAATTTAATAGAAGTTAAGTTGAAAGCTACTCCAATATTGGTCCTCTAATACCAACTGTGATGACCATGTTAGGTTGGTAACAACCAATCTAACATCGGATGCATCTTTCCGTAGGATCATATTGGCAGTTAGGTAAAATAGCAGTTAAACACATCCAGAGCCATTCAAGTGTAAGAAATAACATTCATTCAATTTAAAGCAAAACAATATCCAGAACTTATTACATAGCTTTCATTATACAAAAATAGTTATCCCTTGAAGGGGCAGTTAGAATCCGTTAATTTGCCGCATCATGTCTTTAAACTATATTAGCTTCCTCCAGCTGTATCTGATTTGGCATTATAAAAATAATGCATTAGTGCACAATCTAAATACAAATGATATTAAAAATATACTTAAAGCAAAGCGGAAGGCAAAAATAATGATCAATTACAAGGAAAATATAGTTTATTGCAAATAAAAGATGATTATGTCTCCTACAACATAAATGTCCTTTTGTCATGTGCTAAATTTTCAAACGGAAAGCAATAATCGTATAAAAGTTCATGTTTATGTTTATGACTTGATATTATGAAGCAATGTTAGCAGTTTTGATGGGCAAAGCCAGAACCATGAGACTGGGTTCATAAAATGCAGTTAAGCATGACCTTCACCTGGGTCCCCTTAAAGACTTCAGATGGCACTTTCACCTGGGCCTCAAGGCTTTAGATGACAACCTTCACCTGGCCCCCCTTTAAAGGCTCCATATAGCATCATATATGCAGTTAAGCATGATCTTCACCTGGGCCCCCTTAAAGGCTCCAGATGACACCCTTATAACTTCTGATGGACTAGCCCCATCTCTAACTTAATTTAACCTCCGTTTCAGAACCTTTGCAACATTCACAAGATACATAAATATTATTTTGCCTCTCTTACATGATTAGCAGTAAGAGTAAAGTATTAAATAATAATATAAAATAGATTCAAAGCAATGTATAAGCAGCAAAAAGGTAGAAAGCATAAAAGTAATATCCAATGTACCTTTTGTGTTTTGACTTAAGAAGATGAATTACTCACAAAGTTTGTGTCTGCAAAAGTTGTATTTATAATCTTCATTAGACTCTAATGAATAATTAGCCTCTCATACAAATACATGCACAACTATGCCTATAATTTAATCTTACAAGTCCTTATAATTTATTTAATAATAAATAAGGCTAATGAATCAAAATGTGACTATAATGATTTCACAGTTCATCATTCGATATGCATCAGAATCCTAAGTAACTTAACGTGCGCCTAATTCATTATGTAGGGATTCCAATTTGCCAGTAGATGATAATTTGCCAATAGATTTTATTATGTATGACCATTTCACCTCTTTTATATTCCATCCTTAATTGGAATATAGCAGTAAATTGAAGCAAAAATTTTGTAGCTTAATTAAGGAATAGAAACACAGAAGGTTGATGTTATCAATCAAGATGGTAGTTAACTAATAATAGCATCTGCACATTGCTTTCACCATAGTTTTACTATAACCTTAGCACATTTTTACTGTCCTCTATTTTCACACGGTCAACCATTATATGAAATTGACATATTATCTAAATTAAGATTACATCAACCTAGTACAACAAGGTTCTAACAAATTTTTACTACAGATTTTAATTTCAGAATTTAACATGAATAACACGTCTTTACCTAAAACAGTAATTGAAATGAATAAAATAAAGGAGATCTCAATTATGCTGGACTGCTCCCTATCTTGACATCAATTTCTAAATAAAATCAATAATTATGGATGCATATATTCATGATGGGATTTTGACCCAATTGTTAACTAGGTAATTTAACAAAATTTTAATGTTTCTATGTTTTTCACAAATTTCTTATTATTATTTTTTGTATATATTGATTTGAAGTATTACTAATTTACCCTTAAGATTCTATTTTATGACGTAAAGAATGATTCACACCTTATAACTCTTGGTCAAACGCACAGAAGCGGATCAGTGCCGAGACGGAAGGATCGGGCGGTCGAGCAGAGAAAGATTGGTGCATGTAGAGACGATCGGGCGCAGGGAGAGATCGGCTACCAGGTACGTTACGTCGAGCGGGTGGACGAATTGAGCTGAAGGAGCGAACCTGCGAGCGTCTTCGGCGTCGAATGGTCTGCGACTGTCTTCGCCTTGAGTTTCGGTGTCGAACGGGTCTGCGACTGTCAGCGGGTTGGGTCGAGGAGCTCAGTTACAGGAATCGAGTTGTCGTTGTATGCTTGCCTACTACAAGAAGCGCTCCCGTTGACTGCTGCGCAGTCGTCTTCCGTGCAAGAGGGTTCGACTGACTGAGAGGAAGGGAGGGCTCGTTCGAGTGGTGAGAGTCGTTCGGCTCCTTCTGGTTAAATAGGACATGCGTATGTGACGCACGTCCGTTTCATTCAGGCTGATTAGCCGGTGAGTTACGGGTAATTACCTTTATTACTCTCTGCATACCTTCCTTATACAGTTGAGATTTAATTGCTTAATAGTTTCTAAAAGGGGCAGCCGATTCTTGCCTTGAATATGGGTCTTAATGAGGTAATTTATGCTTTACTAATTTAAATATGCGTTAATGACGGGTCTTAATATCTATTTCAACTTTAAACGAATTTGAAAACTTTCTAAATTAAGGATTGAAACTGAAAATCGAATTTAGCGGGAGTTTTAACGGGAAATTGAAATTTAATTATGATTTTAATGACAAATATAAATTCCTATTGCAGCATTGAGTTTGAAAAATTTCATTAATCAATATTTATAACCGAAGAGTTATTTTAGCGGGAGATGATTTTAATGACAAATATAAATTCCTATTTCTGCATTGAGTTTGAAAAGCTTCCTTAATCAATATTTGTAACTGAAGAGTTATTTTAGCGGGAGATTGTTTTAATGACAAATATAAATTCCTATTTCAGCATTGAGTTTGAAAAACTTCCTTAATCAATATTTTTAACAAAAGAGTTATTTTAGCGGGAGATTTTTAACGGAATGGAAACTGAAAATTGCGGGAGATTTTAACGTAAAAGAAACTGAAATTTGCAGGACATTAATATTTTTCTTATAAATGACCTAGGGTCCTTACAATGACCCCCTTAGCTTTTACTGGAAATTTATATTTGTGACTAGATCTAGCTATAAAATCTTTATGCTAACTTTTTTTGCCTTGTATCACTTTGCCTTGCTTTGTGTTTATCCCTTCTATTCAATTTTCCATGCAATTTTTGTACTCGATCCTTGAATCCATAGAAATTTATTCCTAGCAATTTTTCTTTGAACTAATGAATTGCTGATCCATTGTCAATAGTACCTCTTTTATTTCTTTTTCAAGAATTAAAGGTTCAAAGTGTTTCAAATTCTTGACAATGATTACCAAATATGTGTTCAAAAACTTGAGTTACTCCACATGAGAGTGGATTTTCTTTATACCTTCCAAAAATTCATAAAATCAACAGATTGCTTTTTTTTCCAACTTATTGGGAATGTTTCTATCAACTATTGCTTATCAAAAGAACTTTGTTGTAGATATTTGTGAAAATCTTGAAGGATGTTATTGAGATTGATTAGTGCATGACTCGATTAAATACAATTTGATTATATGGAAGTCTCTTATCATAGTCTTTGGATTCTTCACATTAACCCTCTTATAAAATGTACTATAGTAACTTGATTTATATTGACTATCAACATGTGGGTGGAATGCTAGTCCATTATAGCTTATATTTAGACCCTTCCATAATTCTGATAAATCTAATATCTTGATCGAATATGATAAAATTTGGAAAATTAAAATTTACTCGGACATTTTGAATAAGTTTTCTCGCTTTCTTTATTACAAGTAACGGTGCTTTGGCATGACATCAAGTTGATCATTTTAAAAAATCTGCATACCACAACAAAAGCATTGGTGCTTTTTATTGTTGAAAATCTTTCAAGAAAGTCCATCGAGATTCTTTCTCAGAGTTTTTTAATGATAGATAATTGGGTGTACAAGCCTTGTTTCTATTAGTTGTCTTTAAGGATTAGTAGAGAACACAGCCTTGAATGTAGTGCGCCATGTCTTCTTGCACTTTCAAAAGAAAAGTTTATCGACGTTAAAAGCGTCATGCCTCCTTTTAGGAGCACACTTCTCGAATCCATTTTAAGCTGCTAGCTCATTTGTAACTTTTAATTTGCCTCTTTAATCTATCATACCATCTTGATTGTTATATCATAGCTCTATCGAATCAATGAATCAACTATTTCTAGTGGTGCTCTACATTTTATGAAGGTCTTTCATAAATTTAAGTCAACTAATTGGCTTTCTCATGCTCTTTGCTTGAGGTTGCCGTCTTTAATTAAGTCATTAGAGTTACTGGTGGCAGAGATAGCATTTAAATAAGTCTGTTATATGTTTCCTTCCTCTAATCGATCACTGTTAAATTGCTGAAAATTACTTCTTAATTTCATGAGTTTGCTACAACTTGAATCGAGTCTTAATTTGTAAAAGTCTCCCAAATAATGTTTCTAGTGCTTTACAACTTGATGTAGTGAACTCCTTATCATATATCAACTATTTTATTTGCATACCTTGCAACTATTTTGAGTAGCATGCTACTGATCAACCCCTTGCATGAGAACTGCATCAACTGCAAAAGCATCAATTTCTACTTCAAACAATTTTGGAATGATTCATGGGTTAGTTGGCAGCTTGCTGAAATGCATTGCTGATCTAACAGGATTGACTTTAAAGATCTTAAAGAAGAAATTTGATTATTTGTCTAAGGGCATTTGGCTGAACAAGCAACACATGGAAAATTGAGGAATGAATATATGTTGGAACCTTTTTCACCTATGGTCAATGGATGATTGCAATTCTTAAGTCAATCGTGTGATCCTAGCTTCACAATAAACTAATAAGGAAAACAATGGGATGCAAAAGATATCTCTAAATATAAAATAACAAGCAAAAAATACAAAACCTGTGAGGACATGCAAGTTTCTTGCTATTGCTAGCCCATGTTTCGTAACACTCCTAAGAATGGTTCCACATCCCAAAATATATTGTGCAACATTAGAGTACCACATCTTCATCTATGGCTTCACTTGGGAAAAGATGCATGGGTGGAATCTTTGGCATGACCCACGCTGATATAACTCAGAGTTTAAATCAAACATTTAGCAAATTTAGTTAGGATGAAATTACAGATAAAGGCTTCTCAGTCTTATAGATTATCTTAGCATTAAAGAGATCAAATTTAGATCACAAGATTAATCCTAATGACTGCTCACTATTATTATCATCATCATCAACAATCTAAGTAAATAATCAATTTTACTATAGTCTTAACTAATATTGAAAGATACGTGGTTATTCACACTTTATAAATCTTTGCACTTGATCACATTAACAAGCCATATTTATACCAAAGTTATAAATACTTTTCTCAATTATTTAAAAGAACTAAATTAACTACGAAAACTCCTAATTAGACCAATTAGTGATTAATCTAGATACACATAGGTTTTAACAATTGATCCATCATAAGAACAACTAATCATTATTGTAGCCATAATTTTTTTTCTTTTAATAACAAAAAATTATTTTAGGGATTTTATCAACTACTAATTAAGTTAATTAGAGAAGTGATTAATTTTAATAAGGTAGAGAAAGTAGACCTCAATTGGAGCTCTCTACTAAATGAAGGAAAAAGTTGAAGATGAGCTAGCTGCTTCATACTCCACTCTTGGGTTTCTCTAATTCCAATGGTTGATCTTAGCTCTATAGGGCTTCACCAGTTCTAGTAAAGGGCTCAAAATAGGGAAAACAAAGAGCTTCAAAGAGGATCAAAAAAAGTGTAGATTCTTTTAGGGGTTGTTTAGAATGAGAAAATCTAGAAAGGGAAAATTTGAATGTAAAATAATCTGATTATAATGTAATCAGATTACTTTAATGCTATTTGTTGTTTTCAGGAAACTTCATATTTTTCTGTTTGGAATTCGAGTTATATGGGATGTGGTAAAATTACTACATAATTTTTTTTTCAAATTTTTTTTTGTTAGAATTAAATGTGATGATTTTGTTTGAACTAAATCATTTTGAATCATGTTCGAATCGAACAACATCAATGACGATTTTGACTGGGCTTCTCGATCTCCTATGCGATGTTGATGTAGACGATTTTGAACCCTAAGCGATTTCGATGCGCTTTAGTTCGAATGAGATTCTTCATTCGAACGAGATTCATCGTTCAAATGAGTTTCGTTCGTTCGAAACTCAATCGAGCAAACGAACCCTCTCTGCTACAAAGAACCTTTGGCTGCGAAGAACCTTTGCTGCTGTACTCTAGTAATCTCCAAATTTTCCAGATTCAAGAGTAATTTATTTACTCCTAATATATATAGTATCACAAAATTGAAATACAGTGTAAAAATTTTTCACATGTTTTTGCTTCATGCCAAATATCGATAATCTTAATTTCCATTACTTTACCCAGACTTTACCTCTTGCCAAACAGCCCCTTAATTGAGCTCAATTACTCTCCAAGGATTCAATTGAAGCTTTAGAGATGAATTGGGGATTCTAGGACTGCATAGAGAGCGTTAGGGCTCAATCGGGACTTCAACCATTCACAGTTTCAGGTTTTGTGAAGCCAACTTTAACAATTTTAAAATTTAGAAGCATTGAGATGCTCAATAAGCTCTAGAAAACATTTAGGATCCAACTATTCAACTCCATATGGCATTACATAGTTGACTAGCTAAATATTTGATCGTTCAAAGTTTTATTAAATTGCCTTTAATTTGACCCAATAAATGTCTAATTATGGTTTAATGAGGTCTTAATTAAGGAAACAGATTGGATGGAATCAAAATACGGCGGTTTGGTGACATTTCCCAGCTTTATTAAATTTGGGCGATGTGGAACCTAATGTTCAGGACGGTAACATTATAACGCTTGGGTTGGGTTGCTAATGGGTCTGATTCATCACTAACGCCCCTGCCATCAAGGATTTCAAATATCAGATCCTAAGCTTATCGGCTTTCCTTTCTGCGACCACTTGATAATATGATATTTATATTATTTAGAATAATTAGTTCAATTGTATTTATTAATCAAATGAACTCTAAAATTTATGAAATTACTTGAAAATAGAGAAACATAATTAAATTTTAGAAATACAAAATTTTTTAATTTTATATAAATATTTTAATTTATAAATTTTTTTAAAGATACATATTTAAATAATTTATTAAAAATACCAAATATTTAATAAAAATCTTAAAAAATTTATTTTAATTTTTAACATAATTATTTTAATAATATTCTAAGTAATTTGTGAAAGTACATAAGAAATTTATTTTTTTTAAAATTTACAAAAAACTTCTAAAATTCATATTGCCAAAATATCAAAATTTCAACCCTTTAAAAATTTTAAATCTCATTAGCCTAAGGTTGTTACACAATTTACTTAAAGATTAGGTAGTGGTTTTGGATCTCAATTTGGAGAGCATCAGCTAGGAGATGATCTGCTGCCATTTAATGACGAGATCAGTGAGAAGGAACGTTGAGAGAGGTTGAGAGATGGAAACTCTGAATAACAGAATGGGGGCGACCGACTTGCAGGACCCTCGCAGCGACTTCGTCCTCCCTAGAGAGCCGTAAGTTGATATGGAGACAAGCAGTGCTGGAGATGACTGTCAGGAGATTAAGCGGTGTGGCCAGCGATTGATACATATATATATATATATATTATGTATATATATATATATATATATATATATATATATATAAAATCTGACAAAATAAAGAGATAAGAAAATCGAAACTTTTGCTTTAGGGAAGTGTATTAATAATGATGATCATAAAATACCCTTAAAGAATCTAGACATTAAAAATTGATGTACGAATTTTTTTTATGCTTTTCAATTGAGACTGATATTGTGGATAACATTAGTTTAGTAGTTCTAAAGATGAGTAAAAATGAGATTTTGATTTTATTTGACAAAAAAATGAAGAGCCAAAAGCTGTAGGATTGAACAACATCCCTTTATGATACCTGAAAATGTATGGGAGAGGGAGTTATTCTGCATATTAATTTTTTTATATTGATTTTGAAGAATAAAAAATGCTAAATGAATGAGGGAGTGTTATGTACTTATTTATAAGAGCAAAGATGATTTGCATGATTTTGTAAATTTTAGGTGATCAAAGTTAAAAAGCCGTATATTGAAAGTTTGTGAGAGTGATTGAGCATAGATTACGATACCATACTAAGTTTCACATAATAATTTTGGTTTCATATTAAGCAGATCAATTATGGTGACAATATTGTTGAGAGGCTTGGTGGAGAAATTTAGAAAGAAAAGTTATTCAATGTTAAAAAGATGTATGATAAAGTACCAAAGAGAAATTTTTCGGAGAGTAATTGAAAGCCGTGGGATTTGTGTCACATGTGTTTGAATGCATGATATTTATCAAATGAAATTTTTGCTTTAGTAAAACTGCATCAATGATCATCTCTAAGGCCATGTCTCTTTGCATTGTTTATAAATAGCCTTACCAAACTTATTCAAGGGCCAGTACCTTTGTGCATATTTATTGCTTGTATATGTTATTCTCTTATTCTTAAGATTGGAGATGGGATTAAAGTGACAACCAAGTAATAGAGAATTGCTTAATAATATATATACATGGTTTCATTTAGTCTATTCAAAAAGTTATATGGAGTGTAGGTTTAAATCATTTTAAAAGTTATATTGACAATGATATGAAGCTTGAATTTCATGTTATCAAAAATAGAGATTCAAGAATTTTGGTTATGTTGTCTGAAAGAACTATGAAATAAAGGCGATGCGGTTGATAGGATCTTATCAGAACTTTATTTTAGATGGCATGAATACATTAATCATATGCTGTAAATTCCTTAGCTAGGAAATTTAAGAAATTTTACTAATGTAAAAGAGGAAGAGGAAGATGAATACTGAAAAGACATGGCAAGAAACTCTTAGAAATGATTTCTTACATACTTGGAGCTTAGAGAGAGTTATTGCTTGATTGAGTACACTTGAGATAATAGATTTATGTTGTGGACCCCATTTAGTGATATAGGGGGGTTACATTTTTTAAACATGCAATATTTGAATGCTTTTTTGAAAATTTTCATCAAACCATATTGACTAAATTTTAAAATTGAAGTGTTGGGTTTAAGAATTTCGAGCTATAATCTTGATCATTGTAAACACATCCTGCAATTTCAACCATGAAAAAATAAACAGTTTAAGTCTAAAGATTGCTTCATATGCTAACTATGCTTATATATTTCTACTCTTAAATAGATATCTAAATATCTTTTTAAGCTCAAATAAACTTTTTATAACTTTTCAATATGTATTGATGATCATTATAATTCTGTTCACAATAATGTGGGCTTTTTGGTTTCATAATTTTATAAGTTTATCTTATGCTCCGTGACATCATAATTATATAATCTTCAAAAGTATTAAAGGTTGATTTTATAAAAATTAATTAGGAAGAATGACTAGTGCTTTTTTATTTATTTCAAACTTATTCTGTAATGTTAAAATTTCCAACTTTGAACTTGTGTTTAGAGTGCATTGTAATACTTTTTTACGGTAATATTTCTTAGCTTGCAATGTTTTTTATTAATATTTTTTTGGTAATTTAGATACTTAAAATATTAAAACACAATAGCATCAAAGGACTAAGTGTAACTGCCTTTGAGCTTGAAGTGGTTGGCTACACGATTGCTCTTTCATACTGCCTTCACAATGGGCTCCCTTTTTCTGCTTATGGGGAGCTAGCATTTCTTTTAATTCAAGGTATATTTTTCAATATATGCAATCCTATTTACGAAGCTCTTGCGCTGTGTTTTTCTTTTCTATTTTACAAACAAGAAGACATCATAATGTGTGGGGATAAAAAACTTTTGCTTACATGTATAATTGTACAGCTCAAAATATTCATAAACACTCCATATTTCCCGCTCCAAAAGACTTTGAAGATTCATTCTGGAAGTAACTTCTGATATGCTACAATGTCATCTTGATGTCCGCTCCTTTACCCTTGTGCACGTACAAAATTCTAAAATATCAACATTATATATATTTATTATTATTTATAAATTAGTATTGGTATAATTATATATATCCTTCAATTGCGTAATGTTTCATTTTCAATTAATATTATATTAAAAATAAAAAGTATTGGTATAATTATATATATCATTTTGACTTGCACATATCTAAAAATAATAGAGGCATAAAGGGTTACTTTTCAGATCTATGAGTTTATATATTTAAATTAAAAAAAAAGGAAATTAATTTGTAATTTTCATTGCACTTTTTCTCTAAATTATAAAAAAAGGTAATGCTATTTTAAATATGACATGGGGTACTTTTACATAATTAAAAACTAAAATTTAGGAATACCTTTTGTTTATCTCATGAAGTGCATATTCTCTCAACAATTATGTTGCGACGCACATAAGTTCATAACCCTTGCACTGCCTTTTTTTGTATCGTTTTTTTTAATTTTTTTGCTGCGCCTAACTTCTTTGTATCTTATGCAGCTTTAGTTTTAGTTGCTATACTATACTACTACTCAGCGCCGCTTGGAGTCAAAACTTGGATGAGGGCTTTACTGTATCCTACTACTTATCTCTGTTTTATTTTGTCAAGCAGTTGTTTCTTATTGTTTTTATTATCTGATTATATGCTTTGGGATGTCATTTTGGCATTTGAAAAAATTAATCATATGTTTTGTGGAAATATTTGTTGTACTCGGGATGCAGTTTCTTTCAAAACAATACCAAGAATTTTTTAAGACTAAAGTACACCTAATCTACTTTTATATAACCAGAAAAGTTCACCTAATGTTTATTTTATTATCTATCTACTTGCTAAATAGTTTTGTTGGTCAGATGCTATAAAATGTTTCTTTCATCAAAAAAATACTTGCGCCATTATGATAGTTATTCTGCAAATTTATTTAGTATTTAAGTTTAAAATTTTCTTTTCAATTCATAAATATTAAGTATTATTAATAGGTAACCTATTGAAATTATATGTTTTAACTAATCATGATTTTTTGGGCATTTTGCTAATTTGAAATGATTCACAACTGTTTATAGCAAGCAAATTTGTTTATCAAAAACAAAATATTTAAATTAGACAATTATATGCAGCACAGCAAAATAAAACATCGTTGCAACACAATAATAGATTGCATTGCCAGATGGGGCTTTATGCTTCCTTAAAGGTCGGTCAATAGATATTGTGCTGTAGCACCTACAGTGTTGGCTGGTCAAATAAACCCTGTTTTGTTCGAAGCACTATATGTGAGTCATCCTAATCTTTCTCACTGGATTTATCAAGCAATTCAAAATGTATTGATTGACAAGAACATTGTGCTTTCAAGAGCAATGGTTAAGAAAAATAAGTGAAAATTATCAAATGGTCCCTTGACTCTTGCAAGATATTTAAAATAATCATTGACCTTGTAAACATTTTTTTTGATCAATTGACTTTTGTTTAAGTGTTTATTTTTGGTTCCTACTGTTATTTGCCCTGTTGCCTCCTTTTCATTTTGTTAAAAAGTAAGGCTGTGTCTTTCCCGACTTTTTCTCTGGCTATTGTTACCGCTTGCAATTTCTTCTCTATTGCGAATAGGTCCGCGTTTCACTGATGCTCGATGAACAGCTTTCTTGATGTTTGTCTCTTTGCTTTTGCTGCATATGCTCTTTTCTTGACTGTTCGTTGAGCGTCGGTGAGAATGTGGAGAGTTGAACGTTGGTGAGAATGCAGAGCATCAAGCTTCGGAAGAACTGTTCGTTGAGCGTCAGTGAGAACGCAGAGAGATTACGACCTGTACATGACCTGCAAATGCAAAGAGACGAATGCTTGACGAATAATTTTTCCGACGCTCAATGCTCGACGCTCGATGCTTGTCGAGCGTCAGTGAGAATGCAGAGAGACGATGACCTGTACACGAATTTGCTACCGGGAAGAATCGCAAGTGGTAGCCGGAGCCGGGGAAGAAGTTGGGAAAGACACAATACCCTTACTTTTAAACGGAAGGAAAGGGAGATAATGGGTAAATAATGGCAGTGACCAAAAATACACTTAAGCAAAAGTCAATAGACCAAAGAAAATATTTATAGGAGTTAAAGACTATTTTAGATATTTTGTATGAGTCAAGGTATCATTTGATAATTTTCTCAAATAGTGCTAATGACATCTTATTATAAAGGTTATATAGTGCTTAATTTAAATGCGACCATAATGAGGACATCCGTCCGAGTAAGGGTTTCTCTCGTTAAGCCCTTTTGTTTCACATCAGTTTGTCTTGATAGTGCTAAAGGAATATTTTGTTATGCTATGTCTAATTTTCCTCTCTTGCCATCGTAGTTGATGCCTTTCTTGTTCAAAATTTGCCTGCCAATTATAGAATTTGTATTATAAATTACCATTTTCTGACAAACTTATGCTTAATCTGAAATGGCTATGCTTTTTTCTTTTTTACAGGCTTCTCAACATGCTATATTCTTTTTTGCTAGGATTCCCCAAATTTGGGAGAACTACAAGGTTTATTTTCCCTACTATTTTGTTTATGAAACACATCTAGTGACTCCAAGATCATACAATGCGTCTTTAGCAGCATAACGAATACATTGAATATGATGCAGTATTCATGCTTATGGCTGCAAATCATGTTTCCTGCTTTGTGCTCTGTTTGTGTTGGCTTTTTGTGTATGGAAATGCACAAATGTATACAACTCATCAGTGGCAGAGAGTGCACACATTCCAAAGAAATCACAAGAGAACGAATCTTGGTTGCTAAGAATTATAAAATAAATGTTATCGTGAAGTTGTTTTTTTGAGGCTGTGATTTACAATTGAGGGGAATTGATTGGAGTGACCTAAGAGAATTGAAGTCAGGGACTGTCTTATGTAGAAGCGATTTTCTCAACATCGATCATCACTAACTAGGGAGCTATTTGATATGGAGCATTTTAATTAGGATAAACACTGCGTATAGGATCAATGCAAAATACTATTTTAGTCAGATAATGAAGTTTTTCTTCTCTAGTGAATCTTGAAGGCTTCAAATTAAGGTCTTAAAAATGTATTATGTTAGATCTATAGTATCTTGATTATCAAAATTTAGATTTATTCTTACAAAATTATTATGAAAGATACCTAGATGTTTGCATAGTAGAACTAGACTTTTCTCTAGTTTTTAGATAATAATATTTCTTGTAATGATGATAATGAAGATTTTTTCCTGACTTGAAATTTCAGACTTTGATTACATAGAAATAAAAATCTAAAGTTCCTAAATTGTGTTTGAATAAAAGATAGCACATGTAAACTTAATGCGGAAAATAATCATAAATTAAAATTTATATCTACCTAATCAATATGAGCAATGAAAATTCACAAAACTTTAGTAAAGTTAAGTAGTTAAATACATACATCTGAATCATGAATCGACATAGAAAACACTAAAAATTTCAAATTTACATGCCAAATTTTATTGCAAAAGTGGAATACAAATCAAAGTAAAATTTTCATATCACATATTAAATTTCATGGTAAACCAATGACCACAAAGATCTAATGAGAAACCTTCAATTATCTAAATCACAAATTCAAATATTTCAAATCATATTGCGCAAGAAATTTACATTCTGAACTTGACTTTTTCCCAAACACCACTTCAACTTCTTCCATGAACTCTCTTGAATTCATGATGAATATTGCGAGCGGGTGAAAGCGCTGATTTAGAGAGAGAGGGGGGAGAGGGTGAGAGCGCTGATTTAGAGAGAGGAGGGGGAGATAGTAGAGACGGTGAGAGAAAGAGAGATTTCAGCTATGAAAGGGAGAGGGAGAAAAAATATCACTTAAGGGCTGTTTTGTATGGAATAAATTAGATATAAAGTAATCTGATTACAATGTATTCTTACTCTGTTTGAAAGGTTCTATTTGGAATGAAATGATTTGTAGAAGAATATGATGTTTCAAGTAATTTATACGGGTAAGATTACCCTTAAATTTTTTTTTTTCAAATATTTTACGTAAGTTTTCTTTTGCCTGTGAGACATCTTCCAACCTTTTGCTTGAGATGATTCAAACGATCAGGGGAATCAAACCATTAGGGAAATCAATTGATCAAGGATCGAATGAGATGAATCGACTGGTCAGGGGAATTGAACGATTCAAATGATTAGGGGAATTGAATGAGATGAAATGCTTGTCGAACGAGATAAATCTTTTTAGGTGAATCTCTTACAGTGGGGTAAAATTTTTACATAAAAGTTTTACTTTACCAATTCTTATCTTCATGCCAAATGCCAGATAATCTTAAATTATTTGGAAAAAATTTACTTGACTCTCATTTTCCAACATGACAAACAACCTCTTAATAAAATCCCAAGGTCATAAACTCATTTCAATTTAATATGAGTTAAAAATCAGTCAAATTAAATCATGTTAAAATTTTCTAAATCATAAAATCAGTGTAGTTAATTAAAATATTGGATTATTTTTTCTATTTATATATGTTTTTTAAATAAACGTTGAAATTTAAATATAGAATCATAATAAATATATATCTTCAAATAAATTATTTTAATTTTGAAAAATAATTATGTAAAATTTTCTTAAATTTTAATATAACTTTTGAAATTGTTGTTTAAAATTTCAACAATGCCACAAATTTTGATGAATTCAACTTTGTTAAAAAAAAAACTAAATTTAGCTAATAATATATTGTGTTGTATGTTACAAATCTATCCTTCTGTAATGAAACAAGTGTGAAATATCAAAATCATCATGAACTATAGAAATGCCATAAAATATAGAGAGGGCACGATCATAACTTTCTTTGTTATGCTTTTTAATTTTCATATAATTCGAATTAATTGTTTGACAACAAAACATTTTCCTTTAGATAAATTGTCCTTTTTAAGAAGAATAGTACTTTATTTTCAACTTGAACATAGAAGAAGAATCTCCAACATAGGAGAGCTCTATTTTCAAATTGGAATTTTTAATTAGGACTTTGCTACGCTTACATCATTTTATACATAATAAAATAAAAATAATGTGGTAATCTCATATATAAGTATATGATTGGTGTAATGCATTTTATGTTTAGGTTCATTTGTAAAAAAAAAAAAATTTGAATGATGATATATTTGATAATGTATATATGTAATTAAAATTTGTTTAGTAAATATTAATGATTGTGGACATTGGAAACAAAAGGTTCATATAGAAAACTCCACCTAGTGGGATTAAAGCTTGGTATTGATAGTGTTGTTGTTGTTGTAGTAAATTCTGATGATGTATTGGTCTAATTATTGAAACTAGGAGCAAAACTTGTAAATTCTATACAATAAATACAATCACAAAATGTTTTCATCCATCTACATTTGGTACACTATCTACTGTTACTACACTATCTACTTTTACTGTACTATGTATCTACACTAGCTATAGGCTGGTTTCTTTGTTGAAGGTGCTGTATTTTTTAATTTTTTCAAGGAAAGCACACTTTATTTATTATAGATGCACTCGTAAACTTGATTTATTTTAGGGCAAGTAACTTATTTGAGGAATATAAAAATAAATGCTTCCGCTGTGTTCATAAGTATTATAAGCATTATTGATCAAGGGCTCATTGAAACCTACTCTTCAATCGAGTTTTCAATAGTCTAATCACCCTGATATTTTTAAATTAAATTGAATGAACTTTCTTTGGCTTCGAGTCTTATACTATTTTACTTAAACACATCCAATTCTGCTCTGATATCAACTTTGATGGCCCATGTTAGGTTAATAACAATCAATCTAACATTAGGTACATTTTTATAGGATCATATTGACGGTAAAGCAAAATAACATTTAAACAACATCTAGAGCATACAAAATATAAGAAATATCATTCATTCAATTTAAAGATAACATCATCTAAAATATTATCTATTTGATAAAAGTTTGTCTCTTATAATAATAAAAGCTAAAGCTGTATTCTTTCATTCTGCACTATAATTTCTTAAATTATCTTTAAGCTGTCTCAACCTCTTCCTATTGTACATGGTCTGGCATTATAGAAATATTGTCTTAGTGCATACTCTAAGTTCAAAGGATATTAAATATCATACTTAAATGAAAGCAAAAAGCGAAAATAAGGAAGTAATAATTGCAGGAAAACATGATTTAATGCGAATACAAATAAACAAGATTTCCTGCAAACAATATTATATCACCTGCAAATTCAAAAGGTAATCATATAAAAATTCATATTTATGTTTGTCTTGATATCATGAAGCAACGTTAACAGTTTTGATGGGCAAAGCAGAACCTTGAGGTTAGGTTCAATAAAAGTATGTTCATCACCTGGGCCCCTCAAAGTCTCTAGATGTCACCCTTATAACTCCTGATGAACTAGTCCTATCCCTAACCTTATTCAACCACCATTTCAAAACCTTTGCAAACATTCACAAGATACATAAACATCATTGGCATTAAAAATATTGCATTTAATATCAACATGAAATAGACTCAAAATGATGCTTAAGCAACAATAAAAGCAAATAAAAGTTTAAAAAGTAATATCCAGTGTACCTTTGTATTTGACTATGCAAAGGAAGTACTCACAAATCTGATGTAGCACTCAAAGATTTGATGTGTCTGCAAAAATTGTATTGTAGTTTTATTAAGCTTTACAATGACTTATTCAGAAGAATAAAACATATACTCCTATTCCTAAGCCTAATTTACAGACTTAGACTTTCCTTAAGATTATTGTACTCGAGAACTCTTTAATTAGATCTCTAGATCAATTTTCTGATCCTATTCTAATTTACTTGCATCCTATTACTGAACAAATTTCAACATATAATATTGAGTCTTTCTGTCTTCTTGGTATACTTCCATACCTTTCAATAGCAGTAATAACATGAGTAGGAAGAATTACAAAGTAACTTAGATCCCTTTCCATATTAAATAGACTCAAGTGATTGTTTATTCAATTAGAGACAATCATTATACAACCATATTACAAGGTAATGTACGTCAAAACAACGTCTGTAAAGTACTGATTAGATTCATAGGTTTGCTTACCTTAATGATTTTGGAAGATCATTATTCTAATAGATGCAAGGCACAAAATTGAGCACAGTAAGATGGATGGCTGTAGATTTTAGATTTTAACTAAGATAAAAATTTAGTAACCTAAACCATTGAACATTAAAATGAAGTTTCCAGCATTACTAGAGTATTAGATACATTGTTCTAATATCAAATTTTAAACAAGCAGACGACTGTGAACTTGGGGATACTATTAATATTTAGCAGTGAACTAGAATATTTTAGATGATGTTTTAGATGATGTTTAGTAACCTCACATGCCATGCATTTATATCCTATAATTATAAACAGTGAACTAGAATGTCCATGCTACAAATCCCCATTATAATTTCTATATAATTAAGATGCTATCGATCACTCTAGAATAAAAAAAATTTAATTTGCTATGCAACTTAGGTATTGGAGTGTATCGCAAGTGAGCTTAGAAAATATTCTAATGATATTGTAGTCTATTAACAAATCCTAACATAAATTTTTTATCATAATAAGGTTTGATTCTTAGATAGAGGACATTCTTGTGGTCCTAGTTTAAGAAATCTTAGCAATAACGAATTAAAGGCATTGAAACCATTCCAATTGCAAAGTCCCCTGATCTTAACTGATACCATGAATTAGTTCCTAACATCAGGTTTGGTGTTAACATTGAATCCTTCTACTACGAATTTCATTTAATTGCAGATTATTTTTTTAAATCTTCTAAACCACTTCCTACACAACAGTTCTAAAATAAAAGTATCATAATGATGAATGCTTTGCGAAAGAACCTTACCTTAAGCAATCGCGAATCTCTCAAAATCAAGCGAAAAAGGAGATCGTGCGGGAGGGAAGGAGCAGACGTTAGACGCTAAGACGATTGGGCTCGTCTTCGTTTCTATCGAAGACCTCCAAGGTTAGTTGATTCTCTCGGCTTAGAGAAGGGAAATGAGCGTCGGTGGGTTGGGCAAGAAGGATCGGGAGGAGCGTCGAGGAGTCAAGACTCTTTTCTGGAGTTGTCCCATCTTGAAGAAGGAAAGAGAGAGGAATCAAGAGAGCTTACGGTATTCTGCGGGTGTCGCAGGTGCTCGATGGCCCTAAATTGTGCTTTCTGGAAATTGCCGAATTGTTTCAGAAGAGGACTGAAGCTACACTCGTACGCATAAGGCAACATTCACTCGATTTCTTAAGTTGGTCGTGCATTTCTAACGAGCGGAAAGGAAGGGTCTGTGCTAAATGGGGGCTTACTGTGCGGTACTTCCATCAGAATCGCTAGTTTAATTGACGGTCGTAATTAGAGGAAGCGTGAATGGCATGTGAGAGGTGCTTCTGTCGATTACAAGAAAGGTAAAAGTGTGGATTCCGTCGGCCTTCTTCATTGCAAATAAAAGCGTGATTTCTACGTCGATGGAGGGAGAATGGAAACTGTTCGTGCTTATAATGGAGAATTAGTGCTAATTGAAAGTAAACACCATTTTTTCTTAAGGCAAGTTGAATGAGGAAAAATAAAATAATTCAAAATACTATATTAATCACATTGAATTTTGTAAATAGTAAAGGTGAAATTTATCTCAGCAATATCTTGGTAGAATAATTTCTAAAATAATAATTTAATCAGTCATACCTGTTATAGCATCTAACAGAAACAGGCTGGAATTAACAAAAACATATTTTAGTGGAGAAATTATTGTAAACCAGAATTTGGCGAGGGAATCAATCATAAAATTAATTTTTTAGCAGGTGATTAACAGAAAACAACATTTAGCGGGAGACGAAATTTGCGGGGAAGTCAATGTCTTTGCTAGAAAAGACATAGAGTCGTTACATTATTGGTGTGGTGGACAATGTACCAAGTGATAGATGGTCACTTCCAAAAAAGTAGAGATGAACATAAATTTGCCAACTTTAATCTGCCCGAGCCTGCGTGCAAACCCAAGATTTTAGCATACTTTGAAGGTGTATTATTAAGCACATGTTAAAGGCAGATTAATCAACAAGTTGTTACTGGAAACTGGGAAAAATAATTATAACTAAATAACCCGTGGTACCAATATATTGTAGGATTACCATAGTTGGTTTGAAGATTTCAATCATGTTTGATGTGTTCTACAGCTTAGTGCATAACAACTGTCAGAGCTATTTCATATTCCAATTGTTTATGACATTTTATTTTATATGCCAATTCAAATTCTCTTCTTCATTCTAAGTTTAACGTGCGACTTGTTTTACAAAGAAGCAAAAAATTATTAAGTCATATAAATTGTATTCTTTTTATAATTTTTATCTTATTTGAATTTAGAAGTTTCTTGGTCGGGGATTTTATATCTTATTTGAATTTATCTGAAATTTGGTTTGCAGTTAATGTTATAGAGCGTCTACTTTTACCGATGAATATTATCTTGATAAGCTAGAACTGAAAAGTATAGAGAATTGTTTGAAGAAACAATGGATCACCTCCTAGACGACTAATTGAATATGAGATTTGGCTTTTTTTTAATTACATAATGCCAATTTTGATTATGCCTAGATTTAGTACTGAAAATGAGGAAATCAAGAAACAAGTGGTTGAACTATTAGAACACGGCTTACTGAAGGAGTTGTTGCAGCATGGTAGGTGGAGCTACAAGATGAAATTGTAGTGGAGAGAAGGAAGAGAACATATGGAGAGGGGAAGCGGTGGTGCGAGCAAGGATCAGGAGTTCCTCTGCCAAGAGGAACTTGGGAGCAGCCAGCAACAGCCTTAGAGTTTAGATCTTAAGTCAAAGTCTGAGCTTCATTCCATAACATGGTATTGAATAGATTATATCTTTAATTTGTGGTCATCCTTCTCTTGAGATGAAATTTTAGCCACTCATCTTATAAATGCCCATTCAAACATTCATACACTCACAACAACAACAATACCAAGCCTTAATCCCACTAGGTGTGGCTGCTACATGAATCTTTTATTCCCATTATGAGCGATTTATTAGAAGCCCCTGAATTCCAAATAGAGAAGATCATTTCTAATTGTTTCTTCCTATATTTATTTGTATTAGCATATTTAGATATCTTAGTATTTAGTCCCTAAGTGGAGGCTCATTAGGAGCACCTTAATAAAATACTGCAATTATTTCAAAAGCATAACATAGTTCTTAACCTAAAGAAATGTGATTTTGGGAAGACTAGTCTACTTGATTTGAAATTAGAAAAGAAATTAAGATAGATCCCTCCAAAGTTTAAGCCATAGTTGAATGAGCTAGACTCAAGAATATTATCGAAATGTGTAGCTTCATAGGAGTGTGTCAATTTGAGAGAAATTTATTAAGAAATTTTCAATTTTGTTACTCCACTCCATCAACTCTCTAATGTGAAAAAACAATTTATATTTGTAGAAGATGCAGAAAAAGCTTTTCAATTGTTAAAGATGAAGATCAAATAGGCTCTAATATTAGTCCTATAAATGTCATTTGAAATTAAAGATGATGCATTTATGTAGCTGGGCATTATTGACTCAAATAAGAAAGATTGATTGCTTGTTGTATAAGAACCCGATTTATGATAAAATGCTGCTAGCACGGTATCAATAGCAAAGCATAACATCCGAAAAAAGAGACAATTGTGCATATTGATCATAATACTTAATAATTTTTAATCAATGTTATTTAAACTTCATCAAGCTAGCTTAATGAAATAGAGGAGTTATTTCATTAATTCAACTAGATAATTAAATTTAAGAGGTACAAAATTAGTTAGTAAATTTACTCTCATTTGTTACATTGATTACCTCGTTGAATGTCAAAAATATGAAAGTTAAGTAATGCTTATATGGAATATCTAGATTTTTAAGGAACTTGGAATGAAACGGTTAGCTAATTGATTGGAATTTTGAACTGCGAAATTTATCCTGACATAAATTGTCGTACAAAGAAATGTTCTATGCTTTCTTGAAGGAGTCGATAGATTAATTTAAGTAACGCTCATATTTCAATCAATAAGCTGATACTTCATAAACAAAATCTTGTTAAATTTATAGAGATACTTGTATTGGCTAAGGATGTAAGTTGTTGCCATTTGCATTAGAGATTGTGTATTGTGATCCACTTCAAAACCAACCAATTAAAATGTTATACTTGCCACTTGTTCCAAGCTGATTATAGAAGGCATTTTTCTATTGCTTTTTTTGGTCTAATTGTAACTAAGAAAGGAAACAATAATATATTTAAATTGTTGATAAATTATAAAAAATGATAATCCTCTTACTTTGCAAAATACTATCATAGGAGTAACAAAATTATATTCAAACATGTTTGGGCACATTATATTCTACTCGATTTCGTTGTTTCAAGCAAGAGAATAAGCTAATTTCTGAGCAATTGCTGTAGAAGCTTGTAAAAATGAAGAATATTACATTTAAGCATAACACATTTTCCATCGATTGATTGATAGAAGCTGTGAATCTAAAAATGGCTCCGCCGCTCAAAAGGTTTTATAATTGAAAAACAAAAACATGGAATGAGAGTCTCCATTATATACAATCTGTTATAGTAGAGCCATTCATGGTTTCACATTTACCAGCCTGTTTGGAGCTTGTTTGGGATATTTGATATATGCCACCTTCATATTTTAGCCGACTGATTAGAGAGTTCATTCAAGAACATAGCTTTCTCGAAAAAATCAGGACAATGCAATCCAAAGTGGAAAAAACAACTGAAGAATCAATGTTGATGACTAAGTATGGTTACATATCAATAAAGAACGATTAAAGGGCGGGAGCCAAAATTTAAATTTTTAAGATATGGACCATTTAAATTTAGAACTACCAACATATATGTAGTTATATTCAGTCATTAATGTTAAAAGCTTGATGCCATTTGAATTGTCCATGTTAAATGAGATGTGAGATTGTATTAATTGCTATAAATGAGTTGTATCGCTGATAAGAGAAGGTTCTATCTAAAATGAGCTATTGTGTGTACTTAATACTTGTGGAAGAATAAGGATTACATATCTAATTGGGAAAGCAGAATGGTATTGTAGAGAAAGCTCAACAATTATTTCTAGAATTAGATTTAACTTATAGGTGTGGCTTAGTACCTTAGGCCGAGTTGGGGCAATGACAAGATCAATTTTAGAACCCAATCAATTAATGTACATGTTCTTGACGTGGTACTTAGTACTATTGCTAACCAGCTCAATTCTTAAGATAGTTTAATAGCTAAAAGATTTTTAACATTTTAAGGAATATTTTTTTATTTAGAAAATAAATTTTTATGATTTAATATTATTTTTCTTTCCGATAATAGTTCCTGATTAAAAAGAAGTTTTTGTCTCAATTTTATTATGCCAATCTAATGCTTAAATCTTATTTCCGAGCTTCTGTTCAAACATATAGAGTTCACCAAGCCATTAGCTCAGGCTGAGTTTCTGTGCAAACCTATAATTTTAGCATACATTGAAGCTGGATTATTTTGCATGTTTAATCAACAACTAGCTGTTGATTCATAGTAGAGGAAGTATGTAAAAATTATCTCACATGATTGCTAGAGTTGGTTAGAAGATTTTAATTGAGGTTGATTTGTCTGCATAATCATTATTATTTCCTATAAATGTGAGTCAATTCATTGTAATTAGAATTTTAGATTCCAAACTTCTACCAATTGTCTCCATTAAAAATTGATTAATGATTAATCAACAAAGCTAACATTTAGTCAGCCACTAGATCAAAGTCACGTGGAAGAGAACCTTTAAACTTGAAAATAATTGTATGAATGATAGGGTATATCTTTTAGGCTTTGTAATATCTTTCTACTTTAATAAGATTGAACAAAATTTTGAAGTCATTCCTAAATGATTTTGTTTTGATATACGTGAATGATGCGTCGGTATACAACCCAAGTGAAATGGCTCATATTAGGAATCCTGATAAGGTTCTCAATTTTCTTTGAGAGAACAAGCTGTTCTTGAATGCGAAGAAATGTTAATTTTTGAAATTCAAACTTTTAGATGTCGGATTTGAGATATGTGGAGGGAAGATTCAAATAGATTTCTCAAAAAGTAAGGCTATCATTGCTTGGACCCAACCTATTATCCAGACTGCAGGTTAAAGTTGTGACACTTGCCAATGCATATGGAAGTTTGTCTTATACTTTTCAGTGATTATTACACCACTCCATCAACTGACAAAGATGTATTCACTTCATTGGGGGAGCTGTGCTAGTCATTTTTTGCCTTGTTGAAAAAAATATCAGTCAGCCATTGGTTTTGGTTTTACCCATCCTACACAAACTCTTGAGGTAGAAGTTAATAAATTAAGTTAGAGTAGTGTTGACGAGGAGGTCATATGATGGTATGCTAATCAAAATAACTGCATGGCTTACAATTGAATTATCCAATTTATGATAAAGAGCTAATGGCTCAACACCAATCAGTCAAGCATAAAAGATATTATTTTGGGAAAGAGTATAATGATCACATAGACTACAAGCCGTTGCAATACCTGTAAGCTCAATTTAGACTTCAACAAGCTTTCTATATGAAGTGGATAAGTTGCAATAGTTCAATTCGGTGATAACACTACAACCATGGAATCCAAAATAAGTTAGCTGATATACTATTAGGACCGCTAATAATGATGTCAACTTTGATTAAAGCTGGGAAGGAGATGGCCAATGAATATGGAGAAGCTATTATACCGCAATTCAAGATTTTTCTAAAGCTTGTAATCATCTTCGTCAAGTTAACTAAAGAAGTGGCCGAGTGACTGATGAAGCTAGTCAACAGCACAACTACCGAGATGGAGTGCTCCATAGAGGTACTCAAGCATGCATATCACATGGAATCAATTGTATGTGTTGGATATGAGAAGCACATATGTCTACCTATTAGGAAAAGCTTTAGTGTGGCAAGACTTTCAATTTACAATCCTGCATATTGACCAATGCTACACGAAGATGTGGCCAAGTACATGGGTGTTGTGTACTATGTTGAACCTCTAAGCTTTTAAAGAGAAGTCAAGATATTTATACACAACTTTTACTGCTAAGTAGACCACAAGCATATATTCATCTATTTTGTTGTAGGCTTGCTAATGACTTGATTTTGTAACAATTATGATTTCATAGTGGTAAAGCACTTTTCAAAGATGATTGTTTTAGTGCCTCGTAGGAATATAATTATTAGTGAAGGAGCAGCCAAGTTATTTTTCAACTTATATGGGTGCACTATGGGTTGCTGAGTTCCTTTGTGCTGTAACAATTAGACATATTTTGGAAGTTCGTGGAAGATGTGGACAATTCATTGAAGAGTTTTGCTTACCACCTTAAATAGATGACCATTCTGAGGAGATTTTACATTAAGCAACCCAAGACATGGCACAGGAGTTTGCCTTATGTGTAGTTTGCTTTTAACCTAGCTATGTATGACTAAATGATTATTAACTGTTTTGAGACCTTGTTTTGGAGTTCATTTGATGTGCGCAGTTGTTGATAGAAGATTTGAATTGCTGATTTATTGAAGAACTCAGTTGAGCTAAGAAGTATTAAAATGAATAAGAATAGTTGATGAATATTTGATGTGTAGTTTGCTTTTACACTCTAGCGAATGAATAGTTGAAGAAAATTTAGCGGTTGTACAGAGCCAAGCACGACCAGTAGCAAGTGAGAAGAGGATTGTATTGGCCATCTTATGTCACCATATTTATTAAGGAAAGGCTGAGGATCAAATGTTTAGAATTAAAACCCACCGATTATGGCTCTTTTTAAGTCATGCAGAAAAGCAATGATAATACCTGTAAATTGTAGTTGCTAGTTTATATGGATATGTACTTAGTGGTGAATTTGAAGCCATTTGAGCCTTTTATGCTAGGTAATGAGCAGCAGAGAATATTACGACTAATAGACATGTTAATCTTTGTTCAATAAAACAAACTAATCGAGGATAAATTGCTAGAGAATGGTATCAAATGACATATTGCAAAGAATACCAAGCCATTTTTTCTTAATTTAGATCTAACTTAGGAGTGAGTTTCATCATCTTATGTAGGGGGCTCATGGTTAGAGGTTCAAATTTACAAAATATTCAGTCAATTCTTCAACAACTGTTCCTAGTTGGTTGTCATTTTGAGAAGACATTGTTAGTTCCAGAAATCTTGACATCATTTGAGGCTACCAATTCTATCATTGCTTGGGGTTCTCGTGCTATACAATCTACTCAATTACGGGTTGCAAGCCTCTTTGCTCGGGCTGCGCCTAGTTCTACTCAGCGGACAAATAACTGTTTCGGCACATTGCAGTATGGCGCATGTAGTATGGTAGGTAGCTATCCACAAATGTTGTACAGAGGAATGCTGACGAATAGCTAGTTAGCTGTAGGATTACTTGTATGCATTTTGTAGGCCCATTATTTAGGGGTTACTTATTTTGGGCTGAACCTTTGAGATTATTAAGGATTAATTATGCTTAGACAATAAAGTTCAATTTGATTTATTTAATTTTTTTTTCCTTGACTTTAATATTTATTTTGTTGACATTCATGTAAATAAGCTTAATAAACTAGGTAGATAAGATAAACAAGATAAACTAAGTTGCTAAGATGCTCTGAATTTTGTTTAAGTTAAGCTGAACCAAGATAAATTTGAAACAAACAAGGCCTTACTTTTATTGCCATTTGTAATAAAGTCTAAATAGGATAAGCTTAGTATTAGAAGAGGCTTCACTGATAAAAATAAAGAAAGAATCTTTGCCAAGTAAAGGATTTGACTGGATCTGGAATCATTTTTTTTCTGCTGTGAAAAAGGAACATTGATTATAAAATAAATAAAATTGTTCTTTCTATATTACAGTATAGTTAGAGAATTCAATTATTTTTTAATTTCTTTCAGTTACAGTATAGTTGGAGAAAGCATTCATCCTAACTTGTGTGGCCCTCTGTTATTTTTTATTTTTCATTTGTTTTATCAATTCATTCGCTATTCGATGACTTGCAATACTGATCTTTTGCTTTTCAGAACAAAAGCACTGGAGAGCTGAGTTTTATTACATGTTTTTTGAACTTTACTGGATCTATTGGTAAGTTTGGTTGTTGACCTACTGAAAAATCTAGTAGTTAATTTCATTTAATTTTTCCCTGTTTCAGTGCCATTATTAACATTATGCTTTCAGAACACCTTTAACTATTTTGTAAATTTGAATATATATAACTGATGATGCTTTTTAATTGGTTTAATTCTGACTGTATAGTAATTAGCATCAATTACTATTTTATCTGTGTTCGTTCTTTTTTTATATGGAAATATTTATTCCTGCTGAATAAAACTGTACTAATGTATCCATGTGTTCATGCCTTTGTTGCTGAATAAATTTGCTTTCTTTCTGTAGCAAGAGTTTTTACTAGCTTGCAGGAGAAAGCACCCACAAGTGGTATCCTTGCTCAAATAGCTATTCTCTTCTGTATCAAATAGCCTTTGTTGCTGAATAAATTTCTATTATTATGCTTTTGCCTTCTTTTACTGCTAGTTTTTGCCTTCATTATTTTATATTACTCAAATTTGCTCTTTTTTTTTTTCTAGTGTCATTGCTCTGACTAATGAGAAAAAGGTGAGCAGCACTTATACTTGAACATAAAATTAGTCGGGGGTTGAACACTAGACCAACAAAATTTTTTATCAATTTTTGTCTTTACTAGTTAAAGTACATTGCACCAATCCTCTACACAAGATTGCCATATCATCAATACATATTTGCATTTTTGTATGCGAACTAGTAGCACCACCCTAACAAACCCTATACAAAAATCCCTATAAAATAACATTCCATTTGTATTTACTAGGGCTGGATTCGATTCGAATTCGATCGAGTTATAGCTCAGACTCGAACACGAAATTTTTGAGTTTAGTATGACTCAAGCTCAACTCGAACTCGAATCGAG
This sequence comes from Gastrodia elata, assembly GCA_016760335.1. Taxonomy (NCBI): domain Eukaryota; kingdom Viridiplantae; phylum Streptophyta; class Magnoliopsida; order Asparagales; family Orchidaceae; genus Gastrodia; species Gastrodia elata. Next base: position 12,912,102 of record CM028681.1, on the reverse strand, counting down.
TCAATTTCGATTCAAGAAAGTTCGAGCTGATTCGAATTTGATTTAAGTCGGCTAAAAAAAAAGATGTGTTTTTTTTTTTAAATAACGTAATTTTAGCCTGGGAAAGAATCGAACTTGAGGTCGGAGGGATGAAATTGAGACAAAATTACCATCAGGCTGGGAAATTTCTTTTGCAGATAGTATAAATTTTTTTATTTTATGTATTTCGAATCACATATTAATTTAAAATTTGCACTATAAAAAAGATATGTATATTTTTAAGATTTAAAAGTATATAACCAAATATTCTTAATTTGCATCAATAGTATTAATACAGAATGATTCTAACATAAAGTACTAATACGGTAGAATTATTGACCTATTTTTTGTAAATATGTATAATTATTTTTGTACTAAGAACAATATAATATCAACATATTTGAAAATCTATTATTTTTGTAGCACTGATTCCACAGCTTATTTTACATATAATTGCAGCCAACACGCCGTCATAATTTTGCATGCTTTAATAGACTCTATGCTGTTCTATTTTTTTCTTGGCCAGTTTCTTTAACGTGGAAAAATATCAAATTGGAAAGCTATTTTATATTTTGTTAGCAGCATGTACGTATAGCTTAAAGGGCTTCTGTTCCTAGAACACTTTTTTACATAAGTCGCCATTTTCCTTATTATGTAACACTGAATTCTGTCCTCAGTTTCGATGACTTGAAGCGGTATTCCATCATTGTTAGTATCATTAAGTTTAATGGCGCACAAATTATAGTATCAATTATCATCTGAATTGAGTGTTGGCAATGTTCTAACCTGATTAAATATTTTAAAGGGCTTAAAGGGCTTTTCTGTTCTAATATGAATTAAGTGTTATCAATTATCATCTTTAACGTAGAGTCAAGTTCGAGTCAAGTTCGAGTCGAGTTCGAGTCATTCTAAATAGGGTTCGAGTCAAGACACATGACTCGAACTTGACTCAAATTTTTTTTAGTAGAGTCAAAATGTATCGAGCTTGAGTCGAGTTCGAATTTCGAGTTTCGGGTTAAATTGTCAGCCCTATACACATGATAATTTAATGTGGATTAGTGTTATTTTCATTGGCCACTGTTCACAGGCTGAAATCAAAACTAAAATTTCTTAATCAGTGTACTTAACTTCATAATATCAGTTGCTTTGGGTTCTGTTCTTGGCATATGTACAAATGGTGCCATCTTGAGTCAAATAATTATGTACCAAAAGCCCCCAGCAAAGAAGAAAGCACAGTAGATCATTTTGATCCTTTCATGGTTTTGGCTATGTATGATTTAGTTTTGACAAGGTATCAAGGAACCTTTATGCTGTTTGTAGTTGTTAACTAGTTATTTATGATTCTACTCTTATGGAAATATAAAATAGTTACAAGTTTTATACTTAGTAGTGATCTTAAAGAATGATTTGCATTTTGTTTTGTTGAAAGTCGCATTCTTTCAATGCACTCATCTCATTTATGCAGCATGTAAACCTTTGATTCTATGAGCCATATATTTTGACGAAACCAAATACATGTAATTTTGAGAACTACTTTATTTATATGAAGAATGTCTTACAGCTGCGATCAGTTTTTATCTATGCAATTGTACGTTTTCAATTTCTATTCAGGTTAACGGAGTATTATATTTTCTGTCGTATAATGCTTCATAAGGTGTCATCTTAATATTAGCGTGATTACTATTATTATAAACAAATATATTTTCTAATATTTGATTTATTTTTTAGTCTGACTATTAGTCTGTGAGTGAAAAAAAATACCTATTGCTAGAATAGTTCCCACTTATAAGGAGAGTAAAAGATAAGGATGATTAATCTTTTTTTATAGCTTAACTAATGCTTAATTATCTTTTATGTAAATTTAAGTTAAATTTTTGCTTGGAGTAAACACTTCTTTCTCAGATAATAAACACTAGAGTTTGGAATAAGAAATGCATACATTTTCACTTTTATGAGTCTCCTTCCTGGTTGTGTGTGGTTCACAATCATTGGAAAAAAGACTTAGCGAAAAGGTTCAATCTGCGATGAAGAGCAGTTCATAGAGATCATTATCATAAATAGCATGCTCAATATTAAGACTCATAAGATTTTCGTTAATTTTGCTATTCTTGTTACTTTTATTTTATGAGCATTGCTGCAAAATTAACTCAATAAACTGATGAAGTATCACATAAATAGTAAGACATTAACACAAATACTTATAGTTTTCACATTATTTAAAATTATAAGTGAATAAATAAATCACTCATTTACACATTACTAATCATGTATAGGTTTCATATACGCTTAGATTGAATCACAAGGCCTTAGTGTTTCTTAAACTATTATCAAAATAACCATGTACATAAATTTGAATCTATATTATTATATCTTACTAATGCACACAAATATTTTACTTTGTATACTTTCTTTTTTTTGAAAGAAAGTAAATATGCTATCATTAAAAATTAAATGAGCAATGTTGGATAACAAATTCAAAACCTCAATCACTTGATTAAAACATGATTCACAATTTATATATCATACTAATAGTATACATACAAGTGTACATTCATATTCAAAAAATTTACTTTTTCATATTTCTTAAATCCTCCAACATTGCATCAATTACTTGTATAAACTTACGTAGTTAATGAGCTCTTCTATATCTCTGGATTACGCTTAGTTGAGTTTCGGGAAAGTAGTATGTTGTGTTTATGATTGTTTATTCTGTGTATTTTATTATTTTTGCGGTTTTGGTCCCACCAAATGATGTCAGAGTGAAGTCGAAGACATGGGAGACAAATGAAAAATGGTTCTTCATCTCCGACGGCGATGGAGAGGGCCATTTGCCAAGTTGTGAGGCATTTGACAAAAAATTTTGTCGTTAAGTTTGACGACAAGCATGGAGGTTCGAAGTTATGGATGCACTTTGCGCATTGAATCTCGAAGATGTTCTTGATAGAGATGAAAACTTGATTGCGATTATAGAAAGGAATGAGATTAAGATGAGGCGCAGCGGACGTGGTTTGAACCAAAATTGTCTTATCGAAGATATCAAGCATGCAATGATAATTGAGACTTTTGTGTGTGTGGAAATTCCTCAAGAGTAGATATCTGACAAAAAGTGTGTAAAATAATATTTACATATGGGCATGGTGGAGGTATAAATTCTTAAAACTTACATTATGTGAGCATTGTGTACTTGGCAAGAAGATACATGTATCATTTGGTGTTGCCATGATAACACCAAATGTATACTAGATTATGTACACAAAGATGTATGGGGACCAACGAAGTGTGCATTATTTAGTAGTCAGTAATATTGTCTCTTTTATTGATGATTTCGCCATATATGTATGGGTGCACGCCATGAAAAGTAAAAGCAATGTGCTAGATATTCTTAGAAATAGGAAAAGTTGGTGGAAAATCAGGCTCGCAAAAAATAAAGAAGATTTGATCTAATAATGGCGGTGAGTGTACTTCATGTTCTTTCTTACGAGAATGCTAGAGTTTAGGGATTGAACACCACTTTACTATCAAAGACAACAACAAAATATGGTAGCAAAGCAAATGAATCAAACTTTAGTGAAAAAAATTTGGTGTTCCAATGCTGGTTGGAGAAGGTCTACTTGGCGGAGGACATTAAATACCCATGCTATTTGGTGAACTATTTGCCCTCTGCTGCAATCTAGAAGATAACTCGTATTGAGTTATGGTCTGGACCTCCTACTACTCCTTACAATCAATCGAAGATATTTGGGTGCTCAACTTACTATAATGTGTGGAAAGATAAATTAGAGCCACATGAACGAAAGACAATATTCATTGGTTCTCAACAAGTGGTAAGGGTTGCAAATTATATGATCCGATAGAATAATATTATTGTTAACAGAGATGTTACTTTTGATGATAAAATTTTCTTAAGACAGAGAGATTTATATCAATTAAAAGGATTCTACAACAATTTCTACTAGCAAGTAAAGAATGGATTTGATGTCACCATATTTGTTCTACTAAATTCTTCTCATCGTGATACGAAAGAGGTTGATACTCCTACTATCAAATACTATGTGAATGATGATGAGGATGTAAATGACGCTATTAGTGAGGTCTATATTTAAGAGTTCATTGCAAGAGATAGAACAAGTTGTCAAGTAGCCCCAAAGATGGCTTGGCTTAAGGATAACATCATATATGCACTTTTAGTGTCGGAGGTTGATTTTCCTTCTTATAAGGAAGTCATAATTAATCTTAAGAAAGACTTTTGGAAGCAAGTCATGAATGGAGAGATATAGTCTCTTCATAAAAACCCAGTGTGGAGGTTGGTGAAGCAATTGTGTAATAACCCAAGATGGATGGCAATTGTGTAATAACCCAAATTCTAAAGATCTAAATTGTCAACTCAATTAGGATAAACTCAGAATCTCGGGCAAATTCTAAATTAGACCAAACAAAATATATCAATGAAAAGAGTATATTTTTGTGATTGTAATGCCTAAGTTTGGAAGCAATCCAACAAATAAATATTCCTATATTAATTTTTGAAATTTTTAAATATAAAAAATTAGAAAAATAAAATATAAGTCCAAATTCAAATTTTTTGGTCCCGTTGGATTCGTAATAAAATATAGCTCCAAATTGAAAAATTTTGTACGAGGACGTTCGTCTCATCAAGACGAACCTCTCAATCAAGTTTCGTCAAATTTAGAAAATCAAACGATGAAAAAATGTGATCAATTTAAATCAAATATTTATTTTTAAACTTTTCTAAGAGCTTTCTCTCTCCTCCCCCTCGTTCCTCTCTGCTTGAACACACGCCGCGTGCCCTAGGCACGCAGGCACTCTACCGAAATCCCTACGAGTCGTCCCCACCTCCTCAGCAAATCACCACCGCTCTCGGCAAGCCCCATTTGAAATGGGAGAAGAGCCAAAAAATTTTAAAAAAATGTGAGTCGGAAAAATTAAATTAGCTAATTGAAATATACAAATTTTAAATAAGAGATTAAAAATAATTAAAATTTAAATTGACTCATAACATCTTTAATTTGTTAACCACTAATTTTTATTTTTGTTACTGACTGTTAAATTTATGCTCTCAACCTTTTAATTTTTGCTAATAACTTTTTCTTTTGCTCATAACATTTCATTTATACAATTTTTATTCTTTATTTTCATCTTTATGTATTTATTATATATATATATATACACTATAATATAATTATTAAAGTTATAAGATATTATTATGTTATAATAATAATAATATCATTAATATGTTATTATTTTTATTATCATGATTATTATTATTATTATTATAAATATCAGTATTATCATTAGATAATAATAAAATATTTATCATTATCACCAAAATGATAATGATAAATTCTGATATTAATAAGTATATAAAGTTATTATACTTAATATACCTATGATAATAATAATAGGAACACCATTATTATTATTATTATTATTATCAAATATTACTATGATAATAATAATTATCTCATGCTATTATCTTCTAAATGTTATAAATAAGTATATAAATATTTATTATTATTATTATTATCATACTATATTAAGCATAATACTAATAATATTATTATAATATTTTCTCTCTATTTTTATTTATAATAATAATAATAATAATAAGTATATTGTTATACTTTTTATTATTATCATTATAATAACAGTAAATTTAATAATAATAATAATAATAATCATCCTATTATTTTCTTAATATTCTCTATCTAAAATAAGCATATGCATATAAAATATTTATAAAAATTAACAATTATATTTCCTCCATATTATTGTATTATTTCACTAGAATAAATAATAATAATAAAGTGTAAATTATGATATAAATAATGATGATGATAATAATAATAAAAAAAATTATTATTATCATTGTTTTCCACTTTCTAAATATATATATATATATATATATATATATTATAATTATTTTTCTATCTTAAATTGTTGCGTTTGTGATTATAAGTTTTTTTTCTTGTAATCTCGAACTCAACGACAAGCTCGCGCATATAATCTGAAAGCTGGTTTTCCTTGCAACATTGCTATTGTTCATAGCCATGAACTTTTGTTTTTTCAAACTATGCCAACTCGAGTAAACATGATCCCGATTAAGCTTTATTTAGCCAATTGTGAGATGGTTTTCTTCGCATTGATCTACCGAACTGCTTACTTTCTCGTAATGCTGTATTAATTTTCTGGCTACTCTGAAATCAGTAGTCTCTCAAAAGTTCAAAGCAGTTAAATCGCTAATAGAATGAAGTTTCTGTTTGCACTTTCTGTATTATCATTGGAATGGTTTTTTTTAGTTTTCTTACATTCGAATCTGGAAATTGTCAATGATTTTCATCTACTTTCGCTTATTTCATCCTGCTCTTCAATTTTCAAATACAGTTTTTATAATATTTAATTTTTTTACCAAAGGCATAATTTTTTAAAGAATCAGACACAAGTTTTGTTATGGATTACTTGGAAATCTTGCTTATTAGTAGCTACTCTCTTGGGATATTTCGGATTCAATTTTCTTGGGCTTATTTTAAGTGTTTTGTTTAAAGCATAAAACTACTAAGAAAATCAAAAATCAGGGGAGAAGCAGAGGACCTTTAGCTGTTTGAGCAGATGGCTGCCCGCCTCCTCTAGCCGGCCGAAGATAATCGGCTGGTTCAGAACACCATAGCTTCAGCGGAGAGGCAGAGAATCTGCAGCTGTTGGAGCAGATGGCCGCCCGCCTCCTCGATCCGGCCGAAGCTAATCGGCTGGTTCAGGACACCATAGCTTCGGACCCTAATTTGATACATTTTAACAATTTTATGAATCTAATTGAAAAATATAAAACTTTATAAACTTAATTGATACAAAAATAAAATTAAAGAAAAAAAACTTTTCCCAAATTACAATTATATATACTTTATCATTTAAAATATTAGCAAAATTTGAATTAAAAAACAACAAAACTTGTAAGAGAAACACTATGCGGCATCATAATTCAATTTAAAACAAATATTATACTGCTTCAAAAAATTTCGATTTCTCTTAAAAAAAAGTTAAATATTAAAGTGAGAAAAATATGAGAATTAGATGTATTGCAATTGATAAAATTAAAATTATTTAACAACAATTTAGGAAATTATAAATAAGCTTTAATTTAATTTCATCTTAGTATAGCCTGAAAGCAGTCTAATAGTCGAGGCAACAATCAATTGAATAGCATTTATTATAAAAAAATATTATTTGTTTTTAAATATTTCTCAAAAAAAATATAAATAATTAAAATTTAAAATTTAAAATATATATTTTTATAAGTCTCAATCATCCGTATTTTGAAAAAAATATAAAAATTATTTAGCAAAACTCTTTATTATATCAGCAAATACATACGTTGAGTGCCGCTGCACCACATTTTCGTAAGCATGATTGAAGGAAAACGCAATCCTTTAAAAGAAAAACTGAAAACTAAAACTCAACGAACTTGACGGCCGGCTCATCACATCTCCAAGGCGCAAGTCTGCATTTATTGCGCAGTTAGCTTCCTCATTTCTTCCTCCCCATGGTTTCTTTCCTATTCTCCTTGTAAACTTAGCCAAGAAGCATATGTCTCACTGTCTCTATCTCTGCCCAACTCGCTAGACCCTTTATATATAAATATTTCAAAAAGTGATTCTTTTTGTCACAACAAGCTGCCATGGATTTATTTGTTTTATCCTCGTTTCCTCAGCCTCCTCTTTCTCATCTGGACGGCGATGATCAGAGATCCTCTCCGTCTAAGCTCGGTAAAAGGCTCATTGTTGGCATAACCACCTGCGTTTTGGCTTTGGGTTTGTAATTTTTGATCTAAGCAGAGATTTTTTTCTCTTTATTTTGAGGGATATGATTTTGCACTGCAACTGTTTGATGAAATTTTCATAAACCTCTTTAAAATGTTCTTTTTGTGCAGTTGGTGCACCAATTGGCGCTGTCATAGGTGCATTGATAGGCATTCCAACAGAGACTGGGTTTTTAAGGGGCGCTCGAACTGGGGCCATTGCTGGGGCTGTCTTCTCAGTTGAGGTTGTTGAATCCTCTGTTGCTCTCTGGCGTTCCCATGAACATGGAATTTATTCAAATATTCTCTATGTGGTAAGTTTCAGTCATGAAAAAGAGATACCGTTTGGGGGATTCTTGATTTTAAGATGCGCTTTGTTGCTATTTTCAAGCTATTGCTGAATTAAACTTGATTTATTCATTCAAAAACTTATTTTAATTTTAGGATGCTTGCTGTTGTGCATTTTTATACAAATTTTATTCTTATGATTTCATTATGTTTTTTGTTGCTGAAGCAGATTTTATGAATCAAAAGTTTTCAATTTTGCATGTCTTAATACATTTATGCATCTTGTATTTTCCTTGCAGGTTGACATTTTATGCAGCCTTTTGAGTGGAAGACTTGTCCGTGAGAAGGTTGGCCGTGCACTCCAAAGAGCAGTGCAGAGTCAGGTAATATATATATAGCACCCAAATCTATAATATTGCGATTTCAGATTTCCTAAACTTTCAAAAAATTTATCGATCACAGTTGAGTTCCTTGGATCTTCACTATGTTGATACTATGGATATCTTTGAAACTGGCAGCAGCACTCGGGGAATGTCAAAGGAGTCTGTCGATTTGCTAGTAAAGCGCAAGATCACGTCAGAAAGCATCTTCAATTGCTTTGGAGAAAGGATAAACTGCTCTGTTTGTTTGCAGGTTGGAATACTTCTATTATTATTTTGCAGTGATTCTGATCTTGGTCTATGAGATGCTGAACAACTTTGTGTTTTGGAATCAATTTTAGGACGTGCAAGTAGGAGAAATGGTGAGGAGTTTGCCATATTGCCAACACATGTTTCATTTGCGTTGCATTGATAGCTGGCTTATGAGGAATGGCTCTTGTCCTCTGTGCAGGAGAGAGATTTGAACTTGTTATATACTGTTGCTTCTCATTGTGTATATGCATCTTCCTTTTTTTTTATATGAAATTGAGCTTTAATAAAGTAAATATATGGCTGGTGGGAGTTGAATCATTGGTCTATCAAGAGTTCAAATCCAAGAGCTCAACTACTGAACCACAACACCATTCAAGATGCTTCTTTTTATTGTTATTATTCGTGTACAACTGCACTTCCTGTTCTTCTTTTTAGTACAACCCTGATTTATGAAAGAGACATCCTGATTAATGATACTTGTAATAAATAAAGTTTCATTCTATTACATAAAATGGTAGTCTATCTTTATGTATTTAGAGTTTGAATTGCATTTCAATTATTGTTGTGAGGGTTGTGGTAAAAGAATGATTGAACCACACATCATCTAATAAAGGCATAATCAATGTAAGTTATAAGCATTATTCTAACTTGATATTAGAGTGGGTAATGGTGGCCTCCTTCATACTGTGCCATGAATAAAATAATTTCCTAAATAAAAGTAATTGCTGATAGTCAAATGACAATCAGTAAGATCACTAATCCAATTAGTGTAAAAAAATTCATTAAATTTTAATTTAGAGCTACGAGGGAAATGGAGACAAAATATGTCTCTTTGGTGTCTGCTTAACAATGACTCAGCAATTACTTTAGAAGTTTGAGAAATGGCCATGAATAAGATGAACTTTATATGCAATAATAGGTCACATTGCAGTTAAGAATCTTAGGCTTACTATAATGTCAATACATTGTTAGATCATCAAGAAGAGTACCATTTGTAGCTCATGCTTGTTTTTTTGGTTGAATGTTCTCAATAAGATATTGTCTATTTTTATTCTTCCTTTCTAATGAAATTTAAGAGTTTTAGTAAATGCAAGAGAATGTTTAAGAGCAATGTAATAGCAGCCATCAGAACATCTATGCCACACCATCAGGAAATCTACATCGGACTGCTGAAGATCCATTACTTATATATACCTACTTATGTTACCTATATATATATGAAGAGAAACGCTGAATGTAACCATTAGAAAATATATCCTATCCTTTATTATTCTCCTATTTTCCCTCTCTTGATATGCTTAACATGGTATCAGAGCAAACTTGCTCACGCACCTCAAGATCTTTTATCTCCTAAGTCTACCTAAATTCTTGAAGTATCCATTGTCCTCATCACTAGTTCTCGGACAGCCATCCTCATCAAAAACCCCATCATTCCCTCCTCCACTCCCACAAGGACTATCAACATCTGCCCTAGCAAACATCAAGAAGATCTCAAACCATATCAACCTCACTCTCCAACTCTCCTAACCTCTCAAAGAACTCTCATATCCCTCCTCGGTACAATCAAGAACCACACAAGAAACCAACCTCTCCAGAATTCAGCAAAACACCCTCTCAAACCCGATTCCTCCTTCCCTATCCAAGAACTCCTCTCCCTCAAGAATAGTACAGAACCTCACTCCTCCTCAAGAACCGCACTACAATCATGGAATCAACTCACAAAAACTCCCAATCCAACAGCAACCATTCCAACCGCCGTTCAAATTGCAATACCACCAAAGCAACCAACATTAAATCTCAAATTCACAATGTACACCCAAAATGTAATGACAACAACTTTGTATTAGTTTAGTAAGACATGAATGAAGTACAAGTGTACAAGACTAGAGATGATAAAAACTCATATTTTGTTTCCAATTTTGAATAAATGAGAAAGTGTTTTATGTATTTACCATTTTCAATAAATTTTTAAAATATTTGCTCAGTATACATTTGAAAATAAACTATAAATATGTGAATAAAACTTTATACCAATGAAATCCTCAAGGCACTAGGCTTTAGATTCTGGGTGATGTAGCTGGTCAGAACTTGTGCGAGTGATTAAGCTTTAATTTTGGGGCCTTTTGGGATTATTGTTTCTAAGGATCTTCAGATCCCAAATTTATTCCATTTATGACCTTATGCAAGAAGAGAATGATAGGTTCTGTGGGTTAGTAAACTTGAGCAATAAGCTAGAGATATAATTTTTGATAAATAATGAATTAGGATTTTCTATAAGTGCATCTTGATAAATGCCCAATAGTGTTGACGAGTATATTGCATGTTATTTTTATCTGAAAAAGCATTGAATCTAATTCTTGTTGGCTTTTGAGGCCAACTAGCACTACCCAAAAGGAGGGGGGAGGTGAATTATGTTTCTAACTAACATAAGTTAACTTAGAATTTTCTTACTTCATTTTTGTGTGAATTTGAGATAGTTTAATTAAGCCTAAGGAAAAACTCACAAAACACAAGCAAGCAAAAACAAAATAATACTAAAAGCAAAGTAAAAAAAAGAACTCATTAATTTATAGTAATTTGGGTAAACTTAGTCAATACATCCACTTTTTGGAAGTTCATTTCTTCTAGAAATTCACTCGAGCAATGAGTTGCTTCTTCGCTAATGTACACAGACAGAGAAGCCTGTTCAATCACTCCTTGAATACTTCAACTGTAAAGCTGAGGAATTCTTCTTCTTCGCAAAGCTATCCCATGGCGGAGTGTCCTAGATCACCGCATAATAACCTTTGGATGTAGAGCTGCTGCTCCTTCCCTCTTTCTCAAAGTATTGTTGAGGCAGAGCTTCTTGAACCTCTCTTTTGCAAACACCTTGCCTGACGGAGCTGCCACAAACTCTCTTGAACACTTTGTAAGAGTAGGGTAAGAAATAAAATAAAATTTATATAAAAAATAAAATACTTCAAAAAATTATGGTAATGTCCTTAAAATATAGATCTCATGAAACTTTGAGAGAGTTTTCTTTATGAGAATGGCTTAGATCTTCTTAGTAGAACTTAAGAGATATTTTTTAAGCTGCTAAAGGTGAATTGTATTGGCAACCAACCTCTATTTATAGGTGAAATGAAGGGGTCGATTAAGGCAATAATAAATTTTGGGCGGGCTGGTGCGCTAATGTGCTGGATGCTGCACATGGATGCATGGCTACTTCGCCTGGGTGTGCGACAAGGAAATCTGTGGCCCGATCCTTCACTTAACTGGTCCATTTAGGCACGAGTTTGAACCTGTTTAGGCATTTAAGTGGGAAGATTGGTCAGGATCCCGCCATCCCACGAATTGGCCAACGCCAATCACAATGAGTCTTGGCTCATGATTGCTGCATGACTAAGCGCATGAGCCTGGTTGGGTTATCTTGGGTGCATCTGTCTAGGCATGCTCAAATCTACGTTTGGGTGCGTGCATTGGTGCACAATGATGGGTGTTTGAGCACATATGCAAATTAGGCAAATTATGCGGTGTTGTTAGCTAGCTTTCTAAGGGATGTTTTCTATCTTAGATAGAAGCCGTGAGCAGTGCCTAGCCGTCGAATTGAGCGGCAGCCATTGGCTGGTGGCAACTCTAGTCACTCATGGCTTTGATCGAACCACACGATCAGAGGGTGTCTCAGCTCCAGCAGACGGCTTGGTGGGTTGCGTCGGTCCACATCGGGGTTGTTTAGAAGTTCGAGGATCAATCAGGTGGTTGTGGCCTTTCCTCTAATCGTTGGGTGGCTAAAGAAGCACCGGTGCTTCCCAAACATAGATGATGAATAATGGTCAGGAAGTAGCAGTGGTTGGATTGAATTAAATATTTAATCGGATGATACGTTATCATTCGAAACTTGAAATTATAATAGCCATCAGATTTAAATAAAAAATCCAACAGCTTGGATTGCATCCGCCGTAAAGTACACATCAGATAGTGTTGAATTAAATCCAACAATTCCGTCGTCTCATTTAAATTTTGGCGTCAAAACAGAGGCTACATCTGACGGTCGTGTAATTTGACATAAGATATGTTTGATTGGATCCGACGACGTACAGCTTCTCCTCTTTTCTATTTAGATCGCGATCATCGGATCTGATCTCAGTACAAGCATTAGGATGTCACCGAGAGTGACACATCTAAGTTGTTTCTATCACCCTTTGCTACATCACAAAGCTTTAGCTTCTACTGGCACAACAATATTGATTGGCTTTGATACCCCTTGTTGAGAACGTCGCTATTGAGGAACTTGTGCCGTCATAGAACTTGTCTTTTAGGCAGAACAACACCCCAATTGCTCCTTAGGCAGTGTGTTGAGCCCTTGACCCCTTTTCTCGGGCAAAACAGCCCATTTTATGTCCATTTTGTTACCCATTGGTCCATAACCCTCCCAAAAGTTGAAGCTAATCTAATCATAAAAAAAATGGGTGTCAAACACTTTCTAGGCCGGTAACTCTCTCAAAACTAATTTTAAGCACTTGAAGCTTATCTAATCATAGAAAATGGGTATCAAACAATTTCTTGGTCTTTAATCCTCCCAAAATTTTTATTAAGCTCTTGATGTTCATCTAATCATAAAAAAAATGGGTGTCAAACGCCTTCTTGGCTGTTCTTCGATCAGTATGTTTCTGATTTTTTTTTACTTCTATATTCAGAAAATTAAATTTTGCATACCGCAGTGAGTCTCCTTCCATTAAACCTTTTGGACGCAGCTATTTTCAGCATATATTAACTTTCTTAATAGGTTATTCAATACCTCCAAACAAAAAAGACCAATACTTTAATTACAGCAGGGTCGGATCCTTCGCGATCTCTGCAAACAGCAGGACGGCTCAGCAATTCACTTTTTTATTATCAGTAAAGGCCGATATCTATATGATATATTAGATATAGGTAGACAACTTAATGTGAATAGCATAATTGGATTCAGCGACAAACACTTAGAACAAGCCTCATAGCAAATGCTAAAAGCAAAAGCTTTAAAAATGCAAAGGAAGCCCACAAGAGAGGGCTTTTATTCAACTATAACAGCAAAGACAGAGCAACGGAGACTGAACAAAACCCCTCAGCAGGTTGGGATGCACTTCTTGCACTTGATGAAGCATTTCTCTTGAAAATGCTGCGCATCAACTCCTCTGTTTTCCTTGCAAATTTTGGTGCAAATCACTCTCTTCTCCAGGCAAAACTCCGCGCTAAGGCATTTCATCATAACCCACTCAATATCTGATTCCTTAGCATTGATCTCACTGCGAACAGCTTCATTCCTCTTTTCAGAATTGAAATCCGAACCACTGATTCGTTCGCCCAAGACAGAAATGGTGAGCAGCATGAGAACAAGAAAGGTAGCAGTCCTCATGGCCGAAGTGTTTAGTTCTCTAATTACTGATTTGCAATGTCGTAACCTGCAGTTATATAAGAACTTATGGTGGTGATGATTGGGGAGCTCATTTGGTATGATCAAACTAAATGCTTGAAATACAAATTGCATGTTTGAAGGTATTGAGTGTACAGCTGAAGGATACCAACAGAATCTTAAAAAGTTTCTTTTTCTTACTGCACAAAATAAATCAGAATAGACGACTGATTTCAGTAAGGTATACTGAAGGCTCTTCTAACCATCAAATATTCTTTGCTCTTCGAATTTTGGCTTTCAAATTTTTTCTTTTATGCTTATAGCAAGATTAACTGTGATGAAACATATATTAAATTCATAATATAAAATTGATATTAATTATAATTTATTGTTATTTTTAATTGGGGGCTGTTTATGATAAGTTAAATGAAAAATGATATTTATATCAGTTGATTTGATGTGGCACTCAAAAAAACTAATTCAATGAATTTGAATATCATTTTAATACAAATTTTTAAAATGTATTTGTATTATTTTAATATATATATAAATAAAAATTAATGAAATAGTAAATTGAAATTATCCAAGTTTCATATAAAGTAGATCAGGTGAAAACTTTTACAATGCATTTTGATTTTGTTTTATATATAGAAATGAAGTAAATGAATCACGCCCAAATCGAGCATAGCTGGAGAATACGCAGAGCAGCAGAGTAGCCGAGCAAGCGACCAAAGGATTCGTTCGTCCATTTTCTATGGCGAACAAGCAGCCGAGCCTTGCAAGCGAGTCCTTCTCCATCCATCTTCTGGCGAATCTTTCATTCGTTCAAACGAACGATTCGAATGATTCATTTGAACGAATGAGTCATTTCGAAATTATTTTAGGGTTAGGATTGTTTGGGTTTAGGGTTTGTTCGTTTGTTTAGTTAAGAAAAAAATTGAGAGTAATCTTACTTCTCAAATCTGCTCAAGATATTGTACTCCTAGATTAATTAATTTTAAACAGAAAATTTGAAAAATTATAAAACAAATGTAAAATTCTGATTACATATAATCTAATAATTTTGCCCTCAGATTTTTTTTATTTTCTAATGTTAAACAACCTCTTAATAAAAATAAATATATGAGAGTTGAATTGGAGTTTTATAATTTTCAAAAAATAATATATACATTTAGGTGATATTTTTGTAATATTTATAATTTAAGAATTGATAATATAAATATAAAAAATATAGAAAACTTTTGTTATATAATTTTTTGTTTTTATGTACAAATATTTTAGAAAAATCTATACAAATATCATATTTAAAAGTTTAATAAAAGCTTTATTTATTTTTATTTAGTCCAACATTGGTATAAAAACTTCTTTATTTTGTATATATCTTATTCATTAAGGAAAATAACTTCAAATACTACACTGTTTAATTAAAATCGATTCCGTTGGTTTACTGTTTCAACCACTCGTCATTTTTGTTCCAAAGTGGTTAGTATGTCGGTATCGGCCAGCTGTTTAGTTTATGGTTCGATCGATTGAACCGTTCAATTCGATCCAATTTCTTAAATCAAGGCATGGCAAGGAGCTCGATTTAACAACCTTAGCTGAGGGCGAGTGCCTAGGGATGACCAAGAGCAATGCAGAAGTGCAAATGTCACATGTGCACCGGCAAATTCCAAAAATGCATTTATCCACCATTAAAAGACATTGAGAGTTGGTTTTAACACTATATACAAATAACAATACAGCCTAGTCATAGAAACAACTTAGTTAATATCTAATAACTACTTAGAAACTAGCTATAAACAATCTAATTCGGCTCTAATAACTACTTGAAAATTAACTAATTTGGTTATGTAACGCCCCGCCCCGTTGCCGCGCGAAAAAATGGGTAACTTAATCAATTCAGCGGCGGAGCGATGCGCCACTCGGGGAGAGATTTCATATCTCCCCGAATAGGAGGGAACTAACCCACTGAAGGCTGCTGACTCAACCCCAAAAAAGAGTCGATAGTTAATACTTAAGATAAGAGTGATATCTTTATCATAAGTATTAAACAAATATATATATTAGGTTTAAAATACAACATGAAAAACCCAATATATGTATAAGATATCAACATTTTCAGCATGCTGATCACATTACAATACTAAGTATAAATAATATATAAACAGAGTGCGGAAGTTAAGCATACATTCATAAACATTCATCACGGAAATGGAATAAAACCATTCATCTCATAACAGAAAAGTAAATATATCAAAATATTATTACAAATGGTTTGCTGAATTAATAATGAAATAAAATCTAAACACTGAGCTGAAATAACTAGTCAAAAGCGATAAAGCTAGAGGAGAACTCCTCTAAGGCTCAACGTACTCCTCATGAGGCTCCTGAACATCCTCCTAACCTGACTCAAGCTGCTCAAGATCTGACAAATTGTTGGATTCCAAAAGTACCGCGTGTTAGACAATAAGTAGTATAACACAACAAAACTAATCTAACAGTTCTAGTTTTTTAAGTTAACATTAAGAAGTATAAACCAAGTAGCAGAAAAATAATAAAGTAGCTGAAAATATAAAACTGTATAAAACTAAAATAAAGTAAAACTGTCTATATACTGAGTATTAAAAATGAATAAAATTGTATATTATCTGAAATTGAGTAAATAATATGTAAAACTATGCGATATATCACTGAAGTCATTCAGCTGTATATACCACGATACGATATGCAACTGATATGCAACTAAAATATCATTGAATATGTATGGATTGTACGGTCCAATGTCTACATATATCCGATTGAAAATCCAGTACTAGTCATCCTAAAAATTCCCCGATTGATAAATGCAACATTCTGTAATCCATAAATCATCACTAATACTCATACTTCATGCTCATGTTCATGCTTATATCTTTACATTACATGCCTTAAAATCTAGAAATCCAAAAAATGATTTAAATTTTGATACTGAATCAAATGTCTCAATTGTACAGAATCCATCTAAATGGATTCTAACTCTTAGATCTAAACCCGACAGTTTATTTTACTTAGGATTTTACTTAAAATTATCAGTTGGAAAGATTGTATATACATATTTAGTATATTTCCAGTAAATGTAAACTTAACACTTAGTTTGTTTAACACTGTACTTATCGAAGCGCACTAAGATAGGAAGCAGAATCTGGTTGCAGTTTATATCTCAAACTAAGATATTAAATACCTTAATTGCAAGCATACTTAGTGTCATAAAGATGGCAACTCAAATTATTTAGTTTGTTTAAGCCACACATATTGAAGCGTTCTTCATTAGGAAGCATCACCCATTGGCAATTTTTATTTTAATCAAACTAAAGAATTAAGTACCTATTCATAACACTCTTATGATTGATTGATTTACTCTAAGAGAAATTATATCCGCTAAAGCCCATGGGATAACACAAAGATAAATTTTACTTAGAGTGACTCAACCATTCCTAAATACTGTTGGAGTGATCTAAC
Source organism: Gastrodia elata (assembly GCA_016760335.1). NCBI lineage: Eukaryota > Viridiplantae > Streptophyta > Magnoliopsida > Asparagales > Orchidaceae > Gastrodia > Gastrodia elata. The sequence goes on along the minus strand of CM028681.1, from coordinate 12,894,482 downwards.
ACTATGGATATACACTTCTATACTCAACTAATAATCTGAGTTCAATCAATGCTATTTAATCAACAAGAATCACCAAGACTACGAGATTTAGACTACAAAGAGGTGAATTCTACATAAGGTTCCAAGGATGTGACCAAAGAGATCACTCAATACAAGTTACTACCATATGTGAGAAATCTCATTTTAAGTACTTTAGGTGATTCTGCCACAAGGATCTAAGATCAAACTTCTAGGGTTAAGAATAACCATCTATGTTCCTACCTCAAGATGTCACAATAAGTCCTTCCCACCTCATTGTATTAACATTTGTTAAGGCTATTAGTATTATCAAGTAAAACCTAATGTAAGATCATCAAGATCTAACATTTATGCTAAAATTCATATGTTTTATTCATTAACATTTGTAAGCTTGTTTTGTGACGACCCCAATATCGGGTAGGAGATTAAACCCAACATTAATGCGTCACCATAACATCTAATACTGAATCAGAAGGAAATTAACCCAAATCACTAGATGCTGTGTTTGGCCAAGAATCTTGAAGATGGTCTTAAGTTAAGATGAGGAATGTAATGAAAGAATAATGTATGTATAAATAATGTGAATTCAAATGCATGATAATTAAAATGATTACAAATCAATGTGATCAAAGTAATTGCAATAATATGTGTGAAGATGATAATTGTATGCATGTACAAGAGAGTAAATAATTATGAATCCAAAAGAGAAATTGAGATCAAAATATGTACAAAGGAAAGATTGACATGAATTGATAATATATGCAAGTAATAAGAATGCTTGAATAGAAATGATTACAATTATAAATAAAAGATATGAAATATATGAATAAACATACTTACAATCGCTTGAAGCAAATGACAGTTACAATCGTATATTGCAATAAGAATTTAAAATGATTGTAACATACATGTGAAAATAATATTTGCAAGTAAGAGTAAGAGTAAATATTCACATATAACACTAAGAGATTTACAATTAGGGAATGCATATGCAAATATGCTACAAGTAAGGATGAATGCAATTTGTTACATATGGCAAACAAATTCATGAGCTCAATGAAATGCATGAACAATTATGCAACAATAAGGGTATATATGATTGCAACAATTAGTTTAATGAGCATGACATATAATTATGTGATTCATCCATTCATTTATGCAAACCAAGCATTTAAGTATAAGTTCTAATTTTCAACATATAATAAATAATGACAAGCAATTTACTAAAAATATTACATGCCAATTAAAATAGAGAATAAAGAAAGTAAAGTCCCTCTCTCATATTTAACATAAAAGCAAGTAATTAACTAATTAGGCGGAAGCAATTTAATAACTTTAAGCTTAAGTACATGGTCCAGCTCCACTAGCCTCTAAATGCACCTGATATATCGATTTTTGGCATTTAAATGTGATAGGGCAAAACCAAAAAAATAAAAACATAGTTAGACTAAATAGTCTAAGCACATTTTAAGATTAGACTAAACATTTGATTATTTATTTTAGATATCACAACTATTTATAATTTAAGTAGAAGTGGTGGTGCAAAATAAAAGCATATAAGTATGAAAAAGAAATAGACAATTGTAAAAAAAGACAATTTAAGTAAAAAATTGAGTAAGAATACTCACATATAGAGCCATTCTAATCTACATATAATATAAGAGTAAAATCATCCTAAAAAGACTAGAACATTACTAATATGCATATGAAAATAAATGAAAGAAGCATGTAAAAGTAAAATAGCTAAAAGCTATAATGAGTCTTCACACTCAATAAAATTATAGAAGAGCTCATATTTTATTAAGTTGAAGTTATTTTATGAAAGTATTCATTCTATAAGAAAATACAAAATGAAGCGATGAATCAAACACATCTGTTTAACAAGTAAAGGAAAGCGGGGTCAAAATAAATAATAATCACATTTATCCCTTTAGAATGTGAGGTCTTCTTATTACTTCTAATTAATCTGCTCTTAGCTTAATCAACAATGTAAACCCTTATAGTTTTAATGTGAAAGTTTTATTTATGCACAATGTCTTACATGAATGAGTCAAATGAAATAAGCTCAAAGCTAAGCAAACATTCAAGAAAAATTCAATAATAACAAACTATGTGATATTCAAAGTTATCTAATTTTAATGATATCCTTAATAATTGGAACTAATTGAGCTCCACTTAACTTTGAGATATTAGTCTCAAGTTAATTATAAGTAATAGTAGTAATTAGGATTTTGAAAATAGTAGTTTCATTTCATTATATGAGATGACAAATAATTTATAAGTATAACAATACAAAAATAAAACTAATCTTATCCTTATTATAAACCATAAGATTGAAATATGTTAACTAAATCAAGGCTTAAGAAACTAGATAGGAAAGGTAGGTTTAAGTAAATACTATAATTGAAAAAGTTAAGATTTAAGATTCTATACACTAAACTCATATAACTAGGTTGAATTAGAAGGATCTTATTTAAAATTAACTATTAATTTAACTTGGTTAATATAAAATAAAAGGCTTAAAGGCATAGAAAAGAAGGATTTGTAGATTAAAAACTCAATGTTTTCTATAAGTTGAAGGTTTAAGAAAATCAATAGTATTTCTAAACTATTCTAATGAATTTAGGACTCCTATTATAAGTCTTTAAAGAACTTAAGTGAGGACTTAAAAACTAAAATAAAGTGAACTAAGATTCAATCTAATTACCTAAGGCTAGTCCTAATTAATTCATAATTTACTACTATATAAACATTAAAGCTAATTGCACTTAATGGATGGAATAAATATCTCTAAGGATCATTTATAAATTAAGTTATAAATTAATCTTATAGTTTCTATCTTAAGGTTGAAAGATGAATCAGGCAATTTGCTAATGATTCAAGCATAATTTTTATGAGAATTAAGCTCAAAAACATGCAATTAAAATTAACACGAGAAGTAATAAATGTGACATATTTACTATCCTAAAGTTTTAAATACCTAAAACATGAAATTTAAGAAACTAGAAATTATCAGAATAACACTAATTAAGGAGCTAAAAACCTAAAATTAATGTTTATTGTCTAATAAAAATAATATATATAAATATGGAATCCTTATAGTATAAGAAGAAAAATAACACTAAGTAGGTCAAAATCGGACAACGTTGGAAAATTAGGGTTTCTGGAACTCCTAATTAGGGTTAAGAAGTGATTAAGAAAATCATAGTTTCAATGTTAAATTTGATTTTATTTTTGTGAGTAAAATGGACTATTTAAACATTAAATTTGGACTCCTAATTATCAAGTTATGTCACATATAAGAATTGGAATTAATTTATAGTTAATTAATTAATCTAAATTAATGATTAATTAAAATAATCATACAAACGAAAATTAAATGCTATATTATTAATTTATATATTTTTCTGATCAAAATGATATATAATATTATATTATTTGGATATGTATTATTAAAATTATGATTGAATGAAATCTGAATTTATTAAAACTTAATTAATGGCAGAATTATCATTTAATATTTTCTGCTAATCATTAACAAAATAATAACTCACAAATTAATCACATCACAGAAAACGGAACTGGCGGCGGCGTAGAAAACAACGGCAGAAATCCACGTGGTACTAAAGACGGCGTCGTCTTGACATGCGGCAGCACCAGGATTCAACACGCATCCTCCACTTAATTCGAGAGATGGCACAGTCGAACCGAGATGGACCGGTCCGGTTCAAAAACTTAACCAGACCGAGCGCTTGAACCCTTAGTCCCCGATATCAGAGGCAGACATGTCAAATAAAGGTTAGCAAAATTGCTCGACTCCAACAGTCTCAGGATGTGGCCGAAGCCGTTCATCAGAGACAAAATCGGACCCATACAATGTATATGGAGGAGACTGGATGATTGTAGCACCCCACTCGTCACCGCGCACAAAAGAGATAATCATAATCACTTTTGGCGACAGAGCGATGCGCCACTCGGGAAGGGATGTCCCATCTCCCCGAATAGCTAAAACTTACACTGAACTACTGAAAAGAAACTCATCTGAAGGCTGCTGACTCTACCCCAAAAGAGGGTCGAGAACTTATACTTAAGATAGGAGTAGTATCCTTATCCTAAGTATTAGGCAAATACATATATTGGATTTGAAATACAATATGAAGAATCCAATATATATATAAAAATATCAGTATTTACAGTATGTTGATCGCGTCACAATACTAAATATAAGTAAAATATAAGCAGAGTGCATAAGCTAAAGCAAATATCCAGAAATATTTATCACAGAAGCTAAATATAACATTTATTTTAGAAAAAAAAAGAAAATATATCCATAATTATTACAAATCATTAGCTGGGATGTTATATACACATAGTTAGCATGTTTGCATGAAAGATGGTTTTAACCCTTAGCTTGTTTAAACTATACTTATCGAAGCGCACTACGATATGAGGCAGAACCCAGTCACAGTTTATATCTCAAGCTAAGCCGTTAAATGACCTAATTACAAGCATACTTAGTGGTCTACACAAAGTGACTTAAAATACTTAGTTTGCTTAAACTGCACTTATCGAAGCGCACTACGATAGGAGGCAAAACCTCGGTCGCAGTTTATATCTCAAATTAAGGATCTTATTCACTAATTGTAACACTCTTAGTCTTGAAAAATTTACTCTAACGGGACTGTATTCATCTAATCTCTAGGAATATCACCTGGTCATAAGTTCACATTGGAGTGAATCAACCAATTCCGAATATTACTGAGATAATCCAGTACTATGTGTATACTCTACTACACCAACCAATAATCTGGGTTCAAATAACTTTATTTAATCAACAATGATTTATCAAAGCTATTAATCCTTACTCTAAATAGGTGTGTCCTACACAAGGCTCCAAGGATGTGATCAAAAGATCACTCAACATATGTTATTACCACAAGGAATAAGTCCCATTTTAAGCACTTTAGGTGATTCATACCTCAAGGTATCCAGCTCAACTTTTAAGATTATGAAAGATCATCTAAGTTTCTTACCTCAATATATTACAAAAGTCCTTCCTACCTTAATACATCAATAAGTAAGGCCTTTAAATGTTTTCATAATGATCCTAACATATGACCCTTACAATCTCACTCTTCTACTTCTTAAGTTAACATTCAAGTGGTCAGATCAGATGATTGAAATTCATTTGATCCTTTTTTATTCTATAATTATAAGATAAAATCAATGATATTATTAGAGTTAGGTCATTTCATAAATTATTATAGTTTTATTATCATCTTTATGCTAATAGTCTTATATAGGAGAAAATTAAGGATCTAAAGTTTGGATTTCGATGTTTCAATCACACATATTCAATATTAACCATAGCACTTCTAATTCAATAATTTAAGATTAATATCAAATCATGTGCATTATTAGAATAATGTCAATTGAATTATCTTACAATTAAGTTAATTAATTAAGTGATTAAAGTTTAGATTTTAATCAAGATAAGCTAGGGTTTAACCTCTAATCTTTCTATCATTAAGACCAATATTAATTTAAAGATCTATGATAAAATCAATGTATTATTAGTATATTATTGATGTCATACTTTAGGTCTAGATTAAGTATCATATACTAAATTAAATTATCAAGATTTTTATGTTCAAGTTTAATTTATATATCAAGATATCTCATTTAAATGTTAAAGTTCTCTAACATACATCCTAAAATTATAAAAGCATAGATATATAAGTTTGATATAAAATGGAAAGTAATTAAGGCTAACTAAATTCTAAATCAAATCAAAGAAGTTAGCACTTGATTACAAATCTAAAAAACTTAGGTTTCATGCCATTTAGTTGTTAAGGTATATCTATTTAACATAAGCATATACGGGTATTATTATTTAGCAATTAGTACAATACTTTTAAGGTACATGAGAGATTTTGAGCATTTGATCAAAGTAACAAAGTTCAAACTTAATTTCAATATAGAATTTTATGCAATGTTCAATTTTAGCTAAAGTTTAATTATGATATTATTTAGTCCCACTAGGGTTCTAGGGACCTTAAAATATCAAAACAGAGAAGTTTTTGTCATTTTAGCCAAAACTGGGCAGTATTAGAAGAATTCTGGCATTTTTGCAAGTTTGGGCGTTGCAAGCGCGTTAGAGCGCGTTGTAGCGCTTTTCGTGCGGCAGCGCACGGTAGCGTGACAGCGCGCTGTAGCACTTTTAGCGCTGGGGTGCGCTGCGGCGCTCTATGGTGCACGGCGGCGGTTCATTTTGCAAAATTACTGTTCAATTAATTTATTTTTCCTATTTCCTAAGGTTCCTCACGAAATACCGTTGCATCCCGCTGCAGCGCGCTGTAGCAGTCTACTTTGCAAATTTACTGTTTAATTACTTTAATATATATATTTTACATGTTTCCACCAAACTATCGCTGCAGTGCGTAGGGCTACAGCTGTCCAGGTTGCAACTTTGGGCGCTGCAGCGCTAGATAATGATTTTCGCCTGGATAAAAACTGGAAGGCCTATTTTCAAGCTCAAATACTCCCAATCCAGAGCATTCCATGAGCGGTACCATATATCAATAGAAAGGCCTTTCCGATACCTTTCCATCAACACTAAATCGACATAAACGGAGCATCCTAGCAATACGAAAAATGTGAATAAAGGACAGGGTATACAGAATAGACAAAAACAGAGCAATTTTCTGTGATACTTTTAAGAGTCTTAATGACTTTCATACATACTTATGAACTTCTAAAGATACATTCAAGCTTGTAACAATATAATAAAGACAAGGAGATGAGCAAAGGGATACCTTAAACATTGCAAGAAGAGGAGGAAGAGACTTGGAAAGAACCTTTATCTTTCTCCAAAGCCTTAGAGATGAGCTGCACTTCTTCTTATTCAACACAAGTGCATCAAGCAATGGAAAGGAATGTGAGAAAACTTCAACAAGCAAAAGAGGAGGGCTGAGCTCTTCCCTTAAAGGAGAAGGAGAATAATATGGAGCCATCATGAGCCTAGGGAAGCTAGGAGAGGGGATGAGGATGTGACCTCACATCAAGGCATGGGAGGAAGGAGATGAAAAGAGTGGCCAACTGATTTTGCAAGGATGGCCAGCCAAAAAATGCAAAGGAGGAAAGAGAAGATAAATGCAAATTTAGGAATAATCAATTATTATTCCTAATTTTAATTTATAAAAAAAATTGGATTAATTAAATGTGTTCTGAAAAATCTCAAAAATTCACCCCTAGCTAATTTAGAGGTGAGGAATTCAACAGCGAAGTCAGAATTCAATTCCGATGATTATTTAATTATGGTAATTTTTGGGTATTTAATTATATTAAAATATTCGCGAAAATTCGACGACTTCCAAATGCGTCCAAAACATCACCCCTAGCTAATTTGAGGGTGACGATCACAATGGCAAAGTCAGATTTCAATTTTGAGGTCAAAATAAGTACCTCAATTTTCAATTAATAAAATATTAAAATAATCCAAAATATTAGATTTAGCTCTGAATTGCTCAAACCTTTAGGGTTTGGCTCTAATAGCTAGATGAACTTAATGAAATGATAATTACGATATGATTAGGTTAAATTTAAGCTAGGTAACAACCTTGGGTTGTTACACTACAAGCTTACTTAAAGTGACTCATCCAATCCCAAGTTTTTATTGAAATAATTCAGCACTATGGATATACACTATTATGTTTTTATTTACAATCTACTTATTTCAACAAATCTAATTAATAAATAAGTATTTTCAAACTAATGAATCTTTACTCAATTGGAATGGATCCTGCATAAGGTTCCAAAGATGTGATCTAAAGGTCACTCAATTTTAGTTTACTGTATGGGAGAATCTCATGCTAAGTTCTTTTAGGTTATCCTACCACAAGGATCTAAGATTAAAATCTAAAGGTATGTGGGATTCATCTAAATTTCTACCTCAAGATTAAACAATAAGCTCTTTTTACCTCAATAAATTATCTATTAATAAGGCTTAGCAACTGTTGGATTATTAACACTAAAGCAAGATAATAAAGATCTTACACTTTTAGCATAAAAGATAATATAAGTTCTGTGATTTACACTAATTCCATAGCTATTACTTCTTTAGATTTGAGTTGATCAGATCAGATAAGTAAACCCATATGATCACCACCTATATTACAATCATGGATTTCAATCATGCACATTATTAGGAATTCATCATATTTGTAAATCAATATATGATTATGACTTATCACATACTAAGGGTCTTATATAAGAGAAAATCAAGGAGTTAAAGGTAAGTATTTAGATCTTTAATCATATTACTTTATTATAGACATGAGCACTTATAGTTTAATGGTTTAAGGTCAATGTCAAATCAATAAGTATTATTAGAATCATGCAAGTTGATTTATTTTTCAATCAAGATGACTTAATTAAGGTGATTAAAGTTTAGATCTTAATCAAGATAATTTAGGTTTTAACTTTTAGCTTAACCAAATCAAGATCAATTATTTGGTTTTTGGATCAATGACAAATCAATGAATTATTGGTGCATTATTGGTGTCCACTTCAAGTTCAAGATCAATTATTAATTAACTTAATCATCCTTTAGGATTCTTAAGGCTTAAAGTTTATTAGTATCCAATTAAACATTTAAAGTGTTCAATTCATAATTTAAATTCTCGAACATGCATATTACTGTTAATGGAACATATAAACATCACATTAATTAAAGTAACAAGTAATTAAGGCTGATCAAATCCTAAATCAAACCAAAAGAGATTAGCACTTGAGTACAAATTTAAAATACCTAAATTTTATGGTTATTAAGTTCTACTCATTCATGCAAGCAATCAATGATTATAATATTTTTATTTGACACAAATATTCAAGTGAATCTTTAGGAGATTTATAACATATCATTTAGGATAAAAAGATAGATTTCACATTGATTTTACTAAATCCAATTTTCATTTTTGTATATTTTGGCCCTATTAGGGTCATAGAGTTATTAAAATGCAAAAGATCTCAAATATAAGCAGTTCTGGGCACGCGTAGCGCCTCCTGGCCAAGAGCTAAGCGCTACGGTGCACTCCGGTGCTGGCCAACCCGAGGCACGGGTGCTATGGCGTGTTGCGGCGGATTTCGGCGCAGCGGCACACTACGGCACCAGATTTCTCGAGAGCTGGGTGCTACGGCGCGTTGTGGTGTGCTACGGTGCGCTACAACATAGCCAACCCAAGACGCATGCATTGCGACATGCTGTAGGGCCTCCTGGTCAAGAGCTTGGCGCGCTGTACAGCTCGACGATGATTTTGCCTTGGCGCAAATGGAACATGTCCCCTTTCCCACTCAAATACTCTATATTTATGACATCTCACCTGTGGTACCATATACTGATGGAAAGACCTTTCCATTTATACCAAAATTAATATTAAAAGATTTTTCTAATGTTACAAATAATGATGCTAAAAGTTCAGGTATGCATAAATCATACTTGCAGAAACAGTTTTCTTAAAGAACAAAATAAGCTTTGATCGGACTCGTTCAAGTCCGATTGAGGCTCAACAATCAAACAGGAATCCATTCAGTAGTTAATCAAAATATCATTTCATAAATGCATTGATTAAATCAATGGAAAGAGTAGCATATGGAGGATGCAAGCAAGAGGTACAATGAAAGTTATAACAAATGGGTACCTATTTGCAAAGGAGAGCTCCCAGCTTAGTTTTCTTTAAGAGGTGGAGAGGAAGGAGCTTCTTCTTCTTCTTCTATTATCAACAAAGGAGGGAAAAGGACTGAGGATTGGGAGGAAGAAGCTTTAGGTATTAGCCAAAATGGAAGGATGAGAGCTGAGGAAGTTTCCTTTTTGGAGGAGGAGAATGTATGGGCTATGAGAGGGGATGGTAGGGCAGCATTCATGGTGCAGCAGGCCATCTCCCATCAATAGCATGGGGAGGAAGCTTCCTTGTGCAGGAAGTGGGGGGAAGGTGTAGGGAAAGGAGGAGAAGGCAGAAGGAAAAAGGAAGGGAATGAAGAATTAAGGAATTAATTAAATTAATTCCTAATTTTTAATTAATTCATTTCCCAAATTAAATTTGGATGAATAAACGAGCTCCGAAAAATCTCAAAAATTCACTCCTAACTAATTTGAGGATGAGGAACTCAACGGTAAAGTTGAATTTTGATTTCGATGATTATTTAATTATTCTATTTTTTTCGGGGTATTTAAATTCATTAAAATATTCGTGAAAATCCGACGACTTCCAAATACTTCTAACACATCACTCATAGCTAATTTGGGGGTGATAAGCGCAATGACAAAGTCAAATTTTAATTTCAAGGTCAAACTAAATATCTCAATGAAATATTATTAAAATAATCCAAATATTTGATTGAGCTTCGAATTGTTTTGAATCTTTGGGGATTAGTTCTAATGACTAAGTGATCTTATTGGAATGATGATTATGATATAATTAAGCTAAGATTAGACAAAATAGCAACCTAAGATTGCTACAAGAGGTGACCTCTACAGGCTCAAGAGGTACCAACAATCATGTAGCACATTAACTTATATATGACATCCTATGGCCTTATCTGATACAATTTATAACTTCTCAGTAGGTCACCCATCTTGGAGTGCTTCCACATGAGCATGCTTAACTTTGAAGTTCTTATTAGGAACTCCACCATTATCTGAAAAGGCAGCTTGATATTTAAGAATTTCACTTATTACTACTTAAGTGGGTCTTTACAGTCGTCATCAGGGCCAATGCCCAATGACTTGCGTTATCTCAAATCGACGATGGAGATGTCGATTTTCTTGATCAAGGGAGGGCCGAACTCAGCCATGTGTTCATTTGGCAAAGAGGTTTATGACGGGAGCTCAAAGGCCGGACCAGGTGTGAATCGAATGGAACGAATCGACAAATTGGCGAGCATGAGGTACCCTGATACCTGGCCTAATACTTTGCTAAAGTCTATAATTGCAATTCGTTATTTGATTTCAATCAATGAGTGATGGTTTAGTGCATTCAAACGGGTTCGATCAAGGTTGGGTTGGTTCATCATTTTTGCTCATGAACAGTATCACATATTAAAACCCTATGCTTCATCTTCCCGATTCATGTTAAGTCGATAGGCTTAAGATTAAGTTATAATACTACAAAGATTTTGAAGGTCGTGATGAGATATTTGATTTGGTATAAGGCATGCCCCATGAGGAGCTCGGAGCTATGAGAGATTTGACCCACAGTTAAGGACTTGACGTGCGTACGATTCAAGCTGTATGATTAGTTTAATTAATATATTCATAATTTTATTTCGCTCATAACTTTGCAACTAGTGATCCAAATATAGCATATTATATTTTTAAAGTGCTCAGAAAAATATGAAGAATATTATGGTGATATTTATTTTACACTTTGATTATTATTTAGGCTAATCACTTTTAAACCTTAATTAACTTAGGTTAAACTCTAATTAAGCCAAATCACATCCAAAATGAGCCTACTCACTGTCATTGCTCATGTTCTGCTATATAGAATGTAATCACAGTGATTTTATTCAGATTGAATGGCAAATATGGAAATTCACTTTTTGGAGTCAATTCACTTATTGATATTAGAATGTAGAAGAGTTGTTATTAGTATAATTCCTAAACCCTATAGTATAGTAGCTTGAGCTTTTACATTGTATTTAATCTTCTTAGGTGAGTGAATGAAGATGGGTGAACACTTAGGTGATTTAGGTAAATTGGCATATTGAGAGATTTAAGAGAATATGTCATGTATGGAAGAGATAAGATTCATATGAGATAGTTTATGAAATTGATAAGTGAATTTGATATATCAGTTGATAGCTAAGACATTTAGATAAGTGTTTATGTTTAATAATATTAGATTCTTTAGCTCAAACATATGGGAAACCTTGGGCAAATTATCATACTTTGAGAACAACATTATAGTTTAGGTATTTCCTTGCTTAGATGAATTACCTATGAGATTAAGACCTTAGAAGTTCATTGAGGTAGAGCAAACCCTATAATTTAAATTGGATTTCTTTAAGTTAGATCTTTTCATTATAAGAACATAGTTAGTGATTAAGTAATTGACCTTGAGGATGGTAACCCTAGGATTAGGTTAGAGAGTCTTAAGTGTCATTTATAACTATATATTTATAAACTTTATTTTTAAAACTATAAAATTAGATTATATATATATATATATATATATACTTATTAGTTGATTTAAGATATATGTCTTAAGTTAATTGGGGGTTCAATTGACACTAATTATTAAGGTTAATAATTAAAATTAGACAACAAATGGATATTTGTTGCTTAATTAGTTCTTGGCAAATTTTCTTGAATGCTTTTATGCTTTAAAACCTTAACTAATTGGTAATACACATTGCATAATAACTATAAATTAAATTAAGAAGGGTTTCACTTTAGGTGGATTAGTTAGTATAGACACTGAGTCAATGCTGGCTTTGGAGTGATCAGAATATCACACATGTCCTTGATGGAGAATGTGTGGTTATATAGGAGACCCCAATATAGATAATTTGGTAGATGTACCTAACTCATCTTTTTGTTATGCATGAACCCACAGAACATAACAAAATATTAATTAATAATAAATTGTTTAAAACATTATATTACGGTTCATTTATACTTAATGTAGTTCATCTTTATTTTGTTTACAGCACTTGTATATAGGTTCCTAGAAATTGTCTTATTCAGCTCTTATATAAATGTTTATTGCTTAACCTCTTTTTTGTAAGAAAATCTTAGTGTGCATTAGCTTATTTACCTGCCTTACTTTTACTATCATTTACTTATAGTTTCAGTTTTACTTTCTTACTTATTTTGCATTGTGCTTGTAATGCCCAGCTATTGATATATTAATCTAACAACAGGTATTACTATAATAATCATAGGTTATTACTTAGTATAATTTTAGTTTAATTGCATCGTAATTATCATTCCATTTAATTTATCTAGTCATTAGAGCCAAATCCTGAAGATTTGAAGCAATTTGGAGCTCAATCGAATAATTGGGTTATTTTAATAATATTTATTTAATTAGAAAATTGAGATATTTAATTTGACCTCAAAATCAAAATACGACTTTGCCATTGCGCTCGCCACCCTTAAATTAGCTAGATGTGATGTTTTGAAAGTGTTTGAAGGTCGTCGGATTTTCTAGAATATTTTAATGTATTTAAATATCTCAAAAATTAAGATAATTAAATTGATCTCCAAATTAAAATATGACTTTGCCATTGAGTTCCTCACCCCAAAATTAATTTTGAATGAATTTTTGGGATTTTTTGAAGCAGTTTAATTTCCATTTATTTTTTTCCCTTTGCGCTGGACCCAACTCTCTTCTCCTATTCGGTGTCCCCTCTCCCCCTTTTTTTTTTTTCTGGCGCACGCACGGAGCTCAGCTCCCCTTCTCTTCCATGCTGTGGATGAGAGATGACTTGCAAAGTATTATTTTTAAAGCAAAATATTTTTAGCAAGCTCCAAAATCCTCTCTAAGTAAAGTTCTCCACCTACTTATTATTACGCTTAGCCTCTAAAAAATTAGTAAGTTATAGCAACCCAAAGTTATTACTAATCTAATTAAATAAAAATTTTAATTAAATTAAACCACAAATCAGGATCTCCAACTAAGTCAAATAAAATAAAAATAAAAATACATAATTCAAAGATCTTATTGCGAAGATTTGAGCTCAATCAAAATTCTGATTTTTCTTAAATTAATTTTTGAAATTTTAAATTCAAAAATTAATATAAAATAAAATATAAATCAAATTTCATAAATTATTGTAGTTTTGGATTGAGCATATAATGAAGATGATTGTAAGTTTCAATGAATTTTGAGTTCCCGGATAAATAATAATGAATTTTTAATCTTAATATTGAAAAGTTAAAATACCATAAAATAGAAACCAAAAATTCATAATTTTTGTTCACGACTTCAAACCCATGCAGCCCTAAAACGGGAAAAGGGGTTGCAAGCCAGCCACGCATGACCATTCTCCAACCTGCGATCTCTCCCCTCCATTCGGCCGATCATTCTTCTTCCTTTGGAGAACTCGCCGATCTTTAACATTCTTCATCCCCTCACACAGCCAAGTTGCCGGTCCCTCCGAGCTCCGAGTCTGTGAATCCACTGCTCTGAATCTGCGCTCATCGCTACTTCTCTCCCTCTGTCGGTGCCGATCGCCTGAAAGCTGCAACTCCCGTCGGCTGGATCTCAAACCAAGCGCACTGACAAACTTCCAAGTCTCCGAACCCCGTCTATCTCTTCTCAAGCTGTGTCATCTTCTCCTTGATCTGAACATCAACACCCTCATAGATCTATCTAGGACGGATAATACCTTGGTAAGAAAAAAAAATTCTTCTCTTAAGATTTTATTCGAGTGGTGACATTAATGGAAGATTTGTCAGATTTTTATAAACCCATAGTGGGACAATTGACATGCGTTTCCAAGTATTAAAAGGAAGAGGACGAACGGCAGAAATTTCTTCTGTAGCCGTGGCTTAAAATATAATAAGTTATGCTCACATAACGTTACAAAAAAAAGGAGAAAGAGATATGTACCGAAGCGTGGCTACCCGCGGAGGGATGCCCACGGACAGCGACGGCAATGCCGTGGTGATGCTCGATCAAGTACCCAGTTGGAATGACACGGATCAAAGATCCTCTTTCCTTTACGGAACCGGAGATGCTTCCTCGCCATTGCATTTCTCTGATCCCCTGACTTCTTCTTCGGGAGCGAATTCCGGAATTGATGGTGCGGTGTCCAAGTTTCCGGTCGATCATGGTACAAATTCAAGAATATATCTGTGGCGCGGCAACCCTTGGAATTTAGAGGTCGATGCTGTTGTCAATTCCACGAATGAGGTGAGCGTGGTTGTATATGTTGGCTGTGATTAATCCTAGAGAAACGGGTAAGCGGTTTCCTTTAATCAAGAGGTTTTTTGAAATTTTTTGCTTTTTTTTTTGCAAGAGTTTGGATGAAGCATATAGTAGTCCGGGTTTGCATGCTGCTGCAGGACCGGGTTTGGCAGAGGAATGTGCGGCATTGGTATGGTTTTTGGTGCAGAGGATTGAAGTTTTGCTAGTAATGCAAGCTAGTTTCAATTTGTTGAGGTATAAGTGATTTTGGTTATAATAATGTGGGCTCACAATAATTGGTGCAGGGAGGTTGTCGAACTGGAATGGCAAAAATTACTAATGCTTATGATCTACCAGCTAGGTGCGTGCTGAAAGTTGTTTTGATTTTCATTCTGACTTCTATGTTACATTTTTTTCTTAAATCCTAGCTTTATTTTGATTTGCTCTCGAAGGTGCTTTCTATTGTATATTTGATGCGCGAGCCATTTCGATCAATGATGCTAATGTCTTGAAATATTTAAACGACATTTGTAATCATAAAATAATGTCTCTTCAAAATGATCCCTTCTAATGTCTCGCCATCATGCTAGCTCTGCCTCATTCAGCTGTATTTGATCTGCCATCATAAATACAATGTCGATATTTGAATTCTCGGTAATTAGAGAATATTCTAAGTACCAAAGGATATTAGATGCTACACTTTTTCAATATCAGATGCAGTATGCGATTAAAATATATAAGAAAATTTCAGGAAAAATATTGTTTTAGCATTTCAAAAGTAGTTCCTGCAAAACAATGGTCATGCATTTTTCATAAATATGTCACCTGTCCAAAACATCATACATATTTGCATATTTAATTTTTTATGACTTTGCTATGGTATCATGAAGTACTTTTTGGAATGTATTGTTAGGCAAATTCAAAATGCGAGGTGGGGTTTGTAAATGACATCATATTGGTTCCTCTCAAAGGATTTGGATGACAACCTTATATCTCCCAAAAAATGGACGAGCTCCGTCTTTAATTAACCCCACCCATATATCCACTATTTCTCGAACCCTTATATGCATTTACTAGACATAATCATAATATATTTTGATTTGTGACTTTTTTGGCAGCAAAATATACACTGAACATCAATGTGATATAGGTTCAAAGCATGCTAAAGCAACAATTAAAGCATATAAGTGCAATAAGTGATATTTGGGTGCCTTTTCCTAGTTTGTTCGGTGAAGATGATAAAAGCCGGGTGTCTCTGCAAGAATTTCATTATTCATTATATTAGTACGTGATTTTGAATTGACACTTGTATCATTTCTAAATAGACTCATTATTTTTTTAAATCTTAATTTTTCCACTCTTTCAATTAGTAATCTATTATTTCCTGATGATTCATTTTTGGCGTGCCCTTATATATATTATGTTATATTATGCTATTATATTTATACTACTTATGAGTTATTATTGACAACTATATTGTTATTATTTTCATCATCATATATTCTTATATCTCATGTTTTAATTAAATTTTTATTTATACTAACATTATTACATATTATGCAATATATATAAACTATTTATAATATTGTTATAAAAATATAACTATCTTACTTATATTTAACGTTTGAGATTACACTATAAATAAACATGATTGTAATTTCAATATTATTATAATATATTTTACTAATTGAATATTATTAATAATGTAATATATTTAAGATATTTTATTTTGTACATAAGATTATTATTTTATTTTTATTATTTTATTATATGTAATGTTGCCTGCACAATTTTATCCTTCTTTCTTTATGAGTCTATTATCATATGTTATTTGTTTTGCATTTGTTTCTGTCTCGAATCTTGTATTATATTTTCTTTTTACTGAGATAGTATGGGCCCTTTACTAAATCTACAAAAAAAGAAAAAATTGTGACTTGAATAAATAGGACAGAGACTAATAAAACATAATATTTTTATTGCGACACGATAACATTATAATAAATTTAGAATATATATATATATATTATATGTAATCATTATACTTTTAGATTTAACATATATATATATATTTATGTTATAGTATTATTTACTAAATTTACATACTACATTCTAGTAAGAATCCAATATTACCTTGGAAACTTTAGCAAGCAAATAGCAAGGTAATCGGCGGCGGCTCGACGACTGCTGGCTACGTGGCTGGTGTTTGACGGTCTAAATTTGAAGGGACAAACTTCGGTGATCGATAAGGTAGCCGGTGGTGACCCGACTGCTATTGACAAGGAAGGTGATCTGGGGGGAAGATTTTCGGGGCTATTAGAAATTTAGAAAGCTTAGGATTGGTTGAGGAGTTTCTTAGGACTAGAGGAGTTTTAATAAGGGTCGAAGGATGCGTTGAACCGTCTGTGACGACCTAGTGTCAGGTTAGATGTCCTGACCTAACACTTGATGCCATTGTAGTGCTTAATATTGCATTAGTATCTCCTAATACTCTATTAAGCACTACTACAGGCAAAGGATCTATAAGATAGAGAAACATATATGCATTTCTAAGAGTAATAATAAATCAACATTCAGTCCATTACATTCATCTAGAAAAATAAACTAAAAACATTTGTCTCAGAGTTTAATAAATAATATAATCCATAATATTTAAACTACAACATTTAATGTATATAAGAAAATAAAGTACTCTCATCCTTGCATAAAAAAAATAAAAGAGGGTATCTCTAATGGATACTTCAAGCTTGTTACTGGTACTCCAACTCCCCCTCTAGTTCACATGCTAGCTCCTCTCTAGGCTCCTGATCTATCGTGTTTTGTTTTTAACACGATAGGGCATTGCCAATAAAATAAAATAAGTGGTTAGACTAATAGAGTTTAATAAGCACATTTTGGAATTTCTAACTATTTTAGTTGAAGGATATCATGTTAGGTTTAAGCA
Source organism: Gastrodia elata (assembly GCA_016760335.1). Taxonomy (NCBI): domain Eukaryota; kingdom Viridiplantae; phylum Streptophyta; class Magnoliopsida; order Asparagales; family Orchidaceae; genus Gastrodia; species Gastrodia elata. The sequence continues at coordinate 12,876,611 of CM028681.1, read as the reverse complement.
GTAAGGAGCACAATGCATTAAAGGAAAAGTAAATCTGGAAATATAATATACATTAAAGAGCACTTAAAGTAAAGCAGTTATTGTGTTAAAGCTCGCTAAGCAGCCCTACAAAGGAAAGGTTAAGCATTCATGACATTTTTTAAGAGTTAAATAAGGTTAAGGCTAGCATCTTATAAGCAAGTGTAGTAAAGGAACCAATTGAATTGTAATAAATGCAAATGACTGTAGAAATATGTAAAACAATTATTTTTGAATTTTGTGTTTTAATTAAGTAATGATCTGCGAGCTCATACAGAACAAATAGAGAAGTTATGTACATCTATCCAACTATCTGACACTCTCCCCCCTCAAGAACATATGTAGTTTCTTGATCATTCCATAACCAGCCCTAGCTCAAATATCTGTATAGACTAATTTATCATAAGTGAAATCCCTTATTTATTTATAATTGTTATTATGCAATGATTATGATCAACTGGATAAGGCTTCAAAGCGTAGCAGCATTCAATGGGAATGCCAAAGTAAACTAAGCTGGTGATATCCTTTTGTTGTTTAATTTTAGTTATCTACCTTAATGATTGGGGTCAATTGAATCCCAATTGACTTAGGACATTGGTCCTAAGTTAATTGCCGAATATGTATATATATATATATATATATATATATATGTAAAAATATGATTTTGTAGTTTTGTAATAATATACAATACTTAAGACTCTAACCTAACTTTAAGGTCACCATTCTCAAATTCATCAATTGACACTAATTAAGCTCTAAGACAAAATGTGCTAACTTATGAAATCCAACCTAATATCTAGGTTTAATCTACCTCAAGGAGCTTCTAAGGTCTCAACCTCACAGGTAACTTCTTTCTAAGTTAAGCACTCCCCAGCTGATAAGATACCTCACAAAGTCTAGGAACTATCCTAAGCTTCTCAAGTGCTCAATTGAAGGACCAAATCATACTAAACAAAATAATCCATAACTAAATGTCTGAACAATCAATCTACTATTTATACCTAGTTTATCACAATTAAAATTCTTAATTCACATAATACACTCTTTCTGACCTAATTTTCCAAATATCTTTTTACTCCAAATTTCCAAAATTCTTCTAAGGGTTCATTATCATTGCTCCCTCTCCTAGGATGATTATATGATCTGAATAAGACTCAAACTATTCTACTCTAGGGTCTAGAGATGTCAACTTGAAAAAAAATGATAACTTATAAAAAATCACACAACTTTGACTCCAAAAGTCATTTTCCTTATTTACTATCCAATTTGAATGAAATCTGTGTCATTACACTCCCTATACTTTGACAGTAAGGGTCAATTTGGGGGTGAAATGAGCAAGTTTGGGTTTTTGACCTAATTGACTAAAGTGCAAAAATGTCATTATTGAAATATAGTTCAAATTGCTAAATAAATATTACCATAATATTCTACACATTTTTGTGAGTAAAATGATATATAACATTGATATATTTGAACCACTGGTTGCAAAGTTATGAAAGGAACAATATTTTGAATTTCTGATTTTTAATTAATCCTAATGTTCATTTTGACCTAGACCATTTCCTACGCACGCACGTCCATCCTCTACTCGCATGCGAGCTCTATGCTCACGGGTTGGCTGAGGCGTTGTCCATCTACAGTGCCGGGTCGGGTCGGCCCGCCCGGCACTGTACACTTTCCCGATAGAGTCGTCCCTGACGAACCCTGGAAAACTAGGGCTTCCTGTTTCTCCGCATCCACTACTCAGCCCTTGCCCAATATACAAAAACATGACTAATGACATAAACTATCTAAATCGTCCAGTTGCCCTAAACCTAATGGCCCTAAACGCCCTAATTTAGACAAGATTGAGGAATAGGGTAGGGTTGCTGCAAAGATAATTCGTACCCTACTAAGTAAGCTTCGTACCCGGACGAGTTTCCGTTGAGTTCCTTGGGTCAAGGATGACCCAAGGGACTCAAAGATGCGACATGGGGTCGACGCAGGCGATGTGGAGTTCATGATATTTCCGGGCACTGCGTATTACTGTTTGTGCCCGGCCCGAACTACCCCCATCAGACTCATTCATATTGAATCGACCAGATTAGACGTTAATATATTATGCTAAATTGATTTACGAAACACAAGCATGCCAATCAATTCAACTAAGAACAGGTAAGGAAGCGTACCTCGAGTTCAGTCGCGGGTGAACTCGTTTGTCGTGCGTGTAACCCTTAGATGCAAGCAACTCCTCCCGATCAATGAGTCAGGCTGTAAATGCTTGAATGGAGCTTGGGATTTGGGTTTGGTCGCGGCGGCAGGAACGACCGCCTATGATCCGTTGTGTCCTAGCTGGGCTGGGACGATCGACAGAGCACAGTGCTCTGGCGAATCCCATCCATCCGTTCGATCATAGCTCGCTTCCTAGAGACAGAACCGCGGAAGTAGATCCGTTCGTTCAATGGATCGGGAAGATCAGCTGAACGACTGAACTTCCGCCAATAATAAGATTATCCAATCGATGAATAAAATGTAAGTAATAATTATTTTATTAATTAATTTTAATTTAGCTAACTTAAATAAATTCCAATCTTCACCCGATTGATCTCAAAAAATTCACAGAATTTCACTCCTAGCTAATTTGGGTGTGAATAACTCAAAAATGAAGTCGGATTTTCTATTTAAGGTCAAAATAATTACTTCAATTTTTCAATTAGTTAAATTGATTAAAATCTTGATTTTTTTCTCAAACGACCTTCGATTTTCACTGAAACTTCAGAGATTGTCCTTTAGGCTATTTTAGGATTAATGTTATGGTTCTTAAGCTAATTTGGATCTACATAATCTATCCTATAATTCAGCTAAAATCGAGCAAAATTTTCAACGTTCTTTATCTTGTGCGCTTCTCTTAAATGGGGTTGAAAATTTTGCTCACTGTGCCCCCATTTACTGACAAAATCACTAATTTTCCTTTTCATTTTCGTTGAATGGGGAAGATGAACAATATTTTAATTTTTTTAACAATAATTATTAAAATAATAATAAAATATTATTATTTATTTATTAAATGCATATGGTGTCGAAATCATTGGCTGAAGAGAATAATGGGATCAGTTGTAATGGTATATGTATATATATATATATATATATATATATTAGAAATTATATTATTTGCTCATTTGTATTTATATATGTATTATTTTGGACTCCAAATTTTACTAAATTTGGTAGGGTTGTAGATCTTGATTAAATAAACCAACTAATGTAAAATTTTTTTAATTTTGACTTATATTTTATTGACACTAATTTTTAAATATTAAAACTTTGAAAATTTATTGCAGCTAAACCAAAGCTCGAAATTTGACGAAACTCGAAATATAACATCTTCATTTGATGCTTGATCCAAAACTATAAAAATTCATGACTTCTGATTTTTATTTTATTTTTAATAGTTTTTGAAGTTACAATTTTGAAATTATTTTAGGATAAATCGAGATTCCAATTGTGCTCAAATTTTTGTGATAGGATCTTTATAATGTGCTTTATCTAAGGATTATTAACTTGGTCTCATTTGAATTAGTCAATGATTTTAATTTTGATTTAATCCATTTGAATTTGGGTCTAAGCGACCCAATTATGATTTTTAGCAAGTTTGATTTTCAATGTTCATACTTTACGTTATTCTAAATTTTCTCATTTGAGAGAATAAAATTCACCATTTTTTGGACTTTCAGGGAAAAACAAATACCTGAAAATTTGTAATTTATTTACTTTAATCTCAACTCTTGCAAATTGAAATTACTTGTAATTTCAATTACATTTCACCAGGATCAAGTACATTTAGTTATTTTAGTTTTTCACATTGGCTTAAAAATTGCAATAACAATTGAATCTACAACAAAAATGAAACCTCGAGAATTAAAGAAGACTTGGATTCTAAAATTATAATATCATTTTTTAGTTTTCTCACGATTCAACACTCCATTTGCTTAGTGATGTTAAATAGTGCCAAAAAGAAGTTAAGTTCCGGCATTTTTTGACATCTATTGAGCAAATGGAGTGTTGAATTGCTTAGAGTTTAGGGTGGATAGCCAGAACATTCCTTCTACAACAATAACAACAATGACACCAAGTTTTAATCCCACTAAGTGGGGTCAGTTACATGAATCCTTTATTTCCATTGTGTACGATCCTCCCTAAATTCCAAATAGAAAGGATCCTTCCTAATATTTTTTTTCCATTTTTTTTTGGGTCTTCCTCTTCCTTGTTTAAAGAACATTCCTTATGAAGGATTAAATTTGTGATCAAGGTAGCTAACAAATTTGCAGCCACGAGAACAGTTGGTGGACATGTTGATTGGGAAGAAGAGGGTCAAGCTGTAATGTTGATGGGACATAGAAGATCGACATTGCTTCTGGATGATTGGTGCCCATTTGTTGAATAGTTGATTTGTCACAGTTGAATATATTGGCCCTCTTTATACTCATTGTGAAAATGAGAAGTGTAGTGAATTATTGTGATGAGGTTTTTAAGAAGCATTCGGTATCCTTTGCGGAGGCAGTCGACCTGACCAGTGAGTCATTGCTTCCTGTGGTAAAGCTTCTGAATGTTCTGAGGGATAGCTCAGGGAATATGTTTTGATATTGTATATACAAAGAATCTGATTTTCTTATTTATTGTGTAGAAGGAAATTACACATGGATTTGTAGGGCATTAATTATTTGTAATGAAGGAACTATGCATATTCATCTGAAACTTCTTGATCCTATAGATCATAACTGGTTGGTGGTGATTTTGATTTATGTGTAGTGAATTGTTGTTAGCGATTGTGATTTGTGGGTGGCAAATGAATTGCTAGAGATTGTGATCAGTGAGAAATAAAAGTTCCAACATTGTGCAATTCAAAAAAAAACTTCTAACCAACTTGTATCCTAAAAAACTATTCTGCAGGAGAAGTTGTTTATGATTCCTAACGCTAAAAATATATTTATTTAGTGCTTCATAATGCCAATAAAAATCTTCCATATGTTATTTTAGAGAATTTACCTAAATTGTCCGTTGACTAATTCAAATTAACCAATATAAGCCCATATTATTTATGATTCAATTTAGTTATTAGCTAATGAATTTGATTCCAATGTAATTGTGGGGACCCGATGCCGGGTTAGCGGGAGCTAATCCAACATTGGTTTTGGGGTAAGTCCCCTAGCCGCATGATCATATTGAGTGGTTTAAATGATAAAATATGTAGACATCAAACATAACTCATTTATTCATAATTTACAAGTTTTGATTATAGAGGTCAAAATAAAAGTTTCAAACTTTAAAAAAAGAGTTAAAAAGAGCGATAAATCAGCAGGTAGCAGTATCAGCATTGCTTGGTTGTTTAGCACATTTCCTCTAGGTCGAGCTCCTGATCTGGGCATGTTTCAAAAGTGCGGGCATTTGAATACTAGTTAGTTGTGAAACTAGTACTGATAAATGTCAATTTTATAATTGTTAAATAATAAGCAAAATAATTAATAATTGACATAAAATAAGAAGATGTACAAATTTATCCATGCAAACCTTTTCAATTGTACTAAAACTTTTGTATAAAAATAATTGCAGTCACAAAGTTAAATATAGAATTTTAGCATTTGGTATTTGGTGCAAAACATGATTTTGTTGGGCTAGTACAAATTTGAGGAAAAAGGGGTTTTGTTTTGTGTTACATATCCCAACTTTCCTCTATACCTGATCCCTCAAAGGTTTATCAGTATAGGCTCCTTATGACTCCTGATGTCGGACAGCCCGGTCTTAGCAGTTGTCTGTTCAGACTAAAAATAGATCAACATTGAACCTTGTTGGAGAAGAAGATGACGATCACCAAACACACCGCAGCAGAAGCGGTTTGGTTGCGTACTTGATTGAGGACCGGGTTGCGTTGACGGTTACTAAGCAAACACGAAATCACTAATCCACTAGTAAAATATCACAGCACTTGCATGCAAGACACTCACAAACAGGCAAACATCCAAAGACAAAATTTTACATGGAAAACCCAAGAATGGGAAAAACCATGGAGCAACACCACACAAAATTTTTTACTATGAATCTTAGAATATACAGAGTTACAAAGAGCTTAATCTTTAACAGGAAACACAAGCTTTTACTCTAAAATATAGGGGAGAAGCAACCACCACTTGGAGTATCTTCTTCAATATGCAAGAGCTCTCTTGCACTACAGCTACCTTAGGGTTTCACATTGAGATCTCCTCACAGTAGTCAAAGCATCCAATTGAAATGCGAACACTTAGGAAATTCATCCCAACTTGTTCTTTAAGTATCCATCTCATTTTCAAACCCCAAAAGGTCTAAAATGCCCCTCTCAAATTACTTAGTGCGAAACCTAAACCAGAGCAGAATGCCGTCAGGCTCTACGGCGCTTTGCAGCGCCTGGGCTTCGGGTAGCCAGGTGCCAGGGTGCGATGTAGCGCCTGGGCTTCGGGTAGTCAGGCTCCAGGGTGCGATGTAGCTCCTAGTCTCTGCTTGCAGCGCCCGCTTCTCGGTATGACTGCCGCAGGGGCGCGCTGTAGCGCTGGATCCCATTGCGGCACGTGACAGTGCTCGATTTTGCTGCGGCGTGCTGTAGCACTTGCTTCTCTGTCTGCTGGTCGCTGTGGCGCGCGACACCACCTCCTCCTCGAGTGTGGGAGCGACAAGGTGCGCGTGCGCGCCACAACGCCTGTGCTATTGCTGGACTTCACACTTTGTTTCGAATCGCCTCGGAACCTCTTGGCAATTCACTGGAGCACCATTAGCCTTTTCATGATGGACTAAATGGTCTCCACAACACAATAATCTTCCACTTGGAGACCTTTTGGCATCACCCTCTTCAATCCTTGATTCTTCATTGAAGCTGCACATAGCTTCAGTTTCTCCACTGTTACAACTTTTGTAAGTATATCAGTTGGATTCTTAGAAGTGTGGATCTTCTCCAATCCGAGCTGCTTTTCTTCTAACAGTGTCCAGATGAAATTGTACCAGAGTTGAATGTGCTTTGTCCTGGCATAAAATGCTGCATTCTTCGCTAGGTAAATAGTGCTCATACTATCACTGTAGAGCTTCAGATCCTCTTACTCCTTGCCAAATTCTACCATAAAGCTCTTCAACCAGATCATCTCCTTACTTGCCTTTGTAATGGCAACGTACTTCGCCTCCGTGGTAGATAGCGTCACGATGTTTTGTAGCTTTGAGACCCAGCTTACCGTTGCACTTCCCAATGTATACACATCCCGTAGTGCTTCTCCGGCTAACAATATTTCTTGCAAGATCTGAGTCTACATAACCCTGTAAAACAATGTCAGATCTTCCAAAGCATAAAACTTTGCATGCTGTACTTTTCAGATACCTTAAGATCCACTTGATCGTGTCCCAATGGTGCTTCCCATGAATCTGCTAACCACTCCCACTGTATGGGCAATATTCAATCTCGTGCAGATCATCGTGTATATCAAACTCCCAACTGCTAAAGCATAAGGAATTTCTCCATGTGTTCCTTCTCTTCTTCAGCTTTCAACATCTGCTCCTTTGATAAGTTGAAGTGATTTGCTAGGGGAGTAGTCACTGGCTCCACCTCGCTCATGTTGAATTTTTTTAGCACCTTTTCAACATAGTCTTTCTGCGACAGCTTCAGGATTCATGCACTTCTTTTCCTATTGATTTTTATTCCAAGAATCTGCTTGGCTGGCCCCAAGTCCTTCATGTCAAACTCTTTTGACATCAGTTCTTTCAACATCCTTATCTCCTCCATGTCCGATCCTGCGATCAAGCATATCATCCACATACAACAACATAATAATATAGGACTTACATTGTTTTATGTAACAACAGTGATCCGCCTGGCATTTTTTGTACCCAGATTCTGACATGAACTGTCAAATCTCTTGTACCATTGCCTTGATACTTGCTTCAAGACATAGAGGCTCTTCTTGAGCTTGCACACTAGCTCAGTTTTTTCTTTCTTTTGAGCCTTGTACCTTTCAGGTTGTTGCATGTACAGCTCCTCCTCCAGCTCTTTGTGATGGAATATAGTTTTGACATCCATTTGCTCCAAATGCAAATCCTCAATTATAATAATGTTCAGTACAACCCTGATGGTTGTCATCTTCACAATTAGGGCAAAGATCTCACTATAGTCAACTCCATGCCTCTACTGGAAGTCCTTTACTACAAGCATCACCTTGTAACACTTGCTCCCATCCGGCTCTTCCTTCACCTGGTAAACTCACTTGTTTTGAAGAGCCTTTTTCCTAGCTGGTAGAGGTTCTAACTCCAATGTCCTATTTGACATGAGTGATGCCATTTCATCATGGCAGCCTCCCACTTGATAGAATCTTTAACCTGAGGTGCCTCTTCCAAGTTTTCTGGTTCACCACCATCCGTTAATAACAGGTAAAATATGGAAGGAGAGTACCTCTGTGGTGATCTTGTGACTCTTGTGGATCTTCTCAACATTGGTATTTGTGGTTCAACATTTACACTTTCCCGAGCATCTTCATGTACACCTACATCTGGCTCAACATTGTCATCAATTTTTATGTGCTGGGCTCTCCATCTGAAGTATCCTTGGAATCAATCTTGACTCCAATACAGTCATTGTACATTTCACTTTCATTGAAAGTGACATCCCTGCTTCTGATGACCTTTTGGTTCTGATTGTCCCAGAATCTGTAACAGAACTCGTCAGCACCATATCCAATGAATGTGCACTTGATCGCCTTAGCGTCAAGCTTGCTCAAGGATTTTGCATCAATATGCACATTTGATGAGCAACCAAATACCTTGAAGTGGTTTAGTTTCACTTCCTTTTCGCTCCAAGCCTCATCGGGAATTCATTCATTTAAGGGTATGGAGAGCCCCTGATTTATCAAATAAACATCTGTGTTAACAGTTTCAGCCCAGACCCGCATGCAATCTCATGCTCCTTGCTCTTTCCGTGATTGTCCTGTTCATTCATTTTGCAACACCATTTTACTGTGGTATTCTTGGAACTGTAAATTCCCTCTTGGTGCCTCTCAAGGCACAGGGCTTCTTGAACTCCCTATCACTATACTCACCGTGATTATCGAACCTCAAGAACTTAAGCTTCAATTCTGTCTTGTTCTCCACCAAAGCTAGCCACTTTCCAAACGAATCAAATACATCTGATTTATGTTTCAGAAAGTAAACCCATAAATTTCTCGTATGGTCATCAATGAAGGTGACGAAATATGTGGCTCCACCTATGGAAGAAGTAGGAACTGGCCCCATACGTTTGTATGCACCAACTCAAGTTTCTTGCTTTTCAGTTCTCTTCCAACTTTGGAGAACGAAGCCTTCTTATGTTTGCCAAGCACACAGTCATCATAGAAATTCAAGTCTATTGACTTCAATCATTAGAGCTTCCCCTTTGATTGTAAGAATTTCAAGCCCCTCTCGATCATATGACCAAGCCTCCGGTGCCATAGATTCGCATATATCTTTTCTGCAACTGCAATAGAATCAGACACTTTATTGATCAGATAAAGTTTACCTTCCATGTTGACTTGTGCAACAACGAGTGCACCCTCGGTGACCTTCAACGAGTCTCTAGTGAAATAAGTGTTGTAGCCCTCTCTGGCTAACTGGCTCACAGAAATTAAATTTTTCCTTAGACATACATGGCACATGTCTAACATCTTTGAGCTTCCAAACTGTGCCGCTTGGTAGCTGAACATCCACATCACCTCTGCCAATGATGTCGCATGCCTTGTCATCTTCAAGGTATACTTCCCCAAGTCACCCTTGGTGTAGTTCTTGAAGGCACTCGTCGATGGAGTCGCATGAAAGGATGCGTCCGAGTCCACCACCCAGGACTCCGTGTTGACAAATGAGAGGATCAATGCGTCCTGATCCTCCTTAGTTGAAACATTCACAATGGAGTTCATCATTTTTCCCCCACCACTTGGCTTTTTCAGGGTAGGGCAGTCCTTCTTGAAGTGACCTGCTTTCCCATAGTTCCAGCAATCCAGCTTTGCTTTTTCGGGTCTTGATTTTTCTCATCAAGACATTAACTTATTTCTGTTATGTCTCCTTTTAGTATGCCTTCCCCTGCTCTCAGTATTCAACGATGAGGTGGATGCCTCTCCATGGGATTTCTTCCGCACCTCCTCATTCAACACAAGCCCGACAATGTCGTTGAATCTCAACGACACATTTCCTGATGAGTTACCGATGTTAGCTCATCCCAACTGTTTAGCAATGAAGAGAGGAACAACAAAGCTCGAACTTCGTCATCAAAACTGATGCCCATCGAACTTAACTGGTTTGTCACCCTGTTGAATCCATTGAGGTGTTCAGTCACTGAATAGCCATCGATCATCTTCTCGTTATGGCATCCATGAGATCTACAGTAGTTTTTTCATTAACGATGTTAAATGTAACAGAAGAAGACAATGTTAAATGAATTAAACCCAGTGCAGTTCTATCGAGAACTTCCCATTCTTCGTCAGTCATAGTTGCAAATTTTCTGTCGATTATTTTCAATGGAAGATGCATCTTCTTCTGGTAAAGCAAATTCTTCATTTGCATTTTTCAGAACGCAAAATTTGTACCGCTGAATTTCTCAATTTTGTATCTCATTTTGTCGGCCGTTGTTCCCACTTAAACAGCAAACCTTAGAATCAACAATGTAACCTCGCTCTGATACCACTTGTTGGAGAATAAGATGATGATCATCGAGCACACACCACAGCGGAAGAGGTTTGGTTGAGCACTCGATCGAGAATCGGGGTTGTGTTGACAGTTACCAAGAAAACACGAAATCACAAATCCATAAGTAAAAGATCACATCACTTGCATGCAAGACACGCACAAATATGCAAACATCCAAACACAGAAATTTACATGGAAAACCCAAGAATGGGAAAAATCACGAAGCCACACCAGACAAAAATTTTTACTATGAATCTTGGAATGTATAGAGTTACAAAGAGCTTAACCTTTAACAGAAAACACTAGCTTTTACTCTAAGATGTAGAGGAGAAGAAGCAACCACCACCTGGAGTATCTTTTCCAACATGCAAAAGCTCCCTTGCACTACAGCTTCCTTAAGGTTTCACTTTGGATCTTCTCCTCACAGTAGCCAAAGTATCCAACTGAGATGCCAACACTTAGGAAACTCCTCCTAACTTATTTTCTTAAATATCCAGCTCATTTTTAAACCCCAAAAGGTATAAAATGCCCCTCAAATTACTTAGGGCGAAACATAAACCAGAGCAGAATTTCGCCAGGCGCTACGGCGCGTCGTAGCGTCTGGGCTTTGGGTAGCCATGCCCCAGGGTGTGCTGTAGCGCCCTGGTCTCTGTTTGCTTGCGGATGCTGCACGCTGTAGTGTCCATCTCTCGGGATGACTGCTGCTGGGGCGCGCCGGATCCCACTACGGCACGCTGCAACGCTTGATTCCGCTGCTGGTCGAGTGTGGGAGCGCCACGACGCGATGCAGTGTTTGTGATGTTGCTGGACTTCACACCTTGTTCCGAATCGCCTCGGAACCTCTCGGTAACTCATTAGAGCACAATCAACATCTCCATGACGGACTAAATGATCTCCACAACACAACAAACCCATGCTACTCAGTTATCCAAATTTTTTCATATATCATTTTATGTAATTTTTTAAAGCATTTTTACCAAATTTGTGCGATATAAAGCGAAAAAATATATTAAATTAGAGTAATAAAAGACATCTGATACATTTTCTTTAAGTTCAAAATGCAAGTTGATTTAATATGCATAAGTTTTGATATTTAAATTAGCTTTTAGCCAGTATTATGATATTTTTGTAATATTCACTTTCTTCTTTTATATTTTGTTTTTATTTCAGTGTCTCTTCTTGATAGAAGATAGAATTTTAAGTTACTGAGGGTAGCAATAATATTTATAATAACGTTATTATTATCATTATTTAATAATAATAATAATAATAATAATAATAATGCATGAAATAAATAAATAAAAAGAAATGATTGAAATGAATTTGACAGAATGGAAATAACAGTCATAATATAATATATCTACTGTTATTCATTATTAATTAATGATAATAATAATAATGCAATGACATGATAGAGATAGTATAATTATCATTAAGAAAAAAATGAAAAATAAATAAAGAAAACAAAATAATAAAAATGCAAAAATTATCTTTTTTTCTTCCCATTTTTCTTCTCCTTTCACCTAGGGTTAGAGAGGCCGGACGTGGCTGAAGGAGGCCGGAGTGGGTGGCTGGAGCAGAGGAAACGGCGGTTGGCTGGGTTGAGGGAGGAGAAGGGTCTGGTTGTTGGGAGAACTCAGGGAGTCTTAGGGTTAGTGAAGGGGTAGGGGGTATATATAGAAGGGGGGATGGCCGATCAGCTGGTAATATTTTTAATGGCGTGCAAGCGTCTGCATCTGGTAGGCTCTGTCGAGCGACAGAGCCTACGTCAGGGGGACAGGAGGACAGACTGAGGAAAACAGAGGAAATCAAAGGAAAAAATTAAAATAAAAAAATTTCAATTATTTTTCTTGCATTTTCCGTTCTTCGACTTTCAAAAATAATGAAACTTGACACAGAGGTGTGTTCCGAAGAGACGATTACCCTCGCGCCAAATTTTTTTGATTCGGAAGAATATTTTATTTTATATTAATTTTTGAAGTTTGAAACTTCAAAAAATTAATTACAACCAAACCGGAGCTCCAAATTTAATGAAAATTTTAGCATTACCTTTAAATAATATACTTTACCTAATGACACAAAAATTGATAAATTTGGACTTTTTTTAATTTTCTCTATTTATTAAATTTAAAAAATTTAGAAATTAAAGCAGGAGTTTCCGTTATCCACATTTTTCCCAAACTAGAGCCAATTTTATCTAAAAATTATTTCCATCTTATGGTATTTTGGTTTGCCCTATCTTGAAATTCTCCGGGATCTTGATCGGGATTTGACCCAATTTTGCGAAGCAACAACATTGAGTAGCTACAGTAATCTCGTATTGGGATCTAAGTGAGTTGTTATAGACTAAATTATGGTCAAATTGAATAATATGGGGATTATATAGTTCTTTTGGAAAGAGTAGAGTGACTGTTTGGCAAATTTCTTATGCATATATAGTTTATGCTAGGTTTTATTCTCTATAACAACATTTAACTTTTCTCGTGATGACCTTTATTTCAAAATAAAGGTGATTTTCTTGTTCTTTGGATATCTCATACTCTTGCTTGACCTTTATGGGTCATTTTCTTGATAGTTTTGACATGACAGTATGGATAACCGAGTAAAGCTTTATTTTTATTAGTCTGTACTATTCTTTTCAAACGAAATATTGGAAATTTTTCTTGCACCCAACAACCTGGAATAACATCAATGTGGGAACTATTATAAAGCATTTGCTAGTTTCTGTTTACTCTCTCTTTCTGTGGCTTTTTTTGATTTTTTGGTACATTATTAACATAAAGTAACTTATATTACAGAAAAATTATCCACACTGTTGGTCCTAAGTATGCCGTTAAGTATCATACTGCTGCAGAAAATGCTTTGAGCCATTGTTATCGCTCTTGCTTGGAGCTTCTTAATGAAAGTGATCTTCAGAGGTTGGTTATTATGGAATTCTACAGCTGTCAAAATGCTTTGAAAGTTCATCTTAGAAATATTGACCATTATATTTGTATGATGCAGTATTGCAATGGAATGCATATACTCTGAAACAAAATGTTATCCTAGGGAACCTGCTGCCCATGTTGCAATAAGTGAGTATTCGTAACAATTTGCATTGGAGTTCTTGTTATTTTTAGTTGTACATGGGAGTGCGCTTGTATTAAACTACTTAACAATACTGTTGTACATACTATTATTAAATTATTTTGATGTGGTTGTTTACTTTTATTGATTGCATTTGATTCTAATTATGGCCAGGGACTGTCAGGCGTTTCTTGGAAAAGCAAAAAGATAAAATAACTGCTGTTGTATTTTGCACCACTACTTCATCTGATACGGAGATTTATAAGAGGTATAACCTTTTCATCCGATGCAGAGATATACATAATGTCCATTGTTTGGCATATCTAAGCTATCTTACATGCATTGTACTGTATTTGTAAAAGGTATAGATAAACTTTAGGTATGAGTCATAGATTACTTTCAAAACCTATGATACTAAAATGCATTTGTTTTTCCCTGTTATTTGCTTTCTGAACTGAAATAGATGTTTTGCAGATTGCTTCCTTTATATTTTCCCAGAGATAAGCTTGAAGAAGAGGTAGCTATATCAAAGCTTCCGGTAGATGTTGGGGATGAAAATGGTGAGACTGTAATTGATGAGCGAAAAATCAGAATTAAACCTTTGCCAGTGCTATCATCATCCACAACGAATGCATCTACAACTTCTGCTGATATTCCTATAAATGATTCTGAAATAAATTTAAGAAGGTAAGTTGAGCATAGCGCTAATTTTTATCTTAGGATAATTGTTAAGTTTTATTAATGTTAACTTTGAATACAAAATAATTCTGATTGTAACCTTAAAAAGAAAAATTAAAATCTAAGAAGATAAAAATAAATAAACAAAAAAAGAAGAAACATAAAACATGTCTCATGCTCTCTCAAACTACATATTCTTCAGCATTCTCCAAAATTCAAGAATGGCACAATGCAATCCATCTCCTAATAGAACACAGCCCCTCCCTCCCTCAGCTTCAGTATTACAACCCAAATTATACAAGCAACTAGTAGGATCTCTCCTATATCTCACCATCGCTCGATCGGATATTAGTTTGGCAATCAACAAACTCTGTTCAACACATGCATCATCCAACCCAAACAAATTTCGAGCAGCTCAAAAGAACTCTACGCTACATCAAAAGTACTTATCAGATTGGCATTCAGATTGATCTAGGCGACATACAACTTTAAGCCTATGCAGACTCCAACTAGGCAGGAGATACGCAGAACTACAAATTCACAGCTGGTTACTGTATTTTTCTCGACAACCCGCCCATTTTTTGGAGCTCCATGAAACAGAGCACAATATCAAGATCTTCCACGGAAGTTGAATACCGAGCCTTAGCCACCATGGCTACGGATATTATATGGCTCTGTCGCCTTCTACAAGAGTTCGATCAACCCACACTACTCCATTGTGACAATTTATCAGCCATCGTCTTGCCAAGAATCCGACATTCCATGTAAGAACCAAACACATTGAAGTGGGCTGTCACTTCATTCGAGATTGCATCTCAAGGAAAGAAGTATAACTCTCCTACATCTCCACAGAAGCTCAAGCCGTAAACATACTCACTAAACCACTTCCAACTGCTCCTTACCACTCTCTCAAAAATTGACTCACCATCACTATACCGATGATGAGTTTCTGGGGGGGGATAATAACCATCACAATACATCTCAGTCCATCATCAAAACCTGATTTAGTCAGGGCTACTCGTTGTAGTCACCGCATCTATATATATGTACTCATGTAATCCCAATTATAATAAGAAAAATAGTTTCCTTCTCTTATTTGATATATTCCACTCTCCTTTTCTTACTCTCTTTCTACAATATGTCTCTTTTTTTAATCAGAAGATTCCTTTCAATTTCAATAAAATAATTGTGACAAAACCCCTTAGAAAGCTTGCATTAAAACTTTGACATGAGTTGTCGTAACAACAATTCACATTGGAAACTGCAAATTTTGTATTATAAAAGCTCTGCCTTATTATGATACTTAAGGAATAGGAATTACAGGATGCCAGGGATTAAATCGTATATTATCTAGCCTTTTAAATTTAAGCTAAAAACATGTAATTGGGATGACCTAATCTTGCAAAAGCAACTGAAACAAATATGAGGACACAGGCTAACACATTAAAGAAGACTACTGGTTCCCGTTGGGTATGTTTAGCAAGAAAATACTATTCTACTTAGCGGCACTAACTGAAGTAAAATTGGAATGCCAGCAATGCATCATCACACAGACGTGTATTAACTTCATATCATTTTTGTATTCTTTGCTCTGAAATTTGTTTTATATTGATTTTAGATTTTGTTCAATGTCTATTATAAATCACTTTATTGCATGTGCGTCTCTATGTTTTGACTATCTGCAATTGCTTTTAAGTCAATTTCTCCATTCTGGAGATCAGTAGCAATTTTATTTTGTACAAAATAACTCAGCATTAACCAAATGAGCCTGAATGCTTGCATATTTAATTTCATTAATGCCATTTTATTGCATTTCATGTAGAATATGCTTTAATTTACTGCATATTTTGATTCTGCAATGTTGATGTTAAATATATTAAGAAATAGTTAATTTGATTTAAATTATGTAGCAGGAGTTCTTTTCATATTGATGCATATCTAGATCCTGCATTCATGTCATTAATGAAGGACCCTGACCAGAGGCGCAAAGAGCAATGGGAAAAAGGTGGCCACGCTCAACATGGCTTTGATTTTGCTAAGCTGCTTGGGTTTGGAGATGTGGGTGGTTTTCCATTGAGTGCTGCTGAGGAATATTCCCTTCACTCCAGATATCTAGCCAAAGCAAATTCTCTCAGCCTTTCTGAAATTGCTGAAATGAAAATTATGTAAGAATTTGCTATGTGCATGCTTCATTGATTTATAGGTTTGCATTTCCATAGCATATCTAATACAACTGAACATATATTATTGTATTATAGAATTTGTGTACATATAGTTGTATGCTCAGCTGTCTTTCTGCATTACACCTTTTTAATTTCATTAATTTTTCTATCTTATCTTGGTGAAGTAACTATAGCGTGGAGGGCAATGTAGATGTAAGATTTTTATTATTACTTATTGTGCATATATTTCAGTTATCGGGGTGGAGTGGACAGCGAGGGGCGCCCTATATTGGTTATTGTAGGTGCTCACTTCTTACTTCGATGCCTTGATTTGGAGCGTTTTGTTCTTCATGTTGTAAAGGTACATTTTTGTAAAATCATTATGTTATTCTTTTCCTTTTTGTATACATTTCTTGATTTTTCCGGAAGTGGAATCCTTGGTGTTTTGTTTTATTGTTGAGATGTATGTGGCTTTTTAAAGGCTGAGACGGTTATTAAAGAGTGCATATTGCTGCATTTGTTTGTATTACATTTTAAAAGTTTCTGATCACAACAGCGTTAATTTTTCCATCTCCTTAAATTCCATGCACTAGAAAACCTTTCTATGCATGAATTGTAATTTTCTATGAGGGTTACAGCTTAATTTGATTTTGGAGCTTATTTTTGTCTTGAAGGAGAACTGAGGCTCGCTTTTTTGAATTAATGAGCCTCTAAAACTTTGTTGCATATAACCCTTAATTTTAAATTTGCTCTCTTGTTAAAAGTAGAATGCTCCTTCAAATCTCTTCTGATTCTACTTTCAATTCAAGTTACATGAAATAACACTTGGAATGATTTTGACAATCAGCTAGACACTTTTATCCCTTTTATAAATTAAAGTAGCATTTGAATTATCTCTAATTTATAAGAGGCATACTCATTCTTGAAAAAACCATTGAGTATCATTTTATGGATTGTTTTATTCTTATATAAATTAGATTATAGGTTAGTAAATTATATTCCTGTAAATAAATGCATTTTTTTTTTTATACATTGCTTGTTTTCTCCATAGGTGTTTGCTTTTCCTATTATTCAAGATTTATTATATTCTCTTATGAAATCATCTTCTATCCCATTTCATTGTGTCATTTTCATGTTTGTAAGAAAAGGATCAAATACTCTAGAGGGAATGGGAGGGGCAGATTAAATTGATATTGCGGAGCTACGAAAGTGGTGGGTGATGCCTAAGGAGCCTTAAAATGATTTTGCGGTGGGGGGTTAAAGCTTTATTATCATATTTTCCATGATAGGTTTAGGGAGTGTCTGGGAGGTTGAAGCGAGTAGGGGATGACAGGTTGGAGCTGTAGTGTTTTAATAGCTTGGGGTGTGTAAAATACGGTGGTGTTGTGATAAGAACTCAAGAGGCAGAGAAGGAAATGGTATGTAGGTAACAATGCATAGTGATTGGTATGGGAATATTTGAGATAGTTTCAATAGTAGTCATGGTTATAAAATGGAGAGATACTTGTAGCTGCTAAAATATGAGCATAGAGGGGTGAGTGGCAAGTATATGATAAGTTGAGTTGTGTAGAACTAGATTTCGTTTCTTTTTGGAATGGATACTATTTTTGGGGTGGGCACTGGGTTGTTACTGTATCATCATTGCTGTGAAAGATGGTTGTGGAGGTGGAGAAGGATTGGGGACAAAGGATATCAGTAGCGAATGATATGATTTGCAACAATGAAGGATGTTGACCAAATATGGGGTTAAGGTAACAGTAAGGAAGTCAATAAAAAAGATGGTGATGGTGGTGGGAAGGGATAAGATAATAGTGCATCCATATTCATATCCGTGAATTGGGCATTGGGCCATGTTGGTTGAAAAGGTATGGCTAAAAGGAAATAGGCAGCATAAAGATAATATGTTGAATTGGGGTTAGAGTTGGATTACAGATGGATGGGAGTGCATTATTTTCATAAAAGGCTAAGGTGTGGAGTGATTTTTTTCATTGGTGGTAATTTTTTTGAAACTACCTTTTATTTAAATTTTTTTGGCCATCAGGGCCGGGCCATTGTTGGAGATTATTCTAGTTATTTTGTGGGATTAATATGTGTGAATCATTATTTTCACATCAGACATTTTGATTGTCTGATGGCAGCAATTATGCTAGTGCTACTCACTGTTAATATCAAATTGGTTCCTTTGAAATTATGTAAAGTGGATGTTGGTCTTAAATGCCACAGGCTAAATTTCTTATAGTTTTCATGGGTAATTTCCTTCATCCATAACTATGTTTTTTCTTAGCATGATTGGTACTGCATTTCATATTGATGTGGCCATCGTTGCAAAGTTAAATATGAAGTTCCTGAAGGCTGCCCAGGTTGGTTTGATTGCAGACTTCTAATCCAAGATCAAAGGAGAAATAATTGATATAGTCCACCCCATTTAAAAACTTGATGAACACTAGATGCAGCACCATACTCAATAATCTCCCATTTGGAGATTGAGTGTAGGTGTGGCTCACCCACCTCCTATCAAGTTCCAAGGCCTCCATGCCTTTTCTGAATGTATTGTGCCGTGCGCTTTGTCTTGTGGCGCCTAATGCCTATGGGTGTCTTCTTTACCCACTTCTAAAGAATCATTTTTCTTTTAGTAGGTAGCATAATCAATTTTTGTACCTGATGTGGTGACATTGACTGCACGACATCATGCTTGTCCCGCTCCCACTATTGGCACATCATGTTCTGGAAGACCTTCTGGTCCCCATTGTTGGCGCTTTCATGACTTTTTGAGCCTTATCTTCAATCTCCTTGCACACTGGAGACACTTTTTCTTGTTCTAAGAATTTGACTTTCATCTATTCAACATTCACATGATCTTTAGAGATGAGAGATTTATATCTTCTCTTGGTCATGTGCAAACTAGACTCACCATCTGCCTTTGTTGCAGTAGTAGATTTTGACACTTTATAGAGTGTTGCTTTTCTTTCTTGCACGACAACCATTACACCTCTTGTGACATTCTAGGAGTTCCCTATGAATGTTGTCGTGCATTCAGCCCGTGCTAGCTGACCAACATAAATAAAGTTTCTTTTCAGGATGGAAAGACATCCTTCAGTTTCCTCAATTTGTTTGGCAAATTTATGTCTACATCTTATTGGCCCACAATGTAGCATACTTCTCTATCTCCAGGGTTCTTGCTCCCATCTCACATGCAGCATAAGATTTGAACTTTACTTGGAGTTGCATGGCATGATGCTCATTAATTCACCACCTAGCACTCCATATTGTTATGGATCAATGCATCCTTGAGATTTGTTGTAATAATGTTTGCTGTTCGATCTCTCTCTTGATTCGCTCTTGCATTCTATTTGGGACGTAAATTTCCTCGAGATGCCCCTTCTTTCCACAATTCCATTATTGCTCCCCCTTACTGTCAACTTCCCTCTCTTTGAGTTGGACTTTGCACCCTAATCAAACTCTTCCCCCTACTTTTGACATTACGGCAAATATAGGCACCTCTCGATTGTATCTCTTCCTCACCTCATTTAGGATGGTCCTAACAACATTGCTGAACTTTAACGCTGCGATTCCCAACCGTCACAATTATTTGGCAATGAAGGCAACAATGACAATGTTCTTACCTCATCATCAAAGTTGATGTTGACAAAGACAAAGTTCAACTGGTTGGTTAAAGTGATGTAGTTGTTCAAGTGTTTCATCACCGAATTACCTTCTGCTAACTTCATATTGAACAATTTCTTCATGAAAAAAACCTTGTTGGAAGTTGAAGGTTATCATATATCCTCATCAAGGAGTTCATAAGTCCCACTGTGATTTTCTCGTTAATAATGTTGAAAGCAACCGTTGAGGATAAAGAGAAACGAATTAATCACATGGGAAGTTCTATTGAGAATTTTCCAATCTTTATATTTTGTGGCTTCATTCTTATGCTCCTCTAGTGGCAAGTGTATTTTCTTTTTGATATAGCAAATCCTTTTTCTGCATCCTCCACAATGCGAAATTTGTGCATTGAACTTCTCAATGCTTGTACCTTGATTTGTCCTCTATTGCTCCCACTTGAACGAATAACCTATTTGCTCTTTGATAATAGCTGTTGTGCAAAATAATGATGCTGACGGGGAGAATTCGTGTTTGCCACATCGGGAGCAAAGACGAGTAAGGTTGATTGATGAAGAACAAACACACACAAACGAAATAAGCACACTAAAAAGATATTGAAGATTTACGTGAAAACCTAAAGTTGGGGAAAATACTATTGAGCTACACCACGAAGATTATCACTATGAATCAGAAAGAATATAAGTTTTTAATCACAACTCATCAATACATCATTCAACATTTTCACAGCTCTAACCACAAAGCTATTTATAGTACTCGGTTATGTGTCCGGGCCATTCCATAGCTGCGCCGTTTCAGCAATGGCCTGGGTGCGCCCTCTCGACTGCCGCGTCCCGGGGCGCGGCTAGATCTTGTGCCTGGACACATCTTTGCCATGTCTCAGCGCGTTTAACTAGCGTGTCTGGCTGCCTATGTGCGCTTTTTCATACTGCACATGAGGTGCCATCATACACAATAGATCCCTATGGTGACAGGCCATGGTAACACCAACATAGTTCACCAACACCAACTTGAGGCTAGCTGATAGAGTCAATGGCAAGATGCGCATGGTATGCAAAGCCAGTTAACTGAAAAGGAGAGCCGCGACTGAGGAGATTTGGAGAGCATCGTGCCTTCCATTGTGGCTAGGCGACGAAGGAGAAACAGTGCAAAGCCTAGCCATTCTTACATCATATATATCGTGTGGCTTTGAAATATGTACGTGTTATAAGTTTGTTGGATGCAGTTAAATCTGCTAGGGTGGCTCTTAAAATCTGGCGATGTGGGCCATTGTTGTGAATACCAATCTTAGTGTTGCACTGATTTAGAATCATTTCTATTTCCATGGAGGTTGATACATTTGGTGTGTCTATGATGCGAGGAGACTATTAATTGATTGATTAGTTTTTCATGAGCGGAATTTAAAACTAATCAAATGGAGATGACCAAAATTATGATATTTTGATTTCTTCTGTGGATGACGAGGCTAATCACGATGATCTAATTAACTAGCATGGTAAAGTAATTCCACAAAGTACTGCTTTTTTCATTATGATAGTAGAAAAACTTCATTTCTAATTTTGTGAATGTAGGATTTATGTAGTGTAGATCAGTTGCTCTAACTTCCAAAGCTTTGTTGACTTCACTTTATGTGGCTTCTGTGGTGGTGATATTTTCTTTGCTTACTTCTTCCTAGATCTCTTATATAGGATCAGTGATTGACTTCCTATGACTTAAATCAACCATCTTGGCTGCTCCATTAAGAAATGTTGAAGTAGGAAGCGACACAAATTGGAAGGCAAGATATTGGAATCATAAATTATTCTGAGTTTGTATTTGGGTGTGGTGAATTCTGAGTTAGCTGCTTTTGCTTTATCTGATGGGTCAGTGACCACATTTGCACTTGGAATTGTAACTGTTGGTATGGTTTGTAAGTAGTTCTTTGGATCAATAGTCTTACTGAAGAACCTGCTTTTTTTTCAAAGTTAATATTATTTTAATAATTTCTGCTTATACTCTGGTTTCAGTTTTCTTCCTGAAGCAAACGGCATGGATCACCAAAAAAATTGTAGACAAACCCTTCTGGGGTTAAACCTCTTCGATGCAGATTGCACTAATACCTCTTCGATGAGATTGCACTAAAACAGTAACCCACATTACATCACCTTTATATTCTTTTCGTTTGTAACGTTAAAATTTATATAGGTATAGCTCTTGTGAGAATCTTTGAAAGAATTGGCGTCTACTTTTTTGAACAAGAACTGTTTTCTTGTTCTGGACAGGCATTTTGCATCTAGCATCTTTATATGTTGATTTATAGGGAAATAGTTTGGTTATTTTTTATTTTTTGTCAATTTGATATTAATCAGACACCTAATACTTTAGTGTCAAGGTTAGAACATGCAAACATTATTACATTATTGGATACTGTTAAAGCGATTGTTATAGCCTTACAAATTTTACAGAGCAATGGCAAATGTAGACATCTAATTGTGGTATGAAGAAGTAGCGTTGTTTTCATTATTAGTTATTCTATTAGCATAATATGTTTTTTAAACCTATTTGAACGCTGCTGATATTGTTTTTTGTTTAACAGGAGTTTGAACCTTTGATACGGAAGCCATTTTCACTTGTATATTTTCATTCTGCAGCATCTTTGCAATTGTAAGTGGCTGACATTATCACAAACTAAACGATTTATATGGTAAAATTAATTAAATTATATAATGACTCGTGTTCACTCTATTGGATTGAATATGCTGTTAGGTGTATATGGTTACAAATTCATGTGATTTCAAGAATTTATGATTTTAAAGTTGCTTAATAATTTTAATCTTCAACCTTTTGTCATCCATAGAGGAACTTCGACCATTTTAAAAAGAACCCCCTTAAATCATTTATTCATTATAATAATCCTTAAACTTGCCTCACACAAACGGCTTGAACAAAAACTTATTCCTGATGTTTTGCAATTAATCTTAATCTGGGAATTTTTGAAAAAAGTATTTGCATTTTATATTCCTTTTCTCTTTTAATTGTTCAGTTTTACATTGAGGAACTTCGACCATTTTAAAGAGGTTCCCGTAAATCATTTATCCACTATAATTATCCTTAAGCTTGCCTCACATGAACGGCTTGAACGAAAGTTTATACCTAATTTTTTGCAATTATACTTAATCTGGGAATTTTTGATAGAAGTGTTTGCATTTTGTATTTCTTTTTTCTTAATTGTTCAGTTTCTCATAAGAAATTGATTTTAAAACAGGCGACCTGATCTAGGTTGGATGAAAAAACTACAGCAAATACTCGGGAGGAAGCACCGGCATAATTTGCATGTTT
Organism: Gastrodia elata; assembly: GCA_016760335.1. Lineage (NCBI taxonomy): Eukaryota > Viridiplantae > Streptophyta > Magnoliopsida > Asparagales > Orchidaceae > Gastrodia > Gastrodia elata. Next base: position 12,853,053 of record CM028681.1, on the reverse strand, counting down.
GTTCTTATATTTTTATGAGAATTTTTTTTAATTGGAGTTCCAAATATTATTTAACTCTGCAGTTCAGATTGTTTTAAGAATGTTGATGACAATTATTATAGTGATTTGTGGAGTTCATTTTATTTTGCAGGCTATTTATGTACTCCATCCCACCCTTGGACTGAGGACGACTATCTTTGCTTTGCAGATATTTGTGGATGCAAAGGTTTATTTTACTCTCTTACTATTTTAATTAAGAAAAATGCTATACTTAAACAAGAATATACATTAAAAAATATTCAGTATTAATAGAATTTTTTTTTTTTAATTTTAGCATATAGGCCCCACAAAAAAATATATTCAACTAATAATTTACTTATATATTGGATTGACACATCATCTATATATTTTGGTGTATACTAGTATGTTAGTGTAGCAATACTCTTTAATTAATCATATGCATGCTTTAGAATAATGTGTATTTGTACATTTTTGATATATTCGTGCATTTTGAAACATAGGAACTTTCCTTGTACATCTTTGTCATTTGTCTCCAATTTTAGCTAAAAAACAAAGTTCTCTTTTTTATGTATCACATCTTCCTTTTTATTAGAAATTTGTACCATTCAAAATCTGTTCTTGTATATATGTCTAGCAGCGCATTCCTCCTTTGAATAAGCCATCCTTATTCTTCAGGTAACCTCGTTTAAAACTTGTGGTAAAGCTGCGGTTGTCCATATATGCAACACTTCTGTTGAAAATAGCCCTCGGAAAGCTTGTTTATTGCAACACAACCTATTTTATTTATATCAGCAGCAGCTGTCAGCTGCTGCTAATCTGTTCATTCTGCACCATTTTAAGTTTCTTCTTTGTTGGCTAACAGTCCCAAATAACATAAATTAGTTGTATAGCTGCTATATAAAATTTTTTTTTGTAAAATTTTCTGACTGCACAAAACTCCAGAAACACCATTTCATCAAACCAGCTTGAATCATGTTAATGAAATCACTCTTTATTTTTCCGTTCTTGTGAATAATTGAATCTCTCTTCTTGATCACATAATCCTCAATATGTAAAACCTATTTTGTTTATTTTGGCTTATAAATCATCAAATAATCTAATTTTTTATTTTAATTGAGCATAAAATATTATGCCTTTGATATAGGTTTGGCAAAAGGTTGTGTACATCGATAGGCTTTTGCAGTTCTTCAAATATGTTCCTCGCGAGCAGTTGACTATTCCGGATTTTGTCTTCCAGTAAATTTCCCTTTTGTCAGCCAATGATTTTTACTTTATATTTAATCAGTTGGATGTTATGTTATTTATATATATTTTAAATGTATTTTCTTAAATTAAAAAAAAAAATACAGGCATGATCTTGAAGTTAATGGTGGAAAGGGAGTTATTGTTGATCCAAGAATAAAGTATATTTATCAGAGGCCCTCATCATGAAAGGATAACTCTTCAGCTGGTTTCTTTTTATCTGCTGTTGCTGCTGCTGCTACTACAGAATGATGGGAGGTTCGGATGTGTTTTGTATTCATTTTATTTGCTGTTTTTTTCATATATCTGTATAATATGTGCAAGCAAATAATGTCTTCAGATCGGAAATAAAAGACATTATTTATTCAAATATGGGGCTATCCAAGTGTTCATATGTCATACATACAAGCCAAACATTGCTAATTAGCTTTCCATTTACTATTTTGCTGTTTCTTTTGTCCATATAATACATATTTATGCATGGTTTAATAAGGTGCTTGATGAAATCTGCACAATGTGCGAGGACGCAACGTCGGTGGCGATCGAATGTTATTGCTTGCATGGTTTAACAAGGTACTTGATGAAATCCGCACAATGTGCGAGGACGCAACGTCGATAGCGCAATCATTTACACAACTCAATCACAAAAATTAAAGAATATTTAAATGATATTCTTAGTTTGCTTCAATAAATTTTCTTAAATCCCACTTTTGTTCAAATTATTATAAAAGATTGCAATTATTAATTAAAATATTAGTATTGAGCACCACGTATTAAAATTTTTTATCTAGCGAGAGTTCCAAAAATGTCTAAAATCATATACTTGATAATATTAAATTCAAAATATACAAAAATAATGTAAATTAAAATTGATTATAATGTTTTATCAATATTTTAATTATTAATTTTAATTTTAACAAAACAATTTTATATTTTTTATTCAGTCTTTCTCTCTGTTAAAACAAATCCCCAGCATCCCTTCGAGAATATTCCTAATTTAATAATTTAGATTTATTCAGAATTTTATGAAATTAATTCAAAATACATTATTAGAATTATTGGATGAAATCGTATTGATCAGTAGAATACAATGAATAATAAATGAAATAAAAGTAGAAGCTTAATGGGTAATTTGATTGATCACACTTTAATTGTGATTAAGATTGATTAGTCAAATTTATGACATGTATAAGTCAAAAAATCATATTTAAGATATCAATAAACTCTTTAAATAATGAGGTATCATTATTTGAAGAATTTGATAAATTTTGATACCGAATTTGCAAAAACAAAATTTGGGGATTAACTTAGCACTATTTTAATAAAATGAATGAAAATAACACTAGCACAAGATTAAACCCTTTGATAAGCATAGAGGGGTAAGCTAGGTGACTTAAGGGCATAAGGATCCTGAATGTAAGTTAGAGTTTTAAGAGATTTGATCAGACTTAGACTCAAAGTTAAGATGAGTCGAGTCTAAGTATCGAAAACTGAGGAACTCAAACATCTGGGATAATCATGCAAACGTGGTTCTCAACTTGTTTCGGTACGTACCCACAGACCAAGTACTTGGTAAAATAAGATAAAATAAACAATTGCATTCGCATTTCAGTTCAGTTATAGGTTTCAGTAGCTGTTGAGTCCAGCAAATACAGTCTACAATTGCAGTTTTTGTTTCCAGTTCCAGTTTACAACGACAGTTTTTACTTATTTACAACTTTAACTTCTATCAATTTACTTTCAGCATTCTTTACATTCAATAGCTTGAGGGTTCTTGGGAGATCAAGGATTGATAAATGGAAGGGTGATAGCTCGGGGAAGGGGTTGGAAATTGGGTAAGTGGTGCACTGGAAGCCGTGGGAGGAAGATTCCTGCATTCGGTTATGCAGCTGATGTTGTTTGTTAGGAGAGAGAGATAGGCGAACGTGAAAACATCCATATAAATCTTTTCAATCTTTTGATTAATGATGTGGTTACCAATGGATTTTGGGATCATGATTTTCTTTCTTAACTTGTTCCAACTATTACTAATAACAAGGTTGATAACATCTCTTCCAATAAGGTTTTATGTAATACACATGTATTGGAACAACATGATTCCAACTTACATTTCTGAATTATTTGGATGATCGGTGTGGTTAGACTTAAACCTATTTGACATCTTCCTTCCTAACTGAATCTGACATCTGATATTGTTCATACCAAAACTGCAGAAGAGGTGTTCGCATCAGCCATGAGGACTGCTTCCTTTGCTATCATGATTGCTCTGTCGAAGTCTTGGAAAAATGAGAGTTGTGAGTAGCTGTTTGGGTATAGAGCTCCGCAAGAAGAAGAAGCAGTAGAATAAATGGCTGCTATTAAAATATGTTGAAGTTTATATACTAAAATATGATTATATGAAGTTAAGAAGTTTAGCTTAAGAGTTTTTTTTGGAAGGGTACAGATCAAGAGAGATAAAAGCTACAAAATGTGATTTTTTTGAAAGAAATCATTTTATGCAAGTTCAGAGGCTTGTAATTGAACACTTATTATAGTGTAGATCAATTTGTTTTTTAATATTAAATAAAAGTTATATGACTCACTTTATTTTATAAAATATTGACTCCTTAAACTCAAAAAGGAAATTTAATTCTTAAAAAAAATTATTTTTCTTAATTATTTAAAAATTATTGCAAAGGTGATTAATTTTTGAAGTCTATCAAAATTTTTTTCATAACCATAAGAGTGTAATTAATTTTTGAATTTTTAAATTTCAAAAAATAATATAGATAAAATATAACTTCATATCAAGAAATTTTATTTCGAGTGTGTACGTCTTGTCGAGGTACACATCCCTATCAAATTTTGTTAATTTTGAAAATCGAACGACAGAAGAATTTGAAAATTTTATTTGAAATTATTTATTTCAAATTTTATATTTTGTTTTCTCTCTCATCCCTCCCCCACCCCACACGCCCTTTCCCCTTGTACGCTTGCGTGCCCTGAGGCACCCCCGGAACAGCGGCGAGCGCCACTTGCGGGAGCCATGTGACGCACAACTCCTCTCTCCCGCGGCCACGCCGCCGACGGGCCCCGCGCCGGCCTACCCTACCTTACCCAACATGAATGAGTAAATTTTTACCCATATCGTGTTATCTCTTTTAAATAACCAATATAATCTTGCAATAGGGGATTACCTCACCGATGTTAGATTAGCTCTTGCTAACTCAACATCAGGTCCCATAGTTGGTATTAGAGCATAATTGAGAAAATTTGAATGGAGATAATGAAGAGCCACAAATCCATTCATTCTAATTCAATATTTCCTGATAATTGCAAATGCGAACATAGCAAATTTTGCTAGAATGAATGAATAGTAGATCGCCTCTCTACCTTACCCAACTACACACTTGAGTTAGCCAAGTAAATTTGAATGCACCAGAGGTTCAACCAAAACCACTTGACTTGGCCCAATCGCTGAATAGAACCTAGTAGCACCTCGACCATTTATTTATGTAAGCCTCTTAAGCCCTAAACATATAACTAGTAATAAGCTGACTTCTGCTACCCTGAGCTAGTTCAAGTTAGCCCAAGTCAAGAATAGGCTAGGGTTGGTCCAACCCACATGTAATAATGTTTCAGACATTAATAAGCCTCTTTTTCGCTCAACTAGCATATCCTAAAGTGTCTTCTAAGTTACCCCTAGCTATAAAAGTCAAATCACTAGCAAAGTGTAATTGACAACTACCGCAATTACACTATCAACTCTTGGCAAATTTGAGTTTCGACGTAACTTCATCTCTCAATTCTTAAACGTAATTAATAGTAAGGTGTTCATAACTATTTTAGATGGATTCAAAAAACCCATAGCCACAAGCACCAAATGATGTCATTACAAAAGTTTCCTCACCAAGGAATACTTTCAAAATTAGGGTTGAAGAATTACTGAAATAAAATCTAATGACATGTTCTACAAGATAACATAAAAAGCCCTAAACATCGTTGGCTAAATCGATAAACCCTAGTCCTAATATTTCTTCCTCCTAGGTCTACTGTGGAGGTAAAATTTTCCTTCCACAGCGCACCCCACGACTCGAGCAACGCTCTGAAGGGTTCTTGGGGCTGAGGCCGACTTAAAGAACCTTAGAGTGATGCTTGGTATAAGGTGGTTGGACGGGACGCCGCTCGAGCCCGACATTGTATAGGTCGAGGCTATCGAGTACCAATGGAGCTTACTCGAGCTTGATTGGGCTCAACAATCAATACACAAGCCAATGAGATAAGGAAATGAATTGCAATAGATGGAGTTGCAGTTCAAATTAAATGAGAAAATGAGGTACCTTGGGTTCGTTGGTCCGTCGGTCCTTCAAGCATTACCATCAAAATGGGGGCAATCTATAAGTTTCCAAATACAAGCAAAAGGTCAAAATGCTGCAATGGAGAAGTTTGTTTAGGTTTTAGGGTGGCGAGGCAGTGGCTCCAATGACGGTTTCGAGGGTAGCATGGCTTTGGGCGACGAGCTCTGAGAAGACAATCTAGATTGAATCTCGGCCATCCGATCTGTCGAACATCCCTGATTCAATCAGGAGCAGTTTAATGCCGCGGGCACGATCTCAACCGTTGGATCCGAACCTGAATCCAGCAACTGAGTTCAGATCAGCATAAGAATTAGTATCCAACCATCCGATACGAAACAACGGATTGTTTCACCGCCGCCCAATTTAACCATAAGGCGGATGGGACGGTGTAAATGCAAGGGTGATAGCGATTTAATTGATAAAAAATATAAATCATTAATTATATTTATTAATAATTAATGTCAATTGTATTAATCTAAATATATTAACCTAATGAGCTTCAAAAATAGCCAAAAAAAATTGCACTACTGATTAATTTGGGTGCGAAGAACTCAAAAATAAAATCATATTTTCGATTAGAGGTCAAAATAGTTATTTATTTATTCTATTTATTTAAATTGATTAAAAAACTTATTTAAATCAAAATACTTCCAAATTGCCCTAAAACGCCGGGGTTCGATATTAAGGCACTATTTAAAGACAAATCAAAAATATTTCTAGACTAGTTAGGCTATTAATAATTACATAACAACCATGGGTTGTTTGACTAGTCCACAGACAAGTTCCTACATTGACCATGTCACTTATACTTTAACAAACTGGAGTTGTTAATAAGTATTTATCAGTCCAGTCAGTCTAAAATTAGATCCATTAGTCTCCAAATATCATTTAAAATCAACAATTGAATTTTGGTTCGATTTGGAGCTCATTTGAATTTTCAGAATATTCTAATATATTTAATTAAACAGAAAATTGATTAAATTAAATTGATGTCCAAGTAAAAATTTGACTTATTTTTGAGTTCCTCACTCCCAAATTAACTAGCATAAGTTTTTGGAATTTTTCGGAGCTCATTTTGATAGCTTAATTTTAATTAATTAAAATGAGATTAATTAAGTAATTTAATTAATTAATTTAAAAGACGGCCCGCCATTTTACTTAATGGGCCAGCCATTTGATCGAACGATGCACTGATGAGCGTCGTATTGATCGAACGACTGGGAAGTCTTCTTCCTCGGCTGAACGCAGACGTGAGTAATCACTCTGCTACTTTAAACTCCCCTCTCGGCAAATATGTCATCCCAATTGATCAACAAAACTCATTTTCATCGATTGAGATCGAACTTAGAGACCAGGACCTTCAGCAGTATCTTCCAAAGCCCTCCGAAGAACCGTTGTCGCGGAGCAAGGTACAGCCAAGTTCATCGCATTAAAGCCTTCTGATCTTGTAATTGCAAATTCAATTATGTATGTCGCATTTGATTTATCCAATTCATTGGATTGATATGATCTTATGGACCTTATCGAGCTCACTACAACGACAGAATTGCAAATTAACCTGAAGTCGTAGCCGAGCTCAACCTATTCTCTATCGATCATGGTCATCTTAACTTCCAAGAAAAGGTCCATTGGCTAGATCTGGAACTAAGGATTCTTTTGAACCCAGTCGTAGATGCTAGGGTTCACTTTGGGGGTTGCAATTTGACCCCACTATAAACCCTAGCACTAGTTCTTTTATTTATCGATTACAGTCGGTAGAAAGTAGCACAACTATGGCTTTTTGTCTCAATGAATAGAGCATCTCATTAGCTTTGTTTTGAGGTAAGGTAGACTAGCTGGAACACACAAAACTGGGTGAATTTTGGAACCCCAGATCTCTCGTCTCGTTTCCCCGTCGAAATGATGAACAATGTTGGACGTGTCGGCCTGACCTGCACGACACTTTCCATCTGGCCTGTGCACTCGACTGTCTCGCGTGCGTGCAGCAGCCGCGAGCTTGTGTGCAGTAGTGTGGTGTGTGATGGCTGCATGTTATGAATAGTAACATTAAATTTCTAAATTAGTTCAAATTAAGCTATTTTATTATAAGTCAATCTATAATTCATTAGGTTATTTCTACCATAAGATACAAGCTCAATTATCTAGGGTTCAAGAGGTTCATTTAAAGGCCTATCTCAATATATATTAAATAAGGTATTTCCTACCTCAATATTTTTTTAATTTAAGGTATAAAACACTTAAATTATAAAATCAAACAAAATTTTTAAAAATTTTAAAACTTCAAACCACAACATTCAAGTTCTAACATAAGTTGATTCATGAAGCTAAATTAAGGCACAAACATATAAAAAGTTCATAGATTACTCAATTATAATGGAAATCAATTATGCTAATTCACTAAGCTCTTAAGCTTAACATAGATGATCAGGTCATGGGCTAAATCAATACTTAATTAAAATTGATCATTTGATAATCAAGCATATTTTAATGATTTGACACAATTTAAACTATGTTAATTCTCTTATTTAAGAAAAAATCAAGAGTACAAGATTTGATCAAGATAGAAAATCACATTATTATTCACCATAAGACTAAGAATTGATTTCCTAATCTTTACATTATTGATTTAAGGGGAATGACAAATTTATAGTACCTAAGAACACTTAAATCAAAACTTGGGCAAAATGACAAAAATGCCTCTACCTAAGGGTCAAAAATGAAACTTTTATAATTAGGGTTCCAAAATTGATTTTATTAATGCCAAGTCGTTTCTTGCTGTCTAATATTAAGATATACACTAAGAATATCGAAATTGACCAAGGATTAAAGCTAATGAGCATATATTATGGTTTAAGCTTATTAAGGATTGATCAACAATTTTACTTAGGGAAAAACTACAACTTTAACTATACTATGTTCTACTCTATCTAAAAATTTTATAGAGTCTATGTTTGCTAAATTCTGAGTTCAAATGATCAAATTATGAGCAAAATAAATTTTGGCATAAAAGTGTAATTAAAGGAGTTTAGGAAAAGGGTCTAAAACTCAACTTTGTTAATTAGTGTCAAAATTGAGTAAAGTTAGTAGCTATGGGTTTCCTATAGCACACTAATTACAATGATAGTATGTTTACTCAATTTGAACTCCAATTGATTAATCTAAGCACTAATTAGGTTTTAGGGCATTTAAGAAATAATTAAAGTTAATTAAGAAATCTAACCATCAAAACTTAAATTTTCTTATAGTTTACTGTTCTATGCATTCTTATGATCAAAATAGTATATTTGATCATATAATTTGGGGCTAAATTGACAAAATTACGGGCTAATGAAGATTTAGGGTTGAATGGGATGGTTAAGAGGACCTAAAATATCACTAACAGAAAAATACATCCAATGGAAAATGAAATACTACCATAATGATTATCACATTTTTCTGAATAAAATGAGATATAACATTGTTATGTTCGGAATTCTGGATCTAAGTAATGCATGATTGAAGATCTGTGATTAACTAAATTAATTAAATCAGCTTAATCAACATAACATCAATTAAATAAATGGATTCCATCTGGCAAAACCCACATCTGCAGTTAATTGGCCTTGCGAGCCCACAGGCAAGGCAAACGAAACAAGCAGGCCCCACACTATCAACCATGCGGTAGAGGCTGGGGCCTACCAGGCGCGATGCAGCAGGAGCTGGTGTGTGGCGGCCCGCTTGACTCCACACGGGTCGCACTTGACCCGACCCAACACGGGATGGGTCGGCTTCGCCCTCGATAAAATGACGCAGAGGCAGGCTAGGGCACGACATTGGGAGAGCTTCTCAGCATTAACGAAGGTCGGCCCACCAGTCGTTGGGAAGGTCTCTAAGACCTTCCAAACGACGGTTGAAATGAGGTATAAGCTAGCCTGGACTGTCAAAGAAGTCAAACCCTAGCCACAAGGTTCACAGACGCGGGAAATCTTACTATGGATCACTATGGATCCACAACGAAATTGGCCCAATCGAGCTCGATTTTATGTGTGTTTTAGGATCTTTAACTTTCAATCTTAATATTAAGGCTTAACAAATTCATAATTCTAAATTACAAATGAACAAGTTGTGTTGGTTTTACCTCTCTTTACTATAAGATCTAATTACAATGTCATCTTCATATGAAAATAAGTTTTTTTTGCTATCTTTTTTAGTTTCATTTGTTGAATGATTTGAATGCAATAATATGAACCTTACTTGTAAACACCAACTCAATAAAATCATGTTATACTATATATATTATCATCAAAAGTGAAATATTCATTTAGTTGGATGTGTTATAAAATAATCAAAAACTTAGGATATTTAAGATTGAATAAGTTTCATTTTATGTCACTTTATATTCCTATAATTATATGATATTATGATATATGTTAGAGAACTTTAACCGATTGAATAAATATTTCTTAAAATATAGTATACATAATTTTTCTAAATCAAAGGGCGGTGGCATGCGGCGGAAATGGAAGGGAGGAATAAAACAAAGAATCGGTGGCAACAGCCAACTAATTGAGCGCGTTGTTTATTAATGCAAGAGGCGTCTCCTTAAAATACTTAAATATAATAATTGAAATTTATTAATCGAAATTATAATTATAAGTTTAAGAGTTTATTAATGATGGGTTAACGATGTGCTTAGCGTGGTGCTGCTTAGCTGCAGCCGGCCACATTTAATTCAGCTCCAACAACCATCTGTTCCCATAAATGATTAAATCTGGCCCCTCGGAATTGCGTCTCCCTCACTGCATCTCAAAAATATTAGTATTATTTGAAGACTTTTGTCTTTTCACTCGTCTTATTTTGCAACTTCAATCATTAGCTTAAGAAACATTTGTATTCTGAATATACTGATTTAATGAAGGGTATGATATTCATATCAAAATATTTGAATTGGTTTTCTCTGCTTGTTCGGACATTATTTCAATTTCATTGGATAAGTTTTTTTAGATGCCATATTAACGAGCCTAAATAGCATTTCTCTTCATACAAGCTATGCTTGGGATTCACCTGCTCTTCTTTGTGTTAGTGTGCTGGTCAGGATTATTTGCTCTGTTTTGCTTTGTGCAGGGGAAAACTTAAAACGACGAAGGATAATGAGGATTTTTTATTCGGCCACATTCTTTGTCGATTTGATAGCTTCCACTTGATCGCAGTCCCTAAAATTGGATTGATGCCCCAACAAATCCTGACCTTAATATCCGCCTCATCTTGAAGGATTTAATAACATTTAGTAAGTTCACAATAAGACAAAATTATTATAAATTAACAATTTTGTAAATACTAACTTCAATTTTTTTTTTATAAGGATTGAGCATAGAAGCTTCTTCAATAATACTATTTTAATAAATAAATAAATAAATATATATATATATAAGAAAATGATTAAAATGAAAATTATAAAAATTAAGAAAATATATACATATATAGAAAAAAAAAGTGATTAAAATAAAAGTTTCATAAATTATGAAATATATATATATATATATAGAAAAAAAAGAAAATAATAGAAATAAAAGTTGCAAAAATTAAGAAAATATATACATATATAAAAGAAAATGACAGAAATGAAAGTTACAGAAATTAAGAAATATATACACAAATAGAAAAAAAGAAAATGATAGAAATGAAAATTGTGAAAATTATAAAATATATACATATATAGGAAAAAAATGACAAAATGAAAGCTGGAGAAATTAAGAAAATATATACATATATAAAAAAAAAAAATTTGCATAAATAAAAATATAATAATAATAGTAATAATAATAATAACATTATAATTATTATTAAAAAATGAAGAAATAAAAAAAAATTCATCTCTTTCTCATTTCTTACTTTATCTTAGTGTTGATAAGACTTTACTAGAGGTCGGTTGGCAGAGGAAACTGGTGGTAGCCGAAGAAGAGAGAGGGAGGAGTGGAGGGGGGAGAGGAGATGGAGATGAATTGTGGAGGATAAGGGGGGAGGAGGTGTATTTATATATTTTTTTTTATTAAATGCTTAATTAATTTTTTATTATTTTCTTTCTCATCAATTATTTTTGAATAAGAATATATTTATCATTTTCTTCATAATTGCTTTGAATATTCAATTTAGTTTTTCCTTCATTCTTCTTATATCTTCTTTCTCTCTTATTTCTCTCTCTTCCATTTTTTTAAAAAATAACAAAATTTGACATGGAGATGTATCTTGATGAGATAAATATACTCGCACAATTTTTTTTTATTTGGAGCAATATTATACTTTTTATTAATTTTTTAAGGTAAGAACTTCAAAAATTAATTATAGTCAATCCAGTGCTTTAAATTTGACAAAAAATTTTTGTAGTTTTTTTTATAATATTCTTAATCTAATTATACCAAAATCGCTAAATTTGAATGTGTATTAGTTTTCACAATTTTCTGAATTTAAATAATTCAGAAATTAATTCATGAGCATTCATTATTCTGATCGCTTCCAAACTTGGGTATTATGATCACAAAAATATACTATATCCAATGGTATTTTTAGTTTGCTCTAATTTTGAAGTCACTTAAGATCCAAATTTTTGAGTCGAGTTTAATCTTAATTATCCTAGTAACGACTTGTGTCATTACAACTTATTTGAGAAAAGTCAGACAACAAAACCTTTATTATTATTAGGGAAGTATAGTGATAGGTTCAGTAATTGTAGCTGAAGACTTTGAAGATGCCATGGTATTATGGCATAGGAGGTTAGCACATGCAAGGGGAACCTTCACTAAGAGTATTGGAGAAGGAATGACTCATTAAATGTATAAATTCTTGCAAACTATAATTTTATAAGCATTATATTTTTGGCAAGAAAACACACAAACCTTTTTGTGTTGGCCTCCACAACGCCAAAGATACATTAGAATATATGCACACAGATGTTTGGGGACCAACGAAGATTGCATCATTCGATGGTTAAAGGTATTTTATTTATTTTATAAATGATTACCTCAAATTTGTATGGGTGTACATATTGAAGAGCAAAGCAAATGTGCTGGAGGTTTTCATAAACTAGAACAAGATGGTGGAAAATTAAATGGGCAAGAGAATTAAGATGCTCCAATCAAACAATAGTGGAGAATTTATATCTGACTCTTTTGTAAATTAATGTGAGAATTCAGGGATAGAACGTCACTTCACAGTAAGAAAAATACCACAGCATAATGGGGTAGCAGAGCGAATGAACCGTACCTTGGTTGAAAAGGTGCGGTGTATGTTGTTCAATACTGGGTTGGAGAGAGTATTGGGCAGAAGCCCTAGACTATGCATGATGCTTGGTGAACCGTCTTCCATCTACAACACTTGACAAGAAAACTCCAATTGAGTTGTCGTCCGAACATTCTGCACATATTATGATTAGCTGAAGATTTTTGATAGCCCAGCTTATTATCATGTCAGAAAGGATAAGCTTTAACTATGGGCTAGGAAAGCAATTTTTGTGGGCTTTCGATGCGGAGTGAAGGACTACAAATTATATGATCCAATTGACAAGATGATCGTGGTGAGCAGAGATATCACATTTGATGAAAAGTTTTTCTTAAGATTAAGGAGTTCTTATCAGATGGAGGAAAATATAGATACTCCAGTAAGCAGGCAAAGAGTGGGGTTTGATGTCACCTCATTTGTTCCACAGAAGTCTTCACATAACATCGATGATACTCTTACAAATGAAGACCACATTGGTGATGATGATGAGCGAACTGATGTTAAAGGTGAGGCTCCAATTCAGAAATCAATTGCTAGAAATAGACCCAAAATAAATGCAACTCAACAACGAACCTAGCTCAGAAACTACGTCACATACGCATTGTCCATATTGGAGAATGAGGTCCCCTCTCATTACAAAGAAGCAGTGACGGGCTCAGTAGGAAATTTATGGAAACAGGCTATAGATGAAGAGATGGAGTCTCTTCAAAAGAATGAGGCATGCAGATTGGAGAAACTCCCTTTGAGAAGAAAGGCTATTGGGTACAAGTGGGTGTATGCAAAGAAAAAAGGATCCTTAGAAACTAATGTGAGCTACAAAGCTAAATTGGTGGCCAAAGTCTTTGCTCAGAAAGAAGGGATTGACTATGGTGAAATATTTTCTCCAATTGTCAGGCACTCATCAATTCGTGTGCTTCTAGCTTTGGTGGCACAATTTGATTTGCTGCTTGAACTGCTTGATGTAAAAACAACATTCTTGCATGGAGAACTTGAAGTGGAGATCTTTATGGTGCAGCCTCAGGGTACAGTGAACCAGAAAAAGAAGACCTGGTATACAAACTGGATAAGTCTTTTTATGGGTTAAAGCAATCACCAAGACAATGATATAAGAAATTTGATTAGTTCATGCAAAAGGAGGAGTACCAAAGAAGCTAATTTGACTATTGTGTGTATTTTAAGAGGTTGCCTCATGGTAACTTCATTTATTTATTATTGTATATTGATAACGTGTTGATAGCTACTTCAGATCAGACAGAGATGGATCACATAAAGGATCAATTATCAAAGAACTTTAAAATGAAAAACTTGGGAAAGGCAAAAAAAATATTGGGAATGAAAATCTATAGGGACAAAAGGGCAGGAAAGATTTAGTTGACCCAAAATGAGTATTTGGAGAAGGTGCTGAGGAGGTTCAGAATTTATGACTCTACAAAGCCTGTGAGTAAACCTTTAGCACCTCACTTTCACTTATCTGTAGAGCAATGTCCAAAAATAAATTTTAAAAAAGAATAAATAAACCAGTGTCATATGCTAGTGCAGTTGGAAGCTTGATGTATGCCATGATTTGCACTAAATCAGATTTGGCTCAAGCAGTTGGAGTTGTGAGCCGATATATGCACAATCTGGGAAAGGATCACTTGCAAGCAGTAATGGAGATTTTTTGGTATTTGAAAGGTATAATTACTGTTGGCCTATTTTTACAAAAGCAATCGTCAATAGCTGACTTATGTGTTGGATACATTAACTCCAACTATGCTAGAGATTTAGATCAAAGACAATCAACAACTGGTTATGTTTTTATGCTAGCAAAAGGTCTAATAGGGTGGATGTCAACTCTTCAATCTACAGTTGCTCTATTTATGACCGAAGCTGAATATATGGTAGTTACCAAAGCGTTCAAAAAAGTTATCCAGATGAAAGACTTACTAGAAGACTTTGGTGCAAAGCATTAGGAGGTAGTAGTTCACTGTGATAGCCAGAGCGCTATATATTTATCTACTAATCTGGTCTGCCATGCTCGCACAAAGTATATTGATGTCCAACACCATTTCATTCAAGATGTAATTGAAGAAGGTGAGATCGTACTGGAGAAGATCGACATTAAATATTATCCTGTGAATATGATGACAAAGGTGCTCATAGTTCAAAATTTCACCCATTGCAAAATATTAGTGAATTAAGAAAAACATCAATAGGCTTCTCATTTGTTGGAACTACGGACAGCTTTATTATATTATGAGGGGGATACGTAAGCAACCAAGTTGGTGCAACCGTATTGATATAGAGATTAAAGGAGTTAGCTCTCATGTGGTGCACATGAAATGTGAGGTGGAGATTGTTAATAAAGAGTAGGTTGGAGGCTCACCACAATATGTCATAGCAACCTTGCGCCCGAGAAGCGGATGCTCCAACGTGCTGCAACGCCTGGCACCCGAGAGGCTGGCGCTACAGTGCGTCGTAGCGCCCGCGATTCAAAAATTTCACCTGTATATATTCTTAAACCAAATTTTAATGTTACAAGAGAAAAAATTTAAAATATTTTGAGCCTCCATTGGTTATTTGCAAGAAAAAAGAAAGGCTCATAGAAGTTTTGTAAGGGTTTGTAAACCCTAAAGCTCATTGTACTCCCTTCTCTATATAGTGAAATTTTATGCTCCCCTTCCTGTGGACATAGGTGTTAGCATTGAATCACGTAAATTCATTATTTGTGCTATGTTTATGATTGCATGTGAACTTTTTTTGTTTTTTTGTTTTACTTATCATCTCAAGTTTTATTCTGCATTAATTCTTAATTTTAAGAGAACTCAACATTATTGTGCTTTGTTTTATTTGTCAGCTTATTTTTTTTCTAGAATTAAGTATATTAAATTCTCTAAGTTAAACCTAAATCACCATTCACTTAAATCATTCTATTTCAGCTCCTAAAGTCAAAAAGTTGTATTATAGTGTCTCTATGATACAAGAGTTACAATCAGTATAGGATTTTTCTCTAGAAATGGCAATATTTGGGAATGGAAATGTTTGTGCATTAGAATGGGCTTCTTATGTTCTTCATCCATTGTTTGACATAATAAGTTTTAATTTTAAGAAAATAAAAAAGAAAAATTTTATTCAATTCATAGATTAGCACATGTAGGTACAATTTTTAAAGAAACTACTGCCCCGTATAAAAATAAAAAGAATGTTAAATTAGAAATACACAATCAAATACTAGAACTCTTACTTTTAATAAGCTTTTAAATAAAAAGGCTATATGAGAATTGTTAGAGCATGCGATAGAGCATGTGAGCAAGTGATCGGATGGATTATCGTTGATGGTTACCAAATAATAAACGAAATATTCAAGCACAAAAGAGAATAAAACCATATCACAATGACATCATAAACCACAAACATCTTAACATAAGAAATTTTATATGAACAACCTGATGATGGGAAATACAGAGTCACACCACACAAAAAATTCACTATGAACAACATGATTACAGAGTTATAGAGAGCTTCACTTACATAGCCTCGTGATCAACTCGTTCTCCTTCAATAAATTACAACTCTCACTCTATGTTGAAGGAGACCAATAATAGACAAAATCTGATTTAGGATTGATCTCACCTTATGAAACATCTAAACATGTTTTCTTATATACATAGGCTTCATTTGAACTCCAAAACACCCCACATTCGCCCCAAAATAATTAAAGTAGTGCCTATATTCAAAACACAACTTCAGTGGACGCTATTACACGACGTAACTCCCCGATCTTGAACCACGGAGAGCCACAGCACGTGTTCATATGAACATAAGCATGTTAAGATGAGTTTACTTTCAGTACTTTCATATATTATATATTTACTGCTTAATCTTGTTACAGCTTCTGGTTAAGGTATGTTACTTTACATACTTTACTTTGATTAATTAAAAATGTTAATTTATAGCTATCATGTTTCTTGTGGATTGTTGCACCTTAATTACTTGCATGCATAGTAAAATATGTGATATCTTAAATATTTAGTCTCATTTAATCAGACTAAAATGTGCTTAGACAATTTTTCTAATTGTAAATTTTTCTCTTTCTATGCTGGGGCCCTAGAATTGTGATACCAATAATGTTGAATTCGGAGCTCTTCATTGAGTTTCCTGCATGAGAGGGGCTTGGCCAGGAGGAGGACTTTCCTGCTATTTAGCATAGCTAGTTAGCTTTATTTTCAATTATGAGAATAAGTGTTCTTATTCTTTTAAATTTAATATTTTATAATTTCATATTTTGGATGTATTTACTTTCTGCACTGTTATATTAAGTTGAGTTATTGTTCTACTTTTCTTAATATACTGTGATGTAGATGTTATACTCTTTTTTATTTCTACTACTTTGATGATTTGATGCTTGACCTCCAATTTCAGATGGTAAATCTTTCAGCTAAGGCGGTTGAGTTTATACCTAACTCGACTATAGTTCAGAAAATTGTCACAGTTGGAGACTGTACTCTTCGTAATCATGTTGATCTCAGTATTAGCATGATCGCGAGGGTTACAGGGCCCCACACTGCGTGACAAGATGCCCAAGCTCAAATCGCATAGCACCAGAGCACACCACAGTGCCCAGACAATGCTCCACGATGCTTTACGGTGCTTGGCCCTTAGTAGCAAATTCTGCAATGCATGCTGGAGTGCTTGAACTTCCCCCAACTTGTCTAGGAACACCCCGTGACCTCTCGGAAGCTCACTAGTGATCTATTGGCACATACATGATGATCTAAATGGCTTATACATCCCAAAAATCTCTTACTTTGAGACCTATTGGGATCATCCTTATTTAATCTTGGATCTTCATTATTTTCTTTTGTACTTATCAAGAACGTGGTGTGGCTCACCCCCGCTTTCTCATTATGTGCCGAGGCCAACTAAAGCAACACATATCTTCAAATTCTCCATTGATACAGTTTTTGTGAATATGATAACAGCATTATTCGAACTGTGAATTTTCTCCGATCCTAGCTGACCTTCTTCCAACAGTGTCCAGATTAAATGGTACCGAAGTTGTATATGCTTCATCCTAGTATAAAATGCAGCATTCTTTATGTAACGCCTCAATATTAGATTAAATTTAATAATCTAATACTGGGTGTTACGATAGTATTTAATATTGAGTTAGGTAATTCTAACTCAATATTAGATGCTACCTTTTATTATAGGAATCTATGGGTGGAAGGAAATTTAATTATTCTAACTTAAACATTTATTATTCAAAATATGAAATTACAACTAATATGAAAGAATATTTACACATCACCAAATATTTATACATACAGCTGATTCTCACATAAGAAACAAAAGTAAATTATCTTCTCCCAACTATTGCTCAGGTTTCTCTTTAACTACAGGTTCTGATCCTTGCTCCTGATTTACCGTATTTTGATTTTTAAATACGGTAGGGTACAGTAAAAAAAAAGAAAATGTAGTTAGACTTTAAAAGTATAAGTACATTTTAAAAGTAGGCTAAACACATTATTAAGTTGATATCACATTAGACATTTGCAATTTAAAATATAAGAGGTGCAATAAGTATGAAAATAATAAGGAAGGTATGTAAGAAAATTCGCTCATAATGCTAGAGTATTTTTACCAATGTTGCAATAATTATAATAGTATATCATTTGAAATATTTGCAAAATAAAGGGAAATATGAATATGTTCAAATGGATTTGTATGCTAAGTAAGAAAAATAGTGTAAGAAAATGAACTTTATTTATATATGAAATTCTGCACTATTTAGATTTATTAAAGATTTAATTAGGGATATCATTTCAATCTAAAGACTAAATATATCATCCACAATCAATGAGATTGTGGGAAATACAACTTGTAATTTATTTATCTTAAAATTTTGTTATGTGGGTGCAGAACAAGCGATGAGTTGAGTACGTCTACTCAACTTATCTGTAAGTGGGGTCAAAAATAAACACACACATTCCCCCTCAAAGGATTTATGTGGTCTCTAAATATACCAATAGCTTTGCCCAGGCAAAAGACAGCTGTACTAAAATCCTCCATATAGACCCCTCTAAAATGTTTATCAAAAAGTTTATTAAATGCACAAATCTTAATGTATGAATCATGATTTAGGTTCAATGCATAGCAGCACAAGAAAATTATCAAAGTATTGTCAGCTATATGATATCTATTATTTTCTATTTTTCAATTATCTATCCTGATGATTGCATATTCACAATGGTTGCCCATATATAAACCATTTGAATCATGATATGGCATTAACAGAAATAATAAAGAATGATGTCATTCAATAATTATTTTGTGCTCACAAATCTAAATTTTGAATAGCATGATGGAAAAAATGAATATATTAATACTGAGTATATAAGACATCATGATCAGTAAACAAGAAATATCTTTTCTATAAAAGTTGAATCTACATTTATTTATAAATAGTATCGGAGTATAACTTTCTGTAAGTTTCTAAATTTTAAATCTTAAATATAACTAAGTGAGAAACAAAACACTTAGAACACAAAAATGAGATTCCAATCCCAAGAATTTTGGCATGGTCTCCCTTGTATTTGCTCAAAATAAATAAATAATTACAATATCAATATATAAGTCAATCTGTTATATGGGATTGGCTATTTCTAGTTCTAATAATTGTATTTAATTAATGACAACATATGATTTTATTAAAAGAATGGTAACATTTAGATTTCATAATATGAATAATAGTAATTGGATCTCATAATATAAATGGCAGCATTTGGGTTTTTCAAATTAAATGGCAGCACTTGAATTTCTTTAAGATATATGACAGCATTTGAATATAGATGGCAGCATTTGGGTTTTACGCATTTAAATAGCAGCACTTGATTTCTTAAAATACATAGCAGCTTTTGTATCTCACAAAGTAAATGACAGCATCTGATTTTATGTGATCTTAATGATCATATCTTATAAATGAAAGTGACATATGATTTCATCTATAGGAGATAATATCATGTGATTTACTGTATAATAGAGGCAACATTTGATGGCAGCATTTGTTCAATACCCGAAAATATAGTAATCAACATTAATATCTAAAGCTGCATCATAAGCATCAATATCCAGCATTATATAAAACAAACTTTCATCATTTGTTAAGAACAAAGTTCTATGATCATTTATAGTATTGACTTGTAAAAGGTATAAAGTTCACTGATCATTGATATTATTGACTTGCAAGGAATACAAAGTTCATTGAGAAGAGTCAAGCATATAGGAGATAATGAGAACATTTCAAGAGCTTCTTTAAGTAAATCTATTGGCAACAAAATTATTTACCTTCTTTAAGTAATGAGCCTGTTAAATGTCATTCAACCTCTTGTTTGTAGCCATTTAAACGTCAACAGATTTAGCATACTCAACTTGACAAAAAACTTTAACTCTGTATTATACATTAGTGGTGCGTGGTATAATATCATATTGACATTTTATCAAATCTCAAAAATTCTGAGTTAAATATACTAGCAACCTCTTTCATCAATGCTTGAAAACTCAGATAAGCAATATTTGTGGCTTGGCTACTAATAACTCACTAGAAGTTAATATATTAATTAAGTTATAAAGTAGCAAATGAATAAGCTAAAACATATAACTCATGTTAACGAAATTAGAGTTTGTCGAGGGCTCGGTACTAGGCAGATTTGCATAAACTTGATCCTATAATTATGCAATTTGTGTTTAATTAAACCTTAATGAGTTCTTTGTTTGATAAGAGCCTTAAATCATCATTCGATTTCTATGTAAACATCTTATGAGAAAAGAATTGGGTGAAGCACCTGTGTCGCGACTTTAGGGTTTAGGAAGTCATTTCTTTTGCAACGATTACCATCTTTTTCCTTCCCTTGACGGATTGAGAGGTTTAGGTAGATATGGAGATAGAGGGGATATGGGCTTAACTGGAGACGTTGGCCGCATCTTCACGACTTACGATTAGATGGGGTCACGGCGATTTGCCATTGGTTCTCACGAGAGGTGGAAGCCACGGGTCCTCTTGCGGCTTTGATGAGAAGGGTGATGTCATTATGGATAGGTATGTATATATATACGTTATTTGATAAATTTAAAATTTCATTTAATTAGTATTATATGATAATATATTTTTTGAAAAATTATCTTTTAACTAAATTGGGGGTGACGGATTCAACAATGCAGTCAAAATTTTAATCAGAAGTCATTTTAATTATTTCATTTATCAAATTTTTGAAAATATAATAAAATAATCGAGAAAATTTGACTATCTCCAAAAGTCATCAAAATTTCACCCCAAGCTAATTTAGGTGTGAGGAACTCAATGGCGAATTCCGATTTTTAATCTGAGATCAAATTAATTTCCTCATTTTCTTGATTTAAATATTTATCTGAAATAAAAATTTTGCTTATTTGGTTTCAAACTGAACCAAAACTTATGGACTTGCTTCTAATGACTAATTAAAGTCTAATAGAAGAGATTTGAAATTGATTGGACTATTATATGGTGATTAATAACCTTGGGCCGTTACATATTGCAAGGTGAATCCTGCTCATACTATCGCTATAGAACTTCACATTCTCTTGCTCCTTTCCCAACTTTTCTATAAAGTTCTTCAACCAAATCATCTCCTTATTTGCCTCAGTGATGGCGATGTACTCAGCCTCCCTAGTGGTAGAGCAAAAATGTTATGTAGCCTAGAAATCCAGCTCACTGCTGCACTTCCTAATGTGAACACATATCTAGTAGTACTACTTCTGCTATCAACATCTCCTGCAAGGTATGAATGTACAAAGCCCTGTAGAGTAATATCATACATACCAAAGCAAAGTGTTTCTTCCATTATTGCCTTCAAATACCTAAAATTCTACTTGACCACATCCTAATGGTATTTTCCTAGATTTTCCATGAATCTGCTGACCACTCCCACTACATGTGCAATATATGGTCTCATTTAGATCATCGTGTACATTAAGCTCAAAACCACTGAAGCATAAGAAATATTCTACATACATTCCTTCTCTTCTTCAGTATGGAATATTTAACTTTTTAATAAATTGAAGTGACTTGCTATGGGAGTGCCCATTGGTTTTGCCTCGCTCACGTTGAACATGTTTAACACCTTTTCGACATATTTCTTATGAGACAACTTCAGAATTTCTACACTTCTCTCCCTGTTGATTCTCATTCCAAGAATTTGCTTGGCCAGCCCCAAGTCTTTCATATAAAATTCTCTTGATATTTGCTCCTTCAGCATCTTAATATTTTCCATATTTGGTTCTACAATTAACATATCATCAATGTGTAGCAAAATGATGATATAGAAGGACTTACACTATCTCATAAGCAGTAGTGATCCACTATGGCGACCCTGCCCCATCGTGGTCCTGTTAACTCTTAAGTTAACATGATTACGGTGGAGGGGTTACCAAATGACAAGGTTCTTACTTAGAATTGGTTTAGACATACATTCTAATCCAACTTAACTAAGGACTTTGCCATTCATAAAGTAAATATCTCACTAAATGAATCATACAAGAAATTGTAGAAAGCGCGGAAGCATAAAATACAACATCCATCCATACAATATAATAATCCAGAATAAGAAAAGAGCTGAAAAGAAATGATTAACTTGTATTATTACAATATTTTAATAAGTTTAAAGAACTGAAAAGAAAACTCTCAATCTCACAAGCAAAAAGGAAACTAAATCTAAGGGTCTTCAGGCACGGACTCCTCCTCCAATGGAAAGCTCTCCACTGGATCAACTGCTTCAATAAACTCAGAACCTACCATTATCAGTTTCATAATGGTAGGGCTCCAGTCAACAAAAGAAAAACTAGTTAGACTATTGTCTAAGTACATTTTAGGGTAAAAGTTTTATTAAATTAACTGAATATCACCATAAACCAGTACAACAAGCAAGTAGGTGCAGAAAGCATAAGAAAAGAATAGTATAAAGTTATAAACAACTAGTTTATAACTAAATCAACTAGAAAGTAAGCACATACCTCCTCCAAGCAACTGCAACAAAGTCAGGTAAGCAAAAGAAAGACTAAATAAATAATATAAAGAAAATACATCCTAAACATATTTATGATCAAACAATTATATGCTAATCGACATAAAGTAAGAAAACCATGTGAACAAGACTAGCATCCTAAAAACAACAAGTAAATCTAGCATCCTATATATATATAAACAAGGCTTAGAAAAGTACAGTATGACTATAAGTAAAAATAATGCTGAAATGCAGAAAAGAGTAAAGTAAAACAGTAACTGAAAACTAAAAACTAAAATGGCTATTCAAGCCACTCAATTGAAGGCATACTCAGTAAAATACTTAGCCTGATGGGCCAAGAAAGAAGCTCTGAACTGAGTATTACTGAAAAACCTCTTAGCCTGATGAGCTAAGACCGAAACCAAATGTAAGTGTACTTGAATTAGTAAAATCATATCAGATCCTGACTATCCAGTAAGTATGGGCAAGAGTCTATCCATCCTATCCCACTGAATAGGCATGGCATAGACCATCGGACTGACCCGAACAATGTAGCCGACCCCGAACGGGTGATTGAAGAGGCATACTAATCAAGCTACACCTAACAAAAATACTAAAAGAAAACAAAATGCTATTTATGAATGATCAAAATTGACATAAGATAATTATCAATTATCTTATGTACCTCATATATGTTCATGGTTTAAAGCTCAAAGTTCAAGGTAAGCGAAGCATCAAAACAAATTTAGCAAGAGACTCTATCTAAAACATAGGTGATATCCTTTGTTGTCTACTTATTCGTTCTATCTACTCTAAGTTACATAAGTTTCAGAATCATCAATTCTTACGTATTCTATAACTTAGAATCACGAATCCTACTTATTAAAGATAATTAGGACTGGCCAAGTCCTAACTATAACTTAATCAAAAGATAACTACTTGGTTAAACTAAATAAATCATTGACCTAATTTTATAATTTAAATTACCCCAACCTCATCTTGATTAGCCAAATCAAGATGAAAAGATTAAGAATTAGACTCCAGATGATGGGGTCTAATCACTTAATCCAAAGGTATAACTAAAGATCTAAGGTTTTTGAAACCAAATCTCACAGATTAAGTTAAGGTAAATCCTAATGATAAATTAATTCATTATGATAGATCTCTATTCTTAATTCTAGAGTTCAAAGATTAAATAATCATTTAATAAACTAAGAAAAATCTATAAACTAGTAAACTCAAGGTTTCATCTATTGAGTAACCCAATTTACTCAAAAGATGAATTCTAATCTAAGATCTATTCCTAATCTTAAGAATTTAAAGCTCTTAATTACTAAGAGTATCTCTCATGACACACATCCTAACTATTGTTATAAAGACTTAACTAAGGATCTAAGAAAAGTTTAAGGAAGGAGAAACACTCATAATTTTACTTAGGAAAATTCTTAAGGAACTAACTCAGGATTTTGATTTAAAATCAATTAAATAATTGAACTTATACAATTTCTATTATAAATCATTCTATTTACTGATTATAATGATTTTAAACTAATTTTAGAACTTTAGAAAGCTAAACCCTAAATTTGGGCAAAATTACCATTTTGCCACTACCTAAGGGTTCAAAAGATCAAATTTTGATCTAGGACTCTAAATCTGAAATTTTCTATTGGAATAAGTTTCTTACTGTCTAATGTAGGATTAGACAACAACTACACTAAATTTGGGTGATTATTAAGCCTTATGAGGTCAAATTTGTAAATTTGACTCATAGGAGAATTTTGGTAAATTGGCTAAATGAAACTTAAATTTTCTTTCATATTACTATCCTTTATTGCCTAAGATTTCCATAAAATCTAAATTTACTAAATTCTGATAAGTATTGGCCAAGTTATGGCCAATACAAGATCTAGGGCTTAATAGGTTAATTAAGGGATTCTTAATTAATGTCAAAATCCTAACTTTGTCAATTAGTATCCAAATTGAGTAAAATTAGTGGCTATGGTTTACAAATAGTCCACTAATTTTAATGCCATGTGGTATGCTCAATTTGGAGCTAATTTGACTAAGTTATGACCTAGTTATAGTTTATGGTGATTAGTGAGTGATTAGTAAAATTAATCACTCAAACACTAATCCAACCTTACAGATAAATTCTAAATGACTCTATAAGTCCTCTGAAACTTAAATCACTTAATTTGGATTACTATATTAGCTAATATTCACTAATCAAATTTTGGAGTAATTAGAGGTGATTAGCAAATCTAACCATTGGATCTAAAATATTTTTATAAATTACTGTTAATTAGGTTTTTCTAGTCTAAATTGATATTTAGATCATCCAATTTGGAGCTCAATTGACCAAGTTATGGTCAATTGAAGTTCTAGGTCTAATTAGGGTAATTAGGGTTAGGTCCTAAAAGTGATTAGGCAAATACTGTGATGACCCACTTAAGTAGTAATAAGTGAAACTCTTAAACATCGAGGTGCCTTTTCAGATAACGGTGGAGTTCCTGATAAGAACTCCAAAGTTAAGCGTGCTCATGTGGGAGCACTCCCAGGATGGGTGACCTGCTGGAAAATTATATTCTGATGGTAAAATTGTGAGGCCTTTCAGGCCAAAGCGGACAATTCCTTGGTGTTAAGAGTTTGGGCTGTTACAAATACTAATCCAAACAGTGATGATAACCCTACTAAAATGATCCTTAGGGTTTTCTGATCACTTTAAGACCTATTTTCAATAGGTTTGGATTATTGATTACAAAGTTATGGGCAAATGAATTTTGTAACATTATTTGTACTTAATTAATACCCTAAATATCACTATGTTAAATATTAGTCCTACAGCAAAATTTTTGGCATCAATAATTTCCTTATATTTTGCTGATCAATTTGATATATTTATTTGCATTATTTGGATCTATAATTTGCAAGTTATTAGAGTTTAAAGTTTTGCATTTAATTAATTAGAATAATTCTGTTTAATTAAATTTAATAATTATGTTATTATTAATATATATAATAATATAATTTCGTTTATTTAAATAAACGTTATAATTATATATAACTTTTTATTTAATATTTATGCAGGACACGTGGCGAGCCGCTACAGGCTGGGCAGACTGCAGCGGCCCCACGGTAAGAGATAACGGGACAGGCCACGTGTCGCTCTGCTGTTGGCTGCGCGCTGCGAAGCGAGGCCCACCGTCCATCGCAACGCGTCAACCGCGGCCGGTTCACGGACGGGCGGTTCGACCGGTCCGGATGAGCCGATCTGGATTGAACCAGCTCAAAATGATCGGATCAGATTTAATCCAACCTAGATCTAACGATTGGATCAATATTTCATCCGACGGCTGCAGACGACGGACGATTCGCCTTCTCCTTCCCCTCATCAATGAACCCTAACCCTATTCGCAGGTACTCGGCGCGATCGATTGAGACTCGATTCGATCGATCGAGCCCTAAACGCTTATGCAATCAATGAATTAAGATAATAAGAATGCTAAGAAATTAGGAGATGTGGAAGTACCTTTAGGATCACGGTAGGTTTTAGGGTTTGCTGTTTGCCGAAAATTTGGATCCGATTCGCACCTTTATCTGCTCAAAAATGGTGAAACCGGTTGAAGGAGATGAGCGGGGATCTTAAAGGGTGCACTCCAAGTGGTGGAGAAGGCTGGGATCGACGCGCAGAGGCCTCTGCGTGCGGCGTGTCGCCTCCTATGACACGCGTAAGACGCGCGGGGAAGATGAACTCTGACCATTCGATCTTCTGATCAAGCGGTCAGGAAACGCCGTTAGATTCAACTGTAGACAGCCAACGACGTTTAGATTAAGTGGACGGCGGACACTGTTCATAGACGGCGGCGTTAAATTAATTAAAAATATAATTATTTAATTTATATTATACATATTTAATTAATCAAATTTACCCTATTAGACGCATCCCAAAAATTTCCAAAAAATCACCCTTAGCTAATTGAAGGGTGAGGAACGCAACGGTGCATTCGGATTTTTGTTTCGACGAGTATTTATCTATTTGAATTTTCAGGTATTTAAATATTATTAAAATATTCGATGATAAATTCAATGACTTCCAAATGCCTCAAAAATTTCACTCCTAGCTAATTTGAGTGTTCTGAATACAATGGCGAAGTCAAATTTTCAATCTGAGATCTAAATAAAAAGTCAATTTCTAGGGTTTGGAATTTTCTAGAATTTCTGATTTGACTCAGTTGACTTCTGATTTGACCTAGATTTTAGAGATGAGTTCTAAATTACTTAATTAGTGACTTAGAACCTTAGTTAATACTTAAATTGATCATAATTAACCAAAGTAACAACCTAGGTTATTACATCCACTTGGCACCTCTTGTACCCAATTTCTGACATGAATCCAATGTACATATAATATTGTCTAATGCTTAAGATAAAGCTTTGCGCTTATGTTAAAGATTAGTCCAACGTCTCATTATTCAACGGTTATTCGGGGTGGTTCAGTAGTCCTTCCCAGTAACGCACCATTCCATCACTAATTGTTTAGTAAATTAACTCATTTGCGCGCAGCGACGGGACGAGGCGCTACACCTTAGAACTTAAATAAGCTAAACCATTAGTGTTCTAAGTTAGATTTATTAAAGACTTATAATATGTTGTTTCTCTATAAAGTCTAATGTGATACAAGCTTAAGATGTTAAGCTTTTATAAGTGAATGACATGATGAGATATTTTATTGGGCCAATATAGATTTACTAATAATTAAATTGTAATAGGTTAATGAAGTAATCAGAGTATTGACTAAATATGTTAATAAAATATTATGTTCAATTAGCCTTATGATTAGGCCAAGAATTGATTAGGTCTTAGCACCTATTTAGGCAGATAATCTTTGGTAAATAGATAACAAAGGGGATATACATTTTATGCTTTTGATGAATTTTTTGTTTTAATATGTTTTTAGACAGTTCTATAGTTATGAATATATTTTCATATAGTATTTCAATACTTTTAGATGCAATTGAGTTTCTGTCATATAGTTTATGCATGTTATACAATGATAATCATGCATAGCATATTGTTGCTTATCAGTGTGTTTGGCACAACTCATTTCATGTATATGTTCATTGGGCACATTCTTTTATTAGAGATGTATTAGGCACAAGTTAATGATATATTTGCAGTGCGTTGGGAATAACTTAAGGGCTTATTAGCGGTGCATTGGGCACAATTTAAGGATCTATTATCGATGTGTTGGGCACATATTATGTATCAGTGCAGTGGACACATATCTTTGTATCGATGCGTTTGGCACATATCTTTGTTTCGGTGCGTTGGACACATTTCCTGTTACATTATTGTGGCATATGCATGTTATGTTAGCATATGCATTGGAGTTCCATATTGCATGTTATGGCATTCAGTTCTTTCAGTACAAGAAATATTGTTCAGTATTTTATGCACTTCAATTTTACTTACTTTTAAGTTATACTCTTAATGCTTACTTTCAGTTCTATTTTACTTTTAGTTTTCTGTTAAATATCACTGTAATATAACTAATGTATTTTAGTGAGACTAAAATGTACTTAGGCTTATTGTCTAAGAAAAAAATTTTTTTTTTTGGCTTAGGCCATAGGATTGTGAAATTGACAATATCAGATTCAGCTTGCTTAGAGGAGCCTATGCTGGTAGAGTTGCAGGAGACTTAGGAGGAAGAGGAGCGTGGTATTGCTGAATAGTTATTGTTGTCTTCTTCTTTAGTTGGATTTCATGCTTTAGTGAGACAAGTTTATTTCAGCATATTATTAAATTTGTATTAATTAATCCTGTCTGGATGTATTTTATACTTTCCTTTCTAAGATGTATGTTATTACTTATTATTTCAGGATGAATGAATGCATGAAACTTGACTAATGGTGAGGCATTACATGTGGTATCAGAGATAATCACATGATCTGGTCAATTCAACAGGAGTGTTGATTTGATGATGAGTTAATATGGGTTATCCCCCGTTAATGTCCCGGGTTATCCGTCGACGATTAGCTCGGGGCATCGCACTTTGCAGGATGTGCACAAGATTTTGGCAGCTCCGCCAGGCATTAGATTGCAAATGAATGAAAATCAAGGAAGCTTTGACTCGATAAAACACTGGAAAGGGGGAAATTTTCCATAGATATACTGTCAATTGTTAGTGAAGGAAGGATCGAGGAAGCTCCACTACGTCATTGCTCTGAGAAGGAGGGAATGCTCCACAGCTTCGTGGTTAGAAATTGCGAATGAGGTATCGAGGAAACTCCGCCTTTGAGCTTCTTATGAAAGCAGAGAAGATTCTGCAACTCCGCAACCTAGCGTCTAAAGGGGTGGATTGCACTATCTTCTCCTCATGCAGTGTGATCAGCAAAGGAAAGACTTGTGTTTGAGTTAATTCTAAAAACGAAGAACTTCCGAAGAATAGATGTAAGATCAGTTGGACCCAAACCATTTTAAATTGATGTTTTTTCTTTTACTTGCTAGCTTAGGCTTTAAATATTTTTTACTTACAATTAAGTATTTTAATTAAATTCAATTCACCTCCTCTTAAGTTATACTATTTGAACTCCCAAATGCCAATATATCAAAATTGCAGTGCAAATATATCAATAGCCAAAATATAAAAATATTATAAGGTAGATTGCGGTGGTATGCATTATTTTCTTAAACAACTAAATATTTATAATAGATTTATATTTAAGACTAATAAATTTTAATTAATATTAATTTAATATTAAATTTGAATTTATTAATTATTTTGAAAAAATATTCAGGATTAATATAATTTTTTTTTTCATATAAGCCTCACAAAAAAATATATTTAATCAATAATCAATTACACATTAGATTAACATATCATCTATATATTTTGATATATACTAATGTGTAAATATATCAATATTCTTATTTTAATCTCACCAAATACACATTTTATTAACACTCGATACAGGTATTCTCATTCATGCTTCTATTAATCATTAATATAATTAAATATAATGTTAACTTATAATAATACTAATAAGTGGAGGTCTAATTTAATCAATAAAAATAATACTTTCGACCAACAGAATTAATGCTCGGCGAATTCTAACCTAGTATTCGCAATCTGACTCATTCTCCTAAAAATATTTTTATATTTAAAAGTCTTAACTTAATATCAAATATTAAAATCTAATTGAGTTTTATATTTAAATATTTTAAAGTCTACTAAGTCAACCTTATTATTATTTATAGTTAATAGAAAAATATATTTTATTTAATAGAAAAAATATTAAAAATAGAAAAATACGAAGCAAATTCTTAAATAAATCATTCATTTATTTAACTAAAAAAAATTATATATTTTCTAAATTTTTGAGATATATTTGAGAGAATATTTTTGAAAGATAATAAGCTCCTCAAATAATAAATATTATTTAAATTCATTTAAAATATATTTACTCTTAATTAGTCTCATAACAAGAATTTAATGCTAATTTTTTTTTAAATATTTAAGAATTTTGTATGAGAATCATATTATATCTCTTAATTTCATTTTGCCAATTTTTTACTTTAAGATAAATAATTTTTTTTTTGTTTTATCACCAAATTTTATTAAAAATATAAAAAAATATTATATTTATATAAAAATATATATAAAAAAAAATTCAAAAATAATATAATTTTTTTTTTATATATAAACCCTACAAAAAATATATATATTAAATTAATAATATAATTATATATTTATATATTTTGATATATACTAATGAATCAACAAATATAAGATGAGCAATTATTTGAAGTCAAAATTTGCATGTTACTGCTTTAAGTGTCATGGACTTGATTGAACACATTCAAACGTGCAAAATAATATTTTTTATTTTCTGGACACCAAATTTCACTCATCTCCATAACAAAAAACAAAGTAAAATGCTAAATTTAAGAAGAAAAAAAGATTAATAAAATATATTATTTTATAAATTATATTATGCTAATTATATGCTTACAGTATGGAACTTTAATACCAAAATGGGATTTCTTTGATCGAAAAGCATTTATTTGGCTCACTTCTTTTCAATTAGGCTGGTTCTACCTGCAAATGGCACAATTTTCCAACAGAAAGCTTCCTCCTTTGACCAAAAGAGGTGCATGCCCTTCCCTCGCCGCTATATAACACTCGCCAGCCTCTTAAGAAAGTCAGAGAAAAAACTAACTTAAAGACTACACCTTTTTCAATTCACTATATTTATATATATAGATATATATACGTATAGATATATATTGTCGCAGTGAAGGCAGAGAGATGAAGAGCTCAGTAATGGCGGAATTAGAAGCTGGGAAGCCATCGGGCGAGGGACTGACAATCGGACGGCTGAGCCCTCTCAGCGAAACGCTTTGGAGGGAGAAGACGGACACCCAATTGCTGTGCGACCTATCGGCGAGACTGACGTGGCAGGACTTAACGGTGACGGTGGCTCTCAGAAACGGCGAGACGCAGAAGGTGCTGGATGGCCTCACCGGCTACGCAGAGCCCTGTAGCTTCACCGCCCTAATGGGCCCCTCCGGCTCCGGCAAGTCTTCTATGCTCGACGCCCTCTCCGGCCGCCTCGCCTCCAACGCCTTCCTGTCAGGCGCCATTCTCCTCAACGGCAGGAAAACCAAGCTTTCCTTCGGAGCCGCGGTATTGCGCCGCTTAAACAGAGCACAAAAATCTCTATTTTTTACTCCTAAAATATAAAGTTGCTTCAAATAACAAACAAATATAATTTTCTTATTTCTCTTGCCCTTAAGTTCTTATAGTAGTTTCGCTATACTTCTGATCTATATCTCAATGATGATTTTTAAATAGTACTCACGTAATTCTGCGTAAGAAGAGTGAATGGAATGCAAGAAAAAATTAGAAAAGAAAAAGATTGAAATCCTTTCAGTTGAGGCTGCCTACCTCCGATCTAAAAGTCGAATTGTAATGATGGAGTAAATGCAAACAGAAGAGTTGGAAAGGTGGGATTTTTTTTGGCAGGAGATTTCCAAGCTGTATTGTAAAGAAGAAATGAAGGAGCGAAGAAGAAGAAGGGACTGATTGGATTTGAGGCGGCTAATTTTCTTGACCTGTTTTTCTTTTTGCAAATATGTTTTAGAAGTAAATATTATAAAATTATGTGTTTTTTTGCTCTGTTTTTTTTTACACTTTGGGATTTTGGCAGGGGTACGTGACGCAAGATGATAACTTGATGGGGACTTTGACGGTTAGGGAGACGATAATGTACTCTGCAAGGCTGCGGCTGCCTGATGAGATGGAGAGGGCGGCGAAGAAAGCGCTGGTGGAGGGGACGATAGCAGAGATGGGACTTCAGGACTGCGCTGATACTGTCATTGGGAATTGGCATCTCAGAGGGATTAGCGGGGGGGAGAAGAGGAGAGTCAGCATTGCTGTTGAGATTCTCATGAGGCCAAGGCTTCTGTTTCTCGATGAGCCTACCAGCGGCCTTGATAGGTTCGAAAGATTGCTACTTTTTGGGATCAAAATCGTGTTTTTCTGCTAAAGATTGTAGTTTTTTGCCTTGGTTAAATTTTCATCTAAGAAGGGAGATATGATTAGTGGGATCAAGTTGGACAGTTGAAATTTTTTTTCTTGGGGCGGGTGGGGGTATTAAAGAGCGCTCTTTTTTATGATGATAATGCTGTCTTTGAGGTAAAATTATTTTCTTTATCTTATTGTTCAATTATTCGCAACAACGGTAAAATATAGAGCTATGTGATCAATGTTGGGCCACAAGGAAGAAATTTAGTGATTAAGTGATACAAAGATGATGATGCAATGGTGTATAAGTAGGGGTATGTTCAAAAAAATAGAATCAGAAATGAGTTCATTCATAGTAAGATTGGAGTGCTACTATAATGGATAAGAGTTGAGAATATATTCTTTTACCCTTCAATGTTTCCATTAAAAAATTTAAGTTTATGAATTTTGCTCATGCTGCTAGAAGAGGAAGATTAAAAAAACATGAGAAGATTATTAGAAAGGAGCACATTAAGAAAACGAATGTGCAATTATTCAAAATTTGGGGGATTTTTCTTGCAGTGAATGAAAGATTGCTCCTTTTGAGTTAAAGGTTGTAACATTTTTCTCGCAGTGCTTCAGCGTTCTTTGTGACGCAGACGCTGAGAGGATTGTCGAGGGATGGGCGCACTGTTATAGCTTCCATTCATCAACCGAGCAGCGAGGTGTTTGAGCTGTTTGATCAGCTTTATTTGCTTTCAGGAGGCAAAACTGTTTATTTTGGAAAGGCTGAAGAGGCATACGAGGTTTATAGAATTCCAGTAATATTTGTTTTATTATTAACATTTATTAGGTAAATCAGCTGTATTTGATCTTTTTAGAATACTGTAGTTCTTTGCTGAAGCTGGATTCCCTTGCCCGTCACTAAGAAACCCATCGGATCATTTCCTGAGATGCATAAACTCGGATTTTGATAAAGTCAAAGCTACACTGAAGGGTTCTATGAAGCAAAGGGTGGGGTTTTTGCTACAATGGCATACTGTTTCTAGCCTTTATAAAAAAAATATCGGTTTTCTTATAAGAAATTTTGTCCTATGTTCTTCAGTTCGAGAGAAGCAATGATCCTCTGGAGAAAATTACCACATCAGAAGCTGCTCGAAGGCTCATTGAATTCTACCGTCGCTCCCAGGGTTATTACACCTCAAGAGAGAAAGTGGATGAGATCTCTCGAGTTGTATGCTCACTGTTTTGCGCGTTTTTTATTTTGATTATCTCTCTGATGAAACAAAAAATAAAAAAAAGGGATTTTTACGTGGTATTTTAAATTGCAGAAAGGAACGGTTTTGGATTCAGGGGGAAGTCAAGCCAGCTTCTTGATGCAATCCTATGTTTTAACGAAGCGTTCTTTTGTGAATATGACCAGAGATTTTGGTTACTACTGGCTGAGACTCGTGATTTACCTTGTCGTCACCGTCTGCATTGGAACAATATACCTGAACGTGGGAACTCTGTACAGCTCGATTCTGGTATTCCTTTTTTTCACAATGAGCAGAAATTCCAACGGTCGAAAATAGTCTTCTTTTCTTAATAATTTCCTCTACTGCAAAACAGGCCAGAGGTGCTTGTGCTTCCTTTGTGTTTGGCTTTGTAACCTTCATGTCCATTGGGGGGTTTCCATCCTTTGTGGAAGATATGAAGGCAAGCTCTGAAATGCGAGAAGCTCCTGTTTTTTCTTTCTCTTCCATACAACATTCATCAAATTACCTAACAAATTACTGCCATTCCAGGTGTTTCAAAGAGAGAGGCTGAACGGTCACTACGGGGTGGCAGCCTTTGTGATTAGCAACACACTTTCTGCAATGCCATTTTTGATATTAATAACCTTTCTGTCAGGAACTATATGCTACTTTATGGTGCAGCTTCATCCAGGATTTATGCATTACCTCTTCTTTGTGCTCTGCCTCTATGCAAGCGTTACTGTGGTCGAGAGCTTGATGATGACTATAGCCAGTGTTGTTCCCAATTTTCTTATGGGAATCATTACAGGAGCAGGTATTCAGGTAAATTCCGTCAGTTTTATCTTATTTTTTCTGTGCATCCTCTGCTTTATATGTGCAAAAATGAATATGTAAATATAATAATATAGAAACTAAGGATTTGGACATTTTTCAGCAATGATATATTGGGACAGATGCACTCCAATTATAGAATCCAAAGGTAAAGTGCATATACGATTTAGTTAATTGGTTTGACAATGTTAAAATTTGGTTAAAATATGTCCCATGTCTCTGAAAAGTGAGAGGGGTTTGGTCGAGCTTTATTTTGGGGACACTTGAGGAAAGGCAACGGCAGACATCATTGACACTTGAGAGGGATTTTTATTTGAATTTTTATCAATTTTTAATAATATTTTCATTTTAAAAGTAACTTTTTAGAATACATTGTTCTAAGAAAATCATAAACATTAAAGTATTTATACATTAATAAAAGCAACTTTACGCTTGACAGAGTATTTTGAGGATATTGAACATGCATTCTTTCCTAACTATATGATGACATTTTAATAGATTTCAGATTATATGTAACTTGTCTATAAATTGGTTGGAGTCGGATCTTACTTCAGCAACTTTTTACCCAAATGCTTTAAATTTAATTAAGAAAAATCATTTTTTTTTGCTGTTTACCTATTTAATTTGATTTTCTTGTTTGAGAAAAGTAAAAAACCCTCCCATTTTAACTAAGGTGGGTTATACGATGCTTGCATTCATTTGCATATTAATGATCTCACACAGAACCATAAATGTAAAATAAATGAGGTGCTGTGCAATCCCGCATTATTAATTGAAACTGAACTAAATTTTTCAAAAAATGCTATACTTCACAAGAATTTACACAAACCAATAATTTTTTTTTTTAATATATATAAACATATATATATGTGTATGTTGATGTCCTCAAACATTAATGTATAGCATTAGTTCATTATAACCCCTGCACCAAACATATTTGCTCTTCTTTCTTACCGAAAGATGAAAAAAGATCCGGCCTTTTCGGGTTTCTGCATTTAAAATACCTGCAAAATAAGTTCTTGTAATAGGATAGGTTAAATGCTTTCCTTTTTACAAATCAGGAGTGCTTAAATCACTTTATTACTGTCAGTATCTTAATATTCAGTTGATTAAATGTCTTTCCTAAAACAGGGGATTTTTATGCTGGTTTCGGGCTACTTTAGACTTCCAAAAGATATTCCAAAGCCCTTTTGGAAGTACCCGATGTCCTACTTAAGCTTTCATTATTGGGCGCTGCAGGTAATGTGCTTTGAACTCTTAATCACAATGATGCAGCTTTAATAAGAATCTTAGCTGTACCTTTTATTTAAATTGTTGGCTCTCCTCTTGTAGGGTCAATACCAAAATGATCTCAGTGGCCTGTTATTTGATGGCCAAAGCCCCTATGACTTCAAGATACCCGGCGACTACGTTCTCGAGAATGTGTTTCAGATCGACGTTCATCGATCGAAATGGTGGGATTTGTCGGTTCTCTTCTGCATGATCATTACATATCGCGTCATATTCTTCGTCATGATCAAAATTAATGAGGATTTCACCCCTTGGATCAGAGGTTACATTGCCAGGAAGAGGCTTCAGAAGAAGCAAAGCCTGAATGCTGCATTGGAGCTCGCAAATCGGACTCCCTCTCTTCGAGCCTACGTTGTCACACCGAACTCTAGTGATTCAAATTCATCCGACTTAGTTTAGGAAAACTTTTGTATACCTCATTCTCACACAGCATATGCTGTGTTAAATACTCTTTATATACACAACTAAAAGCGTCAACTATGAGTTTTTTTAATCATTCATTTAATTGGTCTCTTTATATTCTTTCTTTGTTTGGATTTGGGTGAATTTGATTATATGATTGAAATGCAATCAAGTTATAATGATAAAAACATTTTTTCATCATTCCACTTTGTAAAAAATTTTTGTGTTTGGATCTGCTTGTTTCAAATAAAACTTATTTTTAACTTAAATTAGCTTAAATTCTGAACACCTTAAGCTAATTTAAACTCGGGATAGCTAAAGTCAACTATAATGTCTAAGTTGGATAATTGATTCAGTTCAAGAATTTAGCAAATAGCTTAAAGTTACTTTGGATCTCAACTTAATATACGATGAAGAACAAAAAATAGGTATATTAGATTTTGGAAGACTTGCTCTGTCTTTGTGTTAGATGTTTGCTTACAATTATAGCTATCGATCAAATGTAGGCAGGCATGACAGTATGTAAGGAAAAAAGACCGCTCCATTTGTAAGGTCAAGAATTGGAGATAGTGAATTATGGGCTTAGATCTTACGAAAGAATCTACTAATAAGATTAAGTTGATTCAACTGTTAAGCTAATTCAATTCTGCACGAGAGCTGCTCAAGTATAGCAAAAGAAGTACTTTATTCTTAAATAGTAATATATTGAATTCATTATTAGAGATTTTATCTATATAATTGTAAATCTATTCAAGAAAGTCTGCAATTTTGCTGAAAATGGAAATCTAAGCCCAAGGTACATTGCTCATATTCTTTCGGCTCGAGTTCTGAATAAAATGCATATAACCTTAAGCTTCCTCAAATTTTGGGAGTACTCCATAACGACTATTATCTTAGTTTTACTTTTTAATATCAACGTCTGCATAAAATGTATTTGTAACAATCTTAGGTTGTTATGTTAGCCAATCAAAGTTCATTAAACCCTAATATGGTCATTATTAGGTTTTAGATATCTTTAAGATCTAACCCTAAGAATTTGGAATCAGATTGATCATAAGAATAATTAAGGATAATTTTAGATATTCTGAAAATTAGCTAAAGTAAATTGACGTCTAATAAAAAATTTGAGGGGAGAATTGAGTCATCACATCAAAATAAACTAGGAGTGCAAATTTCATAATTTTTGAACTCGTATTTTGAAAGTAATTCACAAAATTTAAATTGTATTTTTATGTAAATTAAAACTTTACGATTTTAATTAAATAATCAATTTTTGTATTTATTTAAATTGTTTTATTCGAAACTATAGAAATCCATTACGCTCTGTCGAACACGAAACATTGAATCCAAAGGATCTCAGTCATTCCGCATTTTGAGGATTTAATTAGATGACTCTGATTGGCCCCGCTCGTCTTGTCTGTTCTGTTTAGATGGCCCATCGGATCTCACGGCTGTGATCGCTCCCGCGATCAACTGTTACGATTCGAGCGATCTGGGCTGTTCCACCTTTTATGATCGAAGATATGACGATGCTAGAAGCTCATGTTCCTATTCATCTTCATCCTAGCCGCACTCATACCAACAACTGTCAGGGCCTGTATAACAACCCAAGGTTGTTACCCTAATTAATCTAAGCTAAATCATGCCTTAATTCCCATCCCATTAGACTCATGTGTTCAATTAAATATAACCCTGAGAATTTGGGGTCAATTGGAGCTCATTGAGCTAATTGGCTATTTTATCAATTTTAGGATTCTGGAAATTAGCTAAATTAATTTGATCTCCAAATTAAATTCTGATTATATTTTTGAATTCTTCACCCCGAAATTAGTTTATGGTGAAATTTTGAGAATTTTTGGAAGTCATTTACGCTAAATTTTGATTTAATTTAAATTAGATTAAATCTATTTTATTTAAATCAAATAGTCGGCAATTGTTTTAATGGTCAAATCCTGAACGTTCTGTTGTTTAGCCTTGGGATCGAATGGATCCCATCTCTCTTCGCGCGGATCGCTCTCCAGCTGTCAGATCATAGTTGCGATTCAACATCTACGGTCAGTTTCCCCGATCGTTCGTTATGATGGATCTCATCTCAGTTGTAGCGTGTTTTCTCAAATCGCATCAGATGGACACAGTCTCTCTCAGTTCTATAAAGCTTCATCCCCAGCTCGCTCGTTCCGATAGAATGATCCCACTTGTACAAACTGCTGCAGAGCCTGTCGTCACTCCCCTTGCCACATCTAGTAGGCTATTATGATCCTTGCTTTCATTCGTTGAGCATCCTTGGCAGGTCGTGAAGCCCGAACTACTCCAATTGAATTAAGCTGAAAGAGCACCCGCGGCACAAGCCTGAGCCTTGAACCCGAACCCTGGCAGTCATCCTCTCCATTCCCTCTAGCTATAAATAGCTCTTGAGTATCAAAGTGAACATTTTTGCTCACTGTGACTCGCTAAATTCTTCATCTTTGTGGCGGCACAGCCCCGCCGTGGTCCTGTTAACTCTTAAGCAAACATGATTACGATGGAGTGGTAACCTAAATGACAAGTTTCTCACTTATGAATAGATTAGACATATATTCTAACCCATCATAATTAAGGAAATTGTCATTTTCAAGAGATATTCACTAAATGATAAATACTCAAAAGCAGAGTACGGAAGAAAAATAATAGACATCCATTCATTACAATATAAGGAATTAAACATCCAACTCAGAATAAGTAAAGTAGCAAAAAGTAAAGTTAATCATGTATTATTACAATATGATTTTAAAAGTTAAGCAGAAAATGGAAATATAATCCACTTATCCTCACAATGCAGAAAAGAAAAGCTAAGGGTTTTCAACAGCTTGAACCTCCTCCTGACTCCTGTCTTCAGAAGGCTCCACCACCTCAAATGACTCAGAGTTTACCATTATCAGTTTCACAATGATAGGGCCTTAACCAACAAAAATAATTTTTAATTAGACAAAATATCTAAATACATTTTAGGTTGTAAATTTATTATGTTAACTTAGATATCACTATAAACTTTACATCTAAAATAAGTAGTAAAGGAGTATAATACATATGAAAGAGAAAGACAGTTATAAACCATAAGTCTATAACTTAGCAAAATAGGAAGTATGCACATACCTCCAAGTATAACTGCAATAAGATTAGGCATAAAATAAAGAATAAATACTAATAACTGAAATAAAACTAAATCCTAAAATATGCTTATGATCAATATGAGTATATGTTAATTGACATAAAGTAAATGAACATATGAAACATTACATAACTTAAAAACAAAACTAACATCCTATATATATGTGTGTAAATAGCAACTATAATTAGCATTTTATAAGTAAATAAAGCTAGTAAATGCATTAAGACAGTAAATAAGAAAGTGCTGAAATATAAAAAAGTAATTGAAAATAGTAAATTCAAAATTGAAAGCTGTCATGGCTACATAAGCCATTCAAAACTGAAAGTAAAACATACATCTCACTTAGCCTGATGGGCTAAGGCAGAAGCTTTGAACTGAAAGTACTAACATCACTTAACCTGATGAGCTAAGGCAGAAATACTAAACTGAATATCACTGAAATCACTTAGCCTGATGGGCTAAGGTAGAAAGTACTGAACTGAATATTACTAAGTAGAAGTGTACCTACAACTAGTACTACCATATCAAATACTGACTAATAAAGTTATATGGGCGCAAAATCTATTTCTCGCCACCCTAGGAACCAATGCTCAACTAGGCATGGATAGACTTACCAGGCACTAGCAATCTAGCGTGCTATGCCGGACCCATGGACTGAAGAAGTATACTAGTTAGGTCACAACTTACTGAAAACCATAAAGCTAAAAATATCAATAAAACATGAATGATATGTATGCAAATTCAAAATTGATACAAGTTACTTAGCAAATATCCTATGTCCAATATATGTGTACAATGTATAAGGCTCAAAATAAGGTAAGCAAAGCATCAATTTTTCAAAGTGAGCAAGAGACTCTACTAGGACACAAGTGATATCCATTATTATCTAATTTATTCGTTCTATCTACTCTAAGTTACACAAGCTTAAGATCTTCAATTCCTACTATTGAGAGTAACTCAGATTTATAACCTTATAAGTTGAAAGTAATTAAGACTAGCTAGGTCCTAATTATAAATAAATTGATATCAATTATAAGTTGAATAATAAATTAAACAACCTATTTTAATGATTTTAAGTAACCCAAAGCATCTTGATTAGCCAAATCAAGATGAAATGATTAAGAATTAAACTCTAAAAGTTTAGAGTTTAATGACCTAATCTAAAAGATGAATCTGCAGGACTAGGTTTTAATACCCAAACTCTCAGATTAAGGTTAAGGCAAATCCTATTAAGTAAAGTCACACTTAATAGGATGGATCTTTATTCTTAAATCTAAAGTTAAAAGAATGAATAATTAATAACAAACTATGAAAATCTATAAACTAAGAAAATTAAGGCCTCATATATTGAGTAATTCATTTTACTCAATAGATGAATTCTAACTTAAGAGTTGATTCTAATTTCCTAAGAAATGAGCTCTTAAATACTAAGATGAACACTCAAGCACAAAACCTAACTAATGTTATAAGAAATATTAAGGAAAAAAGATAAGAGATTTAAATAAAGTGGTACGATATGAGATTTATTTCACATCATACAACTTGAAATCTTCCTAAAGAAGGAATTTTAAGAATTTTAATCATAACTTAATTAATGGCTTAAATTAATGAAACTTAATTCTAAATTACTTATATAACTGAATTTAGCTATCATGACATGAAATTATGGCCTATAAGCAATTAACCCTAAATCTCCAACATCTAGTTATCGAGTATAAATCCAGAATATAAGTCCTATAAGTTTAAAAGAAATTAGAACCAATCAAGTTCTAACATATATTAATCATATGAAACTTATTTAAATTAAATAACTAAATCAAACGTCCTAATTGATGATTTTACGAATCTCAAACAAATCTTGATTAATAAGAATCAAAATTGGATGATTAAGATGTTAAAAATCCAAGTATTTGATTTTAACTTCTTAATATAATAGGTTTTAATCCTAATGGTATAAAATTAAACCCAAATCTCACAAATTATAAGGTTATCTCATTAAGCAAAATAAAGATTTAATAAGATGAAGGTCTAATCTTAAATCTAAAGTTTTAATATAAAATAATTATATATAAAAGATAAAATTCTAAAAAACTATAAAACCAAGATTTCATATATTAAGTACCCATTTACTTAATAGATGAACTCTAACCTAAATTTAAAAGCTATATCCTAAGAAAATAAGAACCTAAAGATTTGAAGTAAAGTCATAAAGGGAATATTTAAGTTTTGATTTTGATATTACTTAATTGTTATTATG
Source organism: Gastrodia elata (assembly GCA_016760335.1). Lineage (NCBI taxonomy): Eukaryota > Viridiplantae > Streptophyta > Magnoliopsida > Asparagales > Orchidaceae > Gastrodia > Gastrodia elata. Next base: position 12,811,533 of record CM028681.1, on the reverse strand, counting down.
ATGTATTTAACTTAAGGAAAATATAAGGTGAGCTAAATTCACCTTATAAGAGGTGGATTAAGACTTAGAATATTTTTAGGTGATTTTTAAGGTTTTTCATAAAATATCAATTTTATGAGTGTAAATATTTTAAAATGATTCCAACTAAATTCTAATACTGATTTAGTGGTTTAATTATAAATTTAAGGTTTAAGAATGCTTAAACTTAAATTTGGGCAAAATGACTATTTTACCCCTACTTAAGTGTCTAAAATTCAACTTTATGAATTAGAGCTCAAATCTAAAATTTATTAAAGTGGAATGATTACTTACTATCTAATATAAGTTTAGATAGTAAGTACATCTATTTTGGTTAAGTATTAAGCCTTATAAAGTCAAATTAATGAATTTGACTTATAAGAACAAATTAGTAATTTGACATAATGAGATTTAAATTTTCTATCAATTATTTGAAGATTATATTTTAAGGTTTCCATAGAACCTAAAATCATCAAATTTTGATAAGTATTGGTTAAGTTATAGCTAATACAAGTTTTATAGTTAATAATTATGGTTTAGGGTGATTAGTGAGTGATTAGTGAAATTAATCACTGAATCACTAAACCAACTACACAACTAAGTTCTATTCTACTCTATAAGTAATCAAAAACTTAAATTACTCAATTTAGATTATTAATTATGTTAATATTCATTAATCAAGTTTTAAGATAATTAGAGTTGATTAAGAGATCCAACTATCGGATCTAAAATATTTTGTAGTTTACTGTTAATTAGGTCTTCATGATCAAAATGATATATTGGAAGATCTAATTTGGAGCTCAATTGACTAAGTTATGGTAAATTGAAGTTCTAAAGTTAATTAGGATAATTAGGGTTATGTCCTAAAAGTGATTAGGCTAAAACTAATCTAAACAAAAATTTTAAAACTTCTAGGTTGTTCTAGAAGTTCTACTGATCACTTTAAGATTTATATTGCAAATTATGGGTGTTTAAAGTTTAAGGATTTAATTAATTTAATTAAATTTGATTATACTATTTTTAATTATCTAAATCATATGTTAAAAAAAAACTAACATTTATAAATAATTATTTAGGATTTTTTGCAGGTAGCGGGCTCACAGGGAACACATGGCGCACTGTGATTCGCCGGGTCTGATGAGTGGGGCCCACAACTGTCTCGAATGGGACAGGCCTGACGCGGCTGATCGGCTGTGGGTCCCACCTCAGACGCACAGCTGCTGGATTCATGCCACGCATCTGCCTCATATGCAATCCTCAAATCACGCGGGTCGGGCTCGGGTTGACCCAGCCCGACCCGAACCCTTCGACTTCTTTACGCCAGAACCCCGAGGACTCGACGTTAGGGTTCGAATTCCCGGCGGCTTCCGACGGCGATGAGACTCGACCCACACGGCGATGGATCGGCCATGATGAGATCTTCACATCGGCGGTGGAATCAAGACCCACGATGACTTAGATTGAGCACAAACTTCAACCCTAGGCGACCCTATCACGGACGACTCGAGTCTAACGGTTAGTACTATGGCGATGCGATCAAATTAACACGATCGGGTTTGATTCGACTCAATCAAACCCGATCAAAGTTTAATCTAACAATTGAAATAGCTTTGCAATAATTGAAATCAACAATCCATAATATAGATTAGGAGGAATTCATACCTAATTTAGACGGCAAAGAATAATAGCTCGAACGGAGGATCCCTTCTTTCGCAAAGATTTGATTTTGAGCTAAAATGGGTATTGAGATGTCGATTAGCAGTCTTAACTCGAACCTAGAGTGGCGGATCAACGTCTACGCGGCCGTGGAGGTGCCGCGTGCGAGTTCGACGCCATGCGTAGGTTTGCGGGGGACAAAGCATCTGGACCGTTCGATCGAAGGATCGAAAGGTCCACATTTGTTGTTGCATCAGACGGTGCGAACTTAAAAAAAAGAGGGACAACATCAGGTCATAGGAACGACGATGTTAACTATTTATAATAATAATATTATTATATTAATTCCTTTTTAATTTTATTAATTAAATTTAAACAATTAATTGTATTCCAAAATTTTCCAATAAATCCCCCCTAGCAAATTGAGGGGTGAGGAACGCAACGGCGTGATCGGATTTTCGTTTCGATGAGTATTTAATTATTTGATTTTTTTGAGTATTTAATAATATTAAAATATTCGCCAAAAATTAAATGACTTCCAAATGCATCCAAAATTTCACCTCTAGCTAATTTGGGGGTGGAGAACGCAATGGTGAAGTCAGATTTTTGATTCAAGGTCAAATTAAATAAGTCAATTTCTAGGGTTTTTAGATTTTCCAAAAATCAGGATTTGATCCATTTGATTCCTTATTTGGACTGGATCTTAGAGGCGAGTTCTAAATGACTTATTTAAGATACTAGAACCATAATTAGGACTTGAATTAATCATAATTGACCTAAGTAACAACTTGGGTTGTTACAAACTCCCCCGCTTAAGAACGAATTCTTCCTCGACATCACTCAAGTGGTAGTAAGAAGATGAGGAGAAAACATGAATTAAATTTGAAAGCTTAGAATACTCAGAAATAATACCTGGATTATTGAAGAGTCCAGGATATTTGACGTGCTTATTTGACTCTTTTTCCCAAGTGGCTTCATTATAAGAACGATTCTTCCACTGGACTTTGATCATTTTGATTACTCGATTCCTCAGTTATTTGCGATCACGGGCCAAAATCCGAATTGGTTCTTCAGTATATGATAGATCAGGTTGTATTTGAATTTCTAGGAATTAAATGAGATGTGATAGGTCCCTGAGGCACTTCCTTGGAGATGACACATGGAATACGTTGTGAACTGCTGAAAAATCTTCTGGAAGATTTAGTCGATAGGCGGAGAAACCTATTTTTGCTAATATTTCAAACGGGCCAACATATCGGGGACTAAGCTTTCCTGCTATGTCGAATCTGAAGACTCCTTTCATAGGACCAACTTTCAAGTAAGTGAAGTCTCCAATAATGACTTTTAAAGAATGATGATGCCTGTCATGATACTTACTTTGGCAGTCTTGGGCTGCATGAATATGATGTTGAATCAACTGAATCTTCTTATTCATTTCTTCTACTAACTCAGACCCGTACGACTGAACACTGCCTATCCCTGACCATTCCAATGGAGTATTACACTTCCTACCATATAAGGCTTTGTATGGAGCCATTTTTATGCTAGCTTGAAAGCTATTGTTATAGGCAAATTCTACTAACGGAAGGTAATCTTCCCAATATCTATCAAAATCAAGGATACATAATCTAATTAGATCCTCCAAAACCTAATTTACTCGTTCTATTTGACCATCTATTTGCGGATGGAAGGCTGTACTCAATGCTAGAGTTGTGCCCAGATCTTGATGCACAGCCTGCCAGAACCTTAAAGTAAATTGACTGTCTCTGTCGTATACAATTGACTTAGGAATTCCATGTAACCTGATTATTTCCTTAATATAAAGTTTGGCAAGCTTCTCAGCTGAGTATGTCTGCCAGATAGGGATAAAATGAGCAGATTTAGTTAATCTATCAACTATTACCCAAATTGCATTAGCTCTAGATTTTGAATGAGACAAACCTATCACAAAGTCTATTGATATATCCAGTCACTTCCATTCAGGAATCTCAAGTGGGTGAAGTAAACCACCATGCCTTTGGTGTTCTGCTTTAACCAAACTACAAGTGTGGCATTTTTCAACAAACTTTGCCACACTTTTCTTCATACTTGGACACCAAAAGGACTGTTTCGGATCTTAATACATCTTTGAACTTCCGCGATGAATTTGATAGCCGGAATTATGACCTTCAATTAACACCTCCTGATGCATGGACTTAGGAATCCATAAACGATTATTTTGATAGATCACTATTCTTTGTAATTGTAGATCATGACGGCGACCACTTTCAATATCCATCTTAAACTTTAAGTACTCATCATCTTTAGTTTGAGAGATAGAAACATCTCTATGAAAGGTAGGTTCTATATTGATGTTAGTTAATATTGAGCTCATCACATCACCTCGAATATGAACAATTTCCATCTTTTAGAATCTTCTTTCAATGAACTTGTTCCCATCATTGCTAATAACATTGCACAATGATTGAGGGCATCTGCCATCACATTTGCCTACCCGGGTGGTATTGAATATCTAAATCATAGTAACTAATCAGTTCAAGCCATCTTCTTTGGCGACAATTCAATTCTCGTTAAGTGAAGATGTATTTTAAACTCTGGTGATCAGTGAAAATGGAGCATTAAACACCATACAAATAATGATGCCATAATTTCAATGCAAAAATTACTACAGCATGTTCTAGGATATGTACTGGATAATTCCTCTCATGTGGCCTCAACTGTCATGAAGCACACGCAATCACTTTTCCTTCTTGCATTAACACACATCCTAATCCAGTTCCTGAAGCATCGGTATACACTTGATAGTACAAACCTTCTTTATGTAGAACTAACATTGGAGCAGTAAAAAGTGTATCTCTTAGAGTTTGAAACGCATTCTCACATTCAGAACTCCAAACAAATGGAACAGCTTTTTGAGTGAGTTTTGTCAATGGAGATGCAATTTGAGAGAAGTCTTTAACAAATTTTTTATAATATCCTGCTAAGCCCAAAAAGCTTCTTATATCTATTACTATCTTGGGTTGTACCTAATTTTGAATTGCACTTATTCTCTGTCGATCTACTCGGATTCCTTGAGCATCCACTATATGGCCCAAGAAAGCTACGAAACTTGGCCATAATTTGCATTTAGAGAATTTTGCAGAGTTCATAGTTACGTAAAGTTTCTAATACTATTCTTAAATGATTCTCATGATCGCTCAGGGTCTTAGAATAAATGAGAATATCATCAATAAATACTATAATAAATTTATCCATATAGGGTTTTAGGACTCGCTGCATCAAGTCCATAAAAATTGATGGTGCATTTGTGAGTCCAAAAGATATCACAAGAAACTCATTGTGTCCGTACCGTGTACGAAATGCTATTTTCTACACATCTGAATCCTTTACTTGAAGTTGATAATACCCTGATCTTAAATCAATCTTAGAGAATATTACTACACCGGATAATTGATCAAATAAGTCATCAATTCTAGGTAAGGATATTTATTTATAATAGTGACCTTATTCAATTCTCTATAATATATGCACATCCTCATAGAACTATCTTTCTTTTTGACAAATAAGACTGGCGCTCCCTAAGGAGACATGCTAGGTTTAATGAAGTCTTTATTTATGAGTTTTTGTAATTTCTCACTGAGTTCTTGTAGTTCTTTTGGAGCCATTCTATATGGTGCTTTAAAAATTGGCTATGTATCAAGAATTAGATTTATTGCAAACTCTACTTCTCTTGGTGGAGGTAACCCAGGTAGATCTTCTAGAAATACATCAGGAAATTCTTTAACAACTCTGATTTCTGAAAGTGGGATATCTTCTTACTTTCACCAATCATAGTGACTAAAAGTGCAACATAGCCTTTGGTTACCAACTTTTCTGCTTTGATTGCATTAATCAACAAGCATTGGGTACTAAACCTCCCTATGAAGGTTTCAGAAGCATCTTGTGATGATAAAGAAATCTTCTTTTGATGATAATTAATCGTAGCATTATGAGCACTTAGCCAATTCATTCCTAATATGATATCGAAATTTGCTATAAGTAGAATGATTAACTTGGCCTGGAATGCCTTCTTGTTTAAGGGTACTTGAAGATTACAAAATTAAATTGTGCTAAGTTGGGTTTCAAAAGGAAGTCCAACATTTAAATTTCTAGCCATCTTATCACATGGCAACTTCAAAATTTTAGCAAAGCTTTCAGATATAAATGAATGACTTGCTCCCGTATCGAATAATATTTTGCAAGGATAGTCATTAACACAAATGGTCCCTAAATTAAGCAGACTTAGCTATGATTATTCAAATTTACTAATGCTTAGAATAAAAATTTAGAATTAAATATATGTACCTGATATGACGTTGTTGTCTTCAGTAGCCTCCACTGGAGTAAGGGTGTAAACCCTAGTATGTTCAGATGGCCTTCTAAAGACTTATTGTTGAGGAGGCTTGGAAGTATTAGGTTGAGTTGTATTACTTCCAATCTTCCATTGAGCTGATACTATAGATTGCTGAGAAGACATAATGGTAAGAGGTTGGCTCCTACGATTGAACGGAGTAGGATTAAGAACTTGATTTCTCTTAGGATGGTCAATACGCGCACTGTCAATTGTCACATCATAGTTACATTGTTGATAGAAATGTCCCTCCCTTCCACATGTATAACAACATTGCTTATTATGATAACACTTTCTGAAGAGATGAGTCTTGTGCACCCATTATACGGATCTGAGGGTGTAGGATTTGCTTTAATTTGATAAACTTTCCCTGAAAAAAATCTAGTCTTTCTGGGATTATTATCCTTGTACGAGGTTGAGCTGAAGGTTCTCTTAGTTTCCTTCTGAGATTAATGCAGGTCTATGACACTAGCTATCTCAATTAGTTATGTAAAATTAGATAGTCTCAGTGGCACTACATGATCCTTTATTGAGTCTCGAAGTTCACTTAGAAATTTGTGGCAACGAGCACCTTCTGTCTGCACCATATCTGGTGCAAATCAAGCTAGTCGTCTAAATTCAGATTCATATTCAGAGAGTGTGTTGTTCCCTTGCCTCGGTCTAAGAAACATATCACCCAAGTTATTCTAAATTGATGGGGGAATATATTCTGCTCTGAAGGCTTCTACGAACTCTTCCCAAGGGATCTTCTTAATGTAATAATTGGCAAAAATTGTATGGCGGAGATAGTCCCACCAGTATTCAGCTTCTTCTTGGAATATATGAGTGACTAGTCTAACTAATTCAGTGTATGGGCAGTTAATACTTGTTAAGTTCTTCTCTACCATTTTGAGCTAGTTGGTTGTGACCATAGCTGACATATTTTTGTTAAAAGTAGGGGTCATCAATCTAATAAAGCAGTGTAGAAGACTGTTTGTAGGCTGCTGATGTTGTTGGGAAGGATAGTAGGGTACATGATTCACAGATGCTTGGGACGGATTATGCTACATTGTGATCAATCTCTATCCTTTTAGATTGTTGGGCATTGGTTGCTACTAGTGTTCTTACTTCATCTAAAAGTGTATTGATTTTGGCAAAATTACTGCTAGGTACAGCAGGGTTTGAGAATGACTATCTTGGATTTATTTTGTACCTGTATTTGGTAATCTTATCAATTTGAGAGAGCTCAAAAGAAACGAATTTTATTTTATTAGTTATTTCAAGATAACTCGTACAATAAAAAGAAAGTACATCAAGCTTATTTAGAACATTCATTTAATGTATTCAACTGAAAAAGCAAGACAGAACTCCTCAAAAGTGAAATCTCGGCATTCTCTCCTTCATATATGTGTGAGTTCTGGAAGTGTGGCATCCCACCAATCTTCTACATGATCTTGAAGTAACTTTGTTGCTAATTCAACTCTAATGTTATCAAGGCAGACTATAGCTTCAAGAGTGCCCTTCACATGCTTTAGCCACTCTTTGGCTAAAGGAGGAAGATCAAATCCTCTAATCATGGCATGGTGAAGCATTTGTTCCAATATTTGTACTCCTAGTTTTGATACTTCTTCAATATATCTTCCATAATGTTGTCCACACTGGAAGTCCAATTCTCATATGGCTTCAAACCTTCTAATATAGTCCCAGGTCGACATTCCTCAAATTTTATATATCCTATGTGTTTAATCATGTTCAATAAATTTGATTGAGCAATTTATATCTCTTAAATTTCTAATATATAAGTTTTGTAATTTATCATTTTATCTTAAGTATTTTAGTATTTTATGCTCACTATTCTGAGTATAAGGTAATATGGATGTTATTCTAGTATTCATTTAGTGATTGTAAGTCAGAAGAATTATTCATTAAGTAGATAAGAATACAAATTACAATCTGACATCTTATGGAGTTCTCTGATACCAACTGTGGCGGCCGCCCTCTAATCATCCGGATTAAGAGGTGGTCATCAACGGACAAACCTTCACTTAGCTTTTAGATTAAGGAATAACCTTCTTAATCAAATGTTAAGGGAAGATATGCTCTAATAAGGAGAGAAAAAGAGCCAATCACTGAATGAGCATACTATATATGTGTCAGAGTGCGGAAGAAAAACAAGTAATAACATCCATACAATCCAAATAAGAATTATATAACTTAGAATACATAAGCAGGAAAAGAAAGCAGCTTAAATCTTATATTATTACAAAACAACTTTAAATGTTTAAGCAGAAAAGTAAAGTCTCACAATCCTCACAAAGCAAAGAAAATAACTAAGGATCTTCTCCTACATGCTCCTCCTCCTGAATCAGATCTTCAAAAGGTTTCACAACCTCGAAAAGCTCAGAATCTACCATTGTCGGTTTCACAACCTCGAAAACCTCAGAATCTACCATTGTAGGTTTCATAATGATAGGTCCCTAGCCAACAAAAAATAAATCTAATTAGATAAAATATATAAGTACATTTTATGCTACAAATTATTAATTTAAATGATATCACAATATCTAAGCAAAGTATGAGCAACAAAGTAATAAGGAAAAGTGGCAAGAGTTATAATTAACTTATTTATAACTCAACAAAATATGAGGTAAGCACATACCTCAACTCCAACTGTAGGAAAGGTTAAGTAACACATAATAAAGTCTACTAAGTACAAAAAAATTCTTAAGTAATATAATCAATTTAATACATGCTGATTTACAATATAAAATGAAAGTACTGTGCTTAAAGTAAAGTTCTAACATCCTAACATACTATCAATAAGAAAATTGCTAAAAAGTATAATCTATATGAAAAACTATAAGTAATAAAGAAACTGTTGTATATAACCAAAGTACTGTATAAAGAAGAAGCATATTAAAAATAAGTACTATAATTAAAGAATTTATGCTGAAAATATAAAGTAAAATAGTTTAACTCATATGGGCATATTCTTACTTAGTCCTGCTAAAAGTAAAAGTCTATTAAAAGAGTCCATCTGCAAAAATCTAGGAAAAATATCACAGATCCAAAATCACTTATTTCCAATTAGTTCCATCTGAAAATCTAGGAGAAACATCCCAAATTAAGGTTAATTTCATCTGAAAGGTATCTAGGAGAAATATCCCTGATCCTATAATTAACTCCATTTGAAAAAGTACTTGCTGTGCATCTAGGAGAAATATCCTAGAGCAAAAGTAAAGTAACATCTAAGCACCTAGGAGAAATATCCCATTGCAAAAGTAAAGTAACATCTGAGCACCTAGGAGAAATATCCCAATACAAAAGTAAAGTAACATCTGAGCACCTAGGAGAAATATCCTAGTGCAAAAGTAAAGTAACAGCTGAGCACCTAAGAGAAACATCCCAGTGCAAAAGTAAAGTAATAATATCCAGGCATACTAAGTAAGACATACTCCACTATAAGTTACATGAAAGTCATTACTTTAAATCCTTTCTTTTCATTTAATAATATGCTTTATGTATGAATCAAAATAAACATAGAAAATATACTATGTTCCATATAATATGTCAAGGTATAAAGTATAAAACAAGGAAAGCAAAGTATATAATTTTCAAGGTATTAAATAGCACTAAACAAACTTTATGATATCACTTTGTTTTCTAATTTAGTCATTCTATCTAATCTGAATTTATACAAGTTTAGGATCTCCAACATCTAGCTATCGAGTATAAATCCAGAATATCGGCCCTATAAGTTTAAAAGAAATTAGAACTAATCAAGTTCTAACATATATTATTCACATGACACTTATTTAAATTAAATAACTAAATCAAACGTCCTAATTGATGATTTTATGAATCCCAAACAAATCTTGATTAATAGGAATCAAAATTGGAGGATTAAAATGTTAAAAATCCAAGTATTTGATTTTAACTTCTTAATCCAATAGGTTCTAATCCTAATGGTATAAAGTTAAACCCAAATCTCACAAACTATAATTAAGATTATCTCATTAAGCAAAATAAAGCTTTAATAAGATGGAGATCTAATCTTAAATTTAAAGTTTTAATATAAAATAATTATACATAAAAGATGAAATTCTAGAAAACTATAAAACCAAGATTTCATATATTAAGTACCCATTTACTTAATATATAAAATTTAACCTAAATTTCTAAGCTAGATCTTAAGGAAATAAGATCCTAAAGGTTTGAAGTAAAGTTCTAAAAGGAATATTTAAGTTTTTATTTTGATATTACTTAACTGTTATTATGATATATTTAACTTAAGGAAAATATAAGGTGAGCTAAATTCACCTTATAAGAGGTGGATTAATACTTAGAATATTTTTAGGTGATTTTTAAGGTTTTTCATAAAATATCAATTTTATGAGTGTAAATATTCTAAAATGATTTCAACTAAATTCTAATACTGATTTTAGTGGTTTAATTATAAATCTAAGGTTTAAGAATGCTTAAACCTAAATTTGGGCAAAATGACTATTTTGCCCCTACTTAAGTGTCTAAAATTCAACTTTATAAATTAGGGCTCAAATCTAGAATTTATTAAAGTGGAATGATTACTTACTATCTAATATAATTTTAGACAGTAAATACATTTATTTTGGTTAAGCATTAAGCCTTATAAAATCAAATTAATGAATTTGACTTATAAGAATAAATTAGTAATTTCACATAATAAAATCTAAATTTTCTATCAGTTTATTGAAGATTATGTTCTAAAGTTTCCATAGAATCTAAAATCATTAAATTTTGATAAGTATTGGCTAAGTTATAGCTAATATAAGTTTTATGGTTAATAATTAAGTTTAGGATGATTAGTGAGTGATTAGTAAAATTAATCACTGAATCATTAAACTAACCACACAACTAAGTTCTATTCTACTCTAGTAGTAATCAAAAAGTTAAATTGCTCAATTTGGATTATTAATTATGCTAATATTCACTAATTAAATTTTAAGGTAATTAGAATTGATTAAGAGATTCAACTATTAGATCTAAAATATTTTATAATTTACTGTTAATTAGATCTTATGATCAAATTGGTATATTGGAAGACCTAATTTGGAGCTCAATTGATTAAGTTATGGTAAATTGAAGTTCTATAATTAATTAGGATAATTAGGGTTAGGTCCTAAAAATGATTAGGCTAAAACTAATCCAAATAGAAAATTTAACGCTGCTAGGTTGTTCTAGAAGTTCTACTGATCACTTTAAGACCCATATTGCCTATGTTTGGACTAAGGGTTACAAAGTTATGAGCCTTATACGATTAGGGTTTGGGTTCAAAAGTGATTAGTCAAGTTATGTCTCAAATAGCAAAACTAACACTACTGGGATAATCTTTAGGCTTTGCTAATTACTTTGAGACCTATATTGGGTATGTTTACGCTAGTGTGTGCAAAGTTATAGCTAATTGAATATTTGAAGCATTTTTACAATTATTTAATATCTTAAAATGTCACCATGTGAAATACAACTATAATTGAAATTTGGATGGTACCATAATATTCTTCTAGTTTTGCTGATTAAAATGATATGTTTATTTGTATAATTTGACTTATAATTTGAAATTATGGGTGTTCATAGTTTAAGGATTTAATTAATTTAATTAAATCTGATTATACTATTTTTAATTATCTAAATTATCTATTAAAAAAATAATCTAACATTTATATAAATAATTATTTAGGATTTTCTACAGGTAGCGGGCCCACAGGGAACACACGTCGCACTGTGATTCGCCGGGTCTGATGAGTGGGGCCTACAACTATCTCAAATGGGACCGGCCTAACGCGGCTAATCGGCTGTGGGTCCCACCTCAGACGCGCAGCCGTTGGATTCACGCCACGCGTCCGCCTCATACGCAATCCTCGAATCACGCTGGTCGGGCTCGGGTTGACCCGGCCCAACCTGAACCCTTCGACTTCTTTACGCTAGAACCCCGAGGACTCGACACTAGTGTTCAAATGCCCGGCGACTTCCGATGGTGATGAGACTTGACTCGCACGGCGATGGATCGGCCGTGATGAGATCTTCATGTCGGCGATGGAATCAAGACCCACGATGACTTAGATCGAGCACAATCTTCAACCCTAGGCGACCTATCACGGACGACTCGAGTCTAACTATAAGTACTGTGTTCATGCGATCAAATTAACACGATCGGGTTTGATCAGACTCAATCAAACCCGGTCAAAGTTTAATCTAATAATTGAAATAACTTTGCAATAATTGAAATCAACAATCCATAATATAGATTAGGAGGAATTCATACCTAATTTAGACGGCTGAGAACAATAGCTCGAATGGAGGATCCCTTCTTTCACAAAGATTTAATTTTTATCAAAAATGGGTATGGATATGTCGATTAGCAGTCTTAACTCGCTCCTTGAGTGGCAGATCGACGTCTACGCAGCCGTGGAAATGTTGCATGCGAGTTCGACACCACACGTAGGTTTGTGAGGGATGAGGCACCTGGACCGTTCGATCGAATGATAGAACGGTCCGCATTTGCCGTTGCATCAGACGACGTGAACTTTAAAAAAAGAGGGACGGCGTCAAGTCATAGGAATGGCACCGTTAACTACTTATAAATAATATTATTATTAATTTAATTCCTTTTAAATTTTATTAATTAAATTTAAACAATTAATTGTATTCCAAAAATTTCCAATAAATCACTCCTAGCAAATTGAGGGATGATGAATGCAACGGCGTGATCGGATTTTCATTTCAACGAGTATTTAATTATTTGATTTTTTTTGTATTTAATAATATTAAAATATTTGCCAAAAATTAAATGACTTCAAAATGCATCCAAAATATAACCCCTATCTAATTTGGGGGTGAAGAACGTAATAGTGAAGTCAGATTTTTAATTTGAGGCCAAATTAAATATGTCAATTTATAGGGTTTCTAGATTTTCCAAAAATAAGGACTTGATCCATTTGATTCCTAATTTGGACTGGATATTAGAGGTGAGTTCTGTGGGGCCCCCGTACTGACAATAAGGAAGTACGGTGCTCCAACTGTGGCAAATCCTCAACTTAAGTAAAGTTAGGCGAACCCAACTTGCCTTAAGGCAAGGACTTGTCACCAAGTGCTGTAACATTCATCAATATAAATATCAAAGTGGCGGAAGCAATATAACATAGAGTAACATCCACAAGCATACATAGTAAGAAAAGAAAATACAATATAGTAACTCATCATAATGCAGAAAGTAAAGTACATTCAGAAAATTTAATTATTACAAACTGAAATGAATAATTGAAAAAAATGAAAGACTCTCGTCCTCACTGGAATAACAAGGCAAAGCTAGCTAGACAATAGCTGGAAGGTCCTCCTCCTGAACTGGCTCCTCCTCAGCGGTATTGCCCACGAACAAGTCTGAATCTGACATTTGTCGGTATCACAAATGCCAGGGCCCCAGCCAACAAAATAAAAAGGTTACAATTAGACAATTGTCTAAGTATATTTTAGGCTATTTAAAGTGAACTAAATATTAAAGGATATCACATTTAAATTTAACTATACATGCAGCAGTAAAGGGGTGCAATAAGCTATGAAAGAACTGGGATACTATAAATTATCTATTTATAGCATACAACATGTATGTAAAGTAATGTACAGACTCAAAATAAGCAAGGTAAGGCTAAGAGAAAAAATAACTGCAACTACTGAATAAATATGATCCTAACATGATTACGATCGAAGTAAAACATGCTGAGTATAAAAGAACACGAGTACTGAATATAATAAAATTCTAGCATCCTAAACATGCAATTTATACATATATCTAAGCCATAAAATATACATACAACATGCAGATTAATATGAAAAGAAAGGCCACTGAGACATGTGGCGAAAAGCAAAGCAATATATGATAAGTGAAGCCACTGAGACATGTGGCAAAGCGAGCAAATACTGAAAATAAGGCCACTGAAGCATGTGGCAAAACAAACTAGAAATCAAAATAATATAATACATGTAAAGTAGTAATATGCCTAAGTTCTAGTACTGTCATACCAGCCAATAGGCCATACAGGGCCTCCAATATCAATCAATCAGTCAATCCCCAGCCTAGCCATCCAAATATGCTAGGTCTGAGTCTAGTCTATACAATACTACTACTGAATAGGCAGACTAAACTAGGTCATATTCTACTAACAGTGACAAAACAAAACTGAATGATATGTAAATTCAATACTAGCTTAGGATACATCATCCTAAGTTTTCCTATTATGCTTAAGGGCTAAAGCTCAAAATCCAAGGTATGCAAAGCAATCTAATCAAAGTAAGCAAGAGACTCAATCTAGACTTATGTAATATTTGTTGTTGTCTAATTTCCAAATCTAACTACTCTGAGAAAGTACAAGCTTAGGATCTCCGATATCCAGCTATCGAGTAAAATCTCAGATTTACGTCCTTAAAGTCAAATATTAGAACTTAACAAGTTCTAATCAAAAATCATGTGATGACTATATGGTTTAAATAAGCAAATCAACGACCTAATTTTATGAATATTTACTCTCTTACCCAAATCTTGATCAAATAAATCAAGATTTAAGGATTTAGAACTTAAACCCTATGTTGAGTTCAAATTCTTAATCCAAGGTGATACTAAAATAGGATCTAGGTTTCTTACTTAATCCCAAGGGTAAAGGATCCTATAAGTTGAAAGATTCAGGAACTGTGATCTTAGTGAAAGGCTATTCTATTAATTATAAGATAAAATAATCAGTTAAGAACTTGAGACTCTAAGATCTATATTCAATCTTTAAAATAATTTCATTATCTTATTGATTGAATCATCCTATACCCGCATGGAAGGTTTCAAAAGATTAAACAATCAATCATTAAAGAATTTCAATTGGAGGTGGCTTGATTCAAATTGAAGATCTAAGTATAAGATCTAAGATCCAAAGATCTGAGATTTGATCACCATAGACATTAAAACTATATATTAGCTTAGGAGATTCCAATTGCATTTTCTTTAGCAATTAGGTTCAACATCTAGCTATATTGGGCTTATTACTATAAGGATTAATAGTTCTAAACATTAGGTTAACCATTAACTCATAATAATCTCTTTATATTACTTAAGATCTAAGAGTCTATGTTTGATCACTTTTAAATCTTAAGCTGAATTCTTAACTTAAACTTTTCCAATTTCTTATCTTTTGATACTAAGCTCTTAAGTTATCTTATCTGAGTTTATTAATGATATAATTGACAATTCTTATTATTATATTTCAATTTTCAGGTCAAATGATCCTTAAATGGAATGCTTAAGAGTTAAGCATCTTACTTAAGGATTAAATGAAGATTTGATGATTTAAGGATCATATGAATAATATTATTGTTCTAAGATTTCAGAGAATATTTCCAATTTAATGTAAAGTATATTACTGAAGTTTTCAATCCTTGAGGGACATTAATCCACATTTTGGTCAAAATGACCAAAATGCCCCTCTTAAGGCTAAAATTGGGATCTTAAGGTTTACTTACCAAAATTGGTTCTAATCTGTTTTAATATGTTTCACATGACTTAGTAAAGTGGGAAACACCCAAAATTTAGGTTTTGAATACCTAATTGATCTTAATTAGCACTAATCACTTAATTAAGCCACTTAGGGTGATTAGTAAAATTAAGGCAATTTAGGGCAATCCAACTCAACACTTAGATTCTAATTGACTTAATATAAGGTTAGGAACAACCCTCACTCAATTCAGAGGCTTAATTAGGGTTAAGTTCACTAATCCTTAATTAGGGTGATTAAGGAGTGATTAAGAAAATTAATTATCTAAAATGGATTTTAAGGGTCTAGAATTGTTCCTTAGGTCATAAGGAGCAATCAAAGCCCTTAAACTCACAATTTGGATAATTAGGTGATTTTATGTGATTTATTTAAGAACAAAAAAGTTTCAGTTAATATTTTTAAATCCAACTATTGGATCTGGAATTTTATTTTAGATTCAGATTCCTGGAATTTTTTTAATTCAAATGGTATATTTGATCATACCATTTGGATGTGTGGATCTAAAGTTATTCAATTAATTTATTCTGAATATTTATTTAAATTAAAACTATAGGTTTCAATTAATTTAAATCATAACTATTAAAAATACATTCCAATAATCATTTAATTAACCGCAGCCCAAATTCCAAACCGCGTGGGACGGGGCTCGGCCCGGCCCAAAATCGGTTTTCGTCTTCCTCCCGACGCATCCGCAGCCCTAATTTCTGAGACGGGCCTCTAGCGCCAAATTCACCGCGCTCCGGCCACGCCACGCCGCGATTTCGACGGCTACATGTTCCCTGACCTCAGACGCGTCGATTGAACTAAGAAGCCCTCACTGGGACGCTCTGGTTCGCTGGATGCCTATTCGGCCTAAATCCCTAGCTGGCGCACCTGTGAGGAGATAATTCTCCTCACAGAGTCCACGAGCCGCCGATGTCTCGATCCCTAGACGTTCAGGGATCTAAGATGGAGCGATAGGGCGCAACGAGAGATCCTGAGGTGGTCTGGATCGTTGGAATGCTACTCAGCATTTTCTGCCGCTCAAAGCTTCGACTAGATCGATCAAGTTCAGTCGAATTGATCAATCTGGTCGAACCTAACCCTCGATACCAGTTACAATTATTGCTCTGAGGGATCTAATACTAGCTATGCAGCTGACTTCTACTGGAGACGCTGAATTTGGCGAAACCAGAACTCCGTTTGGCGGTGCGTACAGACGACAAATTCGTCGTCCGGGTCACTGCCAGACCATTCTTACTGACTCGATCGAATGCGGAGGAGCTAAGGAAGGGTCCTAAAACAGCACCTAAGCTTAATTGAGTGTGAAACGAGCTAAAAACCAGCTCTATTGGAAATGGGAGAGGCTGTACCTTTGTTTGCGATGACGAAGACAATGCAGACTGTCCTGAGGCTCTGAGTGATCATAGGAACAATGCTAGGGGTCTGAACGTCAGAAGCACACCCACTATCAGCTGAAACGGCAGGGTCGATCGCCGGGAGAGCTTGGAACGCCAGGAACAGAAGAAGAGACCAAGGTGAGCTTCACAGTGAGCAAAGGAGCTCACTGAGGGGTTAATGGGGGTATTTATAGGCTGCTGTGAGGTCCAGGGTGGCTGATGAGGTCTGGAGCCATGGCTTAGGCTCGGCCCGAGGGGGTCACTCACCATTTCCTCTCAGGGAATGGCTCAGCCATCCCTGCGGCTCGGCCACAACGGGAAAGACCTCTAACGGTCCATCTGACCTGGCAGGAGGGTGACCGACAAGGTCGACGTGGCTGGGTATGGAAAATTTTTCGCGGTCGGGCTGAATCTCTCGGGGACGAAGGTGAACAGTGGTTGGCTAGAGCGCGACCGTCTGATAGGTTTCCAGTTGAGATGGAACGGTCCTGATCACCCGACCAGTAACGGCTGATTGTGGGAATCAGATCGACCGTCAGATCTTAATCCGTGGATCGAACGGGTGATCGGCTTATTTAAGGCGGATGGATTGAGCGCCGTCGGATCAGATCTCAGAACCGCGGAACGGTCGAGATCTGCTGGATCCGATTGACGGCGCGAGCCGTTGGATCGAAGCGCACTGAGATACGTGCTAGCAATCCCGTTGGCTCGAAATCGTGCGCCGCTGTCGGGACCCCGCAGCGGATCTGCCGCGGTCCCGACTGCAAATCCTAACAGTAAAATTTAATTATTTAAATA
Source organism: Gastrodia elata (assembly GCA_016760335.1). Classification (NCBI taxonomy): domain Eukaryota; kingdom Viridiplantae; phylum Streptophyta; class Magnoliopsida; order Asparagales; family Orchidaceae; genus Gastrodia; species Gastrodia elata. Next base: position 12,793,744 of record CM028681.1, on the reverse strand, counting down.
AAATTATTAATAATAAAAAAAATAATTTAATTATTTTAATAATTCCTATATCCAATTTAGGACCAAATGAGCTTCAAAAATTCCCAAAAATTCACCCTTAGCTAATTTAGGTGTGAGGAATTCAAAAATGAAATCAGATTTTAATTTGGAGATCAAAATAATTTAGTTATTTTTCAGGGCTTAAAAATAGCCAAAAAAACCAAATTTTCCAATTTAGCTCCGATAGATTTCAAACTTCTAGGTTTAGGTTTAAATGACCCATTGAATCTAATGGAATCAAAATCAAACCTTGGTTTGGCTTAATTAATCTAGTTTTAGCTAGGGTAACAACTTAGGGTTGTTACAAGTTCTAAATAACTTATTTAAGATACTATAACCATAATTATGATTTAAATTAGTCCTAATTGACCTTAGTAACAACTTGGGTTGTTACACCAAATTGCTAATAATTCTAATTAGGTCATAATTTGACCAATTGAAGTCTAATTTGGGTCTACTCCCAGTTAAAGTACTCAGTGTGATATAGGGAAGCTATAGCCACTGAATTTGCTGAATTTGGACATCAAATAGAAAAGTTCAGTTTTTGACCTCTCTTAACCTTAGAAATTACATAAATGCCCATAAACTTGAAATGCTTATAACTTAACTAATAGATCTCAAAATTTAGTGTTTTTGGACTATATATAATTCTTGAACAGTAAACAATAATAAATTACATAAATTTTAGACTTTATTAGGTGAAATTACTAAACTGCCCCCTTAGATCAAAATCTTTAGTTTGGACCTATATGACTCAATTCTTGTCCAAATTTGGTGTACTTACTATCTATCTTTATGTTAGATAGTAAAAAATTATTTGGTGTCAAGTAAATCCAATTTTGTACTATAAATCAAAAAGTAACTTTTTGGACTCTTATGTAGGAGCAAAATAATTATTTTACCCAAAATTTAGGATAAGTGCCCTTAACCTTTAAAATATCATTTAGATCATTAGAATCAATAATAAAATTGATTTAGAATTAATTTAAGTTATTAATCTTATAAATTGAGTAATTTGATCAAAATTTAATTAAAGGTTTGAAAATCCTTAAATAAGAGTAATATACCCTAACTAAGATATAATTCATCTTAACTTCCTTAAATGAATTAAATCAGCAAATAAAGATGAATTGTAATATATTCCATCAACTCCTAAAATTTCTTAAGTCATTCCACTATGAGCTTATTAGGAATCTACATCTCATATTAGGATCTTCTTCTTATGAATAGGTATAGATGCTAGGTTATATTTCATTCATTGAATAAAGTGAGTTATTCAATGAATGAAACCTTGGATTTATTAGTTTTTAGATTTTATAACTTAATTATGATTATTTTATTTTTCAACTTTAGATTAAGAATATGAGATTCATACTATTAAGCTTGATTGCGCTTAATATAATTTGCCTTAATCATTAGTCCACACTTAGATTTAAACCCTAGATCTTTTGGATTATGTGATTAACTTCAATTCGTGGTGTTTAATTCATAATCCCTAGTTTAGTAGATCTTGATCAGATTTTAGTTATAATGTCTAAATTCATCAATTATGATGTGATGATTTATTATTTAACTTGTAGTCGATTCTGATTGAATTAAATTAGAAATAAATATGTTCTAATTGCTTTTAACTTATAAGGCCATACTTATAAGTTACACTCGATAGTAGGAATTGGAGATCCTGAACTTGTGTAACTTGTAATAGTTAAAATAGTTTAATAGATAATAAATGATGTCACATAGTGTAGTAGAGTCCCTTTCTCACTATTGATATATTTATACTTTGGCATTCCTTGTATTTTTATGCCATTACCTTGAACATGACATATAAGATAATATTTTGTATAAAATGAAAACTTATAATAATTATGATAACATTTGCATTGGGTTCAGTATTCAGGTTGATTTTGATGCACATTTACCCTAATAGACAATGGTAATGAGAAATAAGGGATAACTTAGCATTACTAATTGAGGAGTGTTGTGTTAAGTTTGGAACACAAAAAGTCTTACAGACATGCTTGATTTCTCAACTACTTTTGGACGTGTCCACATGAGCAAAAGTAAAATAACTAAAATGAACTGTATTTATATTTCTTACCTCCTCAATACTGTACTATTTTGTTTTATCTTAACCTAGAAAGGCTATGGGAATTTTTGTTCTGCCCTAACCCAGAAAGGCTTTGGGAATATACTGGGCTCAATTGGCAAATTTCTAATATAGTAGTTTATACATACCTATTTTCTATTTACTATTTATTGATGCATGTTACTTCAGTCAGCTTTACTTTACTTTACCTACTTACTTACTCATATGATGTTAGTTTTTGTTACTGCTTACTATACATATCACGGTCAAATATCATAGTCAGATTGCTTATTTTTAATCAACATATGTCATATAATCATCAGCATACTTAGTATTAGTCTTTTTTTAGTACTTTTTTCACTATAATTATATATATATATATATATATGCCTAGCCTTATCTTAGCTTATTTTATTAAGGTATGTCTTTTGCATCATTGTTGCTTAGTTATAAATGCTGTTATTTATAACTTACCACCTCCTTTGTATGATTATCTCTCATATGCTAGTATATCTTGTTTTGACATTAATAAGCTTATGAAAATTTATTAGCCTAAAATATACTTATAGTTTAAAGTAAATTGTGACATTAATAAACTTATGAAAATTTATCAGCCTAAAATGTACTTAGACAATTGTCTAATAAGATTTTTTTTTCTTGGCTGGGGCCCTGGAATTGTGAAACTGACAATGTCAGAATTAGATCATTTCGAGGAGCTCAAGCCTGAAGATGAGCTATTCTTAGAGGAGGACCAGCCAGGTGAAGTAGAAGCTATTTAGTTATTTTTCAGCTTATTTGTGAGGATGAGAGATTTTCTATTTCCTTTCATTAAACTATTTAAAATACTTTAATAATATAGGTACCTTTAATTGTATTTTTTTTTACTAACTATTTGTTCTGAGCTGTATGTTGCACTTTCCTTATATATTGTTGTAAATTGGATGTACTATTTACTTACTTTGCTTCCGCACTCTGAGTTTGTGCTCACTTAGTAATTGATTTATGTTGTATGTATTCTAAGCATATATCTCCCTTATTAGTGGATTGTGAATTATACCTAATCCAATAATAAGTGAGGGATTTGCCAGAGTAGCACACCTCCTCTAAGTATAATCTTGCGAATTTTGGGGTGAGGCACCACACGTTGTCTTGACAAAGCAGCTGTTTAGTGGAGACAAAGTTATTTCCACTTGATTCCCAAGCTCGTCATATGGTCAGTCCACTTCGTGATTACATTCCATGGCTAACCGAACCCAAAGCGATCAATCGGGAAACACGATGCATAGTGCCAAACCTGAGTAAGGACCCAATAATGGAGCACCTCCCAAGCCTCGTAGCCATGGGGCTTGGATCTGCCTCACTGCCCTGAAGGTGTAGAGATCAAGCTCCTGTCACTTGGCCATCTTTGTGGGGAGTATTTCATCCCTATTGTAAACCCTAGATGCTGTATTAATACCAATTTGGGGCAAGTAATGATCCAGTGTTTTTGTGTCATCAAGAGAGAGCTTCCTAGTTCAGTCGATACTATAACAACCATAGTATTGTTGCCCATTATTGGGAAACCTAATTAGCTTCATTTTACTTATAGTACTCTAATACTCCATTATTGGGAAACTTAGTTAGCCTTCACCTCAAGTTAGGTGTAATTTGGAGATCATTTGCGATCGACGAAAATTCCTGATTATTTTGATAATCTTAAAAATACATATTTTATTTTAACTTCATAATCAAAATTGGAGTGTCATTGGACTCATCACTCCTAAATTAGTTAAAAATAATATTTTGGGAATGTTTAGAAGTCGTCAAATTTTCCCATAATATTTTAATAATATCTAATTACTCAAAAAATTAGGAAAATTAAATTGACCTCTGATCGAAAATCTGATTGCATTTTTAAGTTCATCACCCCTCAATTAAGTAAGGGTGAATTTTTTAGGTTTTTTGGAGTTCATTTGATTATTTAATTTTAATTAATTAAATGAGTTAAATTAATTAATTAATTAATATCTTTAATTTATGTATATTATAATAATTCCAACGGCTATTATTCAAACCGAGGAAATCCGCTAAGGCAGGCCAAACAGCTGGCAGTAGATCAGGAAGATCTCAACCGTTGCTCCTTTTCCCTCAACTAATTGAACAATTGAGGATCGACCCACCCCGATCATACCAGCCTCGCCATTAAATCACACGATCGAACCGATGACCAGGATGCATCCACTGTACGTCGTCCCAGCCATGATTTTTGCGCCAAGCGAAGGACTGTCCTTGCTTTCTAGCTGCGATTGTCGACCTCTTAACTCATATTCCATTCTTGAACCTCTCATTTCCCTCTTCCCTGATCTACCGCGAGCCGAAGGTGAGCTGGGGAGCTGCTGTCGAAGGATCATGTTGTAACAAGTCGAGGTTATTACTCCAGTCAATCAGGACTAAACTAATTACTGATTTTAATTCTATGAGTCATTAGGACCAAACCTTAAGGTATCGGTCCAAATGAGGTGTCAAATGAAACAAATCTTGATTTTATGAATTTTAGAAACTCTGAATTTTGACCTATCAAAATTGATCTCAAATTGGAAATTGAACTTCGTCATTGCGCTCATCACCCCCTAGATTAGCTAGGGGTGATATTTTTGAAGTATTTGGAAGTCGTTAAATTTTTGTCAAATATTTTAATATATTTAAATACCCCATAAATTAAAAAAATTAAGTTCTCATCGAAATCAAATATGTCTTCGCCGTTATGTTCCTCACCCTTCAATTAGCTAAGAGTGATTTATTGGAATTTCTCTAAAATCATTTGATCATTCAAATTTAATTAAGAGAATCAAAAATTTAGTAATTAAATTATACTGTTAAATTAGGTTTAACGGCTACATCGGCTTAATCTCCCTCGTCGTTTCCTATCCATTTGATCGAACGATGCGATATCTATGTTGTTCGATCAATCAGTTGCTCGATCCGATAACCGCATGACCGTCTTCCCCAAATCGCTCGATGCGTGTCGCTGAGCTGTTGCTCATGGCCAACGCCGTATACTAGGGCATTGGAGAATCCGCCGATGGCCCTATCTTTGTTTGCGTTTCAATTAAGTCCCTCCATTTTGGATTGGATTCGTGTAACGCCCCATCCCGTCGCCACATGTAGTTTGTTTAAGAGATAACATATTGGCGGCGAGACGGTGTGTTACCCGGGAATGACCCAAACACTAAATTAGGTTTAACGGCTACATCAGCTTAATCTCCCTCGTCGTTTCCTATCCATTTGATCGAACGATGCGAGATATATGTTGTTCGATCAATTAGTTGCTCGATCCGATAATCGCATGACTGTCTTCCCCAAATCGCTCGGCGCGTGTCGCTGAGCTGTTGCTCACGGTCAACGCCGTATATTAGGGCATTGGAGAATCCGCCGATGGCCCTATCTTTGTTTGCATTTCAATTAAGTCCCTCCATTTTGGATTGGATTCGTGTAACGCCCCATCCCGTCACCACATGCAATTTGTTTAAGAGATAACATATTGGCGGCGAGACGGTGCATTACCCGGGAATGACCCAAACACAACCCCCCCCCCCCCAGAATAACTGCTAAGAAGATAGCTACTGCACAAGGCCTGGTAATGCTCAACCTCAAGAGAAGGGGGTTGAGCACTAATCCTTAAGATAAGTATAGTATCCTTATTTTAAGTATTAGGTAAAGACTTGTGTATCTTGAATTAAGAATACAAATACGATCCAAGTTACATGAATACTAGCATTTTAAGTATATCTAGATCACATAGTGCGGAAGCTCAGCATTCATCCAGAAACATTCTTCATAGAAACTGAAATAAATATTCATCTCAGAAATAGAAAAAAAAAACCCAGAGTTATTACAACACTTTTAAATGATATATGGAAACAAAGTTTAAATAATGAAATGGAATAAAATAAACATAAGGAAAGTGCTGAAGAAGAGTTCACTACTGCTCTTCGAACTGCTTCGGAATCTCCTAAGTATCCTTCGGATCAGTTAAATCTTGAGGTAGGAGCCTCGATGCACTTTCATAGCTTTAGATACTTAATCTTAGATCATTGTGGTAGGATAACTTAATGATTTAGATTGAGGTTATTTCCTTGTGGTCGTATTCTAAATTAGGTGACTTTTAAGTCACACATTTGTAACCTTTGTGTAGGATTCATCACAATGGGGAATGGATTCATTAGTTTGATATTCCATGATTATTAAATATAATTATTAAAATTAGTATAACTATCTGTTGGAGGTGATAGTGTATATCTATATAATTGAATTATTTTAGTAGAAAACAGAGTTTGTTGATTTACCCTGAATGGAACTGCAGAGTCTCGGCATTATCTCAGGTAGTTAGATAAGTGCAGTTTAGTTCAGGATAAACATCTCAAGTCCAAGGGTGTTATAAGTAGGAAATTGAATACTTAATTTGAGAGGATAAATTGTGATCAGGTCATGTCTCTTATCGTCATGCGTTTTGATAAGTGCAGTTACACAAACTAAGTATTTCAAGTTACATTTCTTAGGACACTATAAGTATGCTTATAATTAGAGTATTTAACAACTTAGTTTGAGATAATAAATTGTGACCGGGTCATGCCCCTTATCGTTATGTGTTTTGATAACTGCAGTTAAACAAATTAAGTGTTAAAGTTATATTTCTCATAAACATACCAACTATGTATATACAACCTCTTTAGTTGATGAGTTTAAGTTCAATCATAACTAATTCCATTTTATGGATTAGAATTATGAGTCATAATTCATTTAGATGAATTATGCACGATGGAGATAAATGGAATTATCAATTGATATTGCATTAATTTCTGAATTTTGATGATTTCAAGCATATAGTTATAAAAGCCTTGGTATATCAGCGGCATACAGTTATGTGACATTCAAATACATTATTATGAATTCAATGGCATATATCACTATTTTAAATTATTTCTTACTCAGTTTCATATTACTTACTATTTTCCCCACCTTTCAGTATTTACTTTGCAGTTTCAATTTTTTATTCAAATTTGTACTGTTTTGAACTTTCAACTATTTTACTATCTTTCTTAAAGTTTTACTTAGTTATTTAAATACTAAATAATAGATAATTATAATTGTTATAGTAGCTTTTGATGTATTATACTTATTGTCTAACATGTGATATTTTTGGGATCTGACAATTTGCTAGATACAGAGCAGCTTGTAGAGCCATATCAAGAGCTTTCACAAGAGATCCAGGATGAGTTTGTGGAGCATTAGAAGAATCTTCATCAGCCTTTATTTTATGCACTAGTTTACTTTCAGTTCAGTTCTTATAATATTTTTTGCATTTTCATTAAATAAATAGTTATAATAATTCTGAATGTGTTTTCTTTTCTTTTATGAGATAAATGCTTTACTTAGCTTTTGTGATGAAGATTTCTTGATGTATGGTTTAGCTTTAGCACTCTGTGTTTACTACTACTTATACTTAGCATTGTGATATGACCAGCATAATGGAAATGCTGTTATACTTATATATATTGGATTCCTCATATTACGCTCATAATCCAATGTATATATCATATTGTTTAATACTTAAGATAATATTTTACCCTTATCTTAATGATTAGTACTCAGCTCTCTTCTCTTGAGGTTGAGTCAAGCAGCTTTTATTTCAGCAGGATTATTTGGGGAGGTTCAGCAGTCATTCCCGAGTAACTCACCATTCCGTTGCAAATTGTTAACTCCTTAAACTAACTCAATCGTGCGTGACGACAGGACGAGGCGCTATAGTTTGAGAGCTTGATGTATGCCATTGTGTGTACGATATTAGACTTGGCATGTAGTTGGTATTGTGAGACAATATATGTATAATCCAGGAAAGAGTCAATAACAAGCAATGATGGAAATTTTTGGACATCTCAAGAATACAATTGATGTTGGTTTATTATTCTAGGAGTATGTCATCGACGGCATATTTGTGTGTTAGTTATGTGAATTCTATTTATGCTGATGATCTGGATCAGGATGTACAACTATTGGTTATGCGTTCACTCTGCTAGAATATTGAGTTGTGTGGATAACTACTCTGCAACCTACAATCATCCTGTTAATAATAAAAGATGAATACATGATAGTCATAGAAGCATTCAAAGTAACCGTGCGGACAAGAGGGCTATTGATAGACTTGGGAATGCAAT